>JBCFYV010000001.1:62147220-62411741 GCA_039000515.1 Timema cristinae
ATGAGGGAGACAGTGAGTATGAGT
The DNA here is from genome assembly GCA_039000515.1 of Timema cristinae. Classification (NCBI taxonomy): domain Eukaryota; kingdom Metazoa; phylum Arthropoda; class Insecta; order Phasmatodea; family Timematidae; genus Timema; species Timema cristinae. The sequence continues at coordinate 62,147,245 of JBCFYV010000001.1, forward strand.
GTGATAGTGAGTATGAGGGTGATAATGAGTATGAGGGTTATTGTGAGTATGAGGGAGACAGAAATGAGTATATGAGGTGATAGTGAGTATGAGAGTGTGGAACTAGTGTTAACTCTTAAACCTAACTTAACCCTAACTACCTAACTAACCAAACCCTGGTGACTGTTGGAGTAATTCCCTTTTAGGTAAAATACCCAAGATACCATCTAGGAATCGAACCTGGGACCTTTAAGTCAGAATCTAGGTCCTGATAATAAAGAACTAGCTCAAGATAGGGATAGGTGGCTTACTGGTACTTTTGTACTTTCCAGTTCCTAGTGCCTTAGAATAAATCAGAGTACGTAGTCTGTGTTGAGAATTCCCCCCTCTCGACTAAAGTGGAATTCAGGGTTGATGTTTCCAGTGGTCTAACTTGATGGGCACAACAACTAGTCCACGGTAGCTAATTTATCAATGTGAAAGGGTATATTCTTTCAAAGATAAGTTTCGGCCATTCCAGGAATCGAACCCGGGACTCTTAGCTCAGACTGAGTTAAGGGGTCGGACCATCGTTAACTGATTTAATGAAGCTCCATCGAACTCGGCATAAAGATGGCCGACGCTTCTAAATACTTTTCTCCGTATACATCGTAAACCATTGGCTCAATTTTCGATTTCTTAATTTTAAATTAAAGCTCTTTAAATTATCTTTAAGATGAGTGTATATAAGTTTCCTATTAGTAAATAACTACTTAGTCAACAATAACGAGTGATAATATTTTTTATTATTTCTATCATATCTTTCTATTAATTGGTTAAATCACAAAATATTTCAAGTAAATGTTTTTTATTGCTTAGTTTACTAAAATAAATGTATCTTGTACTTTTTTCATATGACAAGCACAAGGCCGAAATCCTTGATAAAACATTTACAAGTAGAGGGCCCAGCCTCTTTCACCATCATGGGTGTTATATTTTAATTTATGAAAGGGTAGGAAGGAAAGTTATTTTAGCTCAGTATTCTTGCAATTTTAATGCATAGAACATTTTGTCAAAATAAAATACCTGTTCAATGTAATATTTTTATCAGGTGTTCTGTCATTAAACAGTTTCCTTTGCTTTGTACAAATTGAGTCCTCCAGCATGTCCTTCAGCAGTTTCTTTGTTTATCTCCTGAAACTTTATCTTCTATCCTTGTTTGAGGTCATCCGATAGTTTTGGTCTTCCTGGTTACTTATTTGATGACACCTCCACTGTTGTTCGGATTCCACGTTAAAACTGTAGGTCCTCCATTTAATCTCACACATTAGCGTATAACCCGCACGGGTAGTAAGACGCGGTGCTAATAATACTTATTTGATCATAGGACCGGGTTTGATATCCCGTTCCGATACCTGTACTATAGGTTATCTTTTGATGAACAGGGTATAAAATTTAACCTTGTTATTCCAACTTGTTTTTGTCCTTCAGCATGTTATTCAAAAGCTCTGCTGGAGATTTAAGATAACATATTCTTCGTTCTTACCAGGATGTTGATCTAGATTCTATAGTCCCCACCAAGGCAAACAACTCAACACGGCTTAGGGCTGTAGGGGAGGGGAGGGAAGTCTACGCTAGAAACCTTCCTGAGCGCCGTGCACTGATAATCAATCCTCGATAATCGACATAATTAAATTATCAATTATCAATCAATGGGGAGGGGGGGGGGAGGGAGCTGCAACATGCCTCCAGGATGGGGAATACCAACAGGACAGGGTTTGATTTCCTGTACTCTGGTTTAAAACTCCAACGCCCCTAATCGACAATTAATTACCAATCAACATATTGCCAGGGAAAACCAACAGGACAGAGTTTGCGACAACAACACTCTCACAGGCATGGTCATGTTCAAGTTCATGCCCGGGGGATAACCAACAGGACAGAGTTTGCGCTAACAACTCATCACAATACTATCTCGAGTGGGCTAAGACACCGCCCCCACTACTCCTACACCAATAGAGTAATTATCATTGATGCGTATAAGCTGAACAGACAGTAAAACGCGGGTATTAAAAAAATTAGTTACTATTTTTCAAATATCAGTAACAACACTAGTATTAAATGAAATGTTTAAGAAAAATGAATATATATGTAATTAATTTAATTTTAAATAACTTGTCAGATAACCATTTTGATCCAAATTGTTAAAGCTATTTTCAAAACATCAAAAATTTTATTTAAAAAATCAGTCTTTGGTAAACTACCCTTTAATAAATTTTCCCTTTGTATACAAGTGAACATTTCTATTTGTCATAACGAAAAATCCCCAGATATATATATATATATAACCAAACCGAGGCTAAGAATAGAATAGTCAAAGCTATTATTTATGCTTTCTAGTGAGGGTTACTCCATCTAGATATCATATTCTGAAATCGATAAAATGACACCTGGACATGTCCATCATAGACTCTGCCTTAAAAGATGAGTGAATAATTACCCTGAGCACGGGACGATTCCTGGATAGCTCAGTGGTTAGAACATTGGCGTACTAAGGCAAATGTCTGGGTTTCGATTCCAGTGTCCAGATGTTATTTTTCAATTTTCAGAAACCGGGGCTAGTAGGGGCTGTCCTAACTAGAATAAGGTCACCCATTTAAGTTGTAGTAGTTTGACCATTGTTGTAAGGTGGTTTAAAAAACGTGGTGTTCATATGGTTTATGTTTGAATCCTAGTACAGTGCTCAGTGTGACCGTAGTAGTCTATTTTATTAGCTGTTATGTTGTTATTAAGAATGGCTATATTTAAATGCACTTATTGAACCCCTGCTTAATGTTAGCTCTTATATAATTACTTGGACGAAACTAACTCATTCACCACACACCTACTGTATTGTTCTTAATTAATGCTTGTTAAACTTTGTCTACACTTAAATCTATTTCTGTTTTTTGTATTTTTGTGCTCCTGTCTTCCTTCTAGTACTAGTCAAACAAAATAAGTTAAGAGTTTCTCCCCAGCTATCTATGACTGACCAAATTGTAAGATTTATTGCATCAGTACTTAGTATGAAAGGCTTACTAAAATTTGGATATGCTAAATGGGTGAAGCTGACAACATTTATTTTAGTTTTGATATAGCTCACTCGCACTCTTCAGTAATTAGCAAATGGTGGTCCTCATCAATGTAGTTAATGGATTGGCTATCTTAGCGTAGTTGGATAAGAATCTTCGGTAAACATTACTAAGACCTAGACATGATTGTACTTCCTTCTTACTTTTAGGATTATGAAATTCTTCAACTTCTTCAACTAATATCTAGTCCCGACAAGATTACGCGTCATAAGTGCAAAGCGATGTTTTTCAATGAAATATGTGAATCAGTTTTTTTAATATATTGATAAGAGCTTTTATTATTTCAATAGGTAGTTTGAAATTAACTGAAAATTGATTACATCATCCAAATATGTTAGTGGTTTTGTAGGGCTCAAACCTGGTATAATTGTAACCATCATTCGTTGAAATGGTGTTCCCTGTTGCTCGAATAGTAACCTTAAATATTTATAAACCACATTAGGTATGGTATAAGAGGTTTTGGCTTGACCTGTTTCATCGCATAGTATCCGCCAGTCAGATCTAAAACTGTGACAAATTTGAAGTCTCCCAATTTGTTCAATCGTTTCTACGATATCTGGTATTGGGAGACCATCTTAAGTGGCTATATTAAGAGCTCTGTAATCCACGCAAACACAGTATTTTTGTTTTCTGTGAGGTCTGTGGGGTTGCTTGATAATTCCCTGTATGAATCTTGAGTTGTAAATCCCAATGATCCATAACTATATCTTAATATCACTAAGAAATGGTTTTATTATTCTTATTTGTTCGGTAGACAAATGATCTAATTGTTATGAAAATTAAACCTAATTTTGACATTTTCATTCACACATATATGTGATTTTCCCATAACTCTCTATACCTAGGTACAGGTTCATTTGTTGCCTTTCTCAGAATTGCGAGTCCTCCTCCTTAATTGGTCATACTTTACTAAAACAGTAGTTTCTTTGGAAGTTGGCATACAATAATGTATGTGCGCGTGACTGCTGATGTAAAAGAAGTGACGATAGAGGTTAGGATTACATCAAGCGTGGACACATTTTGAAAAACAAACAATTCCAAGCTATGACAATGTAAATAAATTAAACCAATTCCAATTTTAAATTTTCGTCCATTAAATGAAAAGTGTAGATAAAATTGCTATCTATACATTTCCTTTTAGTAATGTCAACACGCACCTCTTTCCATTTTCTAAAGCCTCGTAGAGAAATGTAAACTTTAAGGGCCAAAAAGAATCAGCCAATATTTTTCAAAATACTTCAAAACTTAAAGTATTGGTAGTGCTTATGTATTTTAGTGGAAATCTCACTCTTAAGATCAGTATTACAATTAATTCTAGTAACATTATCTTGGAACAAAATGTTGCTGATATATTGATAAAACATTCCCTTTTAAAACAATATTTAGGATAAAATTAAGAAATCCATGCATCCTATTTAATATTTGTACTCACCATTTGAAATGGCCACCTTCACTTTGAACCCACTAAAGTGATGTGAGTAATCCGAGACGAACCGGAGACGTATCTGGGGACCTTGACTGACGTATCGAAGTAGTTTCAGCTTGGTACTCCAGTCCCCACACAATCTGCGCGTCGCCACACTATCATTCCCACCATCAAACAATTCCAAGTAATCGTAACTGCAACTAGAAACCATTATGTAGGATCAATTATTCTTGGTTAGACTGGCTATGTTGGTTTATAAAGATTTGATTTTGTATACGCTCAACGTACTAATAATGATTCATGGTGAGGTTAATTTACCCACACCCCCAAGATCACTACATTTTGAAAAATAAAACCTTAAACCCTTAGTACAGAAAATACAACGAATAAAAGTACTAAATTCTAAAGACAGACTTGTAACTTGATATTCAAAATCTATATTACTATGCACATTAGAATTACCCGTAAAGTTCTCCATTGATTTAGTAAAATAAAGATAGTTTGAATACATTGTATTAAGGCTGTAGTAAGCTTGAAATTTAAATATTAATGCATTTGTTTTTTTAGACAGTATGGTTGCAAAATAAAGATTCGACAAAATACCAATAGCTAGTAGTATACTTATAATGGCTTAATACAAAATTGTTTTTTAAGTCTCACACAATTGACATGGTTATATATAACTGGGGAACCTTCACATAGCACATAATTTCATATAAAATTAAGATTAAGCTGCTTTTACTGGACTAGAATTCAAACTACCAAGGCTAGGGTTTAGTTAATGCATAGAGGATTAGTTCTAGTGTCTTTGAGGACTCTCCCAAAGCATGGAGCCGATTAACAATTTAAATAGATTTCAAACAATAAATAGTTTGTATTAGTTAAATTAAAACATCCTAAAAAAACCTCTAGTTTATTTGAAATTTAGAAAATAGCATTTGTAAACTGCAATTAATGGAGTAATAAAGAGTATTTGAGGGAGATTCATACCATAGCTACCTGCTGTAAATAGAAAAAATAAGCCAATTACAGCATTCATATTATTTAAATCTTTGCCCTTGGAAAACGCTTAGATTTAAACATCTACTTTTTCTTGACCTGCATTGGTTAGGGGACTGTGACCCCTAGATCTTCCTTTTCCCAAAATTGTTTTATGATTACAAACCTGATTGTATAAAAAGCCGAAAATAAATTTCTTTAATCGTTAATGTCTACTATATTGTGTCAAATAATTTTCTATAGTAAAATCTTAGTACAATAAAAAAAATATATCAGCTAATATTTAGTAAATTCTTAGTACGATAAAAAAAATTATATATCAGCTAATATTTAGATTTTAACAAGAATTAATTATTGTTTAATTTAAAATATTTGTGGCAAAATAATACACACACTAGGTTGAAATCAATATTTCGTTAGGAATGTGTGTAGAGTATACTAATTTTACCATACATACCTTTCTGAAAATTGAAAAATGACACCTGGACACGGGAATCGAACCCGGGACCTTCGGCTTAGTACGCCACTGCTCTTACCACTGAGCTATCCAGGATTCGTCCCGTGCCCATGGTCATTCTTCACTCATAGTTTAAGGCAGAGTCCGTGTCCAGGTGTCATTTTTCAATTTTCAGAATATGATATCGGAGAGGTGTTATCCTCACTAAAATGCATTAACAATAGTTCCGGCTATTGTTTCACTATATATGCAATCCTATACAATTATATATATATATATATATATATATATATATATATATATATATATATATATATATATATATATATATATATATATAATTGTCCAATGGCTGCAAAATTGCCAACTACCGAGTCGATAATGGCTGCGTGGTCTGATGGCTGTGATCTTGTGTATCACGTGTTTATAAAGCTGACGACCTCCACACGTCCATCTTAGACTCTGCCTTAAACTATGAGTGAAGAATGACCATGGGCACGGGACGAGTCCTGGATAGCTCAGTGGTAAGAGCAGTGGCGTACTAAGCCGAAGGTCCCGGGTTCGATTCCCGTGTCCAGGTGTCATTTTTCAATTTTCAGAATATGATATCGGAGAGGTTTTATCCTCACTAAAATGCATTAACAATAGTTCCGGCTATTGTTTCACTATATATACCTTTCTTGAAAATATACTCAGACACCGGTCGGATTTTCATAATTAATAAAGTGTAATTTTTTTAGACATTTATTTGAATATAATTTATTGGTTTTAAAAATTCTTAAATTTTGGTTCAAATTGTTTAACTAATCTCAATAATCACATTTTCTTAAATAGATAAGAAGATATTAATTTTAAAAACCATTATTGTATATTTCAAAAGATAAAAAAAGACTGTATTACAAGACCTGTAAGTATCCCGGTTGACCCCTCAGTACAGCGTCGTGACTGGTTGAAATTTGTCACGTGACCCCACCTCCTCGCTCTCTGATTGGCTGTTGGTTTTCCCCTCCCCTCCACTTGACCCCGTTCCGGACATGTTGGTTCATGTATTATTGTTTATTTATGTATACTCATAGCATTTTTATATATGAATATTTCTTTTTTATTTGAAATTAAATGTTGGTTCTTGTTGATTAATTATTGGCTAGGATTGAGGTGTTAGAGTTTTTTATTCATTGATTAGGGCGTTGTAGTTTATTTATTTATTAGCATAAGGTCTGTGACGTTTTGGCAGGAGGACGCGGCACGAACCTCGCGCTATGGCTGTCGGGGGTAGAGTGAACATTGACTCCTCCATCACAAGACTCTACTAGGCTGTCCGGAACAAACTTCTCCTGTCGACCGTGTGGGTTCAATGGGGGGCATCTTCGCTGTTCACTCTCTTACAGAATAGTGACCACCGCGCATCAGTGGTGCGCACCTCCACAAGCCCCACCCTCCTTACATCGCTTGGAACCGACTCCTTTCAGTTCCTGGACTCGAAAATATCGGGAAAATACTTGATCAGTAATGACCTATCCCATCCCTCTGTGAAAGTCATGAACTGCAAGTCATTGGGAATGGATGACGTGAGCCCATTACCATGTCGTTGCCTCGTCTTTGCGCTATTTTTGGAAGGTACACACCACCCACCATCCAAACCCCTATAGAAGTCATTAACTTCAAGTTACATTTAAACATCTGGTTTTAACCGTAGGCCAAGTTCTTGATAGCCACGACCCCAATGCAGACTCATTAACTCCTCATTGTTCGTTATATGGTACTTGGCCTCTTGAGCTCATCGAATGTAAATTTAAATATCTGGTTTTAACCTTAGGCCCTGTTGTTAATAGCGGGATTGTCTTTCGTGATCCCGTTATTCAACAATCAACCACTTGAGTTCATCGAATGCAGTCAAACCTCCAGAACGAAGAAATGTTCCGGATGCAAAGCTAACTGCTTGACACAGGATTCAAACCTGGGACGTTTGAAACAAAAACAATAAACTTCTCTCTCTCCTGCTAAAAAAGTGATATAATTAATAGTGCCGAAAGTTTTTTATTTATGATTACTCAGTCATTGACACGGGATTCAAGCATGAAGGTTTGTTGGGACCGACGTCCCAAACTGGTTTTCAAATGACTTCTGTGCTAGGGGATCTGGGGTTCAATCCTCGGTACTGGCACAGATTTATCTTATTGCCAAACCCTTCCTTCACCTGTGACAAGACTTGTGAATGTGTGGAATGCCAGGCCTCCACAGTGGTTCGGATCCCCGTTAAACTGTAGGTCCCCCAATCAACCTACCATTACACATTAGCGTAAGTGTGTATAACCCGAACGGGTAGTAATACGTGGTGCTAATAATAATAATAATAATAATAATTAAAACGGTGCCCAGGAGGAAAAAAAACCCATCACCCTCTAAAGTACAAAACTCCAGACAAATTAATGAAATAGCTATTTTATCTATATCTAATATGAAACAGGTATTTAGATTAGCTAACAATATATACATCTTCACTCCTAATAGTTTAATAATGGTAATAATAAACACATATTTTCTCATTTATAGTTTATTTTGTGTAATGTAGGAACTAGAACTATTAAGTTCGTAAGAAAATGTTTTCATAAATCACAACATTAATAAATATTTATCGAACAATTATTCAATAGATCTGAATCGTTGGGTATGCGAACTGTAATATACCCCTAATCATAAAGGTAAATTATAGATCGCAGCGCTACCTGTTATCGGAAAAAAAGTAACATGGGAGCTGGCACGCGTACTATGCAAGAGTGAAATAAGCACCGATTTGCAATAGAATATTTACCAGATAGTTTCAAATTATCTAGATTTTTTTTTAAATAACGGCTGTTTCCATAAGCTATGAGATTTTTTTAAATAGTATAATGACGTATTGTTAACATTTATGACTAATTCCCCCTTTTTAATTTATTGTTTTGCAAACTTGTGTGCATTTTTATGTATTTAAAATACCAATTTTGTGTTGACAACTACTAATATGTTTTGACAAATGCTGTCCATTTTTATTAATTTAATTTAAATCAATATTATTTAAGGAAAGTATTTTTTAGCCACTACATGAACGTTATTTTTCAACATTCGATTTATTTATCTGACCATAACATAATAACTGTTCAGATAGCTAGACAATATCTTGTTACTAAATATTGTAACATGGGGCGCGCGTGACCAGGGAGGGTCACAGGCCGTTCACACGTGAAAGTGTGAACCACGAGTTCTTTTAGAGATATTGGGGTAGGCTGCTGACCAAACACGAATGAAAATGCCCACGGAATTTTCAAGGTTTTGATTATTAAAATTACCACATACATACACACACTGATTAATTATGTATCTAAATTAATTATAACTAAACAAGTCATTAAGTAAAATAAAAAGAGCCCTAATCAAATCTGTAAATTAATAAACTAATAGAACACAGAGATGTAAGTAAATTGAATAAACCAATTAACAACTATAAAACACCTAATACCTATTCAAATATTTAAAAACAGTGACAAAAATGTTCATTAAAAGGTAGGCCACAATAACAAAAATGTCACTTGTCCCACACACATGCATGGCGTTGACCCACTATACACAAACGCCTGACTCGCTGACCCACCCGCAGACGCACCAACCTGCTCGCTGGTCACTCTGGTTCACACACTTGACACGTCGGTCAAAACAATGTACACACCAGTACACACACTCGCACTGGGGACACCCGGACTCATTAGTCTAGAACCACAAACTGAATATCCGGCTATCACCGAGCGTGTATATATAGGGGTGGTGCCAGCTAAGGATCTGGAATCCTTCACTTCTATAATTAAAAAGGCCAGAATAAAAAGGATCCAGACCCCTAAAGACGTGTCTCGTCCTTCCCCCGCACCCCCTTGGCCCCTCTAATCCCCCATTCAAGTGAGAAGGTCGCTGCCTACCTGCTAGACAAGGAGGGAGACAGAGAGAACAAGGAGCACAGCCAGGGTAAACAATGAGAGCACGCTGGTCCCACTGTTAAACACTAGTCTTGGAACAATATTATATTGTGTTTACTGGAGGGACGGGGGCTAGAGAAGAGATTTATTTTAAATAATAGTTTAGGATGAAATCATCTCACATGTATAATTTACTAGCAGACTGATCCATTCTTTGTACTATTCAAACTATTCAAATTAGGCGGCTACTAGGACTTACATAGGGCCTTGTAGCGCAAGCAACGACCACCTCAATGCACCCAACATTTACGAGAGTGATAAAAAAGGCCACGTGGTACCCGCAACAACCCCTTGTGTACCCTCTTTGCTATTCATTCTGCGACAAAGTGTACCCACAATTGCATGAACAGAGCGTCGACCAGACACGTCTATACGCGACGGCTGCTAGAAGATTTATGACGAATAACGGGATTTGCAAGCATCTGCTGCGTATTGCGCAAGCGCAGATTTGTATTGCACCAACTAGGCCATTACAGGGGGCAAGCCCTTTGAGACGGGTATAAATAGAACTCAAATCATTACAGTCGATCATTTCAATTTGTGATTGCGACATACAAGCATCAAGATGAGTTTCAACGCGTTGGAAAATTGATGAATTCGGGTATGTTTTTAAAACAGTTTTATATATTTTAATGGTTACTATTTTGCTTATCATGTCCAGGTGTAGAGCGGTATGCTCTTCTTTGTTAGATGATGAACCCCAACGCTTGGCGATGGCGGCTCAACCTGTGGGTATCAATAGCCTGGAACAGTTGCTGAATTTTACAGAAGACAGGATTTGCCTGGTGGATGACGACTGGTCCATGGACAATTAGCGGTCTACGATATATATTTTAGAGATTAGCCAGTGTTTTTTTATTTCCTGTAAATGATAATTAATATGTATTTATTTAATTTCAGACTACTGGGATTCATATGGGTTGGATGAGAGCCTGCTGGACAATGTAGCGGGTACAGCGACGGGTGTGATGGTGCCTGCCAGCCGGAGGCCAGCCCCAGTGACCTCACACCACCCCCAGGCCTCCTCTTGACGGCTACCCTCTTGCCTGCATCCCTCTACAGAGGATATTCGCTCCCCGATGTTTGGGGTGATTTGGACGCGATCGACCACCTAATATGTAAGTACCTTCTACAAGCAACCATGCTATAGCCACTAGTTTGAAAATAGACTATTTGTGTGCGCTCTCTTTCTACCAAACAACCGTTATTTCGTCAGCATGCAAAAACCTCTTGTCAGCTGCTCGTTTCGGGAAGAATGTAAACTTATTCACTTTCGGAATAACAGATGGCGTTTATATACAGTTTAGAGCAGGGAAAAAATGTATTCAGATATACATTATAATTAACAGGGGGAAACTATATTGTTGATTTAGCCGATTATTAAGAAAAAGAGAAAAATCCTACATAATTTAGCGCCACGTCTTACTACCCGTTCGATCTATACGCTTTAAAAACCTACTGGGCCAGTGTGGGAGTCCTGGTTTCGATTCCCTGGCATAAGCGAAAATGTTGGTTAAGCCTTTATTAGCGAAAAAATAACTGCCCTGGCCGGTATTTTGTACATGTTCCAGTAATGAATTTAAAGGGTCTTGGGCTCATTTCCCGTACAGACATTCAAAGACATAAAATTATAATTGTCACTATGCCGTGATGCCCGTGGGATTCTTTTGAAAGGTGGTAGGCTAACAGAGCTGAAACAATTTCAAATATACCACTCCGAATACAAAATCACGGCGTTCATGGAACGTCGGGGTAGACAGGTCCTATATGAGGGGCCTACTCCCTTCGAACATTCCTTTAAGGGCTACCTTGATTTGTATTTCCGCGACGACACATACAAAAATATTTGGATGTCATAGCATCCTTGACAGCTGCATTTAAGTGTGGGTACTTTTTCCATGAGTGCCGTGAACCGTTCAGTAATAAGAACAAACACAAGTGTGAGTCTGCGTGCAAAAATTGCTACGCTAAAACGGTTTGTAGCGTAGGCCAATCTTTGGTCTGTATAGTCTGTGGGTGTTGGTTCACAAACCAGGCATGTTTTGATAACTATAAACTTCCCGGTTTTTGCAGAGGTCAAAGGTCGGTCCGTGATGTCAAAATGTTTGCGACGTCTGTGGGCAATTTTTCAGTTTGGAAAGAGCAGAATATTCAGACAGGGGTTATGAATCTTTTTGTAGAGTATGCAAGACTTATCATCCTTTTGGTCATTTCTGTTATATGAAGGAGGCCCCATCCAAGCCGTTACTGGAAAAGAGCAATTTCATGTTTGTGTTCTATGATTTTTAATGCAGGCAAGAAATTCTTCTTCAAGTTACGGCCGGCACGTACTTGCATGAACCTAAACTATGTGTCGTGCAGAAGTGTTGCAAGGCCTGTGTCCATATAGATGCAAATGACCATCATTGGGCTGAATGTGGGGGAAATAGGACTCGCATATTCAAGGGCGATACCACATTGTCCCATTTTTTAATTTATAGAGCAAATTAAAGCTACAAAATTTAAGGATATCACCCTCCTAGGCCATAATGCGAAAGGCATGATGTCAATTTTATTCTATAATATATGATTGAGGTAAAAAAAATGGACTGCAGAGTTCATAATGAAGGGTGGGAAAATCATATCCTGCGTTACGGCCAGCTCCAGTTTATTGACTCGCTGAACTTTCTCCCGATGTCGTTTTCAAGATGCCAAAAACATACGGCTTGGACGAGTCTTTGACCAAGGGACATTTCCCCTATTTTTTCAACAAAAAAAGAAAACGCGGGGTATAGGGGTCCCTTGCCACCAAAGGAGGACTACGGCATCGGCGAGATGTCAGTGAGGGAAAGGAGCACTTTGAAAGTGTTAGACGCTTGGACAAAGAAAATTATGTCTTTGATTTTAAACGCGAGTTGGAACTGTATTGTGTGAAAGATGTTTAGATCCTACGGAAGGCCTGTCTAAAGTTTAGAGACGTGCTCATGGAGAAAGCAAAGGTATCATTTCAGATAGGCGTGTACGATAGCTGGAGCGGTCATGTTGGTTTAACACCGAAGTCATCTTAAGGAGAATACTGTCGGAATTATCCCTAACGGTGGCTACCGGTGTGCAGACCAACAGTCGCATGTCACTGTACAATGGCTCTGCTGGGAGGCCCATCAACGCGGTGTCTTTATTCTTCATGCGGGTAACGGCCGTAAGGAATATGTGTTAGGGCGACGTGTAGATGGCGTTGTTAAAGCTGGAGATACAACCATCGTATTTCAGTTTTGGGGCTGTTATTAGCACAGGTGCCCTCTCTACTACCCTAACAGGACAACCCCTATCAAAAATAGTCCACATGAGACCATGGAGACGCGTTATGAAGCGACCATGGCTTATTTGGGTAAAAGTTTAAGAATGTTGGCTACATGATCGTAGAGATGTGGGAGTGTATGTTTAAGCGATGAAACGCACCGACAAGGACTTGAAACCATTTGTACTCCAGCACGAGGTGTATACTAAGGAGCCCCTCAGCCCTTGGGATGCATTCTTCGGCGGGCGTACAAATTGTATCAAGCTCTTCAACGAAGCAGACCTTTCTTGTGGAAAGAAGATCAAGTACTTGGATGTGTGTTCATTGTATCCTTACGTTTGCAAGTACAAACATACCCCGTCGGCCACCCAAAATTCAATTGGAACCAAATTGTCCGTCTATAGATCAAGTAGAAGGCATAGCCAAAATTAAAGTGACGCCTCCACGGAATTTATTCATGTCCGTATTGCCTACATGGATGCACGAAAAGTTAATGTCCATCTTGTGCAGGAAATCCCAAGGAGGAGAAAAACAATGGCACGTGTAGCACAACGACAAAAAAGATCGTTGGTTGACAGGCGTTCTGGGTGATTGACGAGATCCGGAAAGCCGTTGAGAAAGGCTACACCGTTGAAGCAGTACACGAAGTGTGGGAGTACAATGTATCTGTTTACGACCGTCAGAAACGTTCTGGAGGATTGTTTCACGGCTACATTGATACTTTTTTGAAAATTAAAGAAGAAGCCAGTCGGATGGCCAGAGTGGTGTACCTCAAAAGAGGAAAAGTTAGCCTATATTCAAAATTATGAGGAAAGGGAAGGGGTAAAACTCGATTTCGGCTCTGTTTGTAAAAATCCTGGTCTTCGCACTCTGGCTAAACTCTTTTTAAATTCACTATGATGAAAGTTTAGGCAAAGACCCAATTTACCACACATAGCCGTTGTTAACGACTATCAGGGCATTCACAAGTACCTGACGGATCCGTACATCACCGTGGACAGCGTCATTGATGTTAATGATAAGGTTATGTTCCTCAATTACAAGGATGCGCATGATGCGTTGCGCCCTAACCTAACACGAGTGTGGTGGTGGTCATGTTACACGACTGCTATGGCTAGGTAGCACTTATACAGTATCCTTGAACAATTGGGGGACCGCGTTTTGTACATGATACAAATAGCGTTCTATTTACTGAAAGCCCAGCGATTGTAGTCCATCGACTGGAGACTTTTTAGGTGACCTCACTGATGAACTTCAGGATTACAGTCCGGGAAGCTACATTAGCGCCTTTGTATCGGTGGTCCCAAGAATTAGGCGTACCTAGTTTGTGTTGGTGGTGATCCTGCCAAAACAAAAACGGTGTGCAAGGTTCGCGGGATCACCATAAACTATGGCAACCAAAACGATGTTGATTTTGACGTTTTGAAAGCGATGGTCACTGAACAGGCCGCGGAAAGATACATACAGATAAGCACAAAATTTAAGAAATGGTCTTGCGACTGTATGTACCATTTCACAGACTAAATTCTCGGTAGACCCGTGTACACCAAACGTCGGATAACCGATGATTATAACACGTTGGTGTTTGGGTATCAGAGTCCCTGTAAACGCACTCGCCACGACTAAAAGGTGATCCTCGAGACGGGCTGAATAATCACCTTTTTATTCTTTCACTCTAAACAGTTTCACTGATTTACCATTTTTCAAATATTTGAGATTTTTTCATATTTTTTTTCTGAATGAAAATAAGCATATGTTTTTTATACACACGGGCTACTTTATTTTGCCAGTAGAGTCCTCCACCTATCTGATTTTTTTCTAGTCAATTAGTTGTTTGTATATATTCTAATTCTAATCAAATATATTAAACTGTTTGTATGTATTTTAATTCTAGTCAAATATAATAAACTGTTTGTATATATATATTTATTTTATTTTAAATTGAAACCAGCTCTATGTATGTATTATATTGAACCAACTTTAGTACCCTATGTAATAAATATATATTGTAAACATTCTCAATATACTTTTCACCGTGTGTAAATAAATATTGTAAAAGCTGTTATGTTATGTTATAAATATATATTGTAAATATTTACAGTATACTTTTCACTGTGTGTATACTTTTTCCTGATTTAAATAAATATTGTAAAAACTCTTATGTTTGTGTTTTAACCTCTTCACCCGTACCTCCCTCCTTATCTATAAATACAAGCTCATATAGCTTATAGGCTCAGTCTCAAACATTATGAACAAGTTGAAGCATCCATTTTTGGCCATCATAATTGACTCTTCCGGCTGTGGAAAGTCACATTTTGAATTAGACATTATCCATCACATAGACACAATGTGTGATGTTAAATTTGATAAAAACCCATGGTATTATGCTTTATGGCACCCGGGATTCAACAAGACGGAGCAAGTCCCCGCGTTATATTCTGTAAGGGTTTGCCGGAAATGGATGACATCTGTAATGACTCTCCACAGTTGATTATCCTGGACGAGCTAATGCGTGAAGCCAACGAAGTGGTCGTCGATCTTTTCACCAAAGGATTCTACCATCAAAATATTAGCGTCATGTACCTTACACAAAATATATTCCACCAGGGCAAGGGCCAAAGAGACAATTCCTTAAACGCACATTATATCGTACTTTTTAAAAATGCCAGGGATAAAGCTCAGATTCAACACTTTGCACGTCAAGACTGTCCTGAAAATCCCCGTGTTTTACAAGATGCTTACACTGATTCTACAAGTACTCCTCACGGATATATATTGTTAGATTTCAAACAAGGTACACCAGAATCGTTCAGATATAAGATACACACAAATGTCGGGTTCTTCGTGTACCTACCACGCAAAAGCTATAAAAACAGACACACTCCCAGATTATAGATCATCATAACCATGAGTCCCAAAGTGCAGAAGCAGGCCCCTCTGCTACTTGCGATGCATCGCATGGACCTGCAGCAACGTCTCGCCTTGTTGAAAATTGCAGATAAGAAACTAATTGACTCTGTTTGCAAGTGTGCCCCAACATTTTAAAAGGATGGGTGCTGCTGAAAAATGCTCAGAAGACAAAGCTACGTGCTCACAAGCATATGTTGCGCAAGCTCGTCAAACGAGGAGAGTACTGGAAGTAGAAGAGACGACTACACTTTCAGAAGGGAGGAGCGTTCTTGCCCTTAATTTTAGCCCTTTAATCAACGGGATCCTCGGCTCCTTATTCAACAAGTAGATAATGGAACACATGAAAAAGATGATATTGGTGTCCCCGGAAACATTACACCATTACGGGCAACACCACCAACACGTGGCATCGGCAACAAATCTAGTAGTCTCCTAGTTGGACAAGGAATAGGAAAAAATCCTCGCTTCAAAACTTGACGACAAGTCTAAATGGACTTTATACCAACAAGTGCTACAGCGCTATCTAGAATTTAGTCAACATCCTCCACCGTCTGAAAATACCACCACCCCTGAAGTGCCGTACTTCCCATCCCTTCTGTTCTTAATACTGTACCAGCACGGGCACGTAAAAAAACTGAACTTTTACTGGAACATATCATTTCCCGACGTGGCATCTCTTGGGACTAAAACGGTGAGGCGAGTATTCAAGATATGCTTCTCCGTGGATACAATATTGTGGAGTTAGTCAATGATCTGGTCAGAGCAAGAAGAGACAGCGAACTTACAGAGTGTCGAGAGTTTCTCACGGCGCTGCAAAAAATAAACATTCTGAAATAATTTATTGTAAATCCGAAACGTTTGGCGCCCATTAGAGATCCGACGCCCGTACCACAACCAATTACACCGTCGCAACGCCCTAAGAAGAAGAAACTGAAGAGGGTGGACGAAAAAAGGTGGCTGCCATTCCGAGCTTAATGGCCCGTTTAGCTGACATCTACTACGACCCTTCTCATCCATGCAAATTGACGATCTCTGGCTAGCTGATCTCACCGATATGAGAAGTCTCAGAAAATACAACGATGGTGCGCACCATCATCGACGTGTTTAGCAATATGGCCTGGGTGAGGACGCTTCCATCCAAGACGGTGAACGTCGTGAGAAACGCATTTCGGGATATTTTCAAACAAAGCGGCCGTAAACCTCTAAGTTTACAGACGGACAAAGAATAGTACGGAAATTTAAAATGCAATAAGGCGTGCATTACTACATCTTTCATAATCCGGACGTGAATGCAAGCATCGTGGAACGATTCAATAGAACTCTGAAAGGACGCATGTTGTGCCACTTTACCAAAAATAACACGTATCGGCATGTGGACGTCCTCCAAGATCTAGTCGACGCCTACAACGGCGCAAAACATTCCAGTATCAAGATGGCGCCTGCCGACGTTTCAGAAATAATGTGCTTCAAGTCAGAGATAATATATACGGCAAAAGGCGTCCAAACTCGAATAGTAAGCTGAAAATAAAAGTCGGAGACAGGTTGCGTATAAGCAAATCCAAAATGTTGTTTGAAAAGGGATACGAAAGCAACTGGAGCGAAGAGATTTTCAAAGTCAGCAGTGTCATGTTGCGACAACCTGTCGTATACAGACTCACCGATCTTGATTGCGAAGAGGTGGTGGGGACGTTTTACGAAACCGAATTGCAACGCGTACGTCTTCCCGAAACGTTTAAAGTTGATAAAATACCACGTGTCAATGGTAAAGGAGCCATAAAGAAAGTGTACGTGCAGTGGAAAGGTTACCCCACCAAGTTTAATTCTTGGATTCCTGCCAGTTACGTCAGCGCCCTTCCATGAAGGACAAGTTTTACCTCACTTTGCCGAGCGACAGCTCTATGGGATATTTCCCGAAAAATACCCTCACACATTTCACCACGCAACTTTCTTATCGTCTTACACTCGAGGGATGGTGGGAAGTCAATCAGGCTGAATTTCAATATCCGTGTTCTTTCACCACCGTACCCGAGGGTCAAAATATTCTATGGTATAAATGGGTAGACGCTAACGGCGTGGAACAAATATTCAAGGATCATATCCCTCCTGGAAACTACAGCACTATCCATGAATTTATCAAAGCTCTATATGACGTAGAGGCTTTTATAGGGGATTCCGGAGTTGTATTCAAGTACACAATCCCCAACAAAAAAGGGGACTTTTATCTCTTCTTCACCAAATATACAGCTGCTGAATCTATCAAGTCAACTAAGTCTACAGCTCAGTTTCGATACTCAGACTAATCTGATCAAAGTCCCAATGTCACCGTACGCTGTCAATATTCTACTAGGCTTGCCCTCTCAAATATACATATACCTTGATATCGTCGATCCTCAGCCCGTGGGTGACATTGTGGTACCGCTGTTACGTATCACTGGTATCAACAACATAAACTATCTCTACGGCATACATAAGTTAGTTAGCTATGATCCGTTGCACTACATGCCCGTGCTTATAAGGGAAATTGAAAGCTTGGAAATTAATATAAGAACAGACACGGGTGAACATGTAACATTCGAGTTTGGAAAAGTGTTCGTGAAACTTCATTTTAGACGCTGATCAACATGAACTGTCCCTACCAAAGATACTACGTCAACCAGTATGGAACAGGAATATCTTCGATCTACCACGGTGTTACCTATCAACGAGGGCATGGGATAGGAAGGTTTTTTCAGCGGCCTTTTCAAAAGTGTCGTACCGTTTCTAAGAAGTGGCGCTAAAGCCACTGTAAAACAGGCGCATCATCATCGACGTGCTTTCTGACGTTGCCAATCAACGGCGTCCTTTCAAAGAGGCCCTACGGCAACGTGTTTGCGAGGCTGGAACAAAACTGAAACGCAAGGCTGAACAGAAGATCAACACGCTGATGACCAGCTCAGGCTATAAAGAGCGTCGTAAGAAGCAACGACGTCAGTCTTCTGTCGTCACCTGACGTAAAAAGGTCAAGAAATAAGATGTAGATATTTTCAGTTAAAATGTTGTTTCTACACCCCCAGTCCTGCGAGTGTGTCAGCAGTGAACTCGATCTCTTTTCCGTGCCACCACTCAAACCAGTCTTGAAAGTGGGAAATGGCTTCAGTACAAACCTGTATCTTCCCCACCGATGATTCATCCATCGAATTTACCGTTACCGGACAAGGCGAGTTCTATATTGATTTTTCCCAAATTATGCTCTATATCAGGGCGGCCATCATGAAACCTAACGGTGGCGCTTTCAGAGAATTGGATCAGATCGCTCCCGTTAACAACTGGTTGCATTCGCTATTCACACAGGTGGATGTGTTTTTAAACCAAAAACTAGTCTCACCACCCAGCAACACGTATGCCTATAGAGCGTAAATTGAGACGCTGCTCAATTACAATAGTGAAGCCAAAATAACGCATTAGACTTACGGTCTGTGGTTCGCAGACACTCCCGGAATCTTTGAGGAGGCAAATTCAGGAAACAAGGGATTTGAGGCCCGTCGCAGTCTCACCACAAAAAGTAAGACGGTGGATATTTTGGGGTATCTTCACGGTGACGTGTTTAACCAATAGAAATACCTTTTAAACGGCACCGAACTCAGAGTCAAGTTGGTCCGTTCCCGAGACGGGCTTAGTATTATGGCATTCCCTGAACTCCCTCACTTTAAGCTTAACATCGCTGAAGCCGGCATTCTAGTGCGACTGTCAAAGTAGCGCCTTCTATAGGGTATGCCAAAGCATTAAACGTCAGTCCCGCAAAGTATCCCATCACCCGTGTGGAAGTAAAAACACTCACTATTCCTACGGGCGTGCATGGGAAATCACTGGACAACGTATTCACCGGACAGTTAGCAAAACGATGCATCGTGGGATTTGTATCAAACACAGCATTTAACGGAGACGCCACTAAGAACCCGTTCAACTTTCAAACCTATGGCATGAACCATTTCTCGCTGTACGTGGACGGGGAATAAGTGCCGTCGAAACCACTACAGCCCGATTTTTTAAACGGACACAATGTCATGTCCTACCACACACTGTTTTCTGGAACGGGTATCTATTTCATGAATGAAGGTAGTGACATCACAGGAGAAGCCTTCCCCAAGGGATATCATCACATGGCTTTCGATCTCACACCTAATCTGTCCGCTCCCATGACATCGAAGTGAGCGTCACCATAGCTCTCACCGAAACCATCAACTGTATCGTGTACGGGGAGTTTGCCTACATCATCACCATAGACAAGGAGAGAAACGTCGTGACCGATTATGGAAGTTAATATAAACGGCTTCCCAGCCCTTAACACCATCATTTAAGCCATGGACGTCATTGTGGATTTCCAGAGCTTTATCGACGACAACAAAGAGTTTATCGTCAAGGAACTGAGTGTTTTATCTGTATGCGGTACATTACTTAAACTTTGGGTGTTAAAACCCCCATACGATATCGAGAAACTTTCCACGTATGCAAGAAAGAAAGCCGACTATATAGTCAAAAATCTACACTGTATCACCTGGGATAGTGGTGATGTGGATCACAGCCAACTCGAATCCCTCAACTCCCGTGCCACAACGCGTGCAGAAACCGTCTACGTCAAGGAGGCAGAAAAGAAAATGTTTTTAGTCAAATACACGTCTAAACCCCATCGTAGATATGTACGACAGAGTTTGTTCGTAATTGAAAACACTTAAATTGGGCCCCACCATGTGCATGGCACATAGCTCTCTGTGGAATTTCTGTTCGGCCTCTATCGTCTGTGGACTTCGAGATTGGATGATTGAAGATGGACACGCACACCATAAGACGTGCGCTGAAAACCAACCCGTGGTTCCGTTCTTTACAGTCGGGTGTTTTCCCTGCTGATCAACTACCTGCAATAGCTAGACCTGCCGTTCTAGTCATCAACACTGATCCACACACAAAACCTGGGACGTATTGGGTCACCATCTTTATCGACAAGAATGGCGTGGGAGAATATTTTGCAGATATGGTTTTCCGCCCCGTGTAGTCACATCTGTCGTTTATACGCAAAAACACTTCCCGCTATTCCCATAGCACGCTACAACTTCAAAGCATCGCCTCAGACGTTTGCGTCCATTACTTTCTCATGTACCTTCTTCATCGCGCCCAGAACATTCCGATGAAAACTTTCAAAACCCTATTCTTGCCCACCAATCATTCAGCTAACGAAACTAAGGTGTTGAGATATTACAACACATTTTTCAAGACTGTAAGGGCATGCCACCCTTCAAGAGGCCATGTCCAAGCGGCGTGCGCCTATAAAAGGGGCGTCTCGGTGACGTGACTCCCATAACCGTTAAACATTATGGAAGGTCAAGGCGTTTGTGGCAGCAAAGCAAAGCCGGTGAAGCCACTCTCCATCACTAATATTTTCAACACATTTTTCTCGCTGGATGGAGTCAACGCCAAGTGAGTCATCATCGGTATGAGCATCAAGAAAAACTTCACGCCCTATGTCCAGCTATAAAAATGTGGAGGGAACTGCACTGTGTTTAGCCGTACAGCGTGGCAAGAGCTGGGCAGCTACAAGTCTGTCATATCAAAGTTTTTCATCAACACGCAACCTCCTCAGAAGATTACTCTGACTAATCATGAAATCTCTCTGAGACGCATGTGCGGTGACCGAAAGGTTATCATCAGCAAGAAACAAATCTCTATGCTCAAACGGGTCACCTATCTAGCACCTAGATGGGCGTGTTTTTGTGAGGTGTGAGACCTTATCGACGTAGCGGTCGACGACGGGACATGTGGTCGACACCCGTCGCTCGCTATTGCAACAATTTGATCGACACACTCGTCGTGGATGTATGCGACACACTCGTCGTGGATATATGCGACACGCTAACAGAATCGGCGGATTTCGTCTACCTAGAACAGCCTACGTGGAAACGCATATCAAAACCCTGGATCTTATCAGTGCTACCTACTATACACGTAAATTAGTCGGTTTGGACTATTACATGTTGGATTGTGAACTAAAAACAATTTTACTGACGCATCTAAGAGACACTATAGAAAAACGTATAAATGGATATATGACGCATTCCTGTAAAACTGTATAATTAATATTATGTATGATGTCGTTAATGTTTAATAAATATATATATATTTGTAATATCTGTGTTTTATTCACTCTTTGTTCCTTACCAGTCCCAACTTGTCTTGTCTGTCCGCCAACCTGGCGCCAGGTTTGCAATGACGTAACCCGTTGCCCGGTTCAATGATCTCAATGTCTATTCTTGTATCAACTCGTCTTGTTGGGCCACCAAACTAACGCCCTATGCGCCCTCATTCAAGGTCACGATCTATTCTTGTCCTGACTTGTCTTGTCGACCTGCCAGACTGGCGCCAGGATTGCGACAACTGGAAAACCCATTACCACAAAAGGGGTTGCGATACACACTTCTAAGGAGGGGAAGTGAAAGGGGTCTCAAGGCAGGGGAACCATTTATCACACTCCACCCCAATCTGTCTTCATCAGAAATTTGTTCCGGACAGCCTAGTAGAGTCTTGTGATGGAGGAGCCAATGTTCACTCTACCCCCGACAGCCATAGCGCGAGGTTCGTGCAGCTCCCTCATGCTCTCCCAAATAAACTACAACGCCCCCCAATCAATGAATTAGAAACTCCAACATCTCATTTCTAGCCAATAATTAACTAGCAATAATCAATTAACAATCATTAATAATTAATCAACAAGAACCAACATTTAATTTCTAATAAAAAAGAAATATTCAGATATAAAAATGCTATGAGTATACATAAATAATCAATAATACAAGAAGCAACATGTCAAGAACGGGGTCAGGAGGAGGGGAGGGGTTAGAAGAATGGCGAGAGGGGCTGGAGGGGAGGGGAAAACCAACAGCCAATCAGAGAGCGAGGAGGCGGGGTCACGTGACCAATTTCAACCAGTCACGACGCTTTACTGAGGGGTCAACCGGGCTACTCCTTTAATAAAATTATTTTTTTATTCCTGTGTCCTGTTTTATGTTTAGTATCAAATATATTTACAAATAATATATTCGTATAGTTAGTCAAATAATATATTGTAAATTTAGTTAATTTCATACTTTTCTAAATAAATAATTGAAAATAAACGCAATAAAAATAAAAATAAAAGTGTATTGGATAATAGAGAATCAGGGTAAAATACGTGTGAATGTTATTTTTAAGAAAACACAAATAAATTCACTTACGAGGGTTCATTCTCCAAAAGCAACTCTTCAAATTCTATGATAAGTCGGTAATGAGATAATGCCAATATTCGCGTGTCGCACACTGCATTGTCAGGATATCTTCTAGGGAAGTCAGGACTCATGACAGATACTTTTGGCTGTTCTGGGCTCAACACAATTGTTCGGTTACAATCTTGGAACCAATCTGCTGCATTTAGGTTTGCTGCTAGAAAAACAAACTTTTATAATTATTGCAATAGTAGTATTTAGTTTAAAATATTAGATGTAGGCCCCTACCCTACTTTTAGTAATACTGTACTTATGATTTGTAGTGTTGGATAAGTCTAAAGTAATATGATCTAACAAAAATTCAATAATTGACTACTGCAAATTGTAGTAGATCTCCGGGACAGATGTTAAAGCTCAAGATTTTTTTAAACCTGCTAAAGCTATCACTAAATAGCAGGTTCTTTTGGGAGAAATCGCAGAAGATTCAGTCTTTTACAACTATTCAAAGATATGATGAATTATTAAATGATTCTTTGGCTAACTTATGGCAAGATTATTGATTTGCCAGTGTTTAGAATTAAACTAAGATTACAGCTGTGTCAGAATAGTCTTGAGGATGCTTCGAAGGACCCTCACTTTGACTTTATGAATTCACACTTAGTAGGCAGATCTAATCGAAGGCTACAGCCTATTCAAACGGCAGTAAGCCTTACCATAACTTTTGGACCCCATGGCTACCACCTGCATGGGCGTGTCTACAGAGGGGTCTAGGTGGCCATGACACACTCTAATGTTGCTTCAAATATTGTTTTCTATGAGGCAGACACATACAAAAATAATGTAACTAATATTTACTTAGTTAGAGAAGGACTAATTGAACTCTGATTACAATAATTAAAAAATAGCTCTAAATTAACTCTGGAGACATCAAAATTTAAAAAAAAAAACATATCGAGGATCATTCTGAATAAATTTTGGAAGCATCAATTTTTTTAAAAATAATCTTGCGGCAGACCATTATAAATGACGTTTAGAGGAGTTTTATGTATTAAAAAAAATAGTTGATGACCAAATAGCTTTTAGAGACACTTTTTTGTTTTTTAGTTCAGAAAACAATCACTCTAAAAAGCTTCAAGATGCATTCAAATTTTAACCATTTTTGGAGGCAAGACACCTTTGAATAGCACCCATCCAACTATCCCAGTGGCGTATTCTGAGAAAAATTAATAGGTATGCTGTACTCTAAAAGTTGCAGGGGAGATTTGGGGGTCGAGGACCCTCAACCACCGTTGTCCAAGAACGTCAAGGGATTATTTCAAGGGATATATTCGAAGATATGTCCCTATAGAACAGTGGTTTTCGAACATTTATTATTTTCCCTTAACTATATGCTATCTTAGGAAATTTTGAGCGCCCTCCCCCCTCTCCTCTCCCATTCCCATATTCTCTCTTCTTTTATCTATCCATAACGATGATTACCATCCACTCAAAATGTAATAAAAGTAGCTCCATGG
Organism: Timema cristinae; assembly: GCA_039000515.1. Lineage (NCBI taxonomy): Eukaryota > Metazoa > Arthropoda > Insecta > Phasmatodea > Timematidae > Timema > Timema cristinae. The sequence continues at coordinate 62,172,153 of JBCFYV010000001.1, forward strand.
TGCCAGCACTCCTTCAGGCTACACCTACCGAGTGGCTACCAAATTGTTTGGCGATTTAGTGCTAACTCTTGCGGATAGAGGGTGTCATGTGGTCAGCACAACGATTACTCCCTCCACTAAGCTCAGCTGTCTATACTGGAGCCACTACTACTTTATTCGAGTGTCTCCTTATTTATATACTCTAGGCTAACCCGTTCCAGACCCACTGCTTCCCAGATAATCTGGACACGCCGGGAATCAAACCCGGAAACTCTGAGTCCGTAGCCAGAACCTATGACCAGTAGACAGTTAGGCACATTTCTGAATACATAAGAGAGACAGATCCTATTCAATTAGCCTAGTGTAATTAAAAGAACACAGTTAGCAAAACTCAAAACCAACAATCATAATAAGCGTAAAATGAAGTGGTACATCGATCAAGCGTCCATCAGATCTTGGTGAGAAGGAATCAGGTGAATTGTCCAACTCACATTGCAATTAATACTATTTCTTAAATCATATCTTATCTCACACAATGCTGCTTGGAAACAAACGAGTCTCCCAACTTGAGAATTTATGCTCCGGAAGCTATTTAGATGCGTAAACTCTGATTAACATAGGGTAGATTATCTCGGACTATTAATACTCTATCGCTACGTCATTGATGTATTGCTAAGATATTTACACATATATTTTGCTGTAAGCAGTGGTACACCCAAGGGGGAGAGGGGAAAACTGGGTATTTTTACCCCCTCCTCTTTCCCCAACACCACAAATAATGTTAATAGAAATTTAAATAATATTAAGTATAACTAAAATTATCAATGAAAATGTGTCGAATGTGTATGCTACATTTTAAGCCCAAGCTTCAGACCTAAGCCCAATATTCAAAATGTTTACCGTAACACAAAAAATTAACATTTGAAAAAAACATACATAAGAGCTTCGATACCATTTCCATTATTTAAATCTCTTAATTACTGTAAAACTACCCCAAATGATTTATAAAAGCCTTTAATAATCATAAATATTCTCGACCTTCAGGGCTTAGGAGGTTGTGCAACCCCAAACCCATTCTCTCCATCAAAATGTCATTTTTGCTACAGCCTTGATTGAATGCCTCCCCTAAAGTAAATTGCTGGGTACGCCACTGATTAAGTAAATTATATAAAAATATATTTTATTATACCTTTTCTTTCTAAATCATCTTGAAATGGTGAAATCACACTCCTGACTTTTGGGATTCTTTGATGTATAATTATATAAAATCACAATGACTAATAAGTCGTTAATGTAAAACAAAAACTAAAAGAACATTATTAAAACTACATTATCCTCTTTACTAATAGTCCAGTCAATCAGTGCTCGAAATGGGTACTACCTGGAAAGTTTTGGAGAAGTTCTGATTTTTGGTTCATTTATATTTTTCGGTGTGCTAATTAAGAATTTCCACTTTGCCACCTCGAAAATTTTCGGTAAATATTTTAAAAATGCAGAAAACAACTAAAAAAACTTGTCTATTTTTGGTTGTTTTCTTATAACATGAAAACTATGCATTTTTCGAGAAAAATTGCTATATCCAAAAATAAACTAGAGAAAATTTCCTACAATTTAACTTTTCATGTTTTATTTTGTCAGACGAATAGTTAAGGCGCAAACGCGCGTTGAAACTATTTGAATAAGTGACAACGCTCAGTGTTCATCATTCAAGCGCAACCTGCTTCTTTCTCGTGATGAAGCTCTATTTTGATGATATTCTTATTAAGAACTAGTAATATGTTAATATCTTACAGTTTTCATTGTTTATACCTAGTACCTTGGTGTTTATAGGTATAGGGCTATAACGTATACTCGTGTTGATACATGTGGTTTTTATTAACATAGGTACTGTTACAGTGACAAACTAGAAATAGTCGCGATAAAAAAATGTGTAGGAATACAATATGCAAGGGAAATATGTAGGGATAATAATAATAACAATATCAAAATCGTCTGGGCCGCTTTGTTGCTGAAGATCCAGGCTGACCGATGTCCTTGTCCTCTTCCTTCAGAGCCTTTCGTTCATCTAGAAAATAAGTAAAGTAAAGTAAAGAAGTAAAAAAATTATGTTAGTTCAACATGAGTGTATCAAGGTATGACTAAGGTGTAAAACCATCTAAAGTGGGTTATTAAAGAATGCATAGCTGTGTTCGTAAATGTATTAATCAAAATACCTTCTGATGGATCCGCTTCAAGTTCTTGGCCCGGGTCTTGAATTCCTTGGACGTCAGGATCGTCCACATCTTCATCCTCGTCCATGTCAGCTTTCTCCAAGTTGTCGCAGGTTCCTTCACAGTTTAAACCAATTTTCAAACAATATAGGCCTTCATTTCTACAGCCACAATTCCCTCGGCAGCCTTTCTTACATTTGCATGAAATGTGATTTAATATAGCTTCTGGGGCAAGGGGCTGCAGGGTGGTGACTGGCATGAGGCCGTTCTTAGATGTTTTCCACCCCCATTGTTCGGGTCTTTTTTCATGACCAAGCCATTGTTGAACCTGATGAAACACCCGTAGCGAATGTTGTCGTGCTGCAGCTTCAGTAGGGGGTAGTGAGGCAATGTTGGCTGTGGTCTTGGATGCAGACATTACATAGTGCCTGTACCTCAACTTATTTATTGAAGCTACTTTTTTCCCACCAACCCCGTACAATGCAATAAGGAAACGTTCACCCGCATCGACAACTGCCTCTTTATCAGCTTCAGGGTTTTTAAACACCTGAACAATGTTAATCAGATCAGGATTCTTCTTCAAAGTATGAAGAAATTTCATCTTACCCTGATTGAACAAAGCTGATGTTGTGTCACACCCACTCATGGCATGTAAAAACGATATGTGCTCGGCAACTGCTTTGTCAACTGCACTTAGAGGATGAGGGACTTTGCCTTTTCCTGGCTTAAGTAAGTGAACGTTAGGAGAAGTACAGATACCTGTCAAGATGACTATAAGATCTACATCTTCACCGACGACTATGACAGATTCATGTGTTGGTGCCAAGGTAAGAGCTGTGTTGATAATCAGGGTATCCGCATTTTCTTTTGCTTGTTTGCAGACCATGTTCCCCTCTGTGAATTTCGTCACTAGCATGAATATCAAACGACTTTTATCTTTTATTCTTAGAGTTGGCAAGGAATTTCTCCTGAGAGACCGTGGGCGTCATTGTTCCATTAAACAGTATTTCGATAGAATTGTTTTTGCGTTTTCCCCTCGAGCGCTCCAGGTATTTAGTGCTTTTTTCAGCAACATTGTCGGAGTATCCATCAAAAACGACTACCGCACTTGACTTGTAGCTTGATCGAACAAATGCAACATAACTGTCACAAATATCTGCAAATGACTGCCCTCTGCGCCACACAACTCTATGCAACAAATATCCGCCATCGATGACGAATATACTGCTGTCCAATTATTTTCCTTGGGCAGGCTTGAAAGTGCCCTCTGCGCCACACAACTCGATGTAACAAATATCCGCCATCGATGACGAATATACTGCTTTCCAATTATTTTCCTTGGGAAGGCTTGAAAGCTTTGTATAAAGTTGATTTTGTACCTTTTCTCATACCACTCTCATCAAAAAGAGATAGTGGATAGGGCAGAGTTCATAGGTTAAGAATTCCTCCAATTCTTCATCTGATTGTTTTGCAATGCTAATTCTCTGAAAAAGTGTGGTTGGATTGATGGTAATCGTTTTATTTTGTGTTTGTATGGCACTGTTAATAATGGCTAGGGGCTGCACTCGATCATTCCGTTTGAATTTAACTGATTGGAAATCACCACCTACAATGTGGTTAAGACCCTTACTACCCACCTCGCGGGACATGTGGCAGTTGACCCTATCATCTCCGACTATACCACTACTTATTGATATGAGCTCAGGGGTTTCTGGGAAAGGAGGATGCTGGTGAAACCAATTCAACATCTTCTTTGCATCATTTTTATCTCGCTGAATTCTCGAGTCTCTATTGTCCACGTGTTGTTCTGAACTTATAAATTCTACACCACAGAAATTTTCAATTTCATCACAAACATGTTGAAGTGACGCCATCCTTTGTGTTCATCTTGACAAAACACCTTCACTGACCCCACGGCCACGGGTGAGACCAGATTAGAAATGATAGGGAGGGGAGTGGGAGAAAGAGAGAGAGAGAGAGAGATCGCGTGACAGAGATACGGATACGAGGTGAGGGAAACATATACAAACTATTTCAGCGCGCACTTACGCCTAAACTATTTGTCTGAAAAAAAATCTACAGAGCTATATAGTGGGAAATTTTCTCTAGTTTAATTTTTTATACGGTACATTTTCTGTAAGAGTGCATATTTTTCACGCTATAAGCAAAAAACAAAAAATTGTCAAGTTTTTTGGTTGTTTTTTGCATTTTTTTTCATGTTTCCCGAAAGGTTTTGAGGTGTCAAAGTGGAAATTCATAATCAGCACCCCGAAAAACATAAAGGAACCAAAAATCAGGACTTCTCCAAAACTTTCTAGGTAAAAATACCAAATTACTGGACTATAAAGAAAAACAAGAATTACCGTCAACAATGGTTAAAGTAGCCTCGTCACCCGCCCTACCCCCACCTTCCCCACTCTCTCAGTGCTGAAATGCCTAAATTTGAAAGAGTGGTTCAATGTGTTTGCCAAATACATGATGATATATGTGACTAAAATGACTAACATTAGCTCACTGTATTTAATTAGTGTATAATTTAAAGCTTGTTACGTATACTATTATTTTACAATAATTTTAGATATATTTTATGTAATTTTTCTTAAATTATACTAATTAGCTTAATAAATAAACATTGTGATCTTGAGTTTTTTTTCAATAGTTGGCACAATGCTTAACTTGTGTCACGTGAACAGCATGACCTTGTGCATAAAAACCCGAGCTCATTGCTCAATTACTTGTGGGTGAGCGGAAAGGAGTGTGTAGCTACTCCCTAGACATTGGGCAAGGTCATTAGAGCCAGTAAGGGAGAATGCGGCATTCAGCGACACAGCTATTAATCCTCTTTTTTATGGATTCTGAGATGACGGGATGACATGTGGGAGGAGGATGTGGAGGGTTGGAGCCCTCGATGTGATCCTGAGATGGCAGGGGAGGTGGGGTGATGTCAGAGAGACATGATGGTGTGTTTTCCTGTGACTCATTAGCATAATTGAGAGGGTTGGAGGACTTGGGTGGAAGGGGGAGGGGCAGAGGACGCGACTGGGAGCTGCTGGAGGGGGAGGGGTGTTGAAGCGCCAGACTCGGGATGGCTGAGAGGGGGGTCGGGGGAGACTAGCATACGGGGAACAGGGTTTTCTCTCCCTCTATCTCTCATCATCGTGATGTAGTAGAGCAGCTTACTCCCTCAAACCTTGATGGTCAGTCCTAGCAAAGATTGGGAATTAAGGATATGACAAGTATTATTCAGTACAAAATTCTCTCTGAGGGAGTGTAGCTTATGGACCTCGAACCCTTACTCTCTCAAACCCTGATTGTCAGTCCTAGCAAAGATTGGAAATTAAGGATATGACAAGTATTATTCTCTCTCTCAAAGAGGGAGGGTAGCTTATGGACCTCGAACCCTGATGGTCAAGGATATGACAAGTATTATTCACCTCTAAATAAATAGAACAGTTTTTTTAAACCTAGTATATTCTTAATATTACATTGATACATATATATATTCAGTACAAAATTCTCTCTCTCTCAAAGTCTTAGTCTTTTCAACATATAGTCTTTCACCACTTGAAAAGTTTGTATTTGTCGTCGCCTAGATAGATCAGTCCGCGCTGCGACGCGTTAAACCGACTTCTGTATCTCGCGCCAAAGTTTTTGCCCGGAAGACGCACTTTGCCCACATAGTCCAGCGTCACGATGTTCGGCTCGTCCTCCGGCTCGCTGATCTCTTCGTCTCCTTCCAGGTGACGAACGTTGTAGGCCCGATACTTTTCGAGTTCGGAGATGCTTTTGACACGGTCGAGTTCCTCCCGCTCGATCCGATCCAGCTCGATGCACAAAGCGTCTTCGTCGAGCAGGGGAGCGTCTTCGCTGAGAATTTGTGGCTCGTCCCCTTCCTTCAGCTTGTAGACGGCACATGATGTTGAACAGTTCTCGACGGACTGACTCGCCTCGTACATTCCCGGATTATGGCATCCGAGCCAGTGCACCGAAGAGTCACAACACTCGCTGTAACCCTTCTCGGCTCTCGCGATGTAGTACTCCAAGCTGTTGTCTGAGATCTTAATTTCACTCATGTCCTCCAGACGATAACCCAACCGTCTAAACATTTCGAATGAGATGCGTCTCCCTACCTCCCGCTCGCTTTATATGCTCAGGATGGAGGGAGGGACATACCCTCTCACCCCTCCTCTATATCCTTCGCATCGATCCACGAACCCTAACCATTTAACGTACGCTCTATTTCCGGAACGTCTGACTATCTTCTCCACGAGGTAGACGTCAGGATACGAAGTCTTTCTAAGTTCCTTAATAAGACAAGTATTATTCACCTCTAAATAAATATTATCCAGCAAATGCAGGTCACTTCCTCTAATTAAACCTTCCCAATTCCTATGTGGGAGGACAGCTTATGGACCTCGAATTCCTACGGGGGAGGACAGCTTATGGACCTCGAACCCCCGATGGTCAAGATATGACAAGTATTATTCACCTCTAAATAAATATTATCCAGCAAATGCGGGATCACTTCCTCTAATTAAACCATCCCAATTCCTACGTGGGAGGACAGCTTATGGACCTCGAACCCCTCGATGGTCAAGATAAGACAAGTATTATTCACCTCTAAATAAATATTATCCAGCAAATGCAGGTTCACTTCCTCTAATTAAACCTTCCCAATTCCTACGTGGGAGGACAGCTGAACCCTGACGGTCAAGATATGACAAGTATTATTCACCTCTAAATAAATAGTACAGTTTTTTTAAACCTAGTATATTCTTAATATCTTTCTCTCTCTCAAACCCTGATGGTCAGGCTACAGTTCCATAGGTCCCTGGTTCAATCCTCGGCACTTTCACAGGAAACAACTTAACGGAACAGGCTACTGATCTAGATGTACCGGGTTCAATCCTCGGCACTTTTCACAGAAAACAACTTAACGGAACAGGCTACTGATTTAGAGGTTCCCCGGAAACAACCTGGATATGACAAGTATTATTCAGTACAAAATTCTCCCTCTCTCTCAAAGTCTTAGTTTTTTTCGGTACAGTATGACAACTAACAATAACTACCAGATCTACAATCATGCATCCAATACAGTATGACAACTAACAATAACTAGCAGATCTACTATCATGTACCCAATACAGTGTGACATCTAACAATAACTACAAGATCTACAATCATGCTTCCACTGGAGTGTGACATCTAGCAAAAGCTACAAGATCTACTATCATGTACCCCAATACAGTGTGACATATTGCAATAGCTACCAGATCTACTATCATGTATCCAATACAGTATGACAACTAACAATAACTACCAGATCTACAATCATGCATCCAATACAGTATGACATCTAGCAATAGCTACAAGATCTACTATCATGTACCCAATACAGTGTGACATCTAGCAATAGCTACCAGATCTACCATCATGTATCAACTGGTGTGTGACATCTAGCAATAGTTACCAGATCTACAATCATGTATCCATTACAATGTGACACCTAGTAATAACTACCAGATCTACTATCAAGTATCCAATACAGTGTGACAACTAGCAATAACTAGCAGATCTACTATCACGTATCCAATACAGTGTGACAACTAGCAATAACTACCAGATCTACAAACATGTATCCAATACAGTGTGTCATCTAACAATAACTACCAGATCTAAAATCATGTATCCAATACAGTGTGACATCTAACAATAGCTACCAGATCTACTATCATGCATCCAATACAGTATGACATCTAGCAATAACTACCAGATCTACTATCACGTACCCAATACAGTGTGACATATAGCAATAGCTACCAGATCTACTATCACGTATCCAATACAGTGTGACATCTAGCAATAACTACCAGATCTACAAACATGTATCCAATACAGTGTGTCATCTAACAATAACTACCAGATCTACTATCGAGTATCCAATACAGTGTGACAACTAGCAATAACTACCAGATCTACTATCATGCATCCAATACAGTATGACATCTAGCAATAACTACCAGATCTACTATCATGTACCCAATACAGTGTGACATCTAGCAATAGCTACCAGATCTACTATCATGTACCCAATACAGTGTGACAACTAGCAATAACTACCAGATCTAAAATCATGTATCCAATACAGTGTGACATCTAGCAATAGCTACCAGATCTACTATCATGCATCCAATACAGTATGACATCTAGCAATAGTTACCAGATCTACAATCATGTATCCAATACAATGTGACACCTAGTAATAACTACCAGATCTACTATCACGTACCCAATACAGTGTGACGACTAGCAATAGCTACCAGATCTACTATCATGTATCCAATACGGTATGACAACTAGCAATAACTATCAGATCTACAAACATGTATCCAATACAGTGTGACATCTAACAATAGCTACCAGATCTACTATCATGTACCCAATACAGTGTGACATCTAGCAATAGCTACCAGATCTACTATCATGTATCAACTGGAGTATGACATCTAGCAATAGCTACCAGATCTACTATCATGTATCCAATACAGTATGACAACTAACAATAACTACCAGATCTACAATCATGCATCCAATACAGTATGGTATCTAGCAATAGCTACCAGATCTACAATCATGTTTCCACTGGAGTGTGACATCTAGCAATAGCTACAAGATCTACTATCATGTACCCAATACAGTGTGACATCTAGCAATAGCTACCAGATCTACTATCATGTATCAACTGGTGTGTGACATCTAGCAATAGTTACCAGATCTACAATCATGTATCCATTACAATGTGACACCTAGTAATAACTACCAGATCTACTATCAAGTATCCAATACAGTGTGACAACTAGCAATAACTAGCAGATCTACAATCATGTATCCAATACAGTGTGACAACTAGCAATAGCTACCAGATCTACTATCATGTATCAACTGGAGTGTGACATCTAGCAATAGCTACCAGATCTACTATCATGTATCAACTGGAGTGTGACATCTAGCAATAGCTACCAGATCTACAATCATGTTTCCACTGGAGTGTGACATCTAGCAATAGCTACAAGATCTACTATCATGTACCCAATACAGTGTGACATCTAGCAATAGCTACCAGATCTACTATCATGTATCAACTGGTGTGTGACATCTAGCAATAGTTACCAGATCTACAATCATGTATCCATTACAATGTGACACCTAGTAATAACTACCAGATCTACTATCAAGTATCCAATACAGTGTGACAACTAGCAATAACTAGCAGATCTACAATCATGTATCCAATACAGTGTGACAACTAGCAATAGCTACCAGATCTTCTATCATGTATCCAATACAGTGTGACAACTAGCAATAACTATCAGATCTACTATCATGTATCCAATACAGTATGACATCTAACAATAGCTACCAGATCTACTATCATGCATCCAATACAGTATGACATCTAGCAATAACTACCAGATCTACTTTCACGTACCCAATACAGTGTGACATATAGCAATAGCTACCAGATCTACTATCATGTATCCAATACAGTGTGACATCTAGCAATAACTACCAGATCTAAAATCATGTATCCAATACAGTGTGACATCTAACAATAACTACCAGATCTACTATCAAGTATCCAATACAGTATGACATCTAGCAATAACTACCAGATCTACTATCATGTACCCAATACAGTGTGACATCTAGCAATAGCTACCAGATCTACTATCATGTATCCAATACAGTGTGACAACTAGCAATAACTACCAGATCTAAAATCAGGTATCCAATACAGTGTGACATCTAGCAATAGCTACAAGATCTACTATCATGTACCAATACAGTATGACATCTAGCAATAGTTACCAGATTACTATCATGCATCAATACAATGTGACACTAGTAATAACTACCAGATTACTATCACGTACCCATACAGTGTGACAACTAGCAATAGCTACCAGATCTACTATCACGTATCCAATACGGTATGACAACTAGCAATAACATCAGATCTACAAGCATGTATCCAATACAGTGTGTCATCTAACAATAACTACCAGATCTAAAATCATGTATCCAATACAGTGTGACATCTAACAATAGCTACCAGATCTACTATCATGCATCCAATACAGTATGACATCTAGCAATAACTACCAGATCTACTATCACGTACCCAATACAGTGTGACATATAGCAATAGCTACCAGATCTACTATCACGTATCCAATACAGTGTGACATCTAGCAATAACTACCAGATCTACAAACATATATCCAATACAGTGTGTCATCTAACAATAACTACCAGATCTACTATCGAGTATCCAATACAGTGTGACAACTAGCAATAACTACCGGATCTACTATCATGCATCCAATACAGTATGACATCTAGCAATAACTACCAGATCTACTATCATGTACCCAATACAGTGTGACATCTAGCAATAGCTACCAGATCTACTATCATGTATCCAATACAGTGTGACACTAGCAATAACTACCAGATCTAAAATCATGTATCCAATACAGTGTGACATCTAGCAATAGCTACCAGATCTACTATCATGCATCCAATACAGTATGACATCTAGCAATAGTTACCAGATCTACAATCATGTATCCAATACAATGTGACACTAGTAATAACTACCAGATCTACTATCACGTACCAATACAGTGTGACATATAGCAATAGCTACCAGATCTACTATCATGTATCCAATACAGTGTGACAACTAGCAATAACTACCAGATCTACAAACATGTATCCAATACAGTGTGACATCTAACAATAACTACCAGATTACTATCATGTACCAATACAGTGTGACATCTAGCAATAGCTACAGATCTACTATCATGTATCAACTGGAGTGTGACATCTAGCAATAGCCACCAGATCTACTATCATGTACGCAATACAGTGTGACATCTAGCAATAGCTACCAGATCTACATCATGTATCAACTGGAGTGTGACATCTAGCAATAGCTACCAGATCTACTATCATGTATCCAATACAGTGTGACAACTAGCAATAACTACCAGATCTACAATCGGGTATCCAATACAGTGTGGTAAAAGGTTAAATATCTTCTGCAAGTTTTCAATCCTTAGTCCTGCTCAAGATGATTGCCAAACATCCTGATGGTCTGACTTCAATCTCATCATGGTAAAAAGGTTAAATATCTATTGTATTTTTCAAACCTTAGTCCTGCTCAAGACGATTGCCAACATCCCGATGGTTTGACTTCAATCCTCGCTCATGGTAAAAAAAGGTTAAATATCTTCTGTATGTTTTGGATCCAAACGCAATTATTAAATTATTGTAGGTATAGCTAAAATTAACTAATGTGCCCTAGATTTAATAAATTCTCACCCTCACTAACGGTCACGTGACTAACGCGTCATGCTTGTAATTTACTTAATTCCTTCCACGGAAGGTCAGGGTTCGAAACTCATCCGGTTTTAGTGGAGGGTGGTTTTTACAATATGATTTATCATTGTGGTCTCTAATAAGGGTGCACTGAGTTCTAGCCTTGGATGAAGCAGTTTAAAATATTGTGCGTCTAATGTAGAAATGCGGCCGCCAGTTATATGTAATTGACCTGAATCGTTGTTGGACTATACATTCTTAAATTAGCTGGAATAGACTAAAGTTCTTATAATAGGGGAGGGAAGGGTACAGCTCCTGAATTATAACGTCCTGAACCCCTCGGTCTTTTATCTAAACATAAATTTACAGATTCTAACAGTGTGCTTAATCTATGCCTCGTAAGACCTAAGTTTACTTCATTAACTACCAATACGAGGTTCGAACCTTGCTCCCCAGATAATTGTGCTTAATCTGTATCTTGTAAAACCAAAGTTAATAATCTTACAGGTTAAAATATCATTGAATTGTTTAATAGTTTTTTTAAAAAAACACCTACTTGAGTCGTTTTTGAAATGAGTTTAAACACACATTTTTTTCCAACCTCTTTTTTCCCGTCTTTCTTTTTTAACAGAAGGGTCCGAGGAGAACAACCCAGCTCGCTCTCAGGATAATTGTGTTTAATCTAAACCTCGTAGATTCGTACATTAAAAGTTATTTGCAAAAGGATATTTAAGAATAAAGCATCTACGTATACACTGACACGATTCAAATCGTTACTGGCAAACCGAACAAGACTAGATTGAAGCCTTTTTTTCTGGATACATTCCCATCTTCCCAGGTTGGTGACCTGCGGGTCTAGGGGTAAGGTGTCAGACTTCTGTGCTGACGGTCTGGGTTCAAACCTCAGTACCAGTACAAACCCTTCCTTCACCTCTGGTGAATGTGGGGAATGCCAGCCCACCACCGTGGTTCGGATTCCTTCATTTCATCTCACATTAGCGTAAGTAAGACGTGATGCTAATAAATATAACTTCCTGGTATTGAAGTGGTCTAGTGTGTTCTTCCTATATTTAACGGTCAACAGAGCTATGTGTTCTTCCTATCACAATCTGATTATATCTGACGGTCAACAGAGCTATGTGTGACCTAGTGTGTTCTTCCTATTACAATCTGACTATATATCTAACGGTCAACAGAGCTATGCGCGACCTAGTGTGTTCTTCCATAGAGCTATGTGTGGTGTGTTTGCGTTGGGACTGAGAAGTCGGTGTTCGTTACCCTACGTTCTATGAGAGGTCTGTATTGTGATCTCTCATCCTCTTCTGGAAGCAAAGTAAATTGTCTAGTCTCATAGTTAATAGGGTTCTAATGATTGGAAAAAAATGTTTAATGTGAATCTTGTAAAGAATTAATGATGATTGAAGAATTAAATGTTTAATGTAATTAACTTTAAATGTATGAATCTTGTAAAAAGAATTAACGATGTTTAATGTAATTAATTTTTAAACGTATGAATCTTGTAATAGAGTTCTAATGATTGGAAAAAATAAATGTTTAATTAACTTTTAATGATTGAAAAAAAGTTTAAGTTCTAATGATTTTAACTTTTAATGATTGAAAATAAATGTTTTATGTAATTAACTTTTTTTTAAATAAATGTTTAATGAAAATTAGCTGATTTTAAAAAAGAAGGGGAGGTAAGAAATAATGAAAAAACCCTATCCATAATTAATTCTATTTAATGAATATAAAGATTTAAAACACATAGATACAAGTTATAGTTCTTGAAATTGTTTATTTAATGAATATAAAGATTTAAAACACATAGATACATACTAAATTTCTCAAGTTATAGTTCTTGAAATTATACATTAACACTAATCACTTACACTATAGAGTACAGGACGTGAATATTTTTTTAGTTTTAATCACTTACACTACAGAACATGAATATTTATACATTAACACTATAGAGTACTGGACGTGAATATTTTTTTATCACTTACAGTATAGAACATGATTTTTTTTTCACATAGACGCACTGCCACCCTATAGAGTTGACGGTCTGATTGAGTAATGGGACCAAGGAAGAGTATTGACAGTTCCCGGCACTCTATATCTTTTGTCGTCGATAGAGCATAAAGCGACTCTATTGAATTTTTGTGTGTAGAGTTTAAATCCTACTGCTCTTATTGAACGAGCCTCTTTCATGACTATCGTCTCATCTGTCAAACAATTACGATAATCCTCTAATGAAAGCGTTCTTACCGCACTACTCTTCACGCCTTTAGCCTTGAGAGTCTCCCCAACCCCTTGTACCGAGAATGAATAGAGTTTAGGACGTAAACCAATGAACTCAGTGATGATCTGACCTCGAGTCTCGTCTTTTAGTTTACCGAGCACCCCTTTATTCACTACGGGCATCCTGTAAACATTGTCTTGTCCGTAGGTGGAGGTGTCCAGGTACTCATTAGCTAACAGGGCAAGTCTCTGGTATGCATCTTCGACAGTCATGTAGTAGAGAAGTGAGTCAGTATCAGTGTATTGAAGTTTTAACGTACCTTGGGGGAAGGCAGGGATCATAACCTGGTAATGCAGACCGTACATGACTACCTTCGAGATTTCCAAAATGGCGAATCCCGCATAGATAGGCATATCAAAGTAAATCTCTTGCGGTTCCATCTCGATAATGACTAGGTTTTCTGACACTATCGAGCGGTTTTTAAAGTTTGGACTGGCTATGAGGTTACCCGCTCCAAATTTCCCATCCCACCTGGTAGCTATCTTTATCGTACGGTATGCCCTCTTGTTAGATATGAGACGACCGAATGCGGCATTGTTCATCAGTTTGAAAAACATGTTTTCAAATTGATTACTCGCTTTACTCCTCATTTCGGCGTTCAACCTGATATACGGAGCCATCCACGGCGCTTGCTTGAAACTGAGAACACGGTGAACTCTCGTCAGTTTCAACCCGTTCGCTAAACATAGCTTTAGATGACGGTAGTGAATGACGTACCCGGTCTTATCAGCTAAAGTCGTTAGCAGTTTCTCATGTTTCCCTACAGGTGGAATCCCTTTCTCAGGACAGAACGGCAAGTCAGAATGAGCGTCGTGTACATCTTGCGGGTATTCAAGATCTACCTGCAAGATATAACCCGTATCCGCATCATCCTTTACTTTTAGCACGTCCAATCGAGCAATTTCTTCTTCTTTGAGCCACCTGAACTCTCCATAGGGAAGTGAGGACAGCATACTAAATGAATAGAGTCCATTTACGTCCAGATAGACAATGTAGGACTCTGGCTTGGAAGGATCAAACGCGTCCATATAGCGATTATTCGCTACAGCGTGACGATTAGCCACAAAACATATCCCTCCGCGGATAGCTCCCTCAATGAATTGATGAGTGTCCACATCATCGATTAATTCGAGCCGTACCCGGGTTATTCTCAATAGAGCCTGGTACGCTAGACTGGGAGCTGTAAGGGACCATCCAGGATCGAGCCTATACGTCTTCATGCAGAGATCACGAAAGTTCTCAAAGACGTCCCCTAGTAAAGTTACATCCGTGTACAGGTAGAGGTTCGAATAGTCCCAAAGATTCTTACATTCGAATACTCGCCAAACCTTACAGGCGTGATCATAGTCTACCTGAGAGATATGACTATCCGTGAGCGTGTTGTAAAATTTATCTTTGCTCGGTAACTGAGTCTCGTCAAGCCGCTCGAATGAATCAATATAATCATAGGGGAACACTCCTTTTCGTGTGACTAATTTGAAGCGTTCATCCTCGGGATGGCACTTACGGGTGATTTTAAGTTGCTCGGGTTCGAGGTAAGATACGCATTTCTCTAGGGAAGTACATAGAAAACTGAAACTATCTATAATTTTAATCGTGATCCCTCGAAACCCGCACCGAATATATTTCATGATTACTTTGAATCTTCCCATAGTCTCTCCAATAACTCTGACTTTTCCCGGATTGATGAGAACGCTCTCTCCCGTGAACGGATCAGTTTCTCTACGTTCAACGAGTGATTCTAGAAGGAAAAAATTATCGTAGCAACGCGCGTTATGAATTACTACGCTCAGGTGACTCGGGTTCTTGTAATTACACCCTGCGTGACTACTCCCTCGGTAAAGTCCGGTCAAGTGACAATGATCCATAACCCGAATATCATCATTCTTGTAGGGCTTTTCGCATATATGGCAATGAGAGGCTGTATTATGAGCGTCTCTTTGAGCAGGAGTTAACGGTTTCATCGGTACAACGGTACTATAGTACTTTAGTACACGCTTCGCAGTATCTATGAGCGCCTCAACAAATTGGTCAGTACAATCTTTTCCCGTGAAATGACGGTACTCTGAGAGACTATCGTCAAAATTACATTTAACGTACATTCCTACAGAATAAGCTACATGACGTTGAACATTCTCAGTATAAGAAAATTTTGGGTCGGGATCACTCGTCTCTATAGGCATAAGTAGGCTCTCCAGGTCCGCATATACGATAAATCCTGTTTTCTCCTGCTGCTTATACTGAGTGAACGTGAGGAATTTATCCTGTCCTTGGGGAATGTACTCCTTACCGCGTTGAATTTTATACACGTCTCTTTATGTTTTGTGAGTTTGTTTTCAGTCAAAAAAGCGGACAGGCATCTATCACAAAAGTATCTACGTTCTCTGTTAGACGCTCGCGGTAGTTGAGAGTTTATTAATCGTGACAGATTTTTAATCCAGCTGAAATGATAAGTTTCTGTCCCGTGAACTCTTATCATAAATAAATGTACATGTCTAGCACGCTCTTTAGCACTGACATGTATGGGAACAATTACTAGTTTTTTAGAGGTGTCAGCTGTATCAATATAAGAGTCACTCCCATCATGCTTTGCAGTGTACACATTTATAGATATATCGTTAAGCTTTTCAAAACGCTCGATATATCTCATTTGGAAAGGGAGAGGGATCCCGTCCAGATTCAACACGTCTTGAAAATTGGGGTAAGAGGATAAACGTTGAGCTCTCCCTGTCGGCTCAAAAATAGCTGATAAAACAGATACGGGAAACAATGACCTTCTTCGCATTCCACATTTACCAATGCTTTACGGTTGGCTATATTTTCAGGGATTTGAACCCGAGCTCCGATCGTGAAAACCGTGTTTTTAGAGAGATTTATTCTCATCTCCAATGTACCGTCATACATCCAACCTGAGTCTCTAGAAACAAAACCATCAATTTGAGCAAGGAGGGGGAAAACGACATTATTTTCATATAACTCTTCCAAGTTTGTAGTGCCAAATATACCGCATAGACTAGAGTTGAAATACCCTTTCTCAATTCTACCTTCGGTAGGATGTCTAAACTCGCAAATGAGGCTGCAATTTACCTTTATCGAGTCATTTGCAATGGTTTCTTCTACCGTCTTTACGTATATACCCCCGCACGCGACAAGAAACTGGACAGGGTCCTTGTAAGGCAATTCGTTAGTGATAGAATAGGTTTTTATACGGCGGGTGTACGCTTGCTCAATAAGTTTCAATGAGAGACCTAACGGTTCCAGGTACAGCCTAAACTGGGTAAATCCCGTACCTAAGTCATGTGACTGAGTCAAAAGTGTCCGGATCTGTCTATCTATATCCTCATGTCCGAGTATCAAAACGCTCGAGGTCTTAATCAACCCTGGTGTATGCTCAATGTATGCTTTATATACTTGTGTTGTGATATCACGTTTTAGATAATTAATTAAAAGTTGCTCATTCGAGGCTAATTCACGGAGAGTATACACTTTATTTCCATTTATTTGGCGAGATATAATAATGGGCGGTGGAGAAGAAGAAGAAAAGCGGGCTCTTTTAGCTGCTGGTTCTGCCATTTAGCCTCCTCTTCATTCAGCTACAGTCCCCAGTGGGCTCGAGACAGCTGTAAACAAACAAACAGGAACGACTGTGATGAGTAATCATAAAAAAAGTCTGACACCTTACCTCCCTAGACCATCAGTCACTGCCTTACTCTCGTATTGGGAGGGTCAAGGTTCGACTCTCGCCCAGGATGGTTTTAACCTAATGGTTTTAACCTAATGGTTTTAACCTAATGGTTTTTCTAGTCTCTCTAACCACTCAAATTTGTACACATTTCCTCTAAAAAAATATAACCTTATTATTCCCTAGGTAGTATGGAAGATTTCTACGAAAGCTGTTTGTGATATTTTTTTAGTTTACTGTAAATACAGAAAGGTTTAAATGTTTCTTTTTTTGTTGCTGGAGCTAGCCGACCCTCGCCCCCCTTCCGTTAAAGAAGAAAAGAGAAGAGAAGAAGGTAACAAAAAAAGTGTGTTTAAATCCCCCGGATCCCTTCTGTTAAAAGGGAGTGGAAAATGTCTGTTTAAACTATTCACTCGTGTTAAATTCTCGATATTCCTTTAACCATGACGAAAATGTACTTAAACTATTCACATTTAACCTGAAAACAATTCAATGATTATTGACTTAGGTCTTACGAGGAATAGATTAAACACAATTATCCTAGGAAGTGAGGTTTGAACCTTGTATTGTTAGTTAATGATGTAAACAATTCATTCGTTGATTATTGGCCAGGACCGAGGATTGAACCCAGGACCTCTAGGTTTACCAGGTTTATTATTGAGTGTCAATTGAAGGGATGCTGTTGTCCCGGTTCACCGTAAATGTAACCATCAAGGCCCTAATTAAGGTCATATTTCCTTGATTTGTTTAATTTTTTTAGGTCTGATTAGGCCTATTCACGTAATTCATGTTGAATAAGTATTAAACCCCTCGGATCCCTTCTGTTAAAAGAGAGTGGAAAATGTCTGTTTAAACTCTTTTCAAAAAACGACTCAAGTAGGTGTGTTTTTTTTATTCCTTTAAAGCATTATTAACCATGACGAAAATGTACTTAAACTATTCACATTTAACCTGAAAACAATTCAATGATTATTGACTTAGGTCTTATGAGGAATAGATTAAACACAATTATCCTAGGAAGTGGGGTTTGAACCTTGTATTGTTAGTTAATGATGTAAACAATTCATTCGTTGATTATTGGCCAGGATCGAGGATTGAACCCAGGACCTCTAGGTTTATTAAACCCCCCGGATCCCTTCTGTTAAAAGAGAGTGGAAAATGTCTGTTTAAACTCTTTTCAAAAAACGACTCAAGTAGGTGTGTTTTTTTTATTCCTTTAAAGCATTATTAACCATGACGAAAATGTACTTAAACTATTCACATTTAACCTGAAAACAATTCAATGATTATTGACTTAGGTCTTATGAGGAATAGATTAAACACAATTATCCTAGGAAGTGGGGTTTGAACCTTGTATTGTTAGTTAATGATGTAAACAATTCATTCGTTGATTATTGGCCAGGACCGAGGATTGAACCCAGGACCTCTAGGTTTATTAAACCCCCCGGATCCCTTCTGTTAAAAGAGAGTGGAAAATGTCTGTTTAAACTCTTTTCAAAAAACGACTCAAGTAGGTGTGTTTTTTTATTCCTTTAAAGCATTATTAACCATGACGAGAATGTACTTAAACTATTCACATTTAACCTGAAAACAATTCAATGATTATTGACTTAGGTCTTACGAGGAATAGATTAAACACAATTATCCTAGGAAGTGAGGTTTGAACCTTGTATTGTTAGTTAATGATGTAAACAATTCATTCGTTGATTATTGTCCAGGACCGAGGATTGAACCCAGGACCTCTAGGTTTACCAGGTTTATTATTGAGTGTCAATTGAAGGGATGCTGTTGTCCCGGTTCACCGTAAATGTAACCATCAAGGTCTAATTAAGGTCATATTTCCATGATTTGTTTAATTAACCCTAAGAATCATCGCAAGTTAATTGTTTAATTTTTTTAGGACTGATTAGGGCTATTTTCATAATTCATGTTGAAGTAAACAATTCTTTTAAACTCATTCAAAGATTATTGACTTAGATTAAGTTCAGTTACCCTAACACACACGCACACATTGTTAGTTAATGATGTAAACAATTCTTTTTAAACTCAACGATTATTGCTAGTTAATGATGTAAACAATTCTTTTTTTTAACTCATTAACACACACTCGCACACTCACACGAGCCTGATGTAAACAATTAAGTTCAGTTACCCTAACACACACACACACATTGTTAGTTAATGATGTAAACAATTCTTTTAAACTCAACGATTATTGCTAGTTAATGATGTAAACAATTCTTTTTAAAAACTCATTAACACACTCGCACACGCACACGAGCCTGATGTAAACAATTAAGTTCAGTTACCCTAACACACACACATTGTTAGTTAATGATGTAAACAATTCTTTTAAACTCATTCAATAATTATTGCTAGTTAATGATGTAAACAATTCTTTTTAAAAACTCATTAACACGCACTCGCACACGAGCCTGATGTAAACAATTAAGTTCAGTTACCCTAACACACACACACATTGTTAGTTAATGATGTAAACAATTCTTTTAAACTCATTCAATAATTATTGCTAGTTAATGATGTAAACAATTCTTTTTAAAAACTCATTAACACGCACTCGCACACGCACACGAGCCTGATGTAAACAATTAAGTTCAGTTACCCTAACACACACACACATTGTTAGTTAATGATGTAAACAATTCTTTTAAACTCATTCAATAATTATTGCTAGTTAATGATGTAAACAATTCTTTTTAAAAACTCATTAACACACTCGCACACTCACACGAGCCTGATGTAAACAATTAAGTTCAGTTACCGTAACACACACACACTTACCTTCAAAGTTCAGGATGGCTGTTTTGGTGGCGGTAGAGAGACCTTTGTAGACAAGTAGCAGACCCGCTTTCGAGATATCCTCTATCTGAAGATCGGTGAGCGTCGAAAATCTTCGCGGCAGCCAAACTTGATACTTGGCATCGAGTACAGTTAGTATACGACGACCGAATCGAGTATTTACAGATTTTATTGAAGAAATACGGTACGCGTGACCTATCTCCAACTCTGTCAATTTACGTGGAAGTATCTCATTACATCCCACCTCCGTCAAAAATGCGGCCACAAATTCTGACGCCATGGCTAATATAGCTACCGGTTAAAAAGGGCTGACCACCCTTATTTATAGGCTCCAAGCCACGCCTCTCCCCCTCCCACAAAGTACCCAGATCTAGACCCTCAATGTGATTCTAAGCATGTCACTTGGAAAGAAATTTATGTTCTAATACCTTGACTGTTATGTTAATGTACGGCTCTTTCAAGAGCAGCTGCGCACCGCAGTCACTAGGTCAAGCCCCCCGCGACACACTTTACCGTGTGGAACACCATATAACCCTACCCATGGGGTCTAAACGCTACGTCACGATGCGAGAGATAACCCCTTCACCCGGGTGTTCCATACCGAAAAAAAAAACTAATACTTTGAGAGAGAGAGAGAGAGAGAGGGAGAATTTTGTACTGAATATATGTATGCGAAGAAATATCATTCGTTTTTTCAAAGAGGTGAGTGTTATACATTTCGGGGAAATCAACTCTTCATAATCCAGCTTCATTTAAAGAAAATTACACACACGCACACACACACACACAACCTTGTATTGTTAGTTAATGATGTAAACATTTTTTTTTAAAAACTCATTCATCGATTATTGTCTTAGATTAAGTTCAGTTATCCTAACACACTCACATACGCACACGACCCTGAAGTAAACAATTCTTTTAAACTCATTAAATGATTATTGACTTAGAAGGGAATAATACTTGTCATATCCTTGACCGTCAGGGTTTGAGAGAGAATATACTTGTCATATCCCCCCCCCAGGTCCATGAGCCGCCCTCCCAAAGTGAACGCGCATTTGCTGGATCCGCCAGGCCGTGAGACAGCCCGCATTTGCTGGATACTTCGAGACCGTGAGACGACCTGAACCCGCATTTGCGTGGAGGTAGAGTGGATCCGCCTGGGAATGAACCCGCATTTGCTGGATACTTCGAGAGCGTGAGACGACCCGCATTTGCGGAGAGAGAGAGTGGATCCGCCTGGGAATGAACCCGCATTTGCTGGATACTTCGAGACCGTGAGACAACCTGAACCCGCATTTGCGGAGAGAGAGAGTGGATCCGCCTGGGAATAAACTCGCATTTGCTGGATACTTCGAGACCGTGAGACGACCTGAACCCGCATTTGCGGAGAGAGAGGGAGAGAAAACCCTGTTCCCCGTATGCTAGTCTCCCCCGACCCCCCTCTCAGCCATCCCGAGTCTGGCGCTTCAACACCCCTCCCCTCCAGCAGCTCCCAGTCGCGTCCTCTGCCCCTCCCCCTTCCACCCAAGTCCTCCAACCCTCTCAATTATGCTAATGAGGAAACACACCATCATGTCTCTCTGACATCACCCCACCTCCCCCTGCCATCTCAGGATCACATCGAGGGCTCCAACCCTCCACATCCTCCTCCCACATGTCATCCTGTCATCTCAGAATCCATAAAAAAGAGGATTAATAGCTGTGTCGCTGAATGCCGCATTCTCCCTTACTAGAGCCTCCCTAGCTTGCCTTGCGGTTTTCAAGCAGCAAGCCCTGGGTTTCCAATTATGTCAAGTAGAACCTTTTGGAAGAAGAATTACTTAAAACACAGTATTCTTGGAATATGAACAAATATTAGTTTTAAAATTAATATTTCATTACATGTATATTTATTAACAATTTAAACATTAGTATTTACACAGTTCACACAGAGAGCATTGAATTAAACAAAAAAACTAGTCCAAATTATTATGGATATGCGGCGCAGGATTAACATACCCAGAGACTACGGCACTGCTTTTTCCCAACCTTAATATTTCTCGTGGTTATTCTATGTGTATACCTAGGTAACAGGAGGATTTGGTATCATGCGAACGTACCACTCCCTATCATGGACACTCTTGGACATTATTACATTTTACACAAAGTAGTAATTTTCTCGCCACACATTTTACGACGTCAGGCATTACAGGGCCACACCAAGTCAAGTGTCTAGGGATGGGCTGTGAAATCACAACTTGCTCCTTTGTTATTGCTCCTTTGACATCACATTCACAATCTGTTCCTGACAGACGAAAGGAGCTGTTCCTTTTTGTCACTGGTCCACGGATCAAATACACGCTGTAACAGGTCTGGAGTAAGCCTGTTCCTCGTCTCTCTGTCACAGACAGCGCTGGAACAGGTCCGGGGCAGCCTTGTTCCTTTATGCTCCGAGGATATTTGGAGCAGTCGTACAGTAGAAGGGAAGTGGATACTTTGTGTTCTTGTCACAGCGCTGAGATCAAGTCCGGTGCAACCCCCACCTATCTATTATAGGCCTAGTTTAGAGTTGGTTTGAAGAGTCACAAATGAGTTTTGAAGGGGAAAGGTTTCGTAGTACAAAACATTATTTCCACAATACAAACACAGAATGTAATGTATTCTCACAATAAATGGTTACGCTGATGAGTGACGTTGAAGGGACCCACTTAGTGATAAAATGATTTAAGGCAAGGGTCAGCAATCTACTGACTGATTGATTTTATCTAGCCCACAAAATATTTAACAAACAAACGATTTGTTCAAAAAATGGAATTAATAGCTAATTACTAATTGGGAAATGTAAAATTGAACTTTTTTTTCTCTACTTTTTTGCTTTTTTTTTTTTCAAATTAGCCTAACTTTTTTATAATTCATAAAGCCCACGATATCAAAACGGTTGCCAGTCTCTGGTCTCTAGCTTCACACTCGCACTAGAATAGACTACCGATGACAGGGAGATTGAGGTTTTATTCCGGTTGGGTGCACTGAGGGTGATCTTCCTAAACGTTTTCAACTCTCATTCCAAACAAATGTGGGTGCGTTTCCTCTATAATCAACCATTTGCATCCCTAACACATTGGTGTAATTGGCATAAATGTGTATAACATGAAGGGGCAGTAGATGCAGTGCTAAAGAAAACTAAGCTGGGAGTAAGTACGAATACTGTAACTGTGACAAAAAGGAGAAGGTAACCGGAACAGGTCCACTGGACTGGTGGAGCAGTAGCAGATTGCTCCTGCTCCACTAAAGGAGCAGTTTTTCCTATTCCTACATGCGTCCCGATGAATCTAGTCACCACGCAAAAATCACATTTGTCTGAATTTCTTGATGCACACTTAAAACATAAATCACCCTAACTGTACAACCACATCATTAATTTAATTAAGTAAACTATGAATTACATATCCTAACTATAATATTATAAATGCGAATGTGAGTGTGTTTGTTTGATTGTTTGTTTGTTTGTTTGTTTGTTACGCTTTCACGCCTAAACTACTCGACCGATCATAATGAAATTTTGCATATACGTTGTCATGGGTAAAGAAAAGGACATAAGGTACCTTTCATCCAGAAAAAAATACTGTTCCCGAGGGATACAGAAAAAGACATAGGGTACCTTTCATACAGAAAAAAAGTACTGTTCCCGAGGTATAGAAAAAAAACTTTTAGACTGTCATCCGGCATAACAACTTGGCCTACTGATATGAACATGAATTGCAACATGATGCCTGAAGTAAAGAAAAAGGGACCTGCTGTATCCCGGAAGAAAATCTGATATCCCGAATTAAAATCTGTTCTCGAGTTATTTTAGGCACATCTATCTTAAAATCCGAACTAATATTATAAATGCAAATGTGAGTTTGTTTGTTTTTTACGTTTTCACGCCTAAACTACTCGACCGATCATCATGAAATTCTGTAATTTGGTGGAAAATGATGTGGAGCTCATTGCTAAAGTTTACCCAGACTTACAACTAAATTTTAATTGTGATCACTGGTTGTATGCAAGAGCCATTCTTACACCAAAAAATGAAATCGTTAACAAAATCAACACTGACATTTTGAAAGAGGTGCAGGGATAAATAAAGGAGTATTCGTCAATAGATACAATCATGGACACAGAACAGAGCACCTATCCCGCTGAATTTTTAAATTCTCTTGAGCTATCGGGTGTACCTTCGCATAAACTATAATTGAAATTAGGTGTACCAGTTATGCTTATGCGAGATTTAGATGCACTCAGATTATGTAATGGGACGAGGCTTCGGATTACACAATTAGGGCAAAATATAATCTGTGCCACCATTTTAACAGGTGTGGGAAAAGGGGAAAGTGTAATCATACCGCGAATCCCAATAATCCCCACTGCCCTACCATTTCAATTCAAAAGACTCCAGTTTCCAATCAAA
Source organism: Timema cristinae (assembly GCA_039000515.1). Taxonomy (NCBI): domain Eukaryota; kingdom Metazoa; phylum Arthropoda; class Insecta; order Phasmatodea; family Timematidae; genus Timema; species Timema cristinae. The sequence continues at coordinate 62,196,962 of JBCFYV010000001.1, forward strand.
CTTAGTTTTGCTATCACTATTAACAAAGCACAAGGGCAAACACTGCAGGTAGCAGGGGTGCATTTGAAGAAGCCATGTTTTTCCCATGGCCAGCTATATGTAGCATGTTCATGTGTGTCCAATGCCCAGAATTTGTATGTATTTGCGCCAAATGGAAGGACATACAACATAGTATATAGGAGCGTCCTAAAATAATGATCTATTCTGTTCCCATGATTGCAACGGCCAAGAACAAGCGGAGTAAATAACGGATGTTAATTAACTGTAGATAAAATTTAAGATGGAGTGGGATTTTCAATTCGCGGCAAGGCATAACCTATGACTCTTGACACAATCTCTGCTACTTCTTTTCTATTCCTACACCTAATCTTTATTTATATTGTGTAGTTTGTATGTTTCTTTATCTCTATCTGTATTGACAACAGCCTGAATAAGTTCATCGTTTTTATTTTCATACTTCCTGTGTCAACCGACAACCTGAATTTATTGGCAAAATAAACATTAACGCGAGCGAAGCCGCGGGCAAAAGCTAGTAATTATATACAATTTTATATAGCTATGAATTATTAGGATTGCTATTCTTAACAAAAGATACGAGTAAACAATTACGATTCAAGGATTATTATTTGTGGATGTAAAGTTGGAAGACTACTCATTGGCAAACTATATAATCCTTCCCTTTTAACATAAAGGAGTAAATCATTAGATTTGTTTTGTTTTCTTTGTTTTATTAGTACCTACAGATATATTACTCAAACTACTGAGTAGGTCAAATAAAGTCCCTGGTGTGGGTTGGAAATAGAAATAAGATAAAAACAAGTCAACCTAATATTGAACTTATGGAATGCCAACCTCACATATTTTCCCCTCATAGATGGCAGCACGTAGAGGATATAATAGGTGTCTCAGCCAAGCAAGTCAATAATTATGGGGTGGAAAGTGCCATTAGAAAAATCCCTTGCAATATATTCAAACCACAACAAGAAAGTTTGAAAATAAATGTTAAGCTATTTAATTTTATTAGGGTAGATAAGTATATGAAAAAAAAAATTGAAAAAGAGGTTGAAAAATTGCCTCATGTCCAAAATAAGCTTAAAATTATTAATCTATGAAATTTTATCATTTGATTCTTATATGTGTCAAAACTGTATTTTGACTTTATTGTTCTGTTTTTATTAATTCAAGCCAATAACTAATAATAGGCCTAAGGTTAGCTACCATGTTTATGTGAAAGACTTTTTCATAGTTTGAGAAAAATATAAACTCCAGAATTAGGGCATTTCAGGTTTCTATTAAATTAGCTAATGATCTATTGATTCATTAAGATTACTTACAGTGTATGATCCCGTTTTATTAAATTGATTTTTAGTTCATTTAAATTTAGGTTGTATCAATTTTATTTAGTCTGACTGTACTGTTGTGGTTTTATTTCCGTACACGTGCAAGCAGACTACGGTGAATAGCATTCAGTTTGCTTGTTTACAGACCTCGCAATAATTAAAGAAAGAAACCTCACACTGTAGGTGCGAGAAAGAGAGCAATATGCTTCATTTATAAATTATATTGTTTTTATGTTCTTTTTCTAAAAGTAGTTTTATTTGTCTCCGTAAGAGCTCAGCAGCTCCCGGGAACAATCTGAGTTGGAGGTCTGGTAATTAGTGCTTGTTTTTGCTTTTACTAGACAGAGTTGTTAACTGTCAATTCAGGCTAAGACGTGTGTGTGCCGATATGCCAAATTCATAATGATATATATAAAGTAAATCAACTTTCAAGCATTTACTTTTTTCAACGATGAAACAAAAATAATTTCTTTAATGTCTAAATAAAAGTTATATCAAATAACATAATAAAATGTGTTTAAATGATAAGATATTTAAATCGCAGATCGCAGGTACGTGTTGACCGTATCGCGACAACAGTTACCAAACTTATTGTAAGAGTTGCATATTTTTATATATGGAATATAAATTTATTTGGAAATGCCTTAAGATAGTCCCTGGCCTTCAAAATAAAAACACGGGGACTAGAATCTCGTAGCCTTCCCTTGTTCTTGAGCCCCTGTGTGCAAGTCAAATCCAAAACATCATTTAAAAAATGTTAAACATGTACATTGTGCCACACACAGGGGCTAGACCCTACCATCATTTTCCCAGAATTTTTTTAAATACTTTTTTTATTCTATAAAACATTTTGGTAAAAAACATGAGAAAAGTTATTCACCTACACGCAGTGAATTATTGGTTTGGTTTTATATTATTTAAGTCGAAATTATTCATTCCCCGCTCAAAATGTCATGCGATGACTGTATCAGTGTTCTAGTGACTGAATATGGAAGCTGACTAGGGCCAGTTCTGACAGTCCCTCTCAGAGAAGCCACACCCATTGTGAGCGTTCTCTGAATGTCAATCCCCCTAGCATTTCGGTGCAAACTTTATATTAGCGAATAAGGCTAGCTTGAGTGGGCCCACTACACGATAAAAGTGGTCTCTACTTAGTTTCTGCGTTTATATGTCAGGGTTTTAGTATATGATAAGACTCAAGAAGTAAGATGACGCGTGAAAATGATTAATTAAAATGAATAAACGAAATTATTTATTAAAAACTTCGTTTTATGAATTAAAACTTCAAGGAAAACAGGAAATTATATGGTAGGGAGCACATCAGCCTAATGACTTTACATTTATGCAGGTGGATGGCAAGAAAAAAAGAACTTTTTCTACAGCTTTGTTTGGTAAACAATTGTGATTAACTGTGAGGGAATAAAAACAGAGCTTACTTTGTTTTTGTTGTATATTATTTGGTGGTGAGGGGTTGTGGGCAACGGTAGGCTGTAAGGATCTTAAGCATCCAAGTAAAATAATTATAAAACATGAGGAATATGGAATTTATTTGGAAAATGCATTTAAGTTTCAAACATTTGGAAAAGTAAATAATGCATTACTTAGATTCCGTGTTCAAAATTTCAGTCCAAAAATACAATGAACAGGTCTAATAAAGGTATATATTAGGTAGATTTATAGAATGTTTAAAATATTGTGGTACTCCTGAACTGGCATTTAGAGACAGACATGTCTTTGGACAAGTAATATGTCATCACTTAGTAGGTTTAATTCAAAACCTTTATTCTTTTAGTCTTTCGGTTTGTAGATTTAAGTGATTTTGTAATTCTAGCGAGTTTAAACGATCAGCAAACTTAAATACATTTAATTTAATATGTTAACACATGATGATAAAAAATCATTATTGGTAAGCTTTGACCTGGCCTGGCCACACATGATATTACTGTAGTAGCCTACTGGTAATTAACATCACCATGCTAAAATAATTTAAAGTTAAAATGTTACTTTATTTATTTGAAGATCACACTTTTTTTTTTCAAGTAGTGGTAAAGTAGGGAAATCTCCTTACTCCTTCTCAGAGTCTGCTTAAATTATATTAAATAGGTTATCATCAACTAACCAGCCAAGGAGATACTCGTCATTTAATGCCAGGAAACATAATATAAGTCAGTGTTGTCACTAATACCCCTACCCGGGAAGCTTTGTGTTTCACATACAAAAGTTTTGTCACTAAAAATCACACCTCTACCCACGTACCTCCAGGTCTTCGTGTCTCGCAGACAAAGTAATTGGGAGTGTCACAGTCCATGTCATTCCACATGAAAGAGTCAGTAAGATGGGCGGTACTAGGTGAGGTTTGAACGTAGTACGACCGCCTGAGTTCCACGCAATCTTGATCACTGTAAGTGTCGTCGTTGGGTTGGCTGTTCCTGAAACGACCATCCTGGAACCATCCTGGGAACCAATCTACACACAAAACACCCACTAGAGAACTAGATTAATTCCTTTGATTTAAGATCATCTGAACAGAGAAAATATGTCAAAATATTAACGAGGTTGCCTATGTTTCCCAGAGCGGTGAGCCAAGACATTCTAGGTGAAATTAGCATTCATTTAGACAATTTTAAATATACAAGGTTTTTACCAAAAATATATATTCTTAATATAAATCAAAGACGATATTTTACATAGTCGAAAAATAATTATTGCTACATTGTAGTAGTTAAGAGAACTTTGATGATGATACTGTGTTTGTAATTAAAAATGAATTTATAGAACACAGAATGATGTGCCTATTGATGGAGGGTTCGTGTTGGTCGAAATAATGATTCCTAGAGAAGGACTTGTACCATGCCTCTTTAACTTAGTGTAGGCCTAAGTTTTAACAGCTGAAATATCTAAATTAGCTGAGTTGTAGTCAACCTTCTCAAACACTCCATCAATTGATATATTGGTGATAGCCTGAATAAGTAATAATACGTGGAGATAAATAAATGCACATAAGAATCTTTTCTATAATTTAATAAGAACACAGTGAGGTGACATTTGATCATTCAAAAACAGACCAGAGCTACTATCATGTCATGGACGTGCCTGGTAGAGTTTACCCTTAAATTCAATAGAGAATTTATTGATTTATTTGAATAGTTTTTTTAATTCTTGAAATTAGTTATTTTAAATTTAAATGACCTTATTAAATAGGCGGATCTTGCTTCATTTGTATAGACACTAGCGCTGCTAAAATAGTTTTTAGGCTGGTGACACTGTTATTGTATTAGTAAATTATTTTATTTTATTTGCAAGTTCTTAACTTTTTCGAATAGTTGCAGCAATCTTGTGAGTGTTAAGAATAAATAGTGTGGCGTGTGGTGTTGTTAAATGTTTTGTAAATAAATGAATTTATGTCGTATTTGCTAATGTGTTTGTGTGTAAAAGTGAACTTAATATAAATCAGCGTGATTTGATAAATATTTTGAGCATGGATCGTTTCTTAATCAAAAGAGAACAGGATTCACCAACTGAACTACAATCTCCTAAAAAAACACTGCTTTGGCGAGTGTGAAGAAAAGTCCATTCAAGCCAACTTAAATTTTAATAAAACAGAAAATTTGTTTAATCAATCACAAGTTAATATTTGTGAAAGTAATACATATCTGGCACCAAACCAGCCAGTTACAATACCAACCAAATTTCCAACTCAGAATTTAAAAGTAAAAATACTTCGGTTTCAACCAGCATGGTATAAGGAGTTCACTTGGCTGCATATAGATGCCTCAACAAACATTGCCGATGGAGCTCTTTGTTTTTATTGTAATAGATATAATAAATTATGTCCTGATAAAAATCTTGCTAGGAAAATGGATCCGGCGTTTTCTAGAAATGGATTTAAAAACTGGAAAAAGGCATTGGACAAGTTTCGTTCACATGAAAAGTCAGATAGTCATTTACAAGCAGTTTTAAGTTATAGACAGCTGAAAAACCCGATTGATAACAAATTAAACTCTTCTTTAGTTTCTGAACGTAAGATTTCTAGGGAATGTCTTTTGAAAATTTTCACTTCAATTAAATATTTAGCCATGCAAGGCTTAGCTTTAAAAGGAAATCAACAAGAAAGTGGAAACTTATTTCATCTTCTTAAACTACGTTCCGAGGATGATTCCTATCTTGCAAATTGGTTGAATAAGGAACGAGAGGTATACACAGATGGAAAAATTCAAAATGAGATTTTGGAAATAATGGGTAATGAAATTGTGAGAAATCTTTGTGCTGAAATTCAATCTTCCAAATTGAATTTGTTTTCTTTGATTTGTGATGGTACACGTGGTACACGTATTACTGGGACTGAACAGCTTAGTATATGTGTGCGTTGGGTTGATGAAAACTTAGAGCCTCATGAAAGTTTTTTGGGGCTATACAGTGCTAGTAAAACAACTGGGGAGTCGATTGCAGCCATTCTTTTTGATATAATGACCAGAGTTCAACTACCTCTTTCGAACTTGCGTGGACAAACCTATGATGGTGCTCCAAATATGAGTGGGATCAACAAAGAAGTACAGTCTATAATAAAGGATAGACAGCCTCTAGCTGTGTTTGTTCACTGTGGGGAGCACTGCACTAACTTGGTAACAAGGGATGCATGTGATACATCAATTACTGTGAGGAATTCAATGCAATGGGCCCATGAACTTGGAGTTTTGTTTCCACAATCATTGACAGCTAAAACCAAGTTTATTAATATCCGAGAAGCTACTTTTAATGGTCCTTTGGCATCTAATGCCAGCATTAAGCCCCTTTGTCCGACCAGGTGGATATACAGAGGTGCTCAGATTGAAGAGATTCTGGAAAACTATTCAATGATTTTACAAACACTTGAAGCACTGTCTGTTGAAGCAAATCACTTACAGTCAGCAAGTGGGTTATTCAAAGTGTTTGAGTCAGGAGAGACTGTTTTAGGCTTCCTTATGGCAAGGAAAATAATAAATAATTTAGAAATTTTGAATAAATCTTTTCAGGGAAGAAAAATGAGTACTTCCGGACTTATGCAGGCCATAAAAATAGTGTCTTTTAGTTTACAAAGACTCAGAGAAAATGACTAGTTTTTATTAATTTGGGGAGAAGCTAACAAAATCATTGTTACCAACAACCTGCAGCCTCTTTCTCTACCAAGACAAGAAACCACCAATGCGTTACACAGGTCCTGCTACAGCGTTCACTTCTACTTCAGTCGAGGACTACATTCGCCATGAGTATTTTGCCATTATAGACACAGCTGTTGGAGGTTTAAAGTCAAGATTTGATCAAGAAGGACTTGATCACATGAGAAAATTGGAAAGGAGTCTTTTAAAAGGAGAAATAAACCCAGTGCTGAAAATGTATCCTGAAATTAACGAGAAAGATTTTGAAATTGAACAAAACATGTTTTTTCGTTTAAGTGCACCTACTTGTGTTGAAGATGCCCTAACCGCATTTCGAAGGCTATCTCCTGAAGTGAGAGCAATGCTCAGTAATGTTGAGGTTCTGTTGCGTGTACTGCTGGTTGTTCCAAGCTCGTCATGTGAGGCGGAAAGATCATTTAGTTCGTTACGTCGCCTTAAAACATACTTGAGGAACAATATGACACAGAGGCGCATTAATCTTGTGGCTGTGTGTCACACACATAAAGATATGTTGGACAAGATAAGCATTCATAATCTTATAAACAAGTTTATTGTAGTTAATGAACGAAGAAAGAGAGTGTTTGGTGAAGCCTATGCTAATTTAAAATAAGTATTTTGTATGGCATATAAGTATTTTATTTATAAGTTGTGTTGTCAGTGTGGTACACTAAATATAGTTCCTATTATTCATTTAATACAAAATTACTAATACTCTTGCAGATAGGGCTATAGTTATTTAAAATTTTGAACAACGAAGAAAAAGGATTGTTATTTTAATCTGAGTTAAAGGAAAATTTTTGAATTGGTATTAATGTTCATCTGATACATTAATATTGAATATGAAACTGAATTTAAGAGTATATCTAGTGTACGCGTTGTTTATACTAAGTATATAAACAATTATTATTAGAGAGTGTTAAATCACTTATAATATTTTGTGTCTTTGTCCCCCCCAAAGTCTGAAAGCCAGGCACGTCCATGTATCATGTATTCATACGTCTATTTGTAAAAGTGGGTGATTTTATTATGTTCAATATTAGTCTTATATACTCACGAGTTATAGGACTCCGGACTATCACACGACAAGTAGATGCCAATCACGTTCTCTCCCATAAACTTTCCCCTGAACCAACATCAATGTTTACAGACTCATTTGATATGAGAATCTGTAAATCTAAGTCAAGCATGAAGTAACTTCAAAAAGTTTTCTGTTAGGTTATTAATAAATAGTCACTCTAATCGATGGGTCTGCACTGTTGTGGTGCGTTAAATGGCCATAAAAGGGAATTGTAGAGAGCTACAATAGGGCAGTGAAAAGAGTTGTAAGCAAACACTTGCAATATAGTAACGGGTACCTTGTTTTTGACCTTTATAAGGAGTATAGATTGAAAGATTGTATTAAAGCAGCCATAGCTACAGGAACAATCAGAGTTCACATGCTCACACATACAATACCTCTGCTTTCTCGCAAGAAAATTATGAGTTAAAAAGAAAACTAACTGAATGAATGAATGAATGAATGAAGTAGTATTGTTGATGATAAATCATCCAAATAAGATCACAATAACAAACACAGACTACTTATAACCAGTTAAGAGAAAGATCCGGATGAAATTTACTGTGGAGAAGTAAAACCAAGATCATATCTATTAAATACTCAAGAAGAAGCTGACACGATTCTTGTTCTGCAAGCAATAATTGTTGCTGATGATGATGACAACAAACAATTTTTCACAAATATCAGATGATGCAGATGTATTTCTTCTTCATCTCTACTTTTAAAAACTTAATAAAAACTTTTATGGAATCACCATTCCATTGACATTCAATAATTGACATTGGAACATCGACTTTAAAACATATGTATTGTTTAGGGTAATAAATTATCATACAAATTTAGATAGATTAATTTATTATTTTAAACTAAATTAATATATATTTGTAATCAAAATATTGGGTGTTTACCTGCACATGTGCTCTCATGTACACGAGCCACCACTGGATAAGAAAACATTGTTTTGACAATTACTCAAAACCATTTTCATGCTTTTATTCATGGGATCTGCAGCGGTAACCTTTCCATATTTTACTATTAATATCTATAAAATAACAATAAAATTGTATAAAACATAATCAATTTGGATCGTAAGATATATATCTTAGTAATTTTTAAAAGGCTCTTCCTACTAAATACAAAATATTATGTGATTTGTTCATTCACTTGAATTCTTAGTGTTAGTGTAGTAAACCAAATGTAGTATTCGGGTAAGTACACCAGTTTTATCCATACAATAACTAACATTAGTTTACACTTCACACTAAACGACCAAAACTAAAATCGTTCCCACATCACAGTATTTATAACACTTATTTATCTTTAGGTATGCTGTTCTTAAACTTGTGCTGTTTATATTGTCTCAAGAGCCAATCAGTTTGGAGCACATTGCTGGAACCCCATCCCCCTTCTCTCCACACTATTATCTTCTTCCTCTAATCATTCTTTCTTTGCAGACTTATTTGTGAAGTGTTCTCGGATCTACCGTTCGAATTGTTAACAGTTGAAAGGTTTTGCTGTTTCCTGATATAAAGACTTACTCGCTTTCACAGTTCTACTCAATCAATAGAACTTACTATTTTCTGTCAACATGTCTGCCCAGCTATGTTTGCTGACTGATGAACATTATCACAATACGTCCTAAGAATATACTTAAACATTAGAATTGTAGCAACAAGTTAAATCTTAATTTTCTTGTTTCGTTGAAACCGTATATAAGGCAGATTCTGTCAACTTTCGGGGGAGGGGAGTATTAACTACAAAATTCCCCTCTAGTTACGGCCTTAGTTGAATTATATAAATATTTCTGGTCGATTATAGAGTAAGCAACATTTTATAGTATTTAATAAGGCTCAAATTTAAACTAATCCCAATATCTACATATATTATTTTGTGAAATAATGTTGATTAAAGTGAATTGTTACTCACTTGAATATGTGAAAATCAGGCCATCTGTCCAACGGAAATCCCCTTCGTACATCTTATCTGAAGCTCCTACCCAATACGAGTTGTGGTCCTCGAACCCAGGGCTGGAACGGATAAACAATACTTAAAGGGTATAGAATAAAAAATAAATAAAAAAATCACATTATAATCTAAACCGTGATTTTTCGATATCGGTAACTACCGTGACCGTGATTGTAAATTAACGGTGATTTATACCAGTGATTATTCAAGGTAACTGATAGTCACAGTGTTTTGAATACTAATATTTTTTCATGGTCGCAATTTGTTGCTGTATTGATATTTTACCCCAGTCATCACTCTTGACTATAACAAAGTAATGTGTTGGGGCTTAGATAGCAACACAGGATTGTCAACTTTCCAGTCGGTATAGCTTAATAAATAACATATTTATTTTTGTTAAACGGAAATAAAAATTCACGTTGGAAATCAACAGAATAAGAACAAAGACTAACTTTGAGGAGTATTACTATACAATGTTTCTTTATAAAGTATAAATTATTATTATGTTTATTAATCTCAACGATACCTTTTGTATAGTATATAAGTATTATGTTTATTAATCTCAACTATACCTGCTGTATAGCATATAATTATTATGTTTGGGTTAGAAAAGTAAATTTGAGAAACATCCAACATGTTATTGCATTGAAAAGTTTAAGGAGATAGAGTCTGCTACCACAAATCAACTAAGTGGAGGGTCTTTTTTAAAGAATATTTATTGAAATATATGCATTAAGGATATAGACCGCTGTGGCTCAACATATTTAAAGACACCAGCTGATATTTTGTCAGTCACGGTCGTAGCTTTCATACTGTAATGCCCAGCTTTCGCCATCTGGTGAGAGTAGGCCTATTGCTAAACACCGATATTCGATATCTCACTCACAGATACTTTTGAGATCCATTCACTGGGAGTGAAGGTGATCAAGGAGTAACGGAAAAAAAATCACCGTGAGTGAAATATCGTCCATCTCTACTATACATAGCCACCAGCAAACAATATATTTAGTCTGGGCACGCTGCACTTACAGTTATTTTATGAGTAAGGTGTGTATTGCATTTCCTTTGTATTAGTAGGATGTTATTTATCAGTGTGTGCTATTTAATGTCAAACCAAAGATTTTTTATGTGTGATATTTTTATAGTTGTCTTGTGATGATTTTGTTTATACTTCATCATGAAAAGTGAAGGAGGCAGGTTTCGTGATGTTTATTATCAAAAAAATGCCATATCCAGAAGATAATATTTAAATTTTACGTCAAGCTATAAATTGTATATAATGTTGTGAGGGCTTATGTTATGTCTTGTGATGTGATGGAAGACAAGAGAAAACGAATTGTGTCCCATTGAGGATTTATCGAAGAAGCCGTTCTATAGAAGAAATATTTCATAAAAAGTGACATAGTACGAACATGAAGGCCATGCATAACCAATATCCATTTCAAACCTTACGTCTGAATACAAAGACAAAAATAATTAATACATTAAACATTTTAAGGTATCACATTACGAAAACACACATTGGTTAACAGGTTCTTGGAAATTGAAAAAACGTTTTGCTGGTCATGTTTATTATTCTCCAATGATAATGGAATGTGGGTTTAGTCATTTAAACACACTACATGTTGGTTGTAGCAGAAATGAGAATTCAGGGAATCATATAAAGTGTTCCCTTCAATACTTTGTTAGCGTTTGAGTTGATAATCGACTAAATGAACAGCAAAGAGTTAGTGATTTAATGCACAACATAAAAGTGAATAAAAATCGTGACGTTCTTAAAGGTTAAACAGATGCTGTGTGCATTTTAGCTAAGCAAGAACTACCCCTTCGTGGTCACGATGAATCAAACACTTCTCTTAATAGGAGCAATTATGTAGAGCTTCTAGAATTAATTCATCAATATGATCCTCTCTTTGATAGTCACTTGAAGAAATAAACAAATTTTGGGAGTACTTCTTCTGCCATTCAAAACGATTTATTTGGTTGCAGAGAAAATTAAACAAGAAATCAACTATGCAGATTGTATAGCAATTATTTTAGATGAAACTTCTGACATTATTAATAAACTGAATCTATCTACTTCTGTGCGTATAATTAATAATAATGGGATGTTCAAGAATGATTATTTCACTTCATTGACGTCAGTGCTGACCGATCTGCCTCGGGGGTGCTAGAGCAAGTTAAAAAGGTTTTGAAAGATACAAAAATCATAGAAAAACTTAATGCCCAAACGTCTGATGGAGCAGCTGTAATGGCCGGCCACATTAATGGTATGGATGTAAAGGTACAAGAATTATATCCATGTGCTGTTTTTGTTAATTGTTATAGTCATATGCTAAATTTGACACACGATTTCTCACCAAATCTTATCAAACCAATCAATTGGTTACCCACCCTCACTGCCTTAATTTCACGGAAGAGGTCTTGAAAATCCCACTAGCTACAGTCGTTACTGTGTCACCTTGTTGGAGGCAACTCACACTCCAATTTAAAGTTGTGTACTTATAGCCCACCACAAACTGAAGTCAGAAGCCACCCATTGATGGGACCGGTTTGGCGAATTTATTGGCACCTGGGAGCAGTTCAAGACATGATACAGCAATCCAGCAGCTTTGGCTGCCCTCCACACATAATTATTTTGGAGGATCCAGATACCAAATGAATCCGTGGAGAAATGAATCCGCCAGAAGGTAAAACTTTATCAGAGACTTCTGCCAGTGCCATCACTTTCTGAGGTAATCCCATTGCTAATCGAGCTAATCAAATTGGGGATACGATATTTCCCACGCGCCCCACCTCCAACTACAGCCATAGCGATTGAGAAGGACCACCCAAAAAACAGTGACACCCCCACCTGCTTCAAGATAAAACCGGAACCCTCTGGATAAGGGATTATCCATCCCAAGATGTCACCACTGCCACAAATACCACTTTCATTGAGATTGCCCAGTCTTACGCCACCATTGACAAGAAAGAATCCCCCAGGGAAACGATCGACTGGAGGGGAACCAAGCCCCACCCACAATGGGTCAGACAAAACCAGAGACCCCAACGATAATCTCAATAATTACCCACCAATCTCCAGCCTCATTACCTAGGATACTGGTAAATACCACGTCTGAATATCTACTAGCCCTCATCGACACTTTTGCTGCTGCAAACATCCTGCAATCCAACTATCTCCCAACCCAAACTCACACAACGTTATCCCCCTTACCCACGCCAGTGAACTTAGTGAAAGAAGGAAGCACCCTACCCAATGACGGTGAAGTACGCCTCACTATCACAATCCAATCTTTACCTATATCAGTCACCTGTCTGTTCACCCATGACCTCACTTCTCTGAGATTGCGAACCACTCGGTGCTAGATTGAGCTGTCTACTGTCTTTTTCAAGACAAATCTGCCTTTTTTAAGGCAAACTGAGCAAATTGCCTTAGAGTTTCTCACTCTAAACCCCTAACACACACACGCCACTAAACTCGGGACAGACTGTCGGTGGTAATTACTGTGGTTGATACCTAACGGTGCCAACGAAGCCACAGTAGACCGTAAAGCGAGACCGGCTACGAAACAATACCTCGTAGTCGGAGTCTGTCTTCCGGGACCACCATACAACACATTCCAAGCCCACCCACACTGCACAGAGGGGGGCCAAGTAGCCCTTCCACACTGGCCACTAGCCTGCCCTTTTCAGGGCTGTGTGAAATGGCCACCCCAAAACAGCCGAGACAAAACCCAATAGAATCAGACATGTCATTCACATCAACCGAGGGATTAGACATGGAAGCTGACACGGACGGCCAAGGTACATTCGCCTTAGCCGACAAGCTTGGGAGAAAGCGTAAGTGCAAACTCCGACAAAACACTCACACCAAAAAAACACTGACACTGACAAACAAATTCGAGGCCCTAACAAAGGCCGCCGACCAAAATGCCACACAAGACGGACCTACACAACAAGACAAATCCGACCAACCACAGACCGACAACATCAAAAGGTACCCACCAATAGTAACACTGGGCACATCAAACTATAACCGAATCACAAAACTGGCCAAAGAAATGGGAAACGACATAAAAATAACATACGTGACAAATGGGCTCAAAATTCACACAACAAACAGACAAGACTACGACTTGATTCAACACTTGCTCAAGGACATGAAGCAAGAATTTCACACATACACTTTGCCAAGGGACAAGCCTGTCAAAGTGGTTATCAAGGGGCTCCCTCCCAAATGGCCACTGAGGACATCCAATCAGAACTAATGGGGCTAGGATACCCCGTTACTGACGTAAGACAGTTCACCAAAAAAGCACAGGCTGACAACACAACACAAACAGTGACACTACTGCCGACCTTCCAAGCCACAATCGCTAAAAACTCACAGACATCCGACATCTACAAAATTGAATACTTAAACCACACGAGAGTCAAAATAGTACCATACATCCCACCCACAAATACAATAGCGCAATGCCACAGATGCCAAAGATACGGCCACACTAAGAACAATTGCCAAAATATCCCCAGATGCGTCAAGTGTACAAATCTACACGAGACCAAAGACTGCCCCAAAAAAGAAAATACCACCCCCGCCCGATGCATAAACTGTAGAGGTAGCCACACGGCTAACTACAGCAAGTGTCCAGTTTATGTGGATTTACTCGAGAAGAGAAAAGCCACTCTAGTAAACAAACAAAGTTCAAACAAACACACCCCAACACACCAGGCGACAACAAGCAGCTTCCCCCAATTGAGACCCAGACACAACCAACCAACCACAGAGGAGGCTCGTGTCCCCCCGCCACTCACAAAGAAAGACAACACAACAGCGGCCGGCATTCACCGGAGCTACGCGGCAGCAGTCCAAGGACAGCGGGCCCGCGCACAACCACAACAAGAAAACTCAATTCTGACAGATATTAAAGATCTATTAGGCCTACTAAAAGAATTAAACATTTTAAAAATAATCTCACATTTCAAACCTTATCTAGCAAGACTAAGCCAATGCGAAAATCCCACAGACAAAATGTTCATTCTAATAGAAAGTGTGACTGAATATTTTACAAAGCAGGATGACTAACGGACCAAAGACTTGGACTAAGGACATACTACGTGTTTTTATATGGAACGCGAACGGGATACTCACGCAAGCTAAAGAACTGGAGGAACTTTTCAAAACCTATGGAATAGATATAGCACTAATAAATGAGACACACCTAAACCCAAACAAAAATATCCACTTCTTGGGCTATGATATATACAGGAACGACCGACCCAACGGCAGGGGAGGGGGAACTGCGGTTCTTATCAAAAAAAAAACCTACCACACTACCGCCACATCTACCAAAATCTACAAAACCTAGAAGCAACAGCAATCCAAGTAAATACCAAAAGCGGGGGTATCCTATTCGCAGCCATATATAAACCACCGACTAAGACTTTACTGCAACAAGACTTAGACACAATCATTGACTCCGACAAAATATTTTAGCAGGGGACTTAAACAGCAAACACCAAAACTGGAATAGCAGACTAACCACAAGGGACGGTAGGACACTCAACGACCACGCAGACAGAAACGACTACATAGTGATAGGGCCTGGCGAACCCACTTTTTACCCCTCTAACCCACTACAAAGACCCGATATTATAGATGTGGTCTTGACCAACGTGGGGGTGACGTCGGAGGAGCTAACAGTATTGGAGGAGCTGGACTCTGACCACAACCCCATGTTGTGCGAGATTACTATTAATACAGACATAGAAATAAAAGGCCTAAAACAAATCCACAAGCGACTGGGAGGGCTTTAAAAGATCACTGAATCACTCACTATCCGAGACCATCCACATAACAACAGAGGAAGCCGACGCTACACTTCAATTATTTACCAACACTGTACAGGAAGCCTACAGATCCAACACAACCTTAGAAATAGTAAGACACGACCTAAGACCCCAGCACCCGGGCCTTGACTTTCTGATAGCTCAGAAAAGAGAGGCGAGGAGAGACTGGCAAAGGTACAGAACCCCACACCATAGAACTGTATACAATAGACTCAGGGCACAAGTAAGGCTTAAAGTTAAACAAATAAAAACAAACAACTGGAACAACTACGTTACAGACGCCGCACTAGATTCCAGCAAAATCTGGAAAATATCAAAACAATTAAAATCTGATAAAAAACAATCAGTCCCAGCCATACACGGTGAGAACGGCATGGCTTACACAAGCTCTGAGAAAGCAGAAGCCATAGCCGTGACGCTAGAGAAACAGTTCACCCCCAATGACAACCCCCAAAACCCAGGCTTTGTAAGGGACGCCAATAGATCAGTAAGAACATACCTAAATAGACCCATGGCATCGCAGGCAGACCCAATAACCCTAGAAGAACTTAAATTCAAAATAAAATGCCTCCCAAATAACAAAGCGCCAGGCCACGACCGACTGTCAAACGAAACAATCAAACAGTTTCCACCGAAAGCAACACTGATGCTTCTGCACATATTCAATGCCCTACTCTCACTCTGTCACTTCCCGGACGTATGGAAGCTGGCGAGAATAATTACCCTCCCCAAACCTGGAAAGGACCCGATGTTTCCTCAAAACAGACGGCCAATAAGTCTTCTCACCTCCCTTAGCAAATTATTTGAAAAACTAATCCTAAAAAGACTGAACCACTTTAGTGAAACAAGAAATATCATACCCAACCTTCAATTCGGTTTCAGGGAAAAACACTCCACTATCTATCCAGTACTAAATCTAATAGAGGACGCAACAGAAGCTTTCACAGAGAAAAAGAATATAATAGCAATATTCCTAGACATAGAAAAAGCTTTCGACAAAGTTTGGCACACAGGCCTACTACAAAAATTAATAAATCTTGGTTACCCCCAATGGCTCATACACACAGTCGCCAGCTTTCTTGCGCGGAGAAAGTTTCAGGTAGTGATGGAGGGTTCAAAATCTAACACACACGACATAAAGGCAGGGGTGCCCCAGGGATCATCACTCTCACCTCACCTGTATAACATATACATCTCAGACATTCCCACCCACGCTCAAACCAAAGTTAGACTTTTCGCAGACGACACCATGATTTACACCGTCAATAAAAACATTAACTACGCCAGTCTGGCAATACAAAGATACCTAGTGACCTTACAAAACTGGCTCACAAACTGGCGGATCAAGGTCAACGCAGCCAAATCCGCAGCTTTAATCATAAGCCGTAGAAACAAACATCTACCAGCCCCACTCATTCTATTTGACACGGAAATACCCGTGAAAAAAGAAACTAAATATTTAGGCATCACAATAGACTCAAAATTAACCTGGCTGAAACATATTGTAGCCATCAATCAGAAAGCAACAGGCAGATTCGTTCAATTGTATCCACTACTTAAGGGCAGGGAGCTAACAATACACACAAAAACAATACTATACAAATCCATGGTATTGCCAATAATACTATATAACTGCCCAGCATAGAGTTACGGACCTAAGACTCACACAAAAAA
Source organism: Timema cristinae (assembly GCA_039000515.1). Classification (NCBI taxonomy): domain Eukaryota; kingdom Metazoa; phylum Arthropoda; class Insecta; order Phasmatodea; family Timematidae; genus Timema; species Timema cristinae. The sequence goes on from JBCFYV010000001.1 coordinate 62,214,007, forward strand.
ACTACAAACAACACAAAACAAGATACTAAGAACAATCACTGGGGCACCACGGCGCACTAGAAACACAGACTTGCACACGATGACTAACTGTAGGCAACTCCAGGAGATATACAAAGACCGAAACAAGAGACTGTACGAACAGACAGACACACACTCCAACGAGATAGTTAGGGACCTAGGACGCTACGACCCTGCTGAACAGAGACACTACAAACGACCCAGGCTGGCGTAGTTGAGCTATTAATAATACTCTAAAACTAAATTTATATTAAAAAAAAAAATTAAAAACAGAAAAACCAAAAGAAAATCAAAAAAATAACAAAAAACCCTAGTTGAAAATACTAGATAAAAAAAAATATATATATATATATATATAAAAAACCTAGATGTAACTTTCCTAATTAATAATAATTTTACTTATTACACTCGACAATCAACTACGCCAAAGCGACAGCAGAACCACCAGTAACCACCCCCACCCATCCTTGATCCAATCTTAAACCCGACCTTCACACACAATTCACTCATTTCATGCCATTACAACCTTAGTCACGGCCGGACGCCACTGGGATAACCGCCTAGGTTGTCTACTAGCCAGAGAATAACGCTGGCGCCGGGGGCGGCCCCAGATGGGGAATGGAAATGTATCCACCTCAATCCTAATCCCAAGAAAAGAAAATCCTACCCCAACAAGCAACTCCTTATAACCTTTGCCACCGCCGGACTCCACTGGGATAACCGCCTAGGTCAACCTTCTAGCCAGAGAATAACGCTGGCGCCACTGGCGGCCCCAGATGGGGAATGGATATGTAACCATCCGCGTCAAACCTATTCCCTACAGTCAAGTTAAACCTTTCGACCCTTCCCGGAAATCGACTCACTAAATCATCCACAAATCACCATCATACCCTAAACACACCTACCCACATCCCAAGAAAAGAAAATCCTCCCCAATTCCCGCGACCCAGCGCAATCACTCACCATCATACCTTAAACACACCTACCCACATCCCAAGAAAAGAAAATCCTCCCCAATTCCCGCGACCCAACGCAATCACTCATAACTCACCACATTCCTTAAACACACCTTCCCACATCCCAAGAAAAGAAAATCCTCCCAAATTCCCACGACCCAGCACAATCACTCACAACTCACCATCATACCTTAAGCACACCTCCCCACATCCCAAGAAAAGAAAATCCTCCCCAATTCCCGAGACCCAGCGCAATCACTCACAACTCACCATCATACCTTAAACACACCTTCCCACATCCCAAGAAAAGAAAATCCTCCCAAATTCCCACGACCCATCACAATCACAAATTGCACCTCAAAGGGTAATTTACTAATACACGTGTAATTCTCTTACAGCCTCATTTCATCTGTTTCATTTCATAGGTATTAATTTCATTCACGAGGTTAAGAGTCACGACAGTGACTCGGTACTCAAACAACAAATCAGCCCTTTCATAGACAACCTGGCGTGGCATAACTGTCAAGTCAGATGTTCTATGTCGGGCAACAGCCGAAAGGCCCATGACCTCAGTGAACCATTGATCCTTGGACAACCATAGTTAGCTGAGCATAAATGCATACTGGACTATGTGTCTCAAAATCTGCATTAGGGAGTAAATGAACGATGCACGTTCTGTTGGACAGCACGGCCAAACGATGAGACCCCACCCTATCGGACCCTATATGATATCCAAAATGACGTCACCCCTACATACGCTGAAAGGCTACTAGAAAATCCATAACGATCACCGAGCCATCTTCTCAACCCGAGGACCTCTCCGCAGAACCCGGAGTGCAACCCACAACATCATCTCAAAGATAAATGAGCGGATGTTCATCAAGCCATGCTGTTTTTCTGCCCCAAGGTGTGCCATCATTAAAGGACAAGTCCAAGATACGAAATCTCAAGGCATCGTGGAGACTAGTCTGTACGAGTATAACTCCCCAATTGTCAGTGCTGAGGAAAAAATACAAAGCTTCATGCTTCTGTATTGATTACAGGAGGATTAATGAAGTCACCATTGACGCACCACCACCCTCAGTGAACCTCCACGGCACCTTACAAGACAATGGAGACGCCTAGATATTCACAATCTTAGATATGAAGTAAGGTTACTAGAAAGTGCCACTACATGCCAACGCTAAACCTCTCACAGCCCTCGCCACGCCTGCGGGAGAAGCTCTGCAGTTCACCGCCATGCCATTTGGACTCAAAAACGTTCCCAACACCTTCCTAAAGACTCACGAGCTAAGAAGTCCTACGTGAGGAGATGGGAAAATTTTGCTTCGCCTACTTGGATGATATCATATACACACGCACATGGGAGAAACATTTTTGTCACCTATCAAAGGTCCTGGAAAGCATCAATCTACATGGTCATTGGACTCACCTGTTCCCTACACATGTGCCACTTCGGAAAAACTACCTTGGAATATTTGGGAGATCTGGTAACTGCTGATGGAAACGCACCAAAACCACAGACCATCAGGGATATGTATCTGTAATTGGCTCTTGGTGTTTTACCTAAGATGCCCGAGCTTACTACATCCATGGCCAACCTAGTGAAGGACAACAACTCCTGGAAATAGTCAATGGAAATTGAAGAATCCTTCCAAAAGCTCAAGTTAGATTTTCACCAACTCCAACCTTCCAAGAGACTGAAACCAGGTCAACCTTTCATCCTCCAGACAGATGCCAGTGGTATTATGTAGCATGTAGTTTATATAATATGACATCTACAACAAAAGTTTCATAAAAACAATCAAAATTCCATAAAAACAATTAAAATTCCATAAAGACAATTAAAACAAGATAACAAGTACAAATCTTTTCCAATAAGATGTGGCAGGTGGTGACTTACTCTGAATTGATGTTGCCGGGAAACGCCCAAGCGTCGAGGAACATTGCCCCAGTGCAACCTGTTGGCATCGTGAGCATTTTCACGTCTTGATCGAAGGGCACACGTTGAGGAAAAGAAAGATAACTGTCTCTGCTCGCCACTCCTTCTGACAGAACTAATGAGGAAGTGGATTTATTTCGCAACTCCCTCCTGCTTTTCCCCTTAGATCTTCTGTTGTAGTCCGAGAAGTTCTTTTGCAATATAACAGATTCCCTGTGGATCAAATTTTTGTATTCCATTGTATTTATTCATTGGAGGAGGAACTACTCCATACAACTTCAGCACCGAAGACTACTGGTGGCCACGATGTTTCAGCCATCGGTCTCACCACCGCATCGCATAATAAGCCTCTTCTGAGAACATTGAGTATTATGTCAGAATATCTGACGTTGCTATCTATACCCCTCAGACATAGTTTCATGTATTAAAAGGTGTCACTTTATTTTCAATGTCGATTAGACATTTAGTATTATGTCAGAATATCTGACGTTGCTATGTATGTCCCTCAGACATAGTTTCGTGTAATAGAATGTCTTGCTTTACCTTATATGTCCACCAGATATAGTGTATTGAGTTACAGTATCTGAGTCATTTTCTATGTCCATCAGACATGGTTTCTTTAGTCAAGATGTCTAATATCATTTTCTATGCCCATCAAACATAGTTTCTTTAGTCAGATTGTCTGACGATTATTTCCCTATGCCCATAAGACTTAGTTTAAATACGAGGGCTCTATGCTCTACATATGTATAGGACCAGGTGAATGAGTAAAATGAGTCTGTGAATTTGATTTCCTTTTCTAAGTCATTAAGACATTGTTATTTTTTTATTATACTCAAAACGGTATGATCTCGTTTATAATCTCTTTGTGGTGAAAATCAGATCATCTAACACTTTCTTCTTGGACCTAGTTAGGTCAGTGACTGGTTACAGTCACGATTGCACCCTTGTTTGTGTAGCTATTTACGGTGCGCAACCTGTGGGAGCACCACTAGATTGAAGTAGTGGCCCACGATGATAATGCTTTCTTTTCGGCTCCTCCAGGCACCATATTTATCTAAGTGTTCAAAATAGTTTGTACTAGCTATTGTATGCCCTAGTAATGGGTATATTTATTTATTTATTCAGTGTTTACAGGCCCGGTATCTTACAATCTTTAAATCCGGGCCGTTTTTTTCCACAACTTTTACTTAATTTACACAATTTTAATATGAATTTCCTTTTTATCATTACAACACATATTTTGGCTCTTAACTTAAATGAAATTCAACTACCCTTAGCTCAATTTGATCCACCCCGGGTATATTACGCCTCCGGTACCCTCCCCCGCTAGGCCCTTCACAATGCTCGGGATTTCACTCCCGAGTCCGCCAAGCGCTCAGCAGAGGTGGGCATCCCCATAATAACCACCTGGGGAGGCGCCCTATCAGAGTTGGTGCCCCACCTACTTTCTACCCTTGGCAGCTGAATTTCCTAATCTACCCCCTATCTAGTTCCCCCGTCCCTAATTATATATATTAACTACTAACTAAGCTAAGCTAAAATACTAAACTATTCTATTCCCATTACTGCCGGGGAACACCATCACCCAGAGGGCTGCAGGGCAGCCGCCTTTCTCCATCTGGGTAATGGGTATATGTATAATTTTACTTTTGATTGCTCTGGCAGTATTCATTAGAAACGACCGGCCATGGTAAAATACTGTGTAGATGCATGATTGTTAGCCATCTATTATTTGTAAAATGGAAGCTCCTCTTATATGATATTTTTCTTTAGTTTTTTCTTAACTCTGCATGAGGGTTAATACAAGATAGCTAGCTTGTGTTATATTCTTTTAAGTAACTCTAAAAATATAGGATTTGATGCTATGTTCCTATTTTCAATTGTTTTGCTATTATTCACAATTAGACCTTTCAGGTATTATTCTGGTAGTAGCCTGGATATATTGTCTTTTTGATATTGCCTAAAACTTAATTCCCCTTTTTACTGCTTCTGAGTTATGGAAGATGGTTCAAAGTAATATCCCTATGTCTAGAGCTGTTAAACTGAACAAAATGTTCTATCTAACTACTGTTGGTTCCTTGCGTACAATTAATACTATCTAATCGTCCAACCTATTCTTTTATATCTCGATAACGGAATACAGTTGTCATTAATTAATTGAATTTATATCTTGTCACTCATATGTAATTCTATATCTTTTAGTTTACCTTTTAATAAACCTATTTGTTAAACTTATATAATTATTTGATGCATTTTCCTGCCCTATCCTTCATCAGGTATAACTTATTAAATTATGTAAAAGCAATCGTTTCTTTTTCTACGTGATAGGAGAAGCAACGCTGCAATTGTACTTGGATCCATCTTGTACCAGGACAACTCTGGTGGTGTTCCTCACGTTATTAGCCACGCCAACGCGGAACTCACTCCAACAAAACAACTTTACGACGGTAACTGGAAAGAGTGTCTAGCTGTGGTATGGACAATCAAAAGGTGCCGTCACTATCTAGAAGACCGGCGCTTTACCCTGCGTACAGACAACCAAGCCTTAGCTTAGCTCAACTCAATGAGGGACCAACGAACCAAGCTCACCGGTTGGGCTCTCTCACTACAGGCATTCTGTTTCACGTTAGAACACTGTCCCAGACAAGAAAATCAACATCCCGACGCTCTGTCACGCCATACAGATCCAAAACTTGCCGGATCCGAAAATAACGACTGTAAGCGGATGATACCCCATGTAATAAAACAGCCTGAGTCTATGGAACCACTGTCTCTTCAAAAGCTGGAGGCTCGCCAAGGGCCCTTGTATGAATATGTTGTGGAAATGCAACAACAGGACGAAAAATGCCAGAAAATAGTCGATGGAAGACCCTATCAGGAGACGAACCTACCGACCCAAAGGACGTAAATTTCATGAACTCACACTACGTTAAAGATAAGGAAAGTATTGGACCGAAGCAATAACGATGAACCATGGAGACTACTAGTTCCACGAAACCTACAACCTAAAGTACTTTCCCAATACCATGACCACTCCCTAGCTAGCCACCCTGGAGAAGAAGAAGAAACATGCAGCTACATCTTACAAGGCTAAATCTAGATGGGGATCCGACAGGACGTAAACACATACTTCAAAAATTACTTGTTCTGCGCTTGCTAGAAGGTCAGATTACCAAAGGGAAAAGAACCACTCCGACCTCGACAACCTCGTGAACCCTGGAAAACAGTCACCCTTGATCTAATGGGACCATATTCTTGAACCAGCTGAGGCAAGAGATTCATACTCTTCCTAAATGACCTATTATCTCACTGGATCGAAGCATAACTCCTCACCTCATCTGAAGCTACAGCATTGAAATGGACCCTCGAACAACCGGTATTTCCTCGATGGGAATATTCAAAGGTGATATTGTCATACAACGGAAGACCGTTTCATAATCGCTCCTGGGCAAGCCTGCCAACACTCGGATGCAGAACTCTGGTCCACACCAGTGTATAGCCCCCAGGTCAATCTAACTGAGAGGATAAATCAAGAGCTAAAAAAAAAGGTATTAGGCTACGCATCTCCAAGAATCACTGGGAGTGGGACCTTCACCGCTCCCAAATCTTGTTCACTCTACACTGTAGAAGAAATGAGGCTACAGGTATGACGCCGAGTCAGCTTTTGTATGGGAATACCCTACTCCGACCTGGAGATTGGAGATCATCTAACATAAATGATCAAAATCACCTCGAAGATCACCACACACTAAATGAGCCTAGACATAATGCCCAGCAGAGACAGGAAAAAGTAGAAAGTCACCAGGAACACTATCAACAATTGTATACGCAAGAACCTAAAAGGAGGTCAACTCAATTTAAGCGTATCGACCAAGTCCTGGTATAAATCGATCACCTCTCCAGTGCCGCTGAGGAATTCCATGCTGGATTCGCCTCTAAATAGGATGGACCATACATGGGGGAGGAAAGGATAGGGGTAGTATACTGGGTTACCCATACAGATGGTTAACAACAAAAGGTATATCGTGGGCAGCTATGACCTGCCCCAAAACCAAAAACTCCTGGAGGCCACGCTTATCGAACCATCAATCTCCAATACAGACCATTAACCCAAACTTCCTTGCATTGTCCTTTGGCATTGTCCTTTGGCCTTGTCTCAGGCCAAGTTCCAGTATCCACGACCTATAGGAAGAATGAGGACAAAGTGTAGTGACGTGTGGGGTAACATTGCCCATCATAAGTATACATAAAATTAATAATCAATGTGTAGTTATTCCCGCGGAGTGCGTCTTATAATAAACCCCACAGACGGTTCAATATCGTTCTAGTTACGAACCTATAAGTTTGTTTAAATAAGATTGACCAAGGAGTATTTGTCTACGTGATAGGGTGGTTATAGTTTGAACTGGTAACAATAGTGCATAGCTCTGCGCTGGACAGCATCCCCCTCGGGAAAATAAATCTCATTTGAGTGTTTGTGCGTGCTCTTTCCCGTCTAAAATACCCAACATAACCTTCCTTCCTGCCTGGTTCCCCCCGGTAATTCACTGAACCTTCCTGCCCGGTTAGATGCGATAACTTGCTGAAACCTCCTTACTGCCTCCCACCCGGTTAACCACGGTAACTCACTGAACCCTCCTTCCTGCCTCCCACCTGGTTCACACGAGTAACTCGCCAAACCCTCCTTCCTACCTTCCTCCCGGTTCACCGGAGTAACTCAGTGAACCCTACTACCTGCCTCCCACACGGTTCACCACGGTAACTCACTGAACCCTCCTTCTTGCCTCCCACACGGTTCACCACGGTAACTTACTTAACCCTCCTTCCTACCTCCCACCCGGTTCACCACGGTAACTCACTGAACCCTCCTTGCCTCCCACACGGTTCACCACGGTAACTTACTGAACCTTCCTTCCTACTTCCCCCCCGGTTCACCACGGTAACTAGCCGATCCTTATTTCCTGCATGGTTCACCGCGGTAGCTTGCCGAACCGTCAATCCAACCTCCCTCCCAACACACTCAAATGAGCCCTACCAAAATGGGTTATACTCCCTAATCTGAGGAGATATTCTGTGTTTTTATCAAGCAGGGGCGACGACAAATTGATACGACTATTTTCACTGTTATTGAAAATCAAAATTTTGCAGGCATGTAAGAGAACCATCAGATTGCTACATAAGTCTTAAAATTTTAAAATTGTAATTCGGAACAGAAAATATTTGGAGGGGAAGGGGAATAGTTGTTTGAAATCGCTGAAAAGCTATTAGAAAATATACTTTCCAATGTGGAAGCAAAATTAAATTTTGCAAATGAGTTAAACGATCATTCAAGATAACATAAATGATGGAAAGTTTGTAATTTAATCACGGGCACCCAAGAAATGAATGAAAGTGGAGTGTGGGGTAGACTCTATAAATTGCTACATTAATAGAAAAAAACTTTTTCTGTATGATAGTTTGTTCTAATTTCACATAGGCAGATGAAAAACTTTAAAAATAAAAAACACAAAAAGTAAATAAAATTATCTTAAAAGGGATACATAGATTTGTGAATACAAACCTAATTATTATTGAAGGATAAGCTAGCACCTATCTAGCAGCAACATACAAAGTAAAATAAACCACAACTGGCAAAATAGCTCGGTGAACCCTAATGTTCTTTAGTTTAACATGATAGCAATTTATGACATGTATCTTCATAACACGCTATTATTTCATGTATACTCTTTGGTAAACCTTTATGCTTTGTTTTTACAAAATATTTTGGTAACAATGTATATTACTTTGTACTTATAATCATGCTTATGCAAATATTGCGTTTGCTTGTGCACTCGGTTTGGGTGTTAGTTAAGATATTTCACAAATATCTAATTTATTTTAATTTATTGATATCAATAATTGGCACGGGATTGCCTAGTTATTACAAGATTGTACAAGAAGGAAGTTTAAAAATGTTGGTCACCGGATGGTGAACGTCCTAATTTGATATAGCTTTGATGCGGCTTACTGTGCGAAGAACGTGTCAAATTACTAGTTAGTAAAAATACAGGTCCCACTTAAAGTAAACGTGGACAAAAGGAATAGGTGGACTTGTGTCACGGACCTGATTAGCAAGAGTGTCTTATTGTGGAGTAAAAAAGGCCGATAATATTGGGGAAGGGGCAGAGTCAAATGGATAAGGATCAGGGAAGTCCCAACTGGTTCTAACCCAAACTGCAGAGGGGAAATGGCCCAAAGTATCGTATACTCACAACACATAACCGCTGCATCTACCCCCGTTCTCCCCGTATTGCACAATATCCTCAGTTAAATTTCATTTCACGGCGTCAGGTGCTTCTTTATACATACAATGCTTATAGGCAAATTATATAGGGTTGATGATTGATGTCACTGAAATCTGGTACAAGAGGGCGATATTTATTAACAATTATTAACAATATAATAGTTAAGAAGGAATCTACCTGTTAGTGATGAGAATGTCAATAAGATCCTGCGTGTCCTGGCTAGTGATACTGGCGAGGTGTCCTCCTCTCCGATTGCACTCCTCCTCTGCCTCTAGCCATGGTAGTTTAATTTCCTCGACAACAGTAATGCACATTTCCAAGGCTGCTACCCAGCCATACGGACACCGTCCTATCACTTCTGATACCGACAACGCGTGGTACCACAGACGTACTGTTTGACCATAGACCCCGGATACCAACAGAAAGATCACGTTGCCACGGGACACCACCCTTACGTTACGGTGGATATCGTTTTCTCTCGTGCACTCTGACCACGATGAAGCTCCATCCCATAGACGTGTAATCAACCCATCACAAGGAGTTTCCTCTACATTGCGCACCACTGCAGATGTGTGATTATTGTTTATCGGTGGAAATGGGTATTCCGTCTCGAGGGGCGGATCTTCACCGACTTGCAGCTGTACTGACACACGGTTGCCGTATGGCAAATGTATCCGGAATGTACAGTGGAGACCTTGATGTGGCCTGAGAGTCAGGGTGTCGTTGCTGGACGTGAGAGTCACATTATAGCAGTAGTCTACAAGATGATACATAAAGGCAAACACTGGCGAACCTTGGAAGTTAAAGGAAGTTGTTGATGTCAAAGTAGAGGGGAAGTATATTGTTCTACCGGTCAAAGGTATCTCCTCCAACTTCCCACATAACCTCTTGTAGTTGTGGTAATGTTGGATTGATGAGTTCACGGAGAAGTATATGTTTCCACCATCTTGACAAGGGACGTTCAGACGAGTCAGTTCAATCACAACTCCTCTACGGTCACCTTCTGGTGACGGGAACGTGACGTGGCACTTCTTAACACCACGTGGGAAGTCCGACCATGTGATATTGGCTGTTGGTAGCCCCAGAGACAAAGCACATTCTGGGAACACAAACAAGAAATGTACTAATTTTTTAGTTCACTCAAATAAAAATAACATGGCCTTTAAATAATAAACTCAATTTTAAATGTTGAAAATTAACATTTAGTATTTATGTTTTGTGAAAGAAATAACAAATATACTGTGAAAAACCCATTTAAACCAAACTTACTTCAAGATCTTACATTTGTATATAACTAGCAAAAGTACCCAGTGTTGCCCAGGTTGACCGCGCAATGCTATGAGTGGTTAGCTCAGGCAACTCTTTATTTTCTTCAAACACAGAGAAAAAAAACTCTTCATTTATTCCTCCCACTCAGTTTTTTTGTGAGTTTAAAAAAAATCCAATAAAATTTTAGAATATGATCTTCGAGGTTCACATGTATGTGCACAGGAGCAACTAAGTTCAAAATAGTTTAGAACATAAGATATACACTCAATGAGATAGCCCCCTGCTCTCTTGGTTTATAACAACTTATATCATTACATAATAACTGGTTTGGCTCTGAAAATATGTGTTGTTGTTTTTCTTTCACCAAAACAAACTCATTTTAAAATTAATTATTTATATATTTTTCCTTTTAAAACAAATTAAGTTTACTAAATAAATACACACACAATAGACCAAAATACCATTATTAACTAAACAAACCTTTTCCTCAAAAGAAATATTTACAATCCTTCTATTCTTACAGAACTATTGGAGTGGCCCCCTACGACTACTTGGAATGATGTTATGACGTTGGTGAGGTTTTGTACTTCTGGGTCTTATTCGTTGGATTACACATTGTGAAAGTAATTATACTGTTCTTGAAGACCTTATTTCTTCCATTCTTCGTTTATTCTTTTAAAATGTAATAGTTTATCAAGTAATTCTTGCCCTGTTCACTTTTTTTGAGCTCTGCCTAACTCAGCAACTTAATAATTGAACTCCACGGTAAAAAATATATTCCCTTCACAGTTTTTTAATGACTTCTTGATGACTCCTTATACTTTACTGATAATTCGATGACTTTAATAAAACCTGTTTTTCGACGATATAACATTTAACAACTTTCTTGTTTTCTCCTTTAAAAAAAATATTTCGACGTAACTTATACACACATCAGGAACTGTTTGTGATGGACTTATCTCATTCACATGGTCCTGGAATAATAATCGTCTATATCCTCAGGCAGTCACTGTCTTATCAACGACTAGTGACGCAGATATGACCTCCCAAAATCGACACTCTTACACCATTTAAAATAATACTTCTCCTCATAGATTATCTCGTAACTTATAAACTTGTCATCTCATTCATATTGCTGGCTTGCTGGGGTTGTCCTTATCTTCCATGGGCATCCTTGCATAGCCTCCCTTCTTAATAATTACAGACATCAATAAAAATAAAAATTATAATAAAAGTCATAATTAATTTTCGGATAGACCCAATAGATACATTTATAAATGAAAATAACAGATTTCTGTTTCGTAAAAATAGATGTATATTTTCTTCTTTTTACTTTCCAAAACTTGACGCTTCACAAGGTGTAATAAGCTTTCATCCCATATGGATATGATCCTCGGACCTCTGCTTACTGATCTCTACAAATCCATAGCTTGTACTTTCCAACGCCTTATGCTGCTTAGTGAACTATCCCTTGTTTCTTTCTTTCTAAATCCAGTGCTTCAGAGATTGACACTGCCCTCAACCTTCAACTGTTCTAAAACATTCCTTTAATACAGCTGTCAAACCACATGATTCAAGGGATTAACATGCCTCCCAAAATCTATATCATTCAATCCATTTCTTTAAATTTTACACATTAAAAAATCCTTTTATTTGACCATTTGCTACCTCTTTCAATTCATATGCATTTTGGTGGATGACACGTGTTATCAAATAGGGACCGAAATATATTATAAACATCTTTTTAGTTTCTTTTGAGAAGAAATCTGACACAGGGTTGTCCTTTAATAATACATTGTCATTAACATAGAAAGGAATTGATTTTCTCTTTTGATATCTGTTTCTAGACTTGGCCGCCTGCTCCAATCGGTGTCTTGCCATTTGAATCAAAGTGAGCAACACTATTGCTGGATCATCTTCCTTGGCTCTCTCTCCATCCAACCTAAGGTCGTAGAAATGTTTGTCCAAGAATATGCCTGGTCGTATTCCATAACGGACTTCGTAAGGTGATAACTGTGTAGAGTTGTGTACCAAAGTATTCAACAATCTCTCCAATATGGGTACATACGTAGGCCAAGTGGTATGCTTTTGGTGACAATAGCATTTCAAAAATCGTCCAATCTCCTTCATTCCTCTTTCGCAGGGATTCGAAGCAGGATGGCGAATGGAACTATGGGTGACCTGAATGCATAGTCCCTCTAATCGGTGATGCCACTTATGACTGATGAACTGTGAACCATGATCTGATAATATCTGTGTAGGCCTACCTACACTGGCAATGTATTTTTCTACTATAGCAATGCATTCTTCAACGTTAGCTTTCTTTAAACAATACAGCTGGCAAATTTTGGAAAATCCATCTACCATTGATAAAATATATGTTAGCCCGCTAGTAGCCTTTGGTAACGGTCCAAATAAATCCACTGAGACCAACTGGTTGGGTTCCTCAGATAGTATGGCCTGATATGCCCCTTCAAAATTGTTACTGTATTTTTATTTTTGACACATCTCATACTTTTAAATTATGTCAGCACAACACTTATACATGTTAGGCCAATAAACATAACGTCTTAAATTGTTGTAACACTTAAGTATTCCAAAATGTCCTAACTTTAGGTGGGTGTGGGATATCAAATTATCCCTCAAAACCTCTGGTATGACAACTTGTCCGGACAACTCTAATAGATTTTTTGACTCGGTTTTCTTGTATAATATTCCTGCTTTTACTATATTCTTGTCTAGTCCGGTATTATTCTTATCGGGATTGGAATTCCTTTGTTGTGGTTGTTCTAGGAGAGTTTTGATGTCACAGACTTCTCAGTCTTCATTCTGGAACTTCTGGATATCTTGAAGTTGTGAGTCGATATCAGGTTCCCCTACTAGTTGCCCTAATAATACCATAAAACTGTCAAGGGCCTGGAATGTGTCTGGTTCCAGCTCCCCCTTGTCATTCAATGGATACCAACTCAACGCATCTGCTTGTTGGTTATCTTTGCCAGGTAGATATTCAATCCCAACTCAAATTCTTGTATGGCTAAAATCCACAGGGCTAACCTATATCACTCTTCAATCGACAAGTGTTCATGAATGAAAGTGTTCGATGGTCTTCTGACAAAATAATTATCTTTTGTCCTAACAACAAGTTTCTGAACCTGTGTAGTGCCCAAACAATGGATAAACATTCCTTTTCCGTTACGGTGTACCTGCGCTCAGCAGAGTTCAACTTACGGCTATTCATGGCAGTATACCGACGCTGTCCATTTCCACCCAGCTGGCTGATGGTCACCCCCAAGCATAGGCACTAGCGTCTGCTGTTAGGTAGACCGGTTGATAAAGTTTTGGTTATTTCAAGGTTTGATATTAAATGAACAAACTTTTCAGCTTCTGAAAAGCTGATTCCTCAACCTCAGTCCATTTCCAGGCTGCCCCTTTGTTTAATAGGTCGGTGAGAGGAACTCCTACTTCAGATAACTGATTTTTGTATCCACGGTAGAAGCCCACAACTCCCAGGAATGCCTTTATTCCTGTTTTGGAATTGGATGACTTATGTTCCCTTATGATTCTTAGTTCTTCACTATACATGCGCATCCCATCACATGTCAGGATGTGCCCCAAGAATGGATGGAACTTGATCTCTGTAAAATAATGATTTATTTAGTTCAAAGTCATCCCATATCGAATGAGCTGTTTTAACGTACACTCCAAATGGAACAAATGATCTTAAAAAGACGGGTACGTGATTAATAAGTCATCAACATATGCTCTAGCACACCCCGTACATTCATTACCTAAAACCTGGTCCATACATATGGTAAACTCAGCCATAGCATTACTTAATCCAAAAGGCAATTAATTGAATTGGTATTGTCTATACCGGTACAAAAAAGCCGTGTACTGTCTTACCCCAGGTTTTAAACTCAGCTGATAGTAACCTTGGGTTAGGACCACTGAAGTCATATTCTTGATACCATAGAAGCCTTGCAGCATGTCCCCGATGTTAGTGGATGACTCATAGCTCTTGCGTATTAAGGTATTCAACTTCCGAGCATTCAAACATAATCTTACCGATTTGTCTTTTTTTTTTATAATGCAGACCAGTGGATTCACATATGGACTTGAACAGCGACTAATAACACCATGATTTAGAATGGCCTGAATATGTTTATCCAATTAAGCCTCATATACCTTTGGTAAAGGGAAACTTTGGTATAAAAAAAACTTCTCTTGTGAGGGGTAAGTACGCCGGGTAACTGTTATTCCTTCCCGGCTGGTCAAAGACAACTTCTCGGCATTGCTATAACACACTCAGTAAACGTTTACTTGGATGACAGCTCGAAATGTTACTAGAAGTAATATCTAATATATCACTACACCAACAGTTGACATCTATCACTTTGGATGACTGTAATGAAAACAGATGGTAATTTATTAATCTGATAGTTAACCACAGAAATTTAGGCCAATATTATTTATATATTTATTTGAGGTCAGACACAAAGTTTATTTATAGTTTTATTCCCCTTTAAAAAATTTCAACACCAATTTCACAAAAACTTCTAACGAACATATCTTCAAAATGGCGGCTGACGAATCTAAACCATATGATTGAACATAACGGTAAACAAGTTTTTTACAATGATGCAGACACGCAGTTGATGAAAATATTTTATTCAGTTAAATATTTCAAAATACGATAAAATAATGATAAAATCATTTATTGTATGTAAAAAAATGAACACAATTTTCTCTTTTCCAAGAAAATACGATGCCTGTAATAAAATATATTGATGTGTGCACTATATTACACAAAATCAGTAACGTTCCAAAACGAAGAATAAGTACTTTTAATTATGTTTAAAATATTGTTTCGAGTTGAATAAAAAAAATTATTTAAAAAAATGAAATAGTATGAGAAAACTTAAGTTTATGTTATTTTAAATGTAATATATAACAGTTAATTAAAGATCTTTACATTTATAACCAAACTGTTATCTTTTACAATTGTTGGCAACCCAAAACCTAAACATATGATTTTCGAACTGTCATCCAGGTAAAAACCTATCGTGAACGGAATATAATGACCAATTTCTATATGAGGGAATAGGTTTACGTGATTAAAAATATTATATTTGTAAATTACAAACAAAACTCAAGATGGTATGTTTTTTTTAAAATCCAACCATTTTCAAAAATGTGATTTTTGAGTTAACTTTAAAAATATATGCACAAAAACATTAATTATATAATTCAATATTAATTTAGAAAAGTGTCCATACAGTCATAATTTAAAAAAAAGATCATTATTGGTTCATCTAGAATTTCGCTCGCAGATCAGTAATTTTTAATGCGTATTAGTAGCAATGTGACCGCACCCATGTGCCGGCCGCATGCTTCAGACGCTGTTAACGATGGGAGCAATGAGACTTGGCCAAATCGTGTTCCGCTTTGTTAAGATAATGTAGCGGGCCGCAGCTAGTTACTGTTAAAACAACGCGTAAAAGATCAGATGTGCGGGAGGAATTTGTTGGTTCTACGCACGCATAATGTAGTTTGAATTATATGTTATGTAAACTATGTTCGCAGTTAGAACCTTTAGTTGTTTGTTGCTTTAAATGAAGTATCCCAGTATTTAAGTTATATGTATGTATTAAAGATTTATATTTTAAAGATCGATGTATATACACATTTAAATTATATTAATTTAAAAAATAAAATTACTTATAAAATATTAAGGTGACTTGTGAAACTGTTTAAGAATTAGAGAAACGTGAATTTTCACGAATTAAAAACAAATATAAACACAATTTTTCCCAACTTTAGTACGTTTTATTCTATGCATTAATGTTGTTTGGACAGAGCTAATGTTGAGAAAAATCTGTAAGATAGCGTTTGTGTCGCTGATAAAAAGGTGAAAGTGGTTGCTAACGGTCCGTTCCGTTGAGAACCAAAAAACCTGTTTTCGTCAGCGGTGGACTGGAAAGTCCTTGGCTGAGTTTTGGGAAGGGCAAAGATGGTGGGAGAGGGGGCGGATTAGCGGGTAGAAACTCTTCTTCTTTGGCTATTATGAATGAAAACAGTAAGTCAGGGACCGAACTATTATTATTATTATTATTATTATCACCGTGGCCTACTAACCTTTCGGGTTATTCACACTTACGCTAATGTGTAATGGTAGGGTGGTTGTGAGATGAAATGGAGGACCTACAGTTTAACGTGGGATCCGAACCACGATGGAGACCTGGCATTCCTCACATTCACAAGTTGTGAATAATACACGTCTTGATAGAGGTGAAGGAAGGGTTTGGCAATCAGATAAATCTCTGTCGGGACCGAGGATTGAACCCCGGACCCGCAGCAGAGAAGTCTGACACCTTATCCCTAGACCACTGTGTCACCCCGGGACCGAATTAAACCATCGGTTCATTTTTAAAGTTAATCTTAACATGATTTAAACACTAATCTCATTTAGTTTATTTTAGCGAGGAATGGTGGTCAGATTTCAAATCCCGAATGGGTAAACAAAGGGTGCATCTTTCTAAATGGTTTCCCTTTGTCCCTTCACAGAAATGTGGGTACATTTCCTCGGTTTTAGATATTGCTCATCATTAACACACTATTGTAATTAATAATAATATTAATTAAAATAACTAATTGTGCTTTATACAGATATGCCGAACTAATAGTGTGTTAGGAAGGTGGGGGAGGTGGACGGCGGATGTTAAGTATTTAAAGCATTATCTCTACATAATGTTGAATATGAGTATTTGTTATTTATGGTTATTGCCTCATCTACATATTATTATGTAACGATCTTACAAACGAGTACGAGTTCAACCCATTCAACGCCAAGTAATATGGGGCTAAACTCACCACCTGCCTGTTGAACGGGCCCGCTTTCAGCTCGTCTTGGACACGCACGCACTCAAGAAAACCCAACGGACACTGAGAGTGGGGCCGCTGCCTTCACTTCGACTGTGATTAAGGCTCCGCCCACCAAGAAGAAATCGTCGAATTTGACTTGAGCTGTTTCCGGTTCTCCTAAAATTAAATGCTATCAGCGCTATCTTTAAAACCCCAGAGCTGCCATTTTCTCCCACCTGAGCGCTGCTCGTTTCCTTTCGTTCATTTATTCCTTCCCTCATTTCCCCCTCTCTGAGGTCAGAATCGACGCCCACAAATCGTATAAAAAGGACTGTATGCTTCTAATCTCTACTAACTATACCACAGGCTCATTAAGGTGAGGGTGTTGTCCAACGTCTCTTCTGGGATTACTTATTCTTTGAAATTCTTTTTGGCATTATTATGGGGGGGAACTGTTTTCTAAATTTACCGTTTAGGCTTAACCTCGAGAGATTTAACTTGGTTCAGGACTAATGGGATTTAAGTGGCGTATCCACGGCTGTCAAAATTTACTTAGATCCTTTTGGTGCACCTTAAGTTCTATCTTCACTCTTACCTTAATCGGTCATACTTGGGGTGCATTCAACCGGGGTGTAAAATAATCTTTATATGAAACTAAACTTTGGTACTTTATTATGCTTTATGTGTTAGGTGTAAACACGTTTTGGTGGCGTTATGTTAGCGCAGGTTAGACTGAAATTGTTATTGAGAGCAGTCATTGGCGTTAAATAATGGGGACAACCATTACGGCGTATCTGACGTTAACTTGGAATTTGGTTGTATCTCTGATTTTTAGGCTGAGAGCATGGCTCTGTATTTAAATTTAAATTATCAGGTTCTTTATGTAAATATTAAATGAGTAGGATTGTCGTCTCTCAGACACCAAGTATTATTGATGTGCCTCATAGGATTCTTCTAGCCGAAACATTAATAGAATTGGTCCTAAAATTGTATAGTAGGTTAGACTTGAGTTATAAGTCTAGGATATACTTGCAAGCAGATGTTAAGGTTATTAAAATAACAACATATGAGGTTTAACCATAGTTGTATGTATAGGTATTTGAACTTAGTAACGTATAGTGATATAAGGTTTACTAGTTTAGGGTTTGATAAAATGTAACTAAAGCTTCAGCTCATGAAATTTAATCATGTTTATATGTAGTTAAGCTCAGTTACGTAAGGTAATGAAAATGACGGCCTTGCGGTCTAATAGAGTTAACTTTATTTTGGGCTATCATGCTGAATTGTTACCTATAGCCAGTTAGGGCTTAACTTCATATTGATAATGAGTGGAGAGGTAAATGTATAGCATGTATGTTCTTAGGCTGCTAGGGTTAGTACGAGGACTCTACAAATTAGTATCTCGAAATATTGACATTATAGGCGAACCTCACCAATGAACTTGTAACCAGGTACCCACGGGTCGGATTTCTTTGAATGGACCCTGAACTGAACTTTAACTCTAAATTTAACTTTGTAATCTCTGGGTCATATCTTTAATAGAGTAAATTCCTATTATGAATATTTTCAGCTATTTAGCTATACTTTGACATTGTACTATGTTTGTTATTTTTGATATAACTAATAAACTTGTCAACATTATTTTCTTGTATCTCTTCTGCTCTCCTGCACGCTCCATTTGTTTTAAATAGATGAGGGTGAAAGACGGTACAAGAGAAAAGTGGTAGCAGAGCATGGTTACAAAGTTCAGGTTGTGTGGTTCGCAGCTCCATGTCCTATCTCTAGGGGAGATCTGAGGTGTCTGCGGTATAACCGCACTTTGTTTATCATTGTTTACTCATGCTTGTCTATTTTCTTTCATGCTGTCCGAGGCCATGGCTCCGCCAATGAAGCCCGATACCAAGACTTCAGCTGGTATGAGGAAAACTAAGATATACAAGCTTAGCCGCGACCAGCTGCTGTCTGAGCTCGCGTCCAGGGAGATCCCGGTTCCACCCAGCGCTACGGTGGGTGAGTTGAGGTCTCTTCTCTCTGAACTGTTGAGTGAGGTTGGGGAGGCTTCGGCTGGTCGTGGTATGGCTGAGGATGCGAGTGAAAAACCTATTGCTCTCCCCCACACCACCCCGTCCATGCCTGTAGGGTATCTCAAATGCCAGAGCAAGGTTCTCATCGAAATTTTGGGTCGCATTCCCATATGTGATGGGCAGAACCACACCAACTTGTTTAGATTTCTAGTAGAGGTAAATATGGCTTCGTGTCTTAAACTTGTTAGCGAAACACAGTTTCTAACCTTGTGTCTGACGAAAACGTCGGGGTTCCTCACAGAGCTATTATCTCAAGGTATCCAAGCCAATCTATCGTTGAGAGGGGTGATTGATTTGGTCTTGGGCGCATTGTTGCCCGGGAGGACGAAACAGAAGCTATGTAGAGAAGTGGTTCACCGGTTCCAGTCCTCCCATGAATCCTTTAGAAACTTCGTTCTTTCTATAACTGAAGCGGCTCGTGTGCTCAATGCTGACTTAGAGGAATTAGAGCTCGTCGATATCATTTTTGAAAATGTCTCGCCTTTGACCAGGCGCCATTTTGTCTTTTCGGGGAAACCTACTTCTATACAGGATCTTTACTCGCTGGCGTCAGTCATTGAGGGTACTCTTCTCGCTGAAAAGGAATACTTGGACACGCATTCGCCAGCCGTGAAGAGTCGCGAGCGAACGGGTTTGAGTCCCGGGGCGGCTTGTACTGCGTTGCCATTTGAACGCGCCCTGCCCGCTAGGAATAACATACCTACTACTGGGGATAACTACGTGGGTGGGAATCGAGGGGACCGCGCGCCCCGTGATTTGTCTAGAGTCAGGTGCTACCGGTGTAATAGGTTAGGACATGTCCGTAGGCAGTGCATGGGGGGAAACTCCTGAGGCGCGGCCAGGGTCGTGGCACGGTCGCGCCCACGTGTTCAGAACCCGTGTGTTGCTATTTCTATTGGACCCGTAGAGTGTGTGGGACTCTTCGATACCGGGGCCAGTCACTCTTTCGTTTTCAACAAAATTCTTGATACTGTTAAGAATAAAGTTAATGTCTTGTAAGAGCGCATAGTGCCTAAAGCGTACGCCGTGGCCAATGGACAGTGTTTATGGGTTTCTTGCAAGCTTAACCTTCCGGTTAAGATTGGGCGGTTTTCATGGAGGCGCTGTTTGTATGTTGTGGCCGATCTTCCTTTTGATATTATCCTAGGTAACGATTTCCTATTTGAGACCAGGGCTAGATTAAATCTAGGTGAGGGAGGAATGTCATTTGGTTTTGCGCCTGGGGAACTTATCCCCTTTGTGAGTGGTAAACCCCCTTTGGGTCTGTTCTCCATAGATAGTGGTGATGAAGCTATACATGACGTTGTTAGTCAGTTTCCTGACGTCATTACTGAGCGATGGGGGAAGTGTGATATCTTACCATATGATATTGTTGCTCAGGACGACATCCATGTACGCTCAGGTCCTTATTCCTGTGCCCCGCCCAAGATGGAGATTTTCAGGGAAGTAGTCTTCGACCTCGAAAGGAGAGGGGTTATTTGCCCATCCAAATCTCCGTATGCCAGTCCGGCTTTCATCATCCCCCGCAGGAGTAATGGATACCGCCTCATCGTTGACTATAGAAAGGTTAATAAGAAAATCGTATTCGACCCCTACCCGATGCCTAGCATCGAGTCGGCGTTCCAGCATCTTGGCAAGGCCAAATTCTATAGTTTACTTGATCTCAATGCGAGCTTTATGCAATGCGCGCTCTCGGAGCCTTCCAAGAAGTTCACAGCTTTCGTTACTCCATGGCAGGTCTACGAATTTAACCGGGTGCCCCTGGGTATTAGTTGCGGGGGGCAAGCATTAAATAGGGTATTAGATCATATTCTGGCCGATCTGAAATTTAAGTTCGTGTTCAATTACCTAGATGACATATGCGTTTACAGTAACTCTCTCGAGGAACATCTACTCCATGTGGAGACTGTTCTACGCCGCTTGCGCTCGGCTGGTCTTACCATCAACCCGGAGAAGGTTACGTGGGCTAAGCGGTATATCCCGTATCTAGGCTACATAATCTCGGAAGGGAACTTCTCGTGGATCCTGGACGCGTAAAACCGATCCTTGACTTCCCGGCCCCAAAAAACTTGAAAGGCGTGCTACGTTTTTTAGGTATGTGCGCATACTATGCCAGGTTCATACCCATGTTTTCCGAGATCGCCAGCCCATTAAACTCGCTTAAGAAAAAAGGGGCAAGTTTTTTGTGGTGAACAGAACAAAGTGAGGCCTTTCTCTCTCTCAAGCGACACTTAGTGTCCCCCCTGGTTCTGCGTATGCCAGACTTCTCCCTCCCATTTCGGTTGCACGTGGACGCGTCTTCGGTAGCGCTTGGTGCCGTTCTTTCCCATCTCACCCCTGAGGGCGATAGGCCGGTTGCTTTTGCAAGTAGAACGTTGAATACGGCGGAAAGGAAATATAGCACCTACGAAAAGGAATGTCTCGGGTGCGTATTTGGGATTGAGAGATTTTCTGATTATTTGGAGCTCAGGAAATTTGACCTATTCACTGATAATGTTGCGTTGTCTTGGATGTGGAATCACCCCAAGCAACTTGGGAAAATAGGGCGTTGGGTGTGGAGACTTTCCAGGTTCGTCTTTACCACCCACCACATTGCCGGGAAATTGAACGTTGTGGCAGATGCGTTGTCCCGCATGTCTGAAGATCTTGAGCCCATTGGGAAACATCCAGATGCCGAACCCCTTTGCGTTATCCACACCATACCCGAGTCCTTTATTTCGATCGGTGACCATCAGTCCCAAGACGACTTTTGTAAACAGGTAGTGGAGAGGCTGGGTGCAGGTGAGGTAGTAGGTAATTACTCTGTTTGTAAAGGCTCCTGGTAGTCAAAGTTAGAGGTAGGACCAGATATTACGTCCGGAGAAACTCAGGCCCATGCTTATGAGGTACTTTCATGATTCAGCGTTTGGAGGTCATTGTGGGATACTTAAGACTGAGCGAAAGGTGTCGAAAGAGTTCTTCTGGCCCAATTTGCCTAAGGATGTGAGATGTTGGGTACGAAAGTGTGAGTCGTGCCAGAAAGCTAAGCCGGCCTAGAACTCGAAGATCGGTCTTCACTCTGCCGACATCGTGACAAGGCCTTGGGAAAAGGTCTTCGTAGATTATGTCGGGCCCTTGTCCCGCACTTCCCTAGGCAACACCGCGATCTTGATTGCCATGGATGCTTTCTCAAAGTTTGTTATATTAATACCGCTTAGAAATATGAAGGCTACGACCACCGTGAACGCTTTGTCGAGGCGTATTTGGGCGATGTTAGGCGCCCCTAGAATAATTGTGAGTGACAATGGGCCATGCTTTAGGGCCAAGGCTTTTGCAGATATGTGTTTTTTATGGGGATAAGGCATGTGACAACTAGCCCTTACAACCCATCTCCCAACCAAGTAGAGCGGTTTAACCGCAACTTGAACATAGCCCTGACCATATTTCACCACCTTGACCAATCCCATTTGGACCAACACCTGGACTTCTTAAACCTCGCCTTCAATTCGGCCTATCACGAGTCAGTCCGAGCTACCCCGGCTTCTATCTTCCTCAACAGAGACCTCAACCATCCCTCCTGGCCATCTGGGATGTGGATCCGCTTTTGTCGGAAGCCACTCACCGTACGTTTGAGGAGAAGTGTGAGTTAGCGTTCGTTAACCTCCAGAAGTCGCAACGGAAGGTCGCCTCGGCTTACAACCGAGGACGAGTCCCTGTCCCCTTTAAAGTAGGCGACACTGTCGTCTGTAAGTGCTTCCCCCAGAGCTCAGCTGCAGACCAGTCGTCGGCTAAGCTGTCTTATAAGTGGAATGGGCCATGGCTGATAGACAGGTTTCTAACCCCCGTCTCTGTGCTTCTCAATGAAGTGGCGGATCCATCTCTGTCTCGGCGAGCACATGTTAGCCATTTAAAACCCGTGGAATAGTTAGTCAGTGCCCTGTCCTGTGTCGTGTGTCAAGTTATGTTTTATTAGATATTGTCTACCAGGGCACTTTATTCGTAGTATGTTTTAAATGTTCACTTAGTAACCAAGAGGGGGGCCCCTTCTCGCTATTAGCATGTAAGGAAGTGTTAGGTATTGTAGTGCTTTATTAAACTGTGACGCCTGGGAGTTGCCATAGTGCATTTGTGCGTCGACCCAATAAAAGACACTCCAAGAGATACTCCTTTTTTGGGACATCACCTGTCTCATGTGTGACCCATATGGACCATTGAGGCCTAAAGACTCACGGGTTGAGTGAACCCGATCGGGCACGAACTGTACGGCGACATGCAAGAATAGGTGTGAACTCTATGTGGTGTATGTTCTACTTGTAATGCTTTTGTTCTCAGAGAGGTCTCCTTATTCCCTCCTCCCCTTTCTCCCGGCTCTGGGAACCAAGCGCCGTGTCGACATGGAACATAAGGAAGAAGATGTGGTGTGAGTGGGATGGACTACCCAAGTCAGGTGAAGAAGCTGGGGACGACCGCGGTAGCCTTCTGGAACTTGGGTGGAATGAGTGTCATGCAGCAAGCCAGATGAGCGTCAATAAAGCATTCCAAGAGTGAGCTGGTGGTTGCGACCAGCTCCAGTGGGGATCGACAGCCAACCGGCTGGACTGATGATTGGAAATCTCTAGAGAGGGCTCGTCGCCCCCTACCCTACCAAAACGTATAGACTCATCACGACTGGGATGGCGCCTCCTGGTCGTTCATCTCGAGGTCTCCTCTCCTTGAGGGGGGGGTATTGTAACGATCTTACAAACGAGTACGAGTTCAACCAATTCAACGCCAAGTAATATGGGGCTAAACTCACCACCTGCCTGTTGAACGGGCCCGCTTTCCGCTCGTCTTGGACACGCACGCACTCAAGAAAACCCAATGGACTCTGAGAGTGGGGCCGCTGCCTTCACTTCGACTGTGATTAAGGCCCCACCCACCAAGAAGAAATCGTCGAATTTGACTTGAGCTGTTTCCGGTTCTCCTAAAATTAAATGCTATCAGTGCTATCTTTAAAACCCCAGAGCTGCCATTTTCTCTCACCTGAGCGCTGCTCGTTTCCTTTCGTTCATTTATTCCTTCCCTCATTTACCCCTCTCTGAGGTCAGAATCGACGCCCACAAATCATATAAAAAGGACTGTAAGTAGAAAGGAATTAGGGTTTTCAGGACGGATGCGGAAGTGACGCCATAGCTCCCCTCACCCCATTTCCTCCCTCGCGTTTGTCTCGCGTGTTCCAGGATTCCCCCCTCCCCCTCCCGCGGTTTGGATCCGCGGCTGCGTAGAGACGTGACAGAAGTAGGCGGGACATTAGAGAAAGGCTGGTATTATTGGTCGAGAAAAAGAATCTTGTTATAATGAGGTTAAGATTTCCCATGAACTAAAAAGGGTTAACCTTTAATCCTAGTGTTATGATTCAGGCTTCTCTAAACCCGAGTTGAGAAAAAGGTCCTTCTTTCCGGGGGTGACAAATGAAGAATGTTTTCCTGGCAGCTTAGTCCCCCTTGTTCTTTCCCTACTCGGCGGCTGACAAGTGAAAAATGTTTTCCTGTGAATTAGTCGTTCGGCTCGGCTCCCCTAACCGTGAGAGTGCTTTAACTCAGGAAGTTAACATCTGTTTCGCGGGAAGTTAACATCTGCGTCTCAGAGGTCTGTGAGGATTTTACAAGAGGGGGAGGAACTTTATTAGATGACTCGAGGGAGGAGTCAAGTGAGTTCAAACCCTTTTTTCGCGCCGCCTCCTGGAGAGGGGAGTAGTTTACTTCTATATATTGAGTTACCCCTTTAAGTAGAATCCATTATCTTTTAAATCTTTATATTCTAAACAACATAATCAAGAATGTCTAGTGAATATTCAGCAGCGCTTTTGTCAGCAATCGGTTCGAGTGAGATAGTGTCAAGGAAGCTGACAGATTTAGAGATAGGTCATGGTTATTATATCACCAATATAAAAGGTGTGACAACTAGATACGGGCGCAGAGTTCTCGCCTTGTTGGAGAACAAATATAACGTGTGGTTACCGGCTCGATTTTCTCTACTTACCGACGCTCAGCTCAAGGAGCTCTCCAATGCAGACTTACTCCTAGTCTACCGGGGTATTTCCAAAAACAGCAAGACGGCACTGATAAACTTCGAAGGTATGTTTATTACAACCATTTCTAGGATTAATCAAATCAATCGAAATATGTTTTTTTCAGTTAGGATGTACAGAGTATGGGTTTTTTCAACTCTCCCTCTACGCAAATGTGGGTTCACTTCCTCTAATTTCTGTGATTTTACAAATAATAACACATATTTTCCCAAAAAAAACCTTCATTCAGGATATCTTGTGAATGTGGGGGAATGCCAGACCACTACCGTGGTTCGGATTCCACGTTAAACTGTGGATCCTTCATTTCATCTCACTAGTAATCGAAAGATGTTTTTTTTTAACTCTACGCAAATGTGGGTTCATTTCCTCTAATTTCTGTGATTTTACAAATAATAACACATATTTTCCCAAAAAAACCTTCCTTCAGGTTATCATGTGAATGTGTGGGAATGTCAGACCACCACCGTGGTTCGGATTCCACGTTAAACTGTGGATCCTTCATTTCATCTCACCAGTAATCGAAAGATGTATTTTTTTTCAACTCTACGCAAATGTGGGTTCATTTCCTCTAATTTCTGTGATTTTACAAATAATAACACATATTTTCCCAAAAAAACCCTTCCTTCAGGTTATCTTGTGAATGTGTGGGAATGCCAGACCACCACCGTGGTTCGGATTCCACGTTAAACTGTAGATCTTTCTTTTCATCTCACCAGTAATCGAAAGATGTATTTTTTTTCAACTCTACGCAAATGTGGGTTCATTTCCTCTAATTTCTGTGATTTTACAAATAATAACACATATTTTCCAAAAAACCCCTTCCTTCAGGCTATCTTGTGAATGTGTGGGAATGCCAGACCACCACCGTGGTTCGGATTCCACGTTAAACTGTAGATCCTTCTTTTCATCTCACCATTACACATTAGCGTATAAACCGAACGGGTAGTAAGATAATACATAATAGTCTACTCTTCCACATTGATTCGTTCAAATCTCAGTCATGCTGAATGATGATGCTAAACATTTAAAAAGTATTTTCAACATAATAGTCTACTCATTCTCATTGATTCGTTCAAATCTCAGTCAGGCTGAATGATAGCGCTAAACAATCTTACTATCCGTTCGAGTTATACGCTTATGAACTAATTACGCTAATATTTCTAGATATAAGAAAAGGGTTATATTTATAAGAAGTGTACTCGCTTTTGCATGAAGTAGAATCGTAAACATTTTTTTGAGAAAATCATCCTGAGTATAGGTTTTTTCAACTCTCCCTGTGGGTCTACCCCCCTTTAATTCATAATTAGTACGTAGAATAATTTTCTAATCTCAGTTAGGATGTACAGAAAGACCCCTCGTTTATAAACCGACAAATCACAAATTTATAATTTTTCATATCTTATCTTAAAGTAGGTTATGTGTTGATCAGTAATGATTCACCAAGATAAAATTAAAACAATATTTACAATATAGGTTATACTTTGAACACTAAACTAAATAGCTTCTCAAACAAATGCTACACCTAAATTTTGTTGAAATAAATGTTTAGTGTTAAAGATATATATTTTTTTAGCACCACGTTCGAGTCATACGCTTGTGTTCTAACTAGGCTAATAGGAAGTGTACTCGCATTTGCACGGAGGGAGAGTGGAAAACCATTTTAAGAAAAACCAAATTTTTAGGCTCATAATAAATCAAATATTGCTTCAATAGATGTGTTTAGTTTTAATTTTCACACATAGTAGTTTATTAAGTTATTGGTTATTTGTCAAGGGCATACTGGAACTAGATGAACAATTTTTCTAGTCCAACACATTAGCTCAGTACGTCATTTAATATGATTTTGGTTAATCTAATTAGAGGTATTCAGTTCCTACCATCACATCTTACTATCCGTTCGAGTTATACGCTTATGAACTAATTACGCTAATATTTTTAGATATAAGAAAAGGGTTATATTTATAAGAAGTGTACTCGCTTTTGCATGAAGTAGAATCGTAAACCTTTTTTGAGAAAATCATCCTCAGTACACGCAGCCTAGATTCGAACCTTGATCCTTCTCACTCTTACTCTACGTAAATGCAGGCCTGCTTCCTCTACACAGACGATCCAGGTTCGAGTCTTGCTTTAGCCACCCAACATTATTTGGAAAAAAAAAACTTTTTTTCTTTACAAGGTTCGAATCTCAGTCATGATGAATGAAGAGAAGGGAGGTTTTTTTCCACTTCTACTCTACGTAAATGCAGGGAAGCTTCCTCCACGTTAACGATTCAGGTTCGAGCCTTGCTTCCCAATTAGTATACTGAATGATTTTAAACTCACGTCATGGTACATAGGGGACAACTCGCTCTTACCTTTAAAGCGTATATATCCCGAATTAAACACAACATTAGCTTCAATGTTTGTATATCATGGCTTCATGAACAGCTAACTAGACGTCCCTGTTTGTTTTTTCTTATAGCTGTCTTAGAGCCGCTCGAAGAGATCATAGAGCAAGTTGACCCGAAATGAAGAAGATAATACTGAGGGGAGAGTAGGGCCTTTTTAGAGCATAGTGCACCCAAACATGACAGAACCACCGGCAAAACGATTGCGTTTGTCACCTCCTATCATTGTATCTCGGCAAACTAATGGGAATAGGGTGTATACTCTCGCGGATCTAGACGCTAATGAACAACTTTTAATTAGATACTTGAAACATGACGTTGTACTTCGTGAAGGGAAGCTGTATAATGCTTACATTGAGCATATACCTGGTCGAATTAAGACCTCGAACGTACTGATATCAGACCATGACAATATAGACGTACAGATCCAAAGACTTTTGACCTTATCACGAAACTTAGGTACAGGATTTACTCAGTTTAGGCTTTACCTGGAGCCGCTAGGACTATCTATTAAACTTATTGAACAAGCATACGCCCGACGTATAAAGACATACTCAATCAGCAACGAGTTAGCCTATAAGGACCCCGTACAGTTTCTCGTTGCATGCGGAGATATTTATGTAAAGACTGTAGAAAAAGAATCAAACGCGAACGGCCCGATAAAGGTAAATTGTAGCCTCATTTGCGAGTTTAAGCATCCTACTGATGATAGAATTGAAAAGGGTTATTTCAATTCTTCTCTATGCAATATATTTAACACACTAACTTGGAGGAGATATACGAGAATAACGTGGTCTTCCCACTCCTTGCTCAGATTGAGGGCTTTGTTTCTAGAGACTCAGGGTGGATATACAACGGTACGTTGGAAATGAGAGTAAATTTCTCGAAAAACTCGGCTTTCGCGATCGGTGCCAACGTTCAAATCCCTGAAACTATAGCCAGACGTAGAGCGCTGATAAATGTTCAAGCTGAAGAAGGACTTTGCTTCCCAGTATCCGTATTGGCGTGCCTCTTTGAGCCGACAGGGAGAGCTCAGCGTTTATCGTCTTATCCTAATTTTCGTGACGTGTTGAATCTAGATGGGATCCCGCTTCCGTTCGAAATGAGATATATTGAACGCTTCGAAAGGCTTAACGGTATATCTGTTAATGTGTGCACTGCAAAACACGAAGGTAGTGATTCTTATGTGGACACTGCAGACAACTCTAAAAAGTTAGTGATCGTTCCCGTGCATGTCAGCGCTAAAGAGTGTGCTAGACATGTTCATTTATTCATGATAAAAGTACATGGGACGGAAAATTATCATTTCAGCGCAATCAAAAATCTGTCACGGTTAATAAACCCTCAACTAACACCAACGTCTAACGTAGGACGTAGGTATTTTTGTGACCGTTGTTTGAGCTCTTTTCTGACTGAAAATAAACTTGTAAAACATAAAGAAACGTGTAAAAAATTTGGAGCGGTAAGGAGTACATTCCCTTAAGGTGAAAATAAATTCCTGACGTTCTCACAGTATAAACAACAGGAGAAAACAGGATTTATCGTGTACGCTGACTTGGAGAGTTTACTCGTGCCTATAGAAACGTGTGATCCTGACACGAAATTTTCTTATACTGAGAATGTACAGAGTCATGTAGCGTATTCTGTAGGAATGTATACTAAATGTATTTTTGATGATAATCTCTCAGAGTACCGATACTTCACGGGAAAAGATTGTACAGACCAATTTGTTGAAGCTCTCGTAGATACGGCAAAGCGCGTACTAGATTATTATAGTACTGTAGTTCCAATGACGCCGCTAACACCTGCTCAAAGAGATGCTCACAATACGGCCACTCATTGTCATATTTGTGAAAAACCCTACGCGAATGATGATATCCGCGTTATGGATCATTGTCACTTGACAGGACTTTACCGTGGTAGCAGCCACGCAGGGTGTAATATTAATTACAAGAACCCTAGTCATCTGAGCGTGGTTATTCATAACGCACGTTGCTACGATAATTTTTTCCTTCTCGAATCACTTGTTGAACGTAGAGAAACTGATCCGTTCACAGGGGAGAGCGTTCTTGTCAATCCAGGGAAAGTTAAGGTTATTGGCGAGACAATGGGAAGATTCAAAGTAATCATGAAGTATATTCGGCACGGGTTTCGAGGGATCGCAATTAAAATTATAGATAGTTTCAGCTTTCTGTGTACCTCCCTAGAGAAATGCGTATCTTACCTCGAACCTGAGCAGCTTAAAATCACTCGTAAGTGTCATCCTGATGATGAACGTTTCAAACTAGTCGCTCGTAAAGGGGTGTTCCCCTATGACTATATAGATTCATTTGAGCGGCTGAACGAGACTCAGTTACCGAGCAAAGATAAATTTTATAACGCGCTCACGGATAGTCATATCTCTCAGGAAGACTATGATCACGCCTGTGAGGTTTGGCGGCTATTCGAATGTAAGAATCTTTGGGATTACTCGAACCTCTACCTTCATACCGACGTAACACTACTGGCCGACGTCTTTGAGAACTTTCGTGATCTTTGTATGAAGACGTATAGGCTCGATCCCGGATGGTCTCTTACGGCCCCCAGTCTCGCGTACCAAGCTCTATTGAGAATAACCCAGGTACGGCTCGAATTAATAGATGACGTAGATATGCATCAATTCATTGAGGGAGCTATTCGAGGAGGGATATGTTTCGTAGCTAATCGTCATTCTGTAGCTAATAATCGTTATATGAGTTCATTTGACCGTTCCAAACCAGAGTCTTACCTCGTTTATCTAGAAGTGAATGGACTCTATTCATTTAGCATGTTGAGCTCATTACCCTATGGAGGGTTCAGATGGCTTGAAGATGATGAAATTGAACGTTTGGACGTGCTAAACGTGGAGGACGATGCGGATACGGGCTATATCTTGCAGGTAGATCTTGAATATCCGCAAGATGTACATGACGCTCATTCTGACTTGCCGTTCTGTCCTGAGAAAGGGATTCCACCCGTAGGGAAACACGAGAAATTGTTAACGACTCTAGCTGATAAGACTAGGTACGTCATTCACTATCGTCATCTAAAGTTATGTTTAGTGAATGGGTTGAAACTGACGAGAGTCCACCATGTTCTCAGTTTCAAACAATCTCCATGGATGGCCCCGTATATCAGGCTAAACGCGGAAATGAGGAGCAAAGCGAGCAATCAGTTTGAAAACATGTTTTTCAAATTGATGAACAATGCCGCATTCGGCCACCTTATATCTAACAAGAGGGCCTACCGTACGGTAAAAATAACTACCAGGTGGGAAGGTAAATTTGGAGCTGGTAACCTTATAGCCAGTCCAAACTTTAAAAACCGTATGATTGTATCAGAAAACCTGGTCATCGTTGAGATGGAACCGCAGGAGATTTACTTTGATATGCCAATTTATGCGGGATTCGCCATTTTGGAAATCTCTATAGTAGTCATGTACGGTCTACATTACCAGGTCATGGTTCCTGCCTTCCCACCAGGTACGTTAAAACTCCAATACACTGACACAGACTCGCTTCTCTACTATATGACTGTCGAGGATGCCTACCAACGACTTATCCCGTTAGCTAATGACTATCTGGACACCTCCACTTACGGACAAGACAATGTTTACGGCATGCCTGCAGTAAATAAAGGGGTGCTCGGTAAACTAAAAGACGAGACTCGAGGTCAGATCATCACTGAGTTCATAGGTTTACGCCCTAAACTCTATTCATTTGCTGTGCAAGGGGGTGGTGAGATGCTCAAGGCTAAAGGTGTCAAGAGTAGCGCGTTAAGAACGCTCTCTTTAGAGGACTATCGTAATTGTTTAACTAATGAAACTGTAGTCATGAGAGAAGCTCGTTCAATAAGAGCTGTAGGATTCAAACTTTACACGCAAAAATTTAATCGGGTTGCACTATGCTCTATCGATGACAAACGATACGTGTTACCTGGATCAGTCAGAACTCTACCTTGGAATCATTACTCCATAAGCGAGCAACCAACTACTTCCTTCCAAGAGACGCTGATTGAAGTTGGACCATCATGTGCGTATGTCAGTGGATGATCTACGAGCGAACAGGCATCTACTAACCCTCATGTCAATGTTAGTGCTCTTTTTTAAAAAAAAGACTTGAGAAAAATAAACTAATTTAGCGCATATCTGTTTAAAAAAAGAGTTTTCAGTAGGTGTAGTCACTAGAAAAAAATGTTAGTGCTTTTTAAAAAAAGACTTGAAAAAAAAATATGCTAATTTAGTATGTATCTGTTTAATGTCACTAGAAAAAATTGTTAGTGCTTTAAAAAAGACTTGAGAAAAAAATAAGCTAATTTAGTATGTATCTGTTTAAATAGAGTTTTCAGTGTACGTATGTTTTGATTAATGTCACTAGAAAAAGACTTGAGAAAAAAGCAGGCGTATGTTTTGATTAATGTCACTAAAAAACAAATGTTAGTGCTTTAAAAAGACTTGAGAAAAATATTCACGTTCTGTAACTTGACTGAAGAAAAAAAATATACTAATTTAGCGTGTGTATCTGTTTAAAAAATGTTTATCATTATATTCATTAAATAGAGTTTTCTGTGTATGTATGTTTTTATTAATACAAAAGTGAATAATTAATGTCACTATACCTTTATCATTAGAAAAAAATGTTAGTGCTTTAAAAAATATTCATGTTCCGTAACTTGACTGAAGAAAAAAATATACTAACTTAGTGTGTATCTGTTTAAAAAATGTTTATCATTATATTCATTAAATAGAGTTTTCTGTGTGTGTATTGTTTTTTTACCTACCCTCTCCATTATTACAACTCGGACCTCTCAGAGAACATAAGGTAACAGTTAGGGTTAGAACCTAGGTCTCTCAGAGTACAGACTGGTACAATAACCAGCTTCAGTCAGGGTTACAACCTGTCCTCTCCAGGATTACAACTCGGACCTCTCAGAGACCAATCTGGTACAATAAAAGTCGCTCAGAGTACAGACTGCTACAATAACCAGCTACAGTCAGGGTTACAACCTGGACCTCTTAGAGTACAGTTTGCTACAATAATACGGGGCTAGCCAGTTACAGTCTGGATTAGAACCTGAGCCTCTCAGAGACCAGTCTGACACAATAATACGAGCTAGCTAGTTACAGTCTGGATTAGAACCTGAGCCTCTCAGAGTACTGTCTGGTACAATAACCAGTCACAGTCATGGTTACAAAACTTGACTGAAGAAAAAAATATACTAACTTAGTGTGTATCTGTTTAAAAAATGTTTATCATTATATTCATTAAATAGAGTTTTCTGTGTGTGTATTGTTTTTTTACCTGCCCTCTCCAGGATTACAACTCGGACCTCTCAGAGAACGTAAGGTGACAGTTAGGATTAGAACGTAGGTCTCTCAGAGTACAGACTGGTACAATAACCAGCTTCAGTCAGGGTTACAACCTGTCCTCTCCAGGATTACAACTCGGACCTCTCAGAGACCAATCTGGTACAATAAAAGTCGCTCAGAGTACAGACTGCTACAATAACCAGCTACAGTCAGGGTTACAACCTGGACCATTCAAAGACCAGTCTGGTACAATAATGGAAGGTGTCAGTCGTGAGTAGAACCTAGGTCTCTCAAGAGTACATACTGGTACAATAACCAGCCACAGTCAGGGTTACAACCCTGGACCTCTCAGAAAACGGTCTGGTACAATAATACGGGGCTAGCCAGTTACAGTCTGGATTAGAACCTGAGCCTCTCAGAGTACAGTTTGCTACAATAATACGAGGTAGCTAGTTACAGTCTGGATTAGAACCTGAGCCTCTCAGAGACCAGTCTGGTACAATAACCAGCCACAGTCAGGGTTACAACCCTGGACCTCTCAGAAAACGGTCTGGTACAATAATACGGGGCTAGCCAGTTACAGTCTGGATTAGAACCTGAGCCTCTCAGAGTACAGTTTGCTACAATAATACGAGGTAGCTAGTTACAGTCTGGATTAGAACCTGAGCCTCTCAGAGTACAGTCTGGTACAATAACCAGCCACAGTCAGGGTTACAACCCTGGACCTCTCAGAAAACGGTCTGGTACAATAACCCGGACCTCCCAGAGTACAGTCTGCTACAATAACCTGGACTTCTCAGAGAACAGTCTGGTACAATGACATAAGGTGACATTCGGGATTAGAAGCTGAGCCTCCCAGAGTACAGTCTGATACAATAATCTGGACCTCTCGGAAAACAGTCTGGTACAACAACCCGGCCCTCTCAGAGTACAGTCTGGTACAATAACCCGGGCCTCTCAGAGTACAGTCTGGTACAATAACCCGGGCCTCCTAGAGTACAGTCTGGTACAATAACCTGGAGCTCTTAGAGTACAGTTTGCTACAATAATACGGGGCTAGCCAGTTACAGTCTGGATTAGAACCTGAGCCTCTCAGAGTACAGTTTGCTACAATAATACGAGGTGGCTAGTTACAGTCTGGATTAGAACCTGAGCCTCTCAGAGTACAGTCTAGTACAATAACCAGCCACAGTCAGGGTTACAACCCTGGACCTCTCAGAAAACGGTCTGGTACAATAACCTGGATCTCTCAGAGTACAGTCTGATACAATAACCTGAACCTCTCAGAATACAGTCTGGTACAATAACCTGGACCTCTCAGAGAACAGTCTGGTACAATAACCTGGACCTCTCAGAGTACAGTCTGGTACAATAACTCGGGCCTCCCAGAGTACAGTATGGTACAATAACCCGGACCTCTCAGAGTACAGTCTGATACAATAACCCGGACCTCTCAGAGTACAGTCTGGTACAATAACCCGGGCCTCCCAGAGTACAGTCTGGTACAATAACCTGAACCTCTCAGAGTACAGTCTGATACAATAATCTGGACCTCTCAGAGAATGGGCAGGATTAGAACCTGGCCCTCTCGGAGTACAGTCTGGTACAATAACCTGGACCTCTCAGAGAATGGACAGGATTAGAAGCTGACCCTCTCAGAGTACAGTTTGCTGCAATAACAGTCGAGATTACAACCTGGCCTTCTCAGAGGGCGGTCTGATACACTAACAGTCGGGGTTAGAACCCAGGCCTTGGAAAAGAGAGCATTCATATTCACATCATGCACCAATGATGGTACATAACCTTTTAGCTTATTTAAATGGGATCACCTTAAATAATAAAGTCATGGGTACACTTGCATCCTTACCCTGTAAAGAAAACAAAAATGTTAATCGTTAATTCTTTTTATTTAAAAAAGAGCTCGTTACATTTCTAAGAAAAGAATAATCGTTAAAAAGTCTGTCTAAAAAGTTTAATACATTGCAAGTAACTGTGAAAAAGTTTTTTAAAAGTGTTCACTCAACCCGTCTTGCAGCTTCTTTATCGCAGGCTCCTCGTTCATTTCCTCAGTAGTTTTACTCTTCTTTCCACGTGAACGTTTAGAAGCGTCAGTAGTTTTCTTCCTCCGTTTGACCGTGTCAACCTCGTCTTGACCGCAGAAGCATGATAACTTATTGAAATCAATGCACTCTTTATACTCGTTTATCAAGACTATCATATGAAGCAACGCTGGAATAACCGAACTCGTATCGTTCCGCATCGCACTCTTGGTCAGATCGCAAAAGTTTTGTCCGATCAAACTTAATATTCTTAAACCATTCGCTGAGCACTCAGACATTTTTTAAGCTTTGTACTTGTCGCTATCGGCGTTGTTGATACTCTGTAGCTGACTCAACTCTCCAGTTCCTTTAATATAGATTGATGTGTACTGAACTTTCCACCTCCCCTCCTCCAGTTTGCGCAATGTTGCCTCATTTATGATGTCATTTTGCTAACGTCACTGCTTGAAGGGTTATAGCGGACAACTATATCGTGTATGATTAGACAAAACGCCTTGGTATTTACCGGGATATTTTCCTCCGTCTCGAACGTTATACGACACGTCACCATACCGTCCTTGAGAGTATCTTCCTGTCGGCTGGCATCGAACACAACAATGGGTGCATGAGACTTGAAATGGGAAGGATCAAGTAAAGGTAAAGAGGCGCTCGTTCCGTAGTACGAAGTCTGGAAATTAGCATAGTCTTCGTATAATTTCGAGAAGGAATCTTGTCTAAAGTTCAAGTTCATATCCTCATAAGGGTACATGTTAGAATTTAGATAGAGTTTAGCATTACGTAAATTACAATGATCAAAAATACTTCTATCTGCAACCGTCGTATTGTTCCGTCCGGTCTGAAGCGCGAAAACAACGTAACGAGGTTTTTCCAGCAAAGTTGACGTTTTCACGGTCCAATCATGTTGATTAGAGGTGGGCACGTTAGGGTACTCGTACAATTCCCAAGTACGGAAAGGTAGCTCGATGATCCTCCCGCTCTTGATGAAATTAAGCAGGTTGAGACGATTGATATCGTCAGTCTTTATATGCGGTACAAGCCAAGATATTTTACTTAACTCGATCCTAGAGGGCGTCTCTGCAGCAGGAGGTGGGGCTCTTTGTAAAGCGTTGTTGTCACCGGTAGAACGAACTAGCACCAGCTCTTGTTTCGCATTGATCAGTATTCGAGAATAATCTTCAACGAATCCTAGTATGAGACGTAAAGGGATGCATACGTCAAAGATGCCTGTTTCAGCGTGTACGTGAACTCCTTCAAACCTCCAACCAGCGTTTGAAAGATGAGTCTGCCAACCATTCCTTATAGATAGATAGTTTTTAAGCTGTGTCGAAATACCTACATCTCTCGATTGATCAATCTCTACGCCGTTGATCTCATAGGCGATTCTTGAGAATAGATGCAGTATTCCGTTATTAACAATCCTCGAAGTACTTCCAGGTTATCCCGTATTCAAAAGTAGTCGTCCTTTGATATGCAGCAGAGAGCGGTGTGGTAGTGTGCATAACCCTTCTTGTTGGATAGATATCCTAAGCTCGTTCCCGTTAGCTAATGGACCGGGAATATACGAGGCGTAGGAATGATACTGGAAACTGCTCAAGGCCGTATCGAAAGCGGCAGACTCCCCAATGTTCAGAATATCCGCGGTGTCATCCATTATTTTCGTAACGAGTAACCTACACGCCTTAAATAGAGTTTATTGGCAGGTGTTAACACTTTCACTGTCCTTCTCTCAATGTTTCGAGGAAGACTTCGCCGTCTTGTTTTATCTAGTACGAGTCCCATCCCCACCGACTCGTTTCAGATGCAGACGTAGTGATATCGTCTCGTCTCTAAAGTTGATGATATCACCTCGTTCGTCAACAAGTCGTACCGTGATAGACTCTATTACTCGCTTCGTTACCGGAAGGTAATTGATATTGCTAGTCGCTTCCACTATCTTATAGCCTGGCGGGACGGTCATGCTGAACTCGTGCAAGGTATGACTCGGTTCTCCGTTGACGTAAGCTCCGCTAGCGAGACTGCATTCTACGCGGATCACATTCACATGAAGAATATTCACAGTATTGGTAGATATGTGCGTCTTCCCTGCAGGAAGTATGACCGAGTCGAACCCTAGCAAGGATGCAAACGTGCCAGGTCGGGTAAAGTCGATAGGTTTATTGCAAGTGATATAGCTCTTTAAAGTGCTAGGGTCACCGATAATCGAGAGCTTTACGTTACTCGGGACTTCCCTTCGCAAGAATCGATCCAACGCCTCAAGTTCATAGGTGCCTGGAGGGACTGTATACTCTTTACCGTCGCAATAAAATTTATTATTACGCTCGTCAATGTTCGGTATGGAATTGAACGTGGCCAGATTGATCAGTCCGATGAACCATTCTTCTTCACGATTCTCTTCTCCGAGCAGGATATGCGGGAAGTAGTTCTCTGTCAGATTTGAACTCTGACCTGTCAGTGTAAGCGTCATAGACATATTTACTAAGTTCGAACGTCAGCGCGAGTATTTAAGGAAGGCTAAACAAAGATGACCGCATAAAACGGTACCGTACTCTTGATACCGAGTATGATTATAGGTGATGGGTATTCCTCCGAGATAACGAACAAGTTCGAGCGGCGGCCTTAGATCACAGAAACTATCGAAATAATCGGCCCGTCCACCGTTTTTCTTATACGCCACCCAATGCGTACCCTTACCGTTATCATCATCAAGATTGATGATGGCGTTCTCTATCTTCCAAGGAGTACCGCTAGGTAAAGTATCTCTCGCAAATACTCCTCTAAAGAAAGGGATTTTTAACTCGGCGGCGTACTTGTGCAGATCCGTTTCAGTAAGGGCACGTTTAGGTAGTCATTTTATTTTCGGGTAAGGCCGTAGATACATGCCTTTTCCCATAGCGATAGCTTCGAGCGTACGATTATGCCTCTGAGCCTCGTTCAATTGTTTCGTATTCGCCTTAGCACTTTGTACCGCCTTCGTGATTCCTGCAGCTCATCCAGCGACGGCTCCAAGCGCTGCGATCAAAGGTAGTATAGGTAGAATTCCACCCTTCTTCTTACGGCGTCTAGTAGTAGTAGTAGTAGGACGTCGTTGACGACGTTGAGTCTTCTTCTTCTTTAGACCTGAACCCATCTTGACTTTAGCTTTCATCGCGTTGGTGACTGCCCACGCGGGGGCTTTCTCACCCAACTTTGAGTCAGGTGCGAGTAATCTTTTCCACGATTTCTCGATAAGTTCACGATCTGCCGTATGACGTCCTGCAAGATCTTTCACCTTGGAGTATGCGATATCGTGTTCTTTACAGTGTTGATCTAACTCGTTTATTCCAGGATCACCCCGTTTCAATCGTTTTTCCAACTTTGTTCCCGGTCCGCAGTACTGGTATCCAGGTATATGCGCTTCAAACGGTAGATTATTGATTTTCTTATCCAACAATCCTCCCCCTCTTCTTCGTCTCATGACACGTACTGATTAGCATTTATATAGGTGTGCGCATTATATAGATGAAGTAGTAGTCAACATGCGGCTCGAGAAACAGACAGATTCTTTAACTGTACACAACAACGATCACGATGAGGGTGGAGCTTTACCTCAGAGACACGGTACGTTGTTACCAGATACTATCCGCTGCATCATCTGCGGACCTTCGAATTGCGGTAAAACCAACACCATGATCAGTCTGTTGGAGGAACCTAAAGGCCTACGCTTCAAGAACGTGTACGTTTACTCTAAATCGTTGTACCAGCCCAAGTATCAGCGTTTATCGAAGGTCCTCTCACTCGTTGAAGGTATGGGCTATTTCCCTTATTCCGACAACGCGGAAATTATCCCACCGTCCGAGGCTGAACCCGACTCTGTATTCATTTTCGATGACGTCGCTTGCGATAAACAGTTTAATATACAGGCTTATTTCAGTATGGGTAGACATAAGGCCATAGACTGTTTCTATCTCTGTCAGACGTACTCGCGCATCCCGAAACAGATGTTGAGAGATAACGCTAATCTTCTCATCCTATTCAGGATGGACGAAACGAATCTGAGACACGTCTACGACGATCACATGAACACAGATATGACTTTCCAAAAATTTAAGGAGGTGTGCTCACTGTGTTGGAAAGAGAACAAGTACGATTTTCTGGTGGTGAGCAAAGATCATGAGATCGATAAAGGACGATATCGCTACGGGTTCGATACCTTTATCTTGCACGATTGAGGTGAACGTGCGTTCAGTACACGGTAAGACATCATGTCATCCATATCTAAATTCGGTCATAGTCTCTACAAATATAGATCTCTCATCGAGTCAGAGGGAAATCTAACTCTAAACTCTCAAGGGTATTACGACGCTAGATCGAAAAGGATCGTCAACGTCGAGTCGCCCGTCACATCTAAGGATGCCTGTAACAAGTCTTACGTCGATAGGATGGATGCGAGGCATAGTAACGAGCAGATAATCGCTCTCAACACCGCCAAGGACCTCATCAAAGGACAGATGGAATCGCTGATCGAGGATTTGGAGAAGGATCGAATAAAATACGTCAACTTTGAGAAGAGCGCTCGTCAAGGGATGGAGGAGGTGCGGAAACTGGCTCAAGATCGTCTCAACGAAAATAAAACAACGCTTGACGCTTTAAGTTCAAAGATGCTAAGCCTAGAGGAGGCTTTCGAGATGCATCGAACCATCTACAACGATTTTATAGCCGGAGGTGTACTACGCTTAAGGGGAGCAGATAACAACAAGCTTTACGATGCAGACGGCGTAGTTTTGCGAAACATAGGTATGCCCTCATTACCTTCAGACGCCGCACCTAATGCTTATGTAGACTCTATGGTTAATCGTAGTTTCATCTACATCTACTTGGATTCGAAACCTCTGAAGAAGGATGCAAGACATTTCGAATTGACTCTAACGGGTGAACGTGGTTATAAGTTCAAGAGGGCAGGCATCGTTTCAACGATGGTCATGAACTTGAAAGATATTATTTGCTTGTTGAATCTTAAAATTATCGACGATCCACCTTTCGAGGTGCTCAAAGATGACTCTATATCTTTCATGATAGAAAAACGCCCGACAACGTCTCAGATTTTACACGTAGAATTAGGTTTTACTTACGTTTAGATATAATGAACCGTTTCTTCACGGTAAGAGACATTCACACCTTACATCATGACGACGAAGGTCGCGGAGGATATCATAAAAGCTAGTAAGATTATTAAACGAAAGTATAAACAACTACGTGATGCCCGGCACGAGTCTGAGCACGTCGCGAATGAAACGTTCAAACCTATCACGGATCCTCTAAACAGGATGGTGAAGGCGCTCGCGGAACCTGAGGAGACGGAAGCCCCGCCCGAGAGATCGCAGAGCAACCATTTATTGGATACTTATCTTTATTCCTCTCACGCACATTCCGATAAGACATACGGAGTCCGTCATGAAGGTGACTCTACCAAGCTCGGAGATACGCCTATCGTATTCAACGGGAGAGACGGTACAATACTCCTTAACAATAAGACGGTACCGTATACTCGAGGACTATTAGAATTACTTTTCAGAAGAGCACCTGCCCATTATACTAAGGAGGATCTGAAAGTATACAAGTTTATGCTTGAAGAAACGAACGCGCATCGGTTGAGAAACGAACCGTACGCTCGTATCAAG
The DNA here is from genome assembly GCA_039000515.1 of Timema cristinae. Taxonomy (NCBI): domain Eukaryota; kingdom Metazoa; phylum Arthropoda; class Insecta; order Phasmatodea; family Timematidae; genus Timema; species Timema cristinae. Next base: position 62,254,903 of record JBCFYV010000001.1, read on the forward strand.
AAGCGAGCCGGATCAAAGTATTCGTTAATCATCAAACCTATGTTTGAGGAGGAGCTTGAGGGTGAGGGTTTATACAAGATGGAGACAGGAAGAGGGGTCGATTATACCTATTGGGACGATCCTAACGAATTGGTCGATCGATTACGACTCTTGCGCGCATCTACCGAGGCTGGTCATTCCGCTCACCATAACGAGATCGTTTCTATCATTGAGGAATTACGCGAGGCGGGAATTATCGTATAAAGACGTACATCTCTTCTGTACTTTATCACAATCATGTCCGGCGTCAAGTGGGAGATTGCGCGTGAACTTCATCGTCCGGCAAGACGACGATTTCCTCGAAGACACGTTAGCGTACGAGGCTTGAACGAGCTCCTTCAGGCCGATCTGGTGGAGATGATACCCTACTCTGGATCGAATAAGGGCTTCAAGTACCTTCTCACCGTCATCGACGTGTATTCCAAGAGGGCTTGGGCCGCACCCGTCAAGACTAAGATGGGTAAGAACGTCAGCACCGCAATGGCTCTCCTCCTCGACAAGGTGGGTTTACCTCGCGTACGTCATCTCCAAACGGATAATGGTACAGAGTTTTACGACCCGGAATTCAAAACGCTCATGAAGAGAAAGAGAATCAATCATTATTCTACATACAGCAACATCAAGGCTAGCGTCGTGGAACGATTCAATCGTACGCTCAAGAACATGATGTGGAGGAGGTTCACGGCTAAAGGTTCATATCGATGGATCGATATGATCGATTCCTTACTGGACGAATACAACCGTACAGTACACTCGACCATAAAGATGAGACCTATAGACGTCAAGGACGATAGACTTTTACATACCGTCTATAAACGTTTCAAGATGTTAGATTCCACGCCGAACATTTTTAAAGTAGGTGATATAGTTCGTATCAGCAAGTATAAGGACGTTTTTGAAAAGGGTTATACCGCGAACTGGTCGACCGAACTGTTTAAAATACGTAACGTCGTCGAGACTAATCCCAGGACCTTCCTACTCGAAGATATGAAAGGTAATCCTATCACGGGAGGTTTCTACGGTAAGGAGCTTAGAAAGACTTCGTATCCGGATGTTTACCTCGTAGAGAAGATAATCAGACGTTCTGGAAATAGAGCGTACGTCAAATGGTTAGGGTTCGACTCGTCTCACAATTCGTGGATCGAGGCGAAGGATATAGTGTAGAAAGAGGGGAGGGCGCGTTCCCCCCTTCCTCCATCCCGAGCGTATAAAGCGGACGCGAGGCGGGGAGACGTATCTCATTCAACATGTTTAGGCAGTTGGGTTACCGTCTGGAGGACATGAGCGATATTAAGATTTCGAACGGCGGTTTAGAATACCATATCGCGCGGACCGACAAAGGTTACAGCGAGTGCTGTGATTCTTCCGTGCACTGGCTCGGATGCCATAATCCCGGAATGTGGGAATCGAGTCAGTCTGTCGAACGCTGTTCTAGCGCTTGCCCGGTCTACAATCTTAAGGAAGGAGACGACCCGCTAATTCTCCGGGAATCGAATCGGTCCATCGAACTCGGTTCTACAGCTTTCCCGAGGACGAGCCGGAATCGAGTCAGTCCGGTGAACGTAGTTCTACAGCTTGGCCCGAGGAGGAGGAAAACGCTTTGTGCGTCGAGTTGGACCGAATCGAGCGTGAGGAACTCGATCGGGTCAAGCACGTCTCTGAACTTGGAAAATTTCGTACGTACAACGTTCGCCGCCTAGAAGGAGACGAAGAGATCAGTGAGGATGAGGACGAACCGAACATCATAACGCTAGACTATGTAGGCAAAGTGCATCTGCCGGGTAAAAACTTTGGTGCGCGCTACAGGAGCCGCTTTAACGCTTCACAGAGAGGACTGTTATATCTGGGTGAAGGCGAGTACGAACTGTTCAAGTGGTGAAGTGTTCTAACATGTTTAGACAAGACTTTAGAGAAAGATATTTTTTGTACGCATCCTGGGTGAAGGCGAGTACGAACTGTTCAAGTGGTGAAGTGTTCTAACATGTTTAGACAAGACTTTAGAGAAAGATATTTTTTTGTATGCATCAAGTGAAAGACTATGAGGGAAAGAGAATTTATATGTATGTATCATCATAATCTTAAGAATATACTCGCTAAATAAAAAAGTAGTACTATTTATTTAAGTCCTTGATCGTAGAAATAAAAAGCTAAGGTCTATGTATGTTTCATTCGGAGCAAGAAAATATCATTTTAGATATGTTTTTTTTTCAGCCTATTCGAGGGAAGGAGGGCTATACCCGTCATCTCCTACTCTGAGAGAGAGAGAGGAGGAGAGAGAGAGACAGAGAGATAGAAAAGATCATTTTAGATATGTATTTTTTCAGCCTAGTCGAGGGAAGGAGGGCTATACCCGCCACCTCCTACTCTGAGAGAGAGAGAGACAGAGAGATAGAAAGCGGGGGGAAGAGAGAGAGACAGAGAGATAGAAAAGATCATTTTAGATATGTATTTTTCCAGCCTAGTCGAGGGAAGGAGGGCTATACCCGCCACCTCCTACTCTGAGAGAGAGAGAGAGAGAGAGAGGAGAGGAGGAGACAGAGAGATAGAAAGAGGGTAGGTGAGGAAGAGATAGAAAGAGGAGAGAAAGAGAGGGACATTTCTCCCTCGTCTCTACGCAGCCGCGGATCCAAGCCGCGGGAGGGGGAGGGGGGAATCCTGGAACACGCGAGACAACCGCGAGGGAGGAAATGGGGTGAGGGGAGCTATGGCGTCACTTCCGCATCCGTCCTGAAAACCCTAATTCCTTTCTACTACTGTATGCTTCTAATCTCTACTAACTATACCACAGGCTCATTAAGGTGAGGGTGTTGTCCGACGTCTCTTCTGGGATTACTTATTCTTTGAAATTCTTTTTGGCATTATTATGGGGGGAACTGTTTTCTAAATTTACCGTTTAGGCTTAACTTCGAGAGATTTAACTTGGTTCAGGACTAATGGGATTTAAGTGGCGTATCCACGGCTGTCAAAATTTACTTAGATCCTTTTGGTGCACCTTAAGTGCTATCTTCACTCTTACCTTAATCGGTCATACTTGGGGTGCATTCAACCGGGGTGTAAAATAATCTTTATATGAAACTAAACTTTGGTACTTTATTATGCTTTATGTGTTAGGCGTAAACACGTTTTGGAGGCGTTATGTTAGCGCAGGTTAGACTGAAATTGTTATTGAGAGCAGTCATTGGAGTTAAATAATGGGGACAGCCATTACGGCGTATTTGACGTTAACTTGGAATTTGGTTGTATCTCTGATTTTTAGGCTGAGAGCATGGCTCTGTATTTAAATTTAAATTATCAGGTTCTTTATGTAAATATTAAATGAGTAGGATTGTCGTCTCTCAGACACCAAGTATTATTGATGTGCCTCATAGGATTCTTCTAGCCGAAACATTAATAGAATTGGTCCTAAAATTGTATAGTAGGTTAGACTTGAGTTATAAGTCTAGGATATACTTGCAAGCAGATGTTAAGGTTATTAAAATAACGACATATGATGTTTAACCATAGTTGTATGTATAGGTATTTGAACTTAGTAACGTATAGTGATATAAGGTTTACTAGTTTAGGGTTTGATAAAATGTAACTAAAGCTTCAGCTCATGAAATTTAATCATGTTTATATGTAGTTAAGCTCGGTTACGTAAGTTAATGAAAGTGACGGCCTTGCGGTCTAATAGAGTTAACTTTATTTTGGGCTATCATGCTGAATTGTTAACTATAGCCAGTTAGGTCTTAACTTCATATTGATAATGAGTGGAGAGGTAAATGTATAGCATGTATGTGCTTAGGCTGCTAGGGTTAGTACGAGGACTCTACAAATTAGTATCTCGAAATATTGACATTATAGGCGAACCTCACCAATGAACTTGTAACCAGGTACCCACGGGTCGGATTTCTTTGAATGGACCCTGAACTGAACTTTAACTCTAAATTTAACTTTGTAATCTCTGGGTCATATCTTTAATAGAGTAAATTCCTATTATGAATATTTTCAGCTATTTAGCTATACTTTGACATTGTACTATGTTTGTTATTTTTGATATAACTAATAAACTTGTCAACATTATTTTCTTGTATCTCTTCTGCTCTCCTGCACGCTCCATTTGTTTTAAATAGATGAGGGTGAAAGACGGTACAATTACAATTAAAAAATGACATCTGGACGCAGGAATTGAACTTGGGACCTACAAACTATGTTTTGGTAGTTATTATAAAACAAATTCGTTACGTCTGAACAAAGGGGAGAAAATACATTAGAAAAAACATTTGACATGAAAGGACACAAAAAAGAGTGATTGAAAATGTAGGCCTATATGTGTGTTATGATTGTGAAGGGGTAAAGGGGGAGGGGGAATATTGATGTAGACATTCTGTACACAAATGCACATATTGTTATTGTCCATCTGGACACGTCTGTAACCTGAACCTAGACAATAGAGTAGTGGCTCTCAATTTATGTTTCGTGATGCCATTGTAGGTTGTCTGTACTATTCTTTTTTAAACTTTTTTTTAGCACCGAGTTTTGTTCAGGTTATACGCCTTTGTACTTTGTACTTTCTACTCTAATCTTAAATCTAGGACAGACACAAAATCCATCCCCGGCCGTCAAATTATCACTTGAAAGGGTAAACCCACATTCCAACAATGATAAATTTCTCGGTCATGCCAAGAATCCAGCCCGGGACCTTTATCTCCGTAGATGGACGCAGTACCAACAGAACTAAGCTTCGTAACATCTAGCATGATATTTCTTTTCTAAGTTATATCCCCAATCAAATGTATAGGCTTTTTTTTACAAAATGGCTCATTTGTTTTTATAGAAGGACGGGGAGAGTGCACAGCATAGACTTCCTCACAACTTTAAATAAAAAATAGATAATATTTACTTACAGCTCGTAAGAAAATTATTTGAAACGAGTTAATAGACATGGTTGCACATTCTACCAAAGAGCATAAACGAAATAATATGCACTGTTAGAGAGAAGAGGAACATCACACCCGCTGAGAACTACAGCAATTTCCTATTATATATATATATATATATATATATATATATATATATATATATATATATATATATATATATATATGTACCTATAACTCGGAAACTATTGATTTTATAAAATAAAAATTAAATAAAGATTTATATATTTATTATGCCTTCATTTTCGAAATGATACGTTATTTTGTATCTCGAAGATGTGCGGACATATGATAAAAATTGTAAGTTTCCTTGAGTGTAAATTACCCTCAAAGCTCATGAGGAAATGTGAGCTTCCATTTTTTTTTATACTAAACAATACAGATATACGAATTTTAATCGAGTCGACAATGAGTGCAGGGAAATGACCTTCATCGAGCTCAACCCCACTCCACTCTTTATCTTGGTAATAGAAAGCTTCTTCTTCATCATTTTCTGAAGGCTGCATGCGTGTAGGTGACATTTCTTGAAGCATGACATCCTCTCTAATATGCAGTGGCGGCTCGTGTATAGACACTGCCGAACTGCAGCACCCCCTATTTATACTTTAAAATCGATAACATTTAATATAATGAGTCCTTTTTTCTTTAATTCTTTCTTTATTTTTGTAGTACAATATATATTACTTAATCTTAATGTCAGTACTTCAGTAGCCATCCCCCAGTTTATGAAAAAGATACAAAAATCTTTGTATAGAACTGTGCGCTTCACAGTGCCAGTGACGTGGTGTTTGACTGTTGTGCGCATGCGCACATAGGAGAGGGGTGGGGAGGAAGGCGGGACTGCCAGGTAAAGAGAGCACTGTTACTCTCGCAGTGCCGGCTCTGGCGTGATGGTGGAAGGAAGTTTTTTTTTCTACTCAGCGTGTGTTGTGCTTAAAAACCATGTACCATATTCTTGAATGTGATCAAGTGTAGAAGAGTGTACTTGAACTGTAACAATTTAAGTTAAAATAAGTAAAAAATAATAATTTTCTTTTGTTAAGATTTTATCAAGTTCCTGAATAAATTTTCTTTTTATACATGTTTTTTTTTCCTTTTACACAATTTTAAAACAAAGGATAAAAAATTTCTGGAGCAGCACCCTCACTAATTTTAGCTGCTAATATGACATAAAAGTTATAATGCATTCGTTTTTAATTTGTCTTTACAATTTATTATTAAACTTATTTTATATACAATTATGTGCTAAGTAAGTAACACGCAAATAAAGCAATTATATTTGCATACACTTATTCATTTATTATAAAACCAAATTATTTAGCGAAATTCGTAAAATACCAAATTAGGTCTTTAAAAAATTAAATAATCTTATATATAATTTGATAAGCTCACTTCTGGTTATAGAAATTAACAGGAAATGGCTGAACAAATTTTAACAAATGACCACTTATTTAAATGATTTGGAGTCCACGATGTCGGGAAAAATAGTTGTTTTCCTCAAAAACCTGACTTACACAGAGAATTTTCAGTTTTTTATTCATTGCTTAGTCACCATGGAAACCATTATTTACTGCATGGCTGTACATCTCGGAATAAAATTTATCCCTTTTGCTAAAAAATAATAGTTCACACATAGAACACATCAAATCTTTCAATCTGCAAATACAATATTTCTCTTTGGATGCTGGTCATAAACAATCTAGATTGAGTTGCTTAAACTAGGGAAACTGTTATTTATTATTGGAATTTTTCTATGGTTAATTAACATTTAAATCAGTAATATAGTAAGCATAGTTCGCAAATTAAAATATTAAGTTGTCATTCTCATAAAAATATTTTCTATCTTTTGTTTCGTGCATGAGATATAAAATATAAACGATACAATGATGTTTAAATATGTTTTAGTATGTATCATAAGATAAAAACTAAAACAAGTCTTGAAATATGTTTAAAATGACGATTTAATTATCTGTGTATGTGGTTCTGGAGTTGTTTTTTTTCAATTAATGGGTTTTGATGTTCAATTTATCAAATAGTAACACAAAACAAATACCGTACGGTCAGTTATGTTTCCATTTTACCACTTAAATTTGAGGGGATTATCAAAGTTATTTTTGAGAGAAAGTTTGAGTGAGAGAGCTGTAGAAAGATTGAGAGAGATAGTTTGAGGGGAGAGAAAGATTGAGTGAGAGAGTTTGAGACAGAAAGAGAGTAAGTTTGACACAGAAAGAGAGTAAATTTGAGACAGGGAGAGTGAGTTTAAGACAGATAGTGAGTATGAGAGATAGAATTTAAAAGAGAATGTGATAAGATAATTTGAGAGAGATTGTGTGATAGAGTGAGTGTAAGAAAGAGGGAGAATGTGTGTGAGAGAGGAGAGAAAGTGTGAGAGCGATTCTTTTTTTTCTTCACATATTCACGGAAGCCCTAATTTGTTTATGATTGTATATAGGTAAGAAAAAAATTATCTTTGGCTAAATATAATAACAACTAGATTCTTATTTAATTGGTATGGTGCCACAAATAGTTTGATATAGAACTGGGAAAAGTGTCGTTTTAAATATTTCATTGTGGAATGAAAGGGGAAAATAAAAGTTTTACAACTAAACACCTAAAGCTATAAATATAATATCGAAATTTGATGTCCTTTGACGAGTAAACCTTTCAATAGAATGTCGAGTGAGGCCTCATTACATAGACCATTTCCCAGTAAAAAGGTTTAACTACAGTTAAGCGTGATAATCCGCAACCATCACTGCAACGACGAAATAGTACTTTAGAAAATCCCACTTCTTTGGTGGAATGATCAAAGTCGTCATTCTCGCATTAGACCAGATAACCAATGGTGGGAGATTAGGGGTTGAATCCCAGCCGGGTATATAGGTGGTGAATTTTATTTCTACCTACACTAAAAAAATATAATATAGATGCTACAGTTCATTCCTCACATATGAGCTAGTAAGTTAGTTTATTACCACAATAAAAAATTTAATATCGCACGTCGCTGTTATGCATATGAAAATATGTAGTATCAAATCAAATGTGCTTCAGCGTTCATAGTTACGGGCAAACAGAACCGCCGAACCGCCCATTCAAAATATTTGGAAATAAAAAGGAAGTGACATTTTAAAAGAAAGTTACATTTTAAACAGCATTATTATTTGGAAGCCATCTATAAATATGTTTACTAACGCTAAAAACATAAGCAGTTATTTTTTCAAGAATTTTACAAATGTGACACAAACCTTTTCAAAATATTAAAGTTAGTTATGTTATTTTAAAAAATATGAAATTTTTGGTATAAATACACATTACAATTAAAGTGGTTTAATGTTTCTAGTTCATTTATAATAATTATTAAAAACTTAAAATGCTTTTATTTTTAACAAATATGACCCCGAAAATGTCCTAACTATTGATCAGTTATTTTATATGTAAATAATGTAGCTATTGTTATAATTACTTTCACACCAAAACTACTATTGTTATAATTACTTTCACACCAAAACTACTATTGTTATAATTACTTTCATACCCAAGTTGCTATTAGGATCATTACTTTCACACCTTAAGTTAAGTACCTATTTATGAAAGTGGAGTTTAACTGTGAATGTAATTTTTTTTAAACACCCTACCTGGTTAGTATTTTTTTAACCCTCAAGTTTGGATCAAACCTATCAAATCAAGGCCATGACATTGCCATATAATTGTGTACTAAATTCATTGAAGTGTCGATTTTTACACACCTACACGTCATTTTAAAGAAACTTAAAACACATTTCCCACTAACAATATAGCAATCATCCACTTACTCAGATTTCATTGGTTTGAAAGTCAAGTCTTCAGTGTTTGTGAACGTGGTACAAGATTAACTAAAATCCACTTTGCCATTATCATTAAATAAATAAATAAAATAAATGAATAAATAGTAGATAATAAGTTGAATACTAAGACTATTCAGTTATTTAAAATATAAATTGTTAAGTCTAAGTTAAATATGATCTTAAATTTAATTGGCGCATAAAATATACTATGGAGAATAGAGCCATTAAGAAATGAAATAATTCTGCATTGGTGGAGTTTTAATTATAAAAGCCTAAATAATTTTATAACAGTTCAAAAGATTAATATTTTGAAAATAATAAATCCGTTCACAAGGGTGCACTTTATTTTTTCTCACTATAGTAGCAACAATATTATTGTAGTGTGCATGGTAATCGAAACCGGAACATTGTGCTTGGCGCACCAAAGCTTCACCATTGAGCTACCTACTCAGTATTTGTATAATGCTAATAAATACTTATCAGTCATACTTTAAAGAAGGTTTGGTGAAATACGTGTGGCAGGACATGGCTCGTTAATAGCTATAATATATTATAGATCATAGTTATTTACTATAAATTATAACCAAGAAACCATTTAAAACAAATAAAATTGTCCAAACGGCAGCACAAGACTACCCTGGATCAACGATGGAGTTTGTTTCGGATTTTTATTAAATGACAGACGATTTTACATACCACCAACTAACCCTTAGAATATGAGCGATAAATGACCCTTACACAGGATTAGCCCTAGATGGCTCAGTGGTAAGATATTGACGTGCTAAGTTGAAGGTTCCCGATTTGGTTCCGGATTACAAAAGAATTTTCAAAAAAAGTTAATTATTTAACTTCAATAACATAATATATGTTTGAAGTCATTTCACCTACTTATTAGCGGTTCGGGCTCTCCGAATTTATTCGTAAAAGCGTTTCATTGCCTTGGAATGCTTATTCATTTTGCTTTTTACATATCTTCTCCCATCTTTAAACTTTTGTGGGGCCATTTTTTAAAATAATTTAAAAAAATCCACAATTAATACACTTCACACATCTCTAAAGACATTAAATGCAATTACACTCAGCCACACTGAAAAAAATCCTGTCATCAATAGTAGCACTTGCTACACTGACTTGAAAACGGTGTAGAGCCAGGTGACAATCCCTAAAGAGAGATGGTGATAGTTCAGGGCGATGAGCTTTACAAACATGCCAAAACAACTTGCAACATATTTAGGGTTCCAAAGACAGACAGTTAGTGACTTGGAGTGAGAAGGGATGAGTTGTCTGTCTGCTTTACTCTAACCAGGCCGTTCTGTTTCGGCTATTGCGGGCTTGTATCAGATATATTTTCAAAATCCGGGGGCAAAATATGTAGCACCTCAGCTTGTATCAATTTTCATGAGTTTCAGATTGAATATTAATGTAAATAAAGTACCATTATAAAGTTTAAAGAAGCCGGCATTAAATGATTTACTTTCCCCATTTATTACAAACGTTTAAGTATACAAAATAATTAATTGAATATTGCATTTATTTGGCAATTTTTTACTCTATTATTTAAAGGTTCATTGAAATAAATTTTATTTCAATTAATAAACCTCCTCAAGTACTTCTAACATTCCAAATATGAAATCTTTGCATCATTTGGTTTTCCTTAAAATTGTTGCACCAGATGCCAAAATTTCAAACTTAGAGTAAACACTGTGCTTAAAATATACATTTAATCTATATTTTATACATTGATCCAAATTTTGTTTAAGAAGACCTACTAATATATATAAAATTATTATATAATAATTATAGTATAGTATATTTAATTAGGTAAAATCCCCTCCGTGGTCTAGTGGCAAGAGGTCCTACCACAGATCCAGAGGTCCTGGGTTTGATCCCCGGTACTTGCAGATTTTTCTGTGAAATAGTGTTTTTCTGGAACGGAGTCAACTCAGCCTCGTGAGGACATTTGAGGAGCTAATTTAATTGAATAAGGAAGTATCAGCTCCATTCTAGAAAACTGAGATTAATGGTTGAAAGAATCACTGTGCTGACCATATGATACCCTCTATTCGCAAATGTTGGCACTACTTTCCCAACATTATAGCAGTACAGTATAAACAGTATAGCTCGCTTACGGATTGATGCCAAGGAGTTTTTTATTAGTAAATAAGTTAATTAATCTAACAAAAAAAGTTAAAAGCGTTATTTAAAATTGGTTTGTCTTTGTCATCTTAGAAGGAAAAATAATAAAAGGGGAAGTATTCAATTTGAGACTTAAATACGAGTATAAAACTAATATCTATTCTAATTGTATTAATTTAATTTACAATCTACATAAAACATTAAGGTTACAGTAGAGCGCTTTTATTGAAAAATTAACACTTAATGCGTTAACAATACAGCCAGTCTTTGGCCAAGCACACAGTTTATATTAAAAATTAAAGCGATAAGTGATCAAAATCTTTTAAAATACCAGATTTTAATAAAATTAGCAATATTTTTTTTTCTAAAAAATCTCCGCTTAAAATAGTATGAATGTCACACATTCATATTCGCATTTTAAATAGTTATGATTGTATTTAATAATCAATTATATATTATATATAAATTGATTATTAAGTTTAATCAACACCTACATTGGAACAACAAATACATTGTAATCTCTATGATTTTAAACAAAGAAAATATTAGATATCAACTAGTCAAATTTTAAAGAATGTTTATAATTTTTTTAAATATAGCTGTATAATATGAATAAAATATAATTTGATATTAGTTTTCCTTGAGGTATTGACTATTTTAAAAACCGCTTGTAAGCCTAGTTCAAAAAGTAGGCTAACAGAACTCACCGTGTACAAATTTTTTCATAAAATGACAATTATCATATTTTTGCCCCAACCCCATCAATTGTTGGGTAAAATTTAAAAATAACTTAAATTTAAGCAACACAGTAAACTAAGACTGAAATTAAATGACGAAGTATAATAATAACGTAGCGTGTTTGAATTAAGTAATTAACTACAAGTTGAAATCTATAGAATAAAAATGTCAAAAATATATTTTGGTTTGATTTTAAACTTTATTTGTAACAACATAATTAACATACAATTAAAATGAAAATTGATTCGTCAATATGAAATAAAATTAATCATTGTTAAATCAGAAACAAAAATGCTCAGCTGTAAAAATACACTAAAAACTTATACAAAATACACACCGGTATTATTAAACTTATTTTTACTAGCTTGTGTAATTCATAAACGGTGACCTGGTGGTCTAGGGGTAAGGTGTCGGACTCCTGTGCTGGGGGTCCGGTGTTCAATCCTCGGCTCCGACACACATTTATCTGATTACCAAACCTTCCTTCACCTCTGACAAGACGTGTATTAATCACAACTTGTGAATGTGTGGAGTGCCAGGCCTCCACCGTGGTTCAGATCCCACGTTAAACTGTAGGTCCTCAATTTCATCTCCCAATCACACTACCACTACACATTAAATTAAGTGCGTTTAACCCAAACGTGTAGTAAGACGCGGTGCTAATAATAATTAATTAATACAGTACAAATATCATAGAGGGTGTAATTTAAAAAATAATCCCTTCATTGGCCGAGAGGGAATGGTGGATATTCATTGTTTATGCTAATTCTCGAATTCATTGATAAAACTTGTTAGTCCATTAAAGCAGGCATAAAGGAAACGCAAATATCTTGAAAAGGTTTTGTCAAACTCTTCTGGTTCCTCCACAAAGTCTTCTTCCGTCCAACCACAATCTTTTTCGTCTTCCATTACAACTATACCTATTTCTTGATATTTTATCTCTTCTGCGATGCCTACTTGGTGGGATTTATGTTTAATCTTGTCTTTTTCCTCCCTCAAGCTACCCCTTTGGTTTTTCGGTGAGTTTCGAGGGGGACGTGTTTAGTGGAATAAAGTCTAAGTTTATCACGTGGAACGAAGTGCATATGAGGATCTTCATAGAAACCTACGTTTCTTGTATTATCATCGAGTGCCTCATCAACATCGTGTTTGTACAAATACAACTTTCTACTGTAGCTACCAATCATATTCAGCAGCTTCACTATCCCTATCGGTTCGTCAAAGACTCCATAGTATATCTCATCCCTTTCTTCTGTTTCAACGCTCTGTTCGTCTAAAGTCGGATCGATGAACAGTCCAGCATTCATATCCGGCTGTAATCACAAAAAATAGCCATTACCAGCTTAAACTTTATTCTAAATAAATTCTCTATCATTGGTCTTTTGCTTTTATTTTAACATTTAATTTTTGCTGATGAATGCACCTAACATAGCGAATTCACGATGAACAATTTAAAATATAAGTAAACTTCAATAAGTGGGTGAATTAAAATTATAATTATATTTAATTTATGCGTAAATATGATCAATATAAAATGTGTTTTAAAATGGTTGGACTTTTCATACTAACTTACATAACAAAGAGTTTATTTAGAAACATTTTCAAAAACGTTTAGTTAACCATCTATATTTAATTCAATATTTTTTATTTAATAATTTGAAATATTTAACGTTCACTCTCTGAACCAACTGATTAGATAATAACACGAGAATTTCTATGAGCAAGAGCTAGAGCCGACCAATTTTGCTGGGAATGGTATGCCACAATCGATATGGGTCTGACGGCTTTAATTCTCTTCCAAAGGAAGTTGTGCTACCAATTTTTATCGCTTGATAGAAATCCGTCAACCCTTGCTGGGTTTGAACCCAAGATCGTTGAATTTTGAGGCGAGAACTTTAACACAAAACCACCGAGGACGACAACCATCTTTAACACACATTGTTAATATAAGGTTCAAATAATAATAAATCACTTTTTTACGCGCGCAAGGATTATTAACACGTAATTAATGTCTAATTTCTCCTAACTAAGATATAGGTGTTTCGATAAATATAATATGAGCTTGTATGAACTACTGTTGATATATTTTAATTGTTTTTATATTTTAGTTATCATTATTTTCCAGAATATATTAAATTTGTTCTTGTGTATTTATTACAAAGGGGGTGTGACGCAAGTAAGTTCAAGTAATGCAATTACCTTTTTACAACTTTGAATCGAGAGGTAGATTGGATTGGCGCTCCGTAAATAAATTTCAAGACGCACGTACAAACGACGATTGACACTAACACATAAACAAATTTCATCTTAATAATATTTAATTATTTTGCCACAATATCTTCAAATCGCTTTTCTCGGACCAGTTTATAATCGGTTTAGGAGTTATTGATATGGTTTCTTCAAACAATACAAAAATAAGTACATTGTTGTATAATTATCAATATATTGATGTTACTCTACATGTTTAACATAGTTTAGTAAAATATTACCTTCTCATCTACGAATTAGGAACTGTAAGTGATCATTAGTGGCGTCCGGGGCGATCCCGAGTAGGCCGCCTCTCTCAATACACAACATATACTTCGCCATAAGTCAAAACGACGCAAAGGGGAGAAAAATAACATACCGTGTTTATTTCTGAAGTTAATAATTTAATTACAACATTCACAATGTTATTTTACTTGCTTTTCTTTTAGAAAGAATTGTCAATGAAATTATTGAAGTTTATTTCGTCTGTTAGTTGCTGTTCTATAGAAAGTATGTCAATATTTCTTAACGGTAGAGTACTCATAGTGTATCTTAAGTAATTCTTGATCAATTTTAATCTAGAAACACTCCGTTCACATGCAGAAACTGATAGAAATTGTTAGGAAAGTTCATAGAAGTTTACAATATTTGGAACTGAGTTCCAAGACTATATTTTTGAATAAATTGCAAAAGTTCAAAGGGATCTTCCTTCTACGTCTCTGATTCATCTTGCGTAGCAGCAGCAAAAACAACAAAACTCTTAAGTCCTTATAAATATCATCGTACCATTAGTCATTATTTAGTTGATTCTCGTATTTATCATTCAAAATATTCGTCGGAGTGATAAAGGCATATTTCTCAGAAAGAACATGAAGTTGTTGAAATCTGAGAGTAATTTATTGGATCACTCTGTACAGTGAAGAAATTATTTCTCGTCTCAACTCAAGTTTCGTATGGTAATTCGGCATCTCGTAATTCTTCGCAAGCCTTAAGTTTTTTCTTTCTACATTGACATTGACACTCCATGACTATCCCAAGATCATCACAAATTTATTTAGCATAAGCTATTGAATTGTTAACTAGTTCGTCCATATATTCAATTAAAATCCTTTCCAATCCTCGAGTTTTATATCACTTTGTTTTACGTTTAATTATTTTGTTTGGAGGTAGGGCTGTGTGTTGTTAATTCCAAGGGCGGATTTCCAAAGGCCAAGAAAGCACAGAAAGGGATAAATGACTGTAATGCACCAAGCAACTCGCCAGCATCTGACCTGGTAATTTATTTATCAAAGTTATCTATTTTAAAGCACTTCAGATTTTCGAATATACATATATATAAGACAATACTCACAGCTTCTCCCTTGCATTCCATCGAGTTTCTACTACGTGCTTGACACTTTGACCAGTGACTGAAATCAGAATATTCCAGCGATGGTTCAAGGAAGAAAAACGTGAACAAACTCTCCACAGTTAAAAACTAAAAGTAACAGAACTCGCAGCAGCAGAAATTATATAAATACTCACCAAATTCAGAGTGTGATTTTACTTGTGACTAATAATGCTTTTCTATTAAGTTCCTTGATCCGTTTCTGAACATCAGTATGTTGACCAACCATCAAAGCAGCATTATCATAAGCTTGTCCTCAACAATTTTGAATACCAATTCTGTCATTTTCTAATTTTTTCGAAAACATAGTTGAAATATTCTGGGTGATTTTACCTTTTGTTTAAATGAAATCAACAAATGATATTACTACTTTCATTTTATTTCCATCGATCATAACGTAGCGCAAAACTTGGCTCGTTTGATACTTATGAGAAATATCAGGAGTGCTGTTGAGTATCATAGAAAAGTACTTGGATTATTTTAATTGCTCGATAACTTTTCTTCTTACTTTTTCTCCCAACATTTCTATAAACTCGTTCTGAATAGTTAGTGACGTATTTAATTTAGCAAACATGTTCCCCAGCTTGATTTTTAGAACATATTCACGTAGCATTGGATTGAATTTCACCAACTAATGAACTAATGGCCATTAAAAAGTTATTTATGACGGGAAAAAATTCTAGCGGGAGCTCATTTTTAGGTGGATCGAACCTATGATTGATTTAAATAAACGTTTTAGTTGCAAGAACGGGCTTAAATGTTTTTGCTTCTACACCTTTTTTTACCCGAATTGGTTCGCACGTGGACTAAACGTCAAGCTCATCTACTCTGGTTTTCCGGTGAAGGTGAGTTCTTAGCTCGAACCCTGGACAGATGTTTTATAATTAATGTTTTAGCACCATGTCTTACTATCCATTTGGGTTATATTCTTATGTACTAGTTACACTAATTTGTTAGGGATTGGGAAGGTTAAATTTAGAGGAAGTGTACCCGAATTGGTATGGGGAAAGTGCATTTTTTTTAAAAGAAAAAACAATCCTCACCCGATTGGGATCGTACTCCGATCTCCCCATCTTCGGCAGCTTAGGCTATTTTGAGAGTAGCACCTTAAATCATAATTATAATTAATGGTGAATAATCCGGATGGTTAGTAAATGTGGTGCAAATAGAATTCAAAAGAGTATCCAAAGACTTTTTTCTAGAATATTACCTTATAATAAAAACAACTATCCAAAGCAGTTTAGGAAAATACGTTTGCTTTATAGAACTTTACTCATAACCCACAATTTTGATAGACCTAAATATTGAATTCAGTAAGAAAATAAATGGTACGGAACTCCGCACGGACTTTTTCGCTATATTGTTTGAAAATGGAAATATTTACTCAAAATTCGTAATATTAGTGAAACTAAATAATATACACTAGCAAACCCAAGCATAAATTGCATTATACTTATGTAAAACTTTTTTTATCCAGGTTTTAAATTTTATCATTTTGTTTTTAAAGAATTAATGTACTCATTTGTTTAGACCGATAAAAAAGATCAATGTTGGGTCTACAAGGGTCAACACTTTGTATTGAAATTTCAATTTCAAGTTAAAATTTTCAACATTTTATTAGGTTTTGTAAATCTTCATACCATCACATTTCTATTAAAATCCTCATTTATAAAGTTTGACCAATAAAAAAAAGTTAGTATTGACTATTGAGTCAAAAATAGATATAGATCATTGTTGTACAAACATTTCTCCTGAGAGATTTAAGATAAACTTTTAGAGACTTACTTATATTCAATTACTCTGTGGCATTGGAGAATTATTGCATCTATATCATGTTAAAGAAGTTAAATATATATATATAAGTATAGCTTGAAAATTATTGGTTTTATAAAAATATGCTTCTTATAAAATATTTGTATTATAAAGATACCTACATATATGTAACGATAAGTAATTTCATATCTCAAATAGTTTAGGATATATTATAAAAAATATAATTTACGCATCAGAACGGAGCCCTTAAAGTCATTTTGCTGAAATATTTAGAGAAGCCATTTTGTTTGTAATATTTACAAATGTTTATAAATGAATTTTAATCAAAATCGTTAGAGCTTATTTTGAGAAAATCGACTTTTTCTTATTTTGCCCTTCAGTAAACTATCATTAATTTTAAGGTTAGATATCTAATTCCAAAAACCCCTTAGGGCAGCCCTATGAAAACTTTAAATACCAATTTTTGTCCAGATCGGTAAAATAGTTTAGGCCCTAGTTGGAGGTACAGACAGACGGAAAGTCAAAAACCCCTTTTTTGGATTCGGAGGGGGGGGTCATGAAACGTCAAGATTCATCAAAATTTTGAGTTCGATTTTTTGACGATCACAATACTTTTTCTACCTGTAAGATAGTGATGAAGTAAAAATACTCCATGGCATCAGCCTGCAATCGAGCCATACAAGACGCCGTCTTTTGGCGAATATAGGGGCAACTTCTGTGGATAACACAACAAGCCCTCCGGCAGCTAATCTCAGGTTTAAAAATTATAGCCACCACTTTTCAATTAAATTAATGTATAAGGTTATTAAAATCTTAATCCCTGGTATAGGCATGGGCAGGGTATTTAATACTGTATATTACATAAATTATATTATTTAAATAAAATGTCTCCATGTTCATATTTAAATCGAAAACAATTATTTGATATTTAGTTTTCAACTTCCAAACATTTCCACTTGGTAAATTTTTCCTATCTTATTTTTAATCAGTTATTTTAATGAATAGTTTATAGAAAATAGCGTTGTAAAGGGGCTCCTTAAATCAAGACTAATTTAAAGGTGAATAATGTTGTATTGCCTCTGTAAGCTTATTGATGTTTAAATCCTATTTAACTAACACGTGGTGATTTATTTTAGACTTTCACACTACATGTGACAAGGGATTATATTTTAATATAAACTACATATTACATTTGAGTATTAATAAGATAGTTTGGTTATTATAAATTGTGTGTCATAAATCAAAACCTTCTTTATAATCATAATCTAACACTCCCGCCTGAAAGGTATTTTTTGATGGATTGGAAATATTAATTTTAATTTTGCCCTATTTAACCTCGTTACAACCATTTAACAATAAAAGGTTGTATCACTCACTCCTCTGGCCTCAGTTTACTGGTTTCAGCAAGACCACGGCTCTACAACACTTCCCAGCACTGTCTAAAACCTGATTGAATCAAGGCCCGTGGTTAATTCCCCGTGGTGAGTACCGAACCACGCCCAGAAAAAAAAAGAACGATATGCACAAGCATTCACTGCGCTTTATCAGCTGTGTTCAGCCAGCTCGTTGTCCACTTCTTTCCACACACGCCTAGAGAGGCGTGGTATAGCCCAGTATATTCTAGAAGCGCGCTACCCCTTACCCTTCTACCTCTCTTGTTATACCCGCACCTTGAGAACACGTGGTAGGTTCAAGGACTATATAATGGTAGGATTCTGTAATGTCGACACATATTGCAATACTGGCTTCGTAGGTGAGCGACGTTGTTATAAGTTGATTAATATCTTCATACTCTAAATTCCCTTTTGGCTTAAACTATATTTAACATTTTCAAAATTATCATTTCGGAATCTCTAAATATTAAACTTATTAATTTTTGTCATGGAATTAACGTTAAATGGACTTAGTATTTTGGACTCTTAAGGTCATGGTAAAAGTTAAAATCTTGTTGCGGTTAGAGTAAGCCCGAATTTTCAACTTTAAAATTAGGCCTATGCTTTCTTTTGGGGACATTTGGTCCTTGTATTTTAACGTAATTTCTGCTTATCTGCCTCACGGATTTTTTCAAACCCTTTTGGTATCGATAGTTTGGTCGTTTATTAACAGATAGAGTCGTTATCCGGCTCCACTTATTTTAGTATCATGTAGAGTTATAATCATCTTGTTATTTGTTGATAGATTATTTAATATTGTTGGAACAGTTTAAAGTTTATCGTCTGTTAGTTTGAGATAGGGCTGCAAGATGGCGAGATTCCTCTGTGGTCATTGCTTTAATAAATGTACCTGATTTACGTTTCGTGTAGTTAGGCTTGAGACCGCCAGAAGCGCGCAAAATACTATTTAATAGTTTATTAATCCTTTGATTTGTCGGCCTCCTCCAGATGAAAAAAAGGGCCAGTAACGACTCTATATTCTATCATTGAAATTTAAAATCTTTAGCTAGCTAAACTTTCAGCCGCTTGACCTATGTTTTCACAGATTAATGCTTAAAGATAACATTGACGTTTCATTGGTGGCTTCTTGTTGATTTTGCGCTACTTTATTGGAAATTGAATGATGAGGATAGTAACTGGAATAAAGTAGTCAAAGCGAACTTACTAAACATACAGTTATACGAGACCATGACTAATGAAAATTCCTAACATGTGGCATCACATCTAGTTTCTTCCCCCCATTTTGTTTCAATTATTTGAGGTATTAACGTGCACTTTCTGAACTGACTGATTATATCAGCACACGACTTTCACTTAAATCTAGAGAAGACACACTACCTAGCTCCACGACCATAAATGTATCATTGTGAAAGAGTAAACCTACATTTCAACAATAATAAAACTTTTGGACATGCCGGGAATCAAACCCGGGACCCTTAGCTTAATATACATATCCGCTACAGACTGAGCTAAGGCTTCAGACTATCAAGTTATTTAAAGTACCTCCTTCCTAAAGGGGGGGGGGGGGGGACGCGATATTTATGAGAAACCCATCTCTGACGCTTCCGAACCACAAATTACTTCTCAAATAAATTACACAATTAATACAACTAGTGTATCGATACAGTGATGGTTGCAAATTATCGTTATAAAATTCATTCAAAACTTTTTATTGGAAAAGTTCTATATAATGCAGCTTCACTCGACTTTCTCGTTAAAGTTTTAATTATCAAAGATTATCAACTTTCCATAGATTTTGAGCTTACGGTGTTTACTTTTAAGCAAAATGTCCGTTTTCCCGCTTTATTAACGATGATAACTTTAAAAAGATCCCTTTACCAGCTTTCTATATTTATTTTTTTGCACCATATACTTTAAGTAAGAATGTAGTTGTTATTGTTTTTAACTAAAAAGAAATATTTTATCTACCAATATACAATCATACATATTGGCAGTGGCGGATTAAAAATGTTTGTGCCCCTAGGCACAATTATAATATGCGCCCTTCTTCCGTTTATTCCAAGGGCTTTAGGAAGTTTTTGAGGAAGGAGATGTTGGGGGTGGGGGCTAGCTGAAGTTAGTATTTGAAAAACTATTTTTACCAAAGAAAATAAGGCATATACACGTCATAAACGTAATTATTAAAAACAAAATATAAAAATAAAAATAATGTTATCCAAAATTTGCCCCCCTAGGCTCGTGCCTAATGGTCGTATAGTGTAAATCCGCTTCTGTATATTGGGAATTCTATGGAGACTTAAACAAAGAATGAATGTACAGTGATACAGTACACACACAGTAGAGAATCTGAAAATTCTCTATGAAAATCGTGTTTTTTTTAATCTATTCATCTTTTAAGACATTCTGGACCTTTGACCTTTAAAATGAGTGTTCGTTTGTCAGAATCAGTTCAGCCGTTTTCTCATAATTTTAACTATCAGAAATGAGCTTATCAAAATAGATATATTATACTTTACAATTTACTAGTAAGTTTTTTAAATTTTATTCACATGACATTAGGCGCAGAACTGCGTGGATTTACTTACTCAAAACGTCGTTGACAACAAGGTAATTTTACATTTTTACATCTATTTAAAAAATTAACTCAACTCAAATATAAGTTTTTTTTTTGTGGTGTTGTTAGTTATCTTTCAACTTCATTTATACTTACACCATAGTTGGAAATAATATACCGTTATTTAAAACTTAAATGTTGTAATCTCCTGAAATAGCAATCCAACTATTCAGAAAGTAGGTCAGTTAACTCCTAACCCTCATCTCCAAGCATTTTAATACCTGGGTATAAGATAAACTAATAAACATAATTTAAAATACTGCTAGTCGTTCCAAGAATAAAAATCTTATAAATAAAATTTCTTGTTTGTCCAAATAATCACAAGACTTAGAGTTCATACATAAACCACGTAACGCCTTTTCCTTACCTTTTTAGCCCCTCCCCCACGTCCACCCCTGTAACAACATGTAGATATTTAGCTTGATCCTTACCCACATTCCCTAACCTGTTTTATGTAACTTTTCTCACCAAAAGTGAATGTCGCTATTTCATAAGGAAATATTTGTGATACTAAAGAGGGATTCATTTTTATTACTTCTTGAAACCCATTTAAAATACTGAATATAAAAGTTTTCAGAGAGTATTATTATAATCATTATTATTATTTATGGATAACTGCACATACAGACAAGTATTTGGAAAGTTAAGACTTTTTAAATACAGTTTTTAATACACTACTTTTCAAGTAGTAATAATATACACAATATGTGTGAAAGTTTACAAACGTTTATAATACTACAATACACTCCTCACATGTGCTTGGCGTTTGTTGTTTCGAGCAGACAATGAATGACACCTTAGCACATGTGAAATATAGAAAGTAATGGATGTAACTTTGTGTTACGTAACATTTTGATTTACCCCACCTTCACCCCATATAACACTATGTATATATTAGAGCACCCCTCCTCTCCCACCCCTCGACCCTGCCCACAAAGCGTTACATGGCTTATGGATAGTACTTTATAGCAAATCCTAATGTAAGCTCAGACGTTTTAGGATTTTGGGGCAAATCTACAGCTCATGAGGTACATTTTATCGGTAAGTTGTAAATATCTAGGAATCCTATAATTAATTTGTTACCCTTCCCTTTGAGGGTGGGGGGAGGAAGGGTCACTAAGCTGACTACACAGCATCTTTGACCTAACGGACAGAAACAAAGAATCCTCCGAGTCCCTTCATAGCAGTTTGCATTTGGCAGGTTCCCATTGGTGAAAATTCGAACAATGTGAAGAAGAGAGGAGTGAAATTACCGGTAAAACGCGGTCCAACCAACGTAGTAAGAAGGGTTAGTTATCTAATTCAAACTATGGCCTGAGAAAAATTGAATATATGATTTAAATCAATATAAGAAATTATTAAATGTAATTTAAATAAGCTATTTTTATGTAAATTGTGAATTTATTAAATGATTTCCAAACTATTAAATCGCGATTAAGATAAAATTATTATAATTAAACCCAGGCTTAAATTAATGTCAAGAGTTAACCTTGGATCTATTAAAGAGGGTCCAAAGGTTACTAATTTACTCTATGGGGTTAGAAACTCAAAAGTTCATTGCCGCACTTACAAAAGTACCACACCTATCCCTATCTTGAGATAGTTATACCCAGTCCACCTCATTACCCTATCTCCCTCAGGGCTATTTTAATGTTACTCTCCCATCTCTATCTAGGTCTTCCCAATGGTCTCTTCCCATTGAGTTTGCCAGTCAGTATGCTGAACACGGTTCTAGATTATTTAATTCACGCTGCATATCCTGCCTACTGTAATCTACGAGACTTGATTATCTTAACATTATCTTGTGATGAGTAGAGGGTATGTAAATAATCATTACGTGACCTCCTCCACTCCCCAATATCTTCATTCTTTTTGGACCAAATATCTTCCTAAGCACCTTGTCTTAGAACATTCTAAATTGGTTTTCTTCATGTACGGTAAGAGCCCATGTTTCACGCTGATAGAGAACAACCTGTAAAATTCTTGTTTTGTAGGCCTATATTCTGAGTTTTACATTACTTGACAAAAGGTAAGATGTCAACAATTTACTGACCGAGTAATACCATGCAATTCCTTACTCTATTCTTTTACTAGTTTCCACTTTAATATCATTATTGCTAGTAAAAATTACGTCCTTCCATATAAAAACAATAAATAGAATAGAGCTAGATCACTACATTGAAAATTAAGCAGACTTAAATGATTCGAGTCACTATATAAAATGGTAAATAGTTTTAAGTGCTCTAAGTTCCCAATTTCATATACTATTAACAGCTCCCAGTCAGCCGACAAGTAAAAGTACATTTAATAGTAGACTAGCATGAATAAAAATATATAAATCGAAACGTGTTTCAAGCATTTCTTAACTTATTTATGCGAGAACCAAATTAAATAATTAGAGACACTCGGTGAAACGAATAAAAAATTGTGATAATATCTTCCAACTAATGATATTGTAAATTAGTTTTTAATCCCAATATTAAAAATTACTAATTTTCTTCTTCTTCATAAATGTGGGCGACACTCTATTTCCGTATTAACTAAAATAAAATAAGTATCTCAACAAAAATGTGTTGAAATTTTTTTTTAAATATGGTCTTTTAAAACTAAGACAATTTCTAAAAGGGATGTTCAATGTTTTAATTTATCTTTAACAGAAAGCATTATTATAATTACTATGATTTCTAAACAAAATATGGGCATTACGAGGTTTGTGAATACCCTGGTGGAAAAGCACAGGACCATAACATAGTAAACCAAGGAAAACCGTAGTTGGTTTCGTATGGTTCTTTAAGGTCCAAGGAAAACCAGACCATTACTCATGTGTGGGCTGCTACGGGTTTGTCAGGTTCTCCCAGTGATAGAGAATACCAATGGGAACCAAACACTTGTCTGGAACACTCAGGGTCTGTGGTTTAAAATTGTTTTCTTTGGGAAGTGGAAAACCAATGCAAACCAGACTTTGTCTGAAACACTTAGAGTCTGTGGTTGGACCTGTTTCTTGATGGTATGAGCCAAACCATTGCAATCCAGACTTGGTCTGGAACATTCTCGATCTATGGTGACGTCACTACTGACAGTTCAAGCTGGTTGAGATTGCTGACTTATCTTCTTTCTCGATGGTGATTCCTTCTGTCCTGACAACAGCTGATATACGCACACCCGCGTTATCACTCCGTTCGTGCCTCGCGGTACAAAGTTTTATCAGCTCATATCGTATTTCTTCCACGCATAGCATAATCAAGCAAGTAGCACGCGCAATGTAACTTCTAACCAACTAACCTTGACATGTTTTGGAATGTTTTACATATGTCCCGACATGTTATCACTTAATTCACTTAATTCATTTTGATACACTCGCAAAGTCCCGATCCTCACATCTGTCATCACTTTATACTTGCAAAGTCCCGATCCTCACTTCCGACGCCAATTTGTAACGTCCCTATTATTTAGGTGCCCGGTAGCCAACCCTAACTACTATACTACCGGAACACCCTAGGGGGTTACATGGGCAGGATGGACCCCGAGCGTAGACTTATGCGATATGAGCTGATAAAACTTTGTCCCAGAAGATCAGTTTATTACTCTAGATAGATACTAAGCTACTACATAGAAAAGAGGTAATTCCCGTGACGAGGGAGCACGCGTGATGACGGGACTCGTGAAAACTACCTAGAGAACCGGGATCGACCCTCCGGCCGGGGTGAACCCTCGACTACATGTTCCTCGTCTCACGCAACCCTCCCACACATGCGTCCAGCATGGCTTCCAACATTCAACAACGTGTGTTCTTCTCACACACAATCTTGCTGATCTCGATTCACACCAGTCAGAAGGTCCATAGGTCGCATCGTGCTCGCTCGTCAACAGGATGCAAGCTTATGACTATGCTATTCTCAACAGGATGGCAACCCAATACTCTTGACTTCCCAGAAATATACAAGCGTGGGATAACCTCCTGCCAGAATAAACCTTAAAATAATTATGCTCTTACAGATATATATTTACCTTTATTTCATCCTTTAGTATTCGGAGTAAAGTTTCACATAATTCCTTAACACAATTGGCAAGAGTTTGCCTGGAACATCTGAACAGGAAACCCAAACTTCGGTAATTATCGCTGTGGCTCCAAATCTTAAAGTGATCACCAGTCTTTATTTGAAGGGAATACTCAGTCTCATATTTGTATCCTTCTTTTTAATGCTAGGTCCATCTTTTATTAGTAAAACTCGAAGTCGGATGCCCTCATTCTACATAAGTTTTCAAAATATCCTGAATTATCTTTTAAAGAGTCTCAAAATGTCTAATACCTGCAATATCAAAGCACCAGAATTTTTTTAAAATTAACATCTCTTCTAATTAAGCAATCGAACAATCATACATAAGCTCAAACTATTTCATAGTAATGAAAGCCTGATTTATTTTCTTTCCTTTCTATACTTTTCAAATGTGATGCCATCCACCACATCTTTTTAAGTTTTTCCAATGAATCTTGTAATAACAATACATAATAAATAATACACAAGGAAGCATAGGCAATAATTTGTTGCCTTACATCCATAATTGTGTTTCAGTACTGATGACAACACAAAAGATTCCGCATTGTTTCAACCAACAAATGAGTCACAAATCTGAACGAATCAAGAGCTGTGGAGTCATCCCTGGTTCGCCAGAAAGCGATCTATCGTGAACCGCCCTACGGTTCCATGATTCGGTGAACTATGAACCGGGTAACTGCATCCTTACGATGATTGCTAAACCTTGATGTGATGCCTGGCGCTAATCTTGCAGTGACTATTCTAGACACGTTGATAATCGCATTTAGGGGTTGGTGAAGTCATCATGATGTATTGAAACAGGTTTGGCTTTAATCAGTTCCTATACCTATTTACATTAATGTTGTATATACATCTCCATATGTTTTTCACAGTGTCCCTTAAATGTGTTAGTAAAATGGTTGGTAGTTAACAATCCATCATATAACTGTCCTCCAACCCATTGAATTGGCGTGTATAGTAGGTAGCTCTGATCAAATCAAGGTTAATGATGTGCATTTCCCCCATATAATGTTTAGAATCGTTGACATTCTCGGCCTTTGTTAGCGTTGCATGTACATCGACGTCGAGTGTGTATATCAACGATCAAATCGTTTCAATATCTGACACAGGCTTAATCATATCTCTTACCCCGACCTCCGGGGGTTTGATAGGTATATGTGCCGTAATGAGCTTTCGAATTTTAATGCCATAGAGTAAGTAAGTAAAGATATCAAGTTGATTTCAGTCGGGCCTATATGTTATATTTTATAAAAGGCAATGACTATATGTCGGTCCGCATAAATTGTTTGAAAACTTTTAAACGACCTAGAAAATATGTGAAATTTTACATGTTTATAAATCTTAAAATAAAGTTCCTTAAAAAGGCCGAATTGTGAAAAATTAAATATCTAGCTTCGAAATAGTCAGATCGAATTAGATCAGAAACCTTGAAAATTAATGTTGACTTCTTAAAACTATTAATTGTTAATATGTAGCTTTAATTTGTTTTAACTCTTTAACATTAGATTGTTTTTTTTTCCTCATTACTTTCTTTCTGTGGTTAGCGTTTTGCAATGTCTCAGATTTAATAAAATGATCTTTCCCAAACTTGCTTATAGTTTTTTTTTTATCTGGATTAGATCTATTACGAAGCAAGAGTGAAAAACTAAATTTTGCTAAATTATCCCTGAACACCCTTTAGACATCAAATATCAGAATCCTATGTTAAAATCATCATAAATGACAGTTGACATAAACTTGAATAAGCTTATTTTACTTTATTAAAAACATAACAAGCACTTACCTTTCAACCAAAAGGGGGGCTTGACGGGTTTTTGAACAATCTCCATCTTCCTTGGGGGGTTTTGAGTCTGTATCGTAGCCTGGAAAAATTCGTTTTAATTTAAAAATTTTCTTTCAACACGAGATGGGTTTCATTTTTAAAACAAAGGGTTTGAAAATGTATATAATCCATTTCATTGATGGTAACGGGGGAACTGAAAAGTATAAATTTAACTAACTTTGTCCCCCTATTTCCCAATCGGTATTCGTTGACCCCTATGACATTTCTCTGCAAAAATGAAAAAATAGTAGATCTGAATTAAGTTTCAACGTAAGAAATAAAAATTTCCAGCATAGTTTTTTGCTAAAAAAGCCCTGATGGGTACCTTTATAAAAATAACTATGCAAAATTTTGAAAAATATTATTTTTAATTACTGAAATATTTTCAACAACCAAAATTTAAAACAAAAAAAGAAAGGGGGTTTTTTCGGGAAATTTTTTAAATTTGAGGAGATATTTTTTGGAATTTTTAGCCCCTTTAAAAAAGAAACCCCCCTCCTTCAAAATTAAAAAAAGGGTTATTTTGTAAAGGCAGTTTTGACGGGCCCCAAAAAAAGGGCAGAAAAAAAGGCCCGTGAGGAACCCCGTCCGGGCCTAGTAGATTTAAACCTTCAACGGGGCGCATTTGGAAATAAAGCAAAAGTATAAGATTAGAAATTAAAACCATAGACTCATTTGAAAATTTTTTGTTTCTTTTAAAATAAAATTGCCATGCGAAGGGAATAAAAAAATTTTGGTTTTAAAAAAACTATTTTTAAAAACCAATTGTTCATAAAATTTCACATACTTGTGTTTTGGTGCATTGGTTAAGTTTTTTAAAAGTGAAAAAAATAAAAGTCCATAAATAATTTTATAATTGATTTACCGTTTGCCGTGAGGGATTATTGTTTAAACTATTTATTTTTATATATTTTATAACAAAAAAATGTGTTATACAACTGGATTTTGCGCATCACCCAAATTTTTTTTTTTTCCTTGTTTTTCTTGATTAAAATTATTAAAATACCTTTGAAATTGATTTATCGGAATTATAAAACATTGCTTTGATGAATTAAACTGGTAGTAAAAATAAACTTTTCCGTTGGTAAATTTGGGGTACTAGGGTAAAGCATCAAAATAGTCAGGGTTTGTCAGTGAAATAGAGAGGGTTCAAATGAAACCAGTGAATTTGGTATTCCATTTTCCCCCCCAGCAAATTTTGGGCCATTTTTTCTCAGTTTACTTTCCTCTTCTAATTTCTCAATGTAAATTCCCAATAATTTGAGAGGTAATAAGGCTGGTGCATAAAAAATATACAATACTTAAAAGACATAAAAAATTTATAGATATTAGAAAAATGGAGCCACATTTTTATTAGATCAGTGTAGAAACCCCCAATTTTAGGCACTCCCAATATTCATTGGGTTTATCACCAATATCTTATGTAGGCTAAATATTAATACTTTTTGCTATGTTTGTTTTTTTTACAAATTTATTGTATTTTTTTGCGTTTTTGAATAGAAATTTGAATCCACACAAGTCTATAGATATTTTTCAACCCTTTTTTCCATGCAATGCAGGTCATTTTCCCCTTTAAAAATCTTTTCATGCCCATCATATCATATTAAAATCCAGTATCTAAGGGTGTTTGTTTTTATCAAACGTTTTTGTTTCAGTGATATTGAACTACCGGGAGAGAGGAAGGACGTGAAGTTTTTTGATTTAGTTTCTTTTCTTTTTAAAAAAATAAACTGTTGGGGCTACTATTGTATTTTTTTTTAAGGCTTTTTTTGATTAAAATGAAACTGTACAATCACCAAATTTGTAAATTTGGCCCAAATGGGTTTTTAAGTTGGTATAAAAAAATGTTGATTAAAATAGAAACGTACAACACCTTAGTAATTTGGCCCAGAATGGTTTCTAAGTTTGGGTTAAATAAATTTGATTTAAAATGAAACTGTAAATCACCATTAGTAAGTTTGCCTAGAATGGTTTCTAAGTTGGGAAAATAAAAAGTTGTTAAATGAAATGTAAATCCCATTAGTAATTTGGCCAAATATGGTTTTAAATTGGTATAAAAAAAAATTTATAAATCAAATGGTACATTTATAATTAATTTTCAATTTGTGTAAGACTAGTATGAGAGCTAAATCTGTAAAAAAAATTCAAATTAAATGAAACATTGGGAGGCTATTGCACAAAAATTAACCTACTAAGTTACCTACTTTTTTTTATAAATGAAATTACATTTTCAAAAATCTACCAAAAACCTGTAAAAAAACACATAATGCTATACTACTAAAAAATTTATTACTTTTTTTTTTTTTTCAAAAAATTAACAAAAACCTATGTTTAAATTTTATGTGCTTTTTGGTTTTCAAAGGCCTGGGGGGCATTTTTTCAAATAACATTTTGGGGTTGGGCTTAAATTTTTGGGAAGGTATTTTTTAAGATAGAAATACGAAAAAAAAAAAAATAATATCGACCACAAGAAACCATTTTAAAAATTCACACATTGTTTTAAATTATGCTCACCTCAACCAAACAAAAAAACGTTTTAAAATCATGATGCAAATACAAATAAAAATCCCCTTTAAAATTACTAAACGCTAAAAAACAACTAAAATAAACCCCTTTTCTAATTAAAAAGGATAAATAAAAAACAAATATGTAAAAAACCCCAAAAATAATAACGAACGCCATTTAAGTCGGGGAAATTAACAGAGGGGGGAACAGTCTCGTAAAAAAACGACAGAGTTTCCGACGAGTATCGGTTTTGCCAACTGCCGACTGGGGCAGAACGCACAGTCGCCATCCTCGGGATCGACCAAAGGACTCGTCAAATATTTTTCCCTCCCCGGGCAGAATACCCCGCTGATCTCTCCCGCAGGGCTATTCTAGGCGGGAACTAGTTGACGACGTCGCTTGGCTCGATCCCGTAGAGATGGCGACATGTGCGATTCTGTCCGCGGCTGTTTGGGGAACGACATCGCGCGAACTCGGGCGTTATTCGAACTGTCACCCCCTCTGTTAACTTCCCGACTTAAAAGGGGTTCGTTACTTACTTTTGTTTTACTATTTTATTGTTTATATTAACCCAAATTTAATTTGATAAGGGTTTATTTTTTGTGTTTTTAGGTTTGTAATTTTCAATGGGTTTTTATTTTTATTTGCATCATAGATGTTTTAAAAAAGTTGTTTTAGTGTTAGGTTAGGCTGAGATAATTTAAACAATGTTGAATTTTTAATGGTTCTTGTGGCGATATATATTTTTTTTATTTCGAGTTTTCTTCCCTTTAAAAAATACCTTCCCATAAAATTTGCCCAAGCCCAAATGTTTTGACAAAAGTCCCCAGGCCCCTTTCAAACCAAAAAACAACATCAAATTAACAAGGGGTTTTTTTTATGTATTTGAATAAAAAAAAAAAAGTATAC
Organism: Timema cristinae; assembly: GCA_039000515.1. Taxonomy (NCBI): domain Eukaryota; kingdom Metazoa; phylum Arthropoda; class Insecta; order Phasmatodea; family Timematidae; genus Timema; species Timema cristinae. The sequence continues at coordinate 62,285,268 of JBCFYV010000001.1, forward strand.
AATGTTTTTTGTACTTACATTATGTTATTTTTACAGGTTTTTTTGGGTATGATTTGAAACATGTAATTTCATCTTATAAAAAAATAGGAATTATAGGTTAATTAATTGTGCAATAGGGCCCACCAACTTTTCATCTTTAATTGAATTTTTCTTACGATTTTGCTCTCAAAGTCACTCACACAAATGAAAATTAATTAAAAATCGTACCATTTATTTTTAAAAGTTTTTTTTTTTACCCAATTTAAAACCTTTCTAGGCCTAAATTAAATGGGGATTTTACGTTTCTAGTTTAATCAACATTTTTTTATACCCAAATTAGAAACCATTTTAGGCCTAACTTTCTAATGGGGATTGTACAGCTTTTGTTTAATCAAAATTATTTTTACCAACTTAGAAACCATTTAGGCTAACTTACTAATGGGGATTTACAGTTTCTAGTTTAATTTAACATTTTATTTATACCAAATTGAAACCATTTTTAGCCTAACTTATAATGGGGATTGTACAGTTTCTAGTTAATCAAAATAAAAAATTTTCAAAAAAGTACAAAAAAAATGCCCATACAGTTTATTTTATTAAAAAAAAGAAAACTACAATCAAAAACTTCACTTTTCTTCCTCGTCTGCGGTATTCAAATCATCTGAAACAAAAAAGTTTGAAAAAACAAACACCCTTTAAAACATGGATTTTTAAAATTTAATGAGGGTAAAAAAATATTTTAAAAGGAAATGCCCTGCATTAGCATGGGAAAAAGGTTTTAAAAAAAACTCTATAGATTGTGTAGGATTCAAACTTCTATTCTAAACGCAACAAAAAACAATAAATTTTTAAAAAATAACAAAAATACAAAAAAATTTAAAAATTTAGCCCCACGTAAATATTTGGGGACCAATCCAACTGAATTGGGAGTGCCTAAAAAGGAGGGTTCTACATAGATCTAATAATAAAGTGGCCCCATTTTTCAAATATCTATAAATTTTATGTTTTTTAATATTTTAATTTTTTATGCACCGGCCCTTTTTACCTCTCAAAATATTGGGATATTTTCTTGATACATTTGAAAAAGGAAAGTAAACATGAGAAAAAATGGCCAAAATTTGCATGGGGGGAGAAAGGAAGTACCCTAATTTCACTTGGTTTTTCCCTTTGAACCCTCTCTATTTCACGACAAACCGACTATGTTGATGCTTTAGCCCATGACCCCCCCAATTTACCAACGTGAAAGTTTATTTGTTACTACCATTTAATCTCATCAAGCAATGCTTTTAATTCCGTTTCAAATCAATTTTAAAGGGATTTTAAAAATTTTAATCAAAACCAAACAAGGATATATAAAAAAATTTGGATGTGCGCAAAATACAGTGTTATAACACACTTTTTTGTTATAAAATATATAAAAAAATAGTTTAAAAAAATAATCCTACTCCACAAACGGGGAACAAATGAACTAAAATTAAATTATGGACATTTATCTTTTTCACTTTTTCAAAAAATCAAGCACCAAAACATCAAAGATTGTGCAATTTATGAAATATTTTGTTTTTACTGTGGGCTTTGGGGTTTATACAAATGATCCTAACATATCATCTATAATTATTTCTTTGATTAACCGTTTAAAATTGTTATTTTTGTAGCCTATACATGAAAGGGTTTGGGCAATTTATTGGTTAATACCCAAAAATAAAGTTTTAAAATAGGGATTGGTTTTTCTTTTTCTTAAAGCTAACCCCAAAAAAAAAAAAACACCTTTCCAAAAAAAAAAAAAATGACTTTGGGGGTTTTGGGTTTTAAAGTTCTTAATCAAATTTCAAAGAAAAGGCCTAAAAATATATTTAATAATTATTGTAATTTTTCATAATTTGATTTTCCGTATCCTTTTGAATAGAAGGGGGGGTTAAAAAATTTTTTTATTTCTATTTTAAATAGAAAACAGAGTCCATATCTACCTTTATTGGAGCTTTTTCCCCAAAAAAAAACTACTAACCTGCCTTATGTGATTTTGGGTTTAAAAATTTAAATAAACAAAAAAAATAATTTGGCGATCTTTTCATTAAAATTTACAGTCACATTAATCTTTGTTTCTTTTAGTAAATTCTTAATAAAATCTTTCACACTTTTTTAGGGGTAACTCCACAGCTTTCCCCTTTCCAAAATAAAAAGATTTTTTTTGTGGCACTTTTTTATTGGTAAAACCCTTTGATAAATTACCTTTTTTATATAACTAATATTAAATTTTAACCGGGATATATGACAAATAATCTAGGGTAAATATTCAATTTTTTCACCTATTAAAATATTTTTGTATAGTATAAAAGCAGCCCCTTTTTTCAATAATAAAAGGGGAATACATTTTAAAACTAACCCAATAGTCCTAAAAGAACTGTGCTTAGGTGTACTTTTAAGTTAAAACACTTTAAAATTTGATTAGCATATTTTAAAAAAGTTTTGTTTCAAAAAAAATAGTGCTTTAAATTTACCACCACTTTTAAAAACTATCACAATGATTAGGGCTAGTTTAAATTTGTTTAACATAATTATATTGGGGGCTACCACGTTTCTTTATTTCCCGGGATCACCTGGCACCAAAGTTAAAAAAAAAAAACTTTTCCCCAATAAAAGGAAAAAAACTACGAAAAGCACTAATAAACATCACATTTGTTTTTAAACCTAGGTATAGTTTATAAATAAGAACTGAAAAAACCAAAATTGAAATTTTACACAAGATTAGACCCCACAAAAAAATGAAAAAAACCCCAATAAATACCAATTTAATAGTAACTGAATTAAAGAAATGTAAAATAATAAAATTATGGAGCAAAATCTTTCGAAGAATGGATGACTATAAAAAATAAAATATAATCATTAATAAAAAACCGTGTGCTGCTAACTTTGAAATTTCAAATACAACCAAAAGTAAAAAAGAAGCAATGAACTCTGGGTAAAAAATGTTGCCAACCCAAAAAATATGTTGAAAACCCAAATACGTTGATTACCTGTTTCCATGGAACCATTTTCCCGACACGAAGCAACGACCGGGCAGAAACGCTGTTTCGCTAAATTTTCACGACACCGTCGCGAAGCGTATTGACGACACCGACCCCAAATGTTCCCAGCGGTCAAAAACCGGGCCTACCAGGGAACTCGAATAAAAAATATGACTTTTAATGTTAATGAGAAAAAATTCACTGTGAGGTGTGAAAGATGATTACATCTCCAACAAGTTAATATACAAAATTAAAAACACTTTTTGGAATATGTGGATAAAAATACATTAACTAAAGGTTTTTTTTTAAAAGATAAACATTTTTTTTAAAAATGATATTCAACGAAATACAAAAAGTGTAATATCTTGAATTTTGGAACAATTTTAAATTTTAAATTTGGGTGATTGCATTATTGATATGATTTAAAATTTTTAGGCCCAAGACTATAGTTGTATTTTTAAACAAATTTGTTTTCAAATTCATATTTTTAAAATTTTTCATCATACAAACTGGGCGATAATTAAAAAAATTTTTCGTAGGCTAGATGGAAAAGTAGCCGACCCGATTTGGGAAAAACTGTTGACAATTCATGCTTTGGACAAAGGAAAAGCAAACTGGCCACCAATTGGGACTCCCCGCTAACTGATCGACAGCCACTGGGCAACAGTTGGAAAAGTGGGGCGACAAAATGACTTGTCATGAAAAGTAGTGTCATCACAGGTCGATGGAGAGGACCATTATAAAGACCAATTGTTCACAAAAAGTATACAAAAATTTGGGAAAGCTTGGTGGGTTAAATTTTCTGACCCTAGTATACTACGATCGACTAGTTCATGCATACGAGGACAAAGTGATATACACACAATTTTGACCAATTTGGTGCAAAAACTAATCAACAATAAAAATGGTCATAGTGTGAACAAAATGACGACGACAAGTAATCTACCGAAGAACTTAACCAATTTTTTTGATAAGGGAGGACCTGTGCTAGACACCAAAGATGACAAAAAAATTAACAAACATTTGATAGACAGTAATGTGGCCGCGATTCGTGAAAAATAGTACTAGAAAACCACAAAGGATAGAAGCCCAAATGGTCGGAAAAAAAAAGGCAGACAAAAGGTTAGATGGATCCATATAATATGGACCACAAGTTAAAATACGAATAAAAAACTCACTAAACCAAAAAACAGGGTTTTATTTTTTTTCCCGGGTTCTTTTTCCCCTAAATTATTTTTTTTACATTACGTGAACGTCTTCATCCGTTAATAATAAAAAGCAATCGATTAAATTATGCGCTTTACTTAACATTAAATAAACAATGCCCTTCTGTTTAATGACAAATAAAAACAAAAAATGTTGGAAAATCATAACTAATTAAAACGGAAAAATTTAAAAAAAATTATTGTAAAATAATAGCAGAAAGTTAGTTCTCTAAAAGAAAAACAAGGTTCTACAAATATTAAAGTTTTTATTTTTATAACAAAAAAATAATCAACAAAAATATACACAATTCTCTAAAAACCCCACACCACAATAGCCTTATTAACGTTGTTAAACTTGATTAAAAATTACTTTATTTGGAAAACCACCTGTATTATTTTTTAATTGAATGTATTTAGAATTTTTTTTTGCATTGTCACCCAGGATATTTTTGAAAAATTTTATGCTGCATAATCTATTAGGAGGGGTTCCTTTCCCGCAAATTTTTAAAAACTCGATGTCTCTAAAAAAATTTCGGGGGCGCGCACCTCAATCACTTGGGCTTTTTTTTAAAAAATTAAATACTTTAAAAGTTATTTTCCGTTTTTTTTAAATCATTTTCTTTATATTCGAGAATACATAGGGTGAACTACATCTAGAAAAGGGAATTTATTCCAAAAGGGCAATTACCCTCCTACATCCACTTATCTTTTATTGTCCCTAATTTGAAGTGGTCCTTTCCCCCTTTTTTTAAATTTTACCTTTTAAAAAAATATTTAGAGTACCCCCCCCCAAAATTTTTTAGAACTTTGGATGTTCCCAGAAAACCCTTTTTTAGTAGCATCCTTCGGAATTTTTTAAAAGTTTTGGGTACTTTTGGGCTATTTTTAATATCCTCAACCATTTTCTTTTTTAAATTAGATCTCCCGAAAGCTATTTTAAGGGGTTCCCTCCAAAATGTAGATGCCCCTAAAAAATTTGAGGTGGTTTCTTGGAAAACTTTTGGGAATTGAATCTATCTTATAAAATAACATGTCCACTGATTGACTGACTGACTAATTCATCACGCCGAGCCCAAAACAGGTACAAGCATGAAAATTTGGGCGATATTTATTTTTTATGTAGGGACCCACTAAAAAAGGGTTTTTGAAAAATTCCACCCCAAAGGGGGGCAAAATAGGGTTGATAATATTATGATAATATTTGATTGTCCGTATTTTGAAAAATTACATAAACAAAATTTCGTATTTCGGTTATTGAGTAAAAAAAATAATACGTGTTTCAGGAATTTTTGGGAAAATTTTTTTAATAAGGGGTAAAAAGGGGGGGAAAGTTTGTATCGGGCTTGCTTTTTTTTTGACTGAGGAAGTTATGGGCATCAACGTAACGTAAATTTTAAAATTTAATTTTGTAAATAAAAGTATATTTTTGTATTTGTATATAACAACTTCCACCGAGCAAAGCCCCGGCAACAGCTATCTAGAACTTTATAGCATAGATAGCTGTTGCCCGCGGCTTTTCTCGCGGGAAGTTGATTGTAACAAAATAGAAAATATAATATGTATTTACGATTAATTTAAAATAAGTTACGTTATACCCTAACTTGACCCCAATCAAAAAAAATGCAAGTCCGATACAAAATTTCACCCCCTTTTCATCCCTTATTAAATAAAATTTCCAAAATTCCCGAAACACGTATTTATTTGTTTACGTCAATAACCCCAAAACGAAAATTTTTTTTATTAACTTTTAAAATGACGGGACAAACATACATATTTTTCATCAAATTTTCACCCCTATTTTGACCCCTTTTGGGGAATTTTAAAATCCTTTTAGTGGGTGCCTACAAACAAAATATAACAGTCCGAATTTAATGCTTGTACCCTTTTAAATTTTTTCCCCGGCTGAGAATCAGTCAGCAGTTTTTCAGTCAGGGCATGTTTTTTTTTATAATATAGATTTTTTTAGGTTAAAGCGATCTTTCAACTTCTATTCTAGATCAGAGGGTTTTAAAAAATTTTAGGGGGGTGGGATTTTTTTCCCGCTGAGATATTTTCAGGGAACAGGCCCCGCTTGGCCCCCCCCCCCACCCCTCTCTGTTCTAACCCCCTAATTGCAGTACTTTCCACATTTTTAAAGATCCATGCATTAAAAAAAAATTCTGACCCTCCCTGTTGGGGGGGCTTTATCACAACCCCTCATAGACAGGGCCTTTTCCCCCTCACTAAAAAAGAAGGTCATCCATGATATTATTCTACATTCTCAACGATAATTTTTTAAAGGGCTGGATCAAAAGGCCATTATTGATTGTGATGTGTCAACTACAAGTAGAATTGGCAAGTAAACGTAGTATTATGGCCATACATTTTCAAAAAATTTTGGGGGAAAAAAAAAATTCCCCAAAAACCCCCCTTTTTTTTTTTTTAAAAAAAAAAATTTTTTTTTTTCCCCCCTTTTTTTAAAAAAAAAAAATTTTAAAAAAAATTTTTTTTTTTCCCCCCTTAAAACCCCCTTTTAAAACCCCAAAAACCCCCCGTTGGGGGGCTCGCAAAAACGTAATTTTTTCTGTTACAAAAGCTTACGCAAAAAAATCGTATTCGGAACTGTCGGGAAAAGCTTGTCGGGAGGGAGTTTGAACATTGTCCATCCTTACGTTTTTTTGTGTTGCGTTGGCTTGCGTTCAGCCAAAAAAAAAACCAAATGGAGGGCCCTACTAAAATCAAAAATTATAAAAGTTATTTGGTCAAAAGCAACAACGCTTGGAAAGTATAGTAATAAAAAACGGATTTTCTTTTTAAAAATCATGTGCTTTTTTAACCATTTATAATTTTTTAAAAAATCTATTTCTTATTTGAAAACATTAATATAAATTTTGGACTTTTATAGTCATCATTGATGTTTGTTTTTTTTGGGTTTGGGAAATTACGTTTTACAAACTTTTCATTTTTTAGACAGTCTATTTTGTAATTTAATAAAGGCGTAATTACGAGTGCATTTGCGATTGCGTATTTGCGAGTCCGACAATCGGGTATGTTGGTTGTAGACGGGCCATTACCAGTAACCACAAACTCTTCTGCTGATTTAGTTCATATTGCTTTACTGTCCACTATGTTTATTTCTCGTGTGATTTACTTGATTTGAGATTTTGTGTGGTACACGCTTCCATTGCATTATGTTTTAGGTCACATTGTAAACATTCTATAGATGAACATTTTGTGAATGTGATTAGTGGTAATGATAGTCAACTAACACGTGACATGGTTCCAGAATCCTCAGCTTTGTACATTTGTGGTTGCTTTCAACAAATGGTCTGTTCGTTTGGAATACCGTTGTTGCTTTGATTTTTTTTTAGCTGTGCATAATACATATGCTAACTATTTCAATGATCTTACCAGAAGAGGACTAACTAGTCCATCGATAACAGTTTTGAGTATTGGAATGGATATACATGTGAAAAGAAATATAAATGGTACGGTGCTCCACACGGACTTTCTCGCTCTATTGTTTAAAATGGAGATAGTTACTCAAAACTTGTGATATATGTGAAACGAAATAATACACTAGCGAACCCAAGCATATATTTCACTATACCTATGTAAAATATTTTTTGAGTCGCGGTTTTAAATTTTATCATTTTATTTTTAAATAATTAATGTCCTCATTTGTATGGTTGGACCGATAAAAAAAAAAGATCAATTTGGGTCCACAAGGGTCAACACTTCGTATTAAAATTACATCTTTCGGTTAAAATTTTCGAATACAATATTTGTATTATAAATAGATCTACATATTTGCACTGATAAGTAATTTCATATGTCAAATAGTTTCGGGGATATTATAAAAAATGAGAATTTACGCATCAGACCGGATACCTTAAATTCATTTTGCCGAAATATTGAGGGTAGCCTTTTTTTAAAAATATTTATAAATGTTAAGAAATGAAATTTAGTCAAAATCGTTAGTACCGATTTTAAGAAAATCGATTTTTTTTTCTCTTTTTGTCCTTCAGTAAACTACACTTAATTTTAGGGTTAGATATCCTATTCCAAAAAAAAACCTCGGGGAAACCCTATGAAAACCCGAGAAACCAAATTTTAGCCCGTTCAGTAGAATAGTTTAGGCTCTAGTCAGAGGCACAAACAGACAGATATACAGACAGACGGAAATTCAAACACCACTTTTTAGGATTTGGAGGTTCATGAAACGTCTAGAATCATCAAAATCTTGAGTTCGATTCTTTTACGATCACAATAATTTCTCTATCTGTAAGATAGAGATAAAGTAAAAACAAGAATATTAAAAATCGGGAAAAGTGTGTAGCTCGATAGATATTTGTCTTTACTTACATAAACCTCCTCGGTGTACTGGAAGTCCGTAATCCGTTAACCTCCACATCAACATCTTACATTGTTGTAAATACCTACTATATATGGTTTTAATAAATGAAAATAGGGTTCAAAGCAACAAAGAAACAATGACCGTACAAAAACAACACTGATCTACTTGGATTACTAGCAAATAAATAACAACTCGATTCGATCTTTGTTGAAGTGAGTATTTTTTATTATTCCATTCTCACTCAATCCTTGAGTGAGTGCTCAAATAATTACAAACTTACTTTTACAATTTCCTCAAATATGTGATAATTTTTCCGCCTGGCACACAGAATGGTTTTATGAGAGAACTGTTCTAACTATTAATATATATTTTTTTGTTTTAATATTATAATTTGAGTTGAGTAGACAAAGTTAATATGTTTGAATCTTATGACATAGTTAGTTTTTGAAACAATCTGTGGTTATAGCCCCACATTGACTATATATATATAAGAAAACAGTATGGAGATGCCTTAAGTTTACTTTTGGGGAATAAAAGTAGAGTGCTTGAAAATAGTTATAAGTCCAAATATTTTACAATTTATCTTATCGATGAAAGATCATGTGTTTTTGAATCAGAAAAACATATTTAAAAGCTAAAAAGGCGTCTGTAGTGAAGGATGATTAAAGATAAAAAAGGGTAAATTGCCGGATTCATTGTTTGATAGGTTTTGTGATAGCCTGGACATGAGAAATGAGCCCGGTACTTTTGGATTAATGCGAAATTGATGCTCTAATTAGGGTTCAAGCAGTGCCCTTTTGTAATTTATATCATAATATTATAATCGTGTTTGTGAAAAGTACATAATTCTTAGCTAAAAATATATATTTTAAAATTATTATTTACATATTTATAATTTTGTTTTATTTGTCAACCTCTGAAGTATTTTTGTTTAATGATATACTTAACACATGTTTATATTATTTGTCAGAATCGTTCAAAGTTATTCATCAGTTTTTAAATGCGGTAAACTGGAAATATTCACACAATTCTACGTAAGAACCGGCTGATCGCAAGGCCTCATGACGTCACTACAAGCTAGATTCAAAATGTAATCAAAATCTTTCAAATGTATTTCGAGATTTTTTCTCTCTCTTTTTGCTTTATTTTAGAGCTATACTCTATTATTCTAAAATACTTTCGAGAGAATCTTATGGAAACCCTAAATACAAAGTTTTATCCCCATTGGTAAAAAGGTTTCAGCTCAAGGCAGACAGACAGATAGACGGCATCGCGAAAAAAACTTGTTCGGTTTAAGGGGGGTCGTGAAACGTAGACATTTATCAACATTTTTAGATTGATTTTTTTTACTGTCGCAATACTAACTCTCTCCAAGGAGCCTTTCCTATACGAGAGGTAATTTTCCCGTCGAGACACATTGGTTCAAATGAGCTCGTTCACACAGGGAGGGAACATTCCCGTACATCGACCTTGAGATACATAGACGAGGGGGAATAAACCGCACGTCCAGTCTGCTGTTGGAGGTGTCTGAAAGTGAAGGACGATACGTGTGTGGAGGGAGAGAAGATCATTTAGGATAAGAAACAGCAATAATTTTCATGTGACCAGGTGAACGAGGTTGGATTCCGTTCTGGTGTCCCGGAGTGAATTTTCCTCAATGGTATTCCACTCTACATCCATTGCATCCATACCCACCTTGGGGTTTGTTTTTACTTTGCGAAACCAAAGATAAATATGAGGTCATCATACAGTTGATGTCGTCAGCCATGATGTATTCCTGTTAACAACACAACTGAACATGGATGGGATTTTACCTTTCGTGAGAAACGAACGTTAGAATAAAGTTCGCGCGGAAAAAACAACACGTGGTAAAATCCCTCTTGTGTGGAAGGAGCCTAAAAACACAAGTGCCGGAACTCTTCTGCCCGAGAAGGGTGGGGGTTTGGGGGAGGAAATGTCGTTATTTCCCAGTTATGCTAGGTTGAGTAAAGAAACGACATATGGGTAGTACGTAGGTATAGAATGGCACTTATAGGAATAGGAGAGAAGATTTTCTCTCTTTTATTATTGATACCACGTGATATTAAAATATAGGAAATATCAACATTATGTTTATTGCCTCTATTACAAATTATGTGAATGCTGCATGCAATTTGATCTTATATTTGTCTACTGGCAACATTGATAAGATTTTCCACATCAATTTACAAATAGAAAGATGCATACTTATCCAATATGATGTATTAGCCTTAACAAAATAATATTAGTGTTATGACGAGATAATTTGCATAGATTATAATTAAAATATTGTTTGGTTAAGATAGAACACTGCAATTTGCAGATTTAATTGTCCCTGAACACACGAAAATGGGTGGATCGTTGCACAACTTTTCCTAAGCCCTTCTTCCCCTATCCCCCACTCACAGTTCTAAAGTTCTAGAACAGGGGGAGGGGGGCTAGATCAATTTGTTCATGGACCCCCTTAGCTACTAAAATTAAATGAATAATTCATCAATCATGAAACACATAATTATTGTTATTACATGAAAATATAATTATATTTATACCACATATATACTTTTATCAGTGTGAGTTCCGAGAAACTAACTCCATGGCGTGAGCCCACAATAGAGCATTACCGACTGCCATCAGTTGGTGAGTATAGTGCCAACTTCTGCGTCTAGAGGGTGTCATGTGGTCAGCGCAGAGAACCAAACTCTTAACCGCGTATGGTTCGTTAGACTCAATAATATAAATACTACCTATAAAAAATAGTGCCAATGGTGACCGCAATAAAGGATATGTTTGTAATTTGTAAAAAAGGAGTTTCACAATTTTAAATGTGCAAAAAATGAGCTAAAAAATTTGATAGAAATTCCATTATATGATGTATTTATTACGAGAGCTAGGATTAACATTATACACGTAAGCAGAAATATCTCTCCTGCTCTGTCCATTTCCAGTTTTCTCTCGGTGTGGACTCGTCTGGAATAGAATGACCCGTATACAGTCTCGGGAAATCTTTAAGTTTAACATTGCTCAGTTTCCACAGAGGAATGTTCGCAGATACCAGAAGTCACATAAATCTCTAAAAAATGTTGAGGATTTGTCTTGATTAGTGAATGCATTTTGTGCAAGTAATAATTGAGAGGTTTAATTTTTTATCGATATTTTGGATGTCGCGGACATGTTTGTTGCGACTGATATGCTGTTGAATGGTTAAATCTTTTATCTGATTCCGACCACTTTCACTTCACATATTTTATATAAAAGTATTTCACTCTCAGTAGAAAAAATATCCTCTCCGAACTCAGTAATAACTTGCCTCAAATGACTCGCCTTAGATGGTTTGGTTTAAAGCATTCTAAATACACATAAAATGATTGTAAACGAATAAATATAACGTGCACTTTATAAATGAAAACTATGCATTTAGAATATTTTGACAGCTAAATCATGTGTTCTACTTAACATTGGAATACAAATACCTGCTTTAAAACGATAGCTCCCCATCCCATTCCAGACATGGTAGAGTGACTCACCAGGAATATAAAGACGGCACAAAGTTAATTTGAACTCTAAAGATTGCTCTCCCCTTCCTTACTTAGGTGCAGTGAAGATCTCACCAGGAATTGTGGATTTTATAAGCACACAGGTATAAAGGCATTTGGACTCGTACATTATCTTCTCCAGTCAACAAGTGGGTGCTAAAATATCTGATGTTTGGATATTCATGTTTTAGTAAAGCATCGATAATTCATATATATAACCTTTTTAGAGTCATTTTCAAACAATTTTAAATTTACTTTTAAAAAAATGCTTAAAAATGATTTAGTAAACATAAAAAGACCTGAAAATCTTAAATGGCAAAAAAATGACACATAAAATAAACATTTCTACAACCAGGAGATCATAAAACGAGTTTATGTACAACTGAGCATTGTCCCTGATGGACCAAAAAATAAATAATAATAATAATGACATGTCGTGAAAATCTGGGCACTGTGCCTTTTAAATCTCTCAAGCCACTAAAAACACCAAACAGGCTCAGTGCAAGGTGTCAAAGCTGGGGCAAATGTTATTGAAAATAATGATTTCTGAACTTTCTACCAACACACCGCTGAGGGCTGTCAGTTAAAATTACAGGGATCGAGTTCTGGCCAAGATAAGCTTCCATTACTAATGTTACAAAATGTTGAAATATTTTAAATGGCTCCAACAGTTTGGTTACACATTGGTATCTTGGGACTGTTTGGCATTACAAATAACAGTGTCTACTTGTTTTTGGGGTGTAAACTCATTTATGAATAGTTTACTGATTTTTCAAAATTTGAAATATTTAGAAAATTTCCATAAGGATTTTGTTTTAAATAGGTATCTTGGGAATCTTTGAAATGACATATTACCCTTTATACTTCGTTTTGGGTAAATATTCGATAAAGATTCTTCGAATGGGTAGACATTTTTGAAAATTCGAATTATTTTGAGAGTGGCTCTAATTATTTTGGTTAAAATGTATATTTGGAAAGTGTTTGACATGACATTATAAATAAAACTGTATACTTGTTTTGGGAGAAAAATTTGGCTATTTGTAGCTTATTGATTTTTTAAATTTGAATATTTATAAAGATGGCTTTAGCAACTTGGTTCAAAATTAGTATAGATAGACCATTTTTCATATCAATAATTATTTTTATTTATTTATCTAAAATAAATTAATTTAAGGGCAGTTCACTTACAACAAATGATAAATAAGTTGAATGTTTTGAAAATTTACCTTGAATATTGAATTTAAAATGCTTCCTCACTTTACTGACTCATATTCAGTGTTGAGATAAGGTTCTAGTTTGAATGAGATGATGATTATCTTGGTGGTTGACTGATTTGATTGGGCCGGGGTTGGAGGTAGATGATTACGTTTGTTTATCTTGAGTAGTGTTGTTCCCAAAGGTGGCCTCAAGCTTCCGAATGACCTTTGATAGTAGAGTATGAGGAACCCAATTGGCATTCCCGAGTCAGCCAACTCGTGGGTCCTTCTGGCTGGAGTATGGTAGTAGAGTATGAGGAACCCAATTGGCATTCCCGAGTCAGCCAACTCGTGGGTCCTTCTGGCTGGAGTATGGTAGTAGAGTATGAGGAACCCAATTGGCATTCCCGAGTCAGCCAACTCGTGGGTCCTTCTGGCTGGAGTATGGTAGTAGAGTATGAGGAACCCAATTGGCATTCCCGAGTCAGCCAACTCGTGGGTCCTTCTGGCTGGAGTATGGTAGTAGAGTATGAGGAACCCAATTGGCATTCCCGAGTCAGCCAACTCGTGGGTCCTTCTGGCTGGAGTATGGTAGTAGAGTATGAGGAACCCAAATGGCATTCCCGAGTCAGCCAACTCGTGGGTCCTTCTGGCTGGAGTATGGTAGTAGAGTATGAGGAACCCAATTGGCATTCCCGAGTCAGCCAACTCGTGGGTCCTTCTGGCTGGAGTATGGTAGTAGAGTATGAGGAACCCAATTGGCATTCCCGAGTCAGCCAACTCGTGGGTCCTTCTGGCTGGAGTATGGTAGAGAAGTCGGGGAAAAGGTATATGGTCTTGGGGGGTGTCAAGTGGTTGTAGGTGGTATCTGACGGGACTGATGGTGGAGATTGGTGTGGAAGGGGCTCGGGTGGTTGGGTAGTTCCAGGATTAAATTATGGAGAAAGATAGGGAAGAAAGGAAGGGATGTTGGTGTATGCACCCGTGAGTAGGGCCGGTCTGAGGGAAAAGTTTTGTGTGTGCAAAAACTACTATAAATGGCCGTTTTTAAACTAGAGCATATTTATACATATTTTTATTGGCGATTTTTTTAAAAATAACTAAAAAAGACTGTATTGTATAACAATCAAACGATGACGTCATTTTATTCTCATTCTTAATATCTTTTAGTATTGCCTTTTTTTTTACTTGCAAAAAGTTTTGTTGACTCTTTTTGTTTTTTACTATAAAGGGAGGTATAAAGTATACTACACTTTCAAGAACTACAAAAACGTGGATTTTCATAAAGAATATGTGTGGGAAATAAAAAGAAAAGTAAGACATAAAAAAAGACGAATACCGAAATGATGGTTCTCCTTAATGCAATGTATAAAATCCGAGCTAGCCGTGTTCCACAAAGTGTATTTTGAGCGGGGCCCTCTGATTAGTAAGTTTGGGGACCACTGTTTTAGATATTAAATTTTCTAGCCTTTATAGAAGCAAAAGTGTTACTTAAATCGTTATAGTCCAATGAAGTTGATATCTCATTTTCAATCGATAATATTGATACATTTTTCAATCTTTCCTGAGAAGAAGTTGATCTCAGATATTTTTTTATTAACTTCAACTTGGAAAAACTTCTCTCAGCTGAAGCAATTGACATTGGTAAGGTGAGTATAATCATTGAAGTCACCCACACGATTATATAGGCAATTTGAAATTGGTACCTGACAATAAACTTAGTACATTCAATGGAGTTCAATGGGTGCATCGCGCCGAACAACACTCAAAATGTATTTACTTTGTTAGTGTATTCTAATGCACTAATTTGAAATAAAAAAAAAGGTAGTCTGATATGGATGTAAATATTAATTTAAGAAATAGGCACGCTTCTTACAATTACTTTCTTTAATCATATTTATATTTTCCCAGATACTATATATATATATATATATATATATATATATATCTTTTTGGGCCATTTTAGCACCCCCCTGAATTCTGTGTGTATGCAGTTACACACGCTTTAGACCGGCCCAGCCCGTGAGTCTTGTGATGTGAGTCCTAGGATCGTTCGGGCGTCCAATTGAGATATCTGTTAGGATAGTCCATGGGTCTCTGAGTGGATTATCCTGGACGTGAGTCCTTTTGATGTGGTTGTTCGTGGGTTACGTTTTTCTTCGCGTGTTTCTCCTGTTGCGCTTTTCCTGACCGTTTGTCACACACCGTGGCTCTTTTAGAGGGAACTGAGAGGTCTTCTGTAAAACTGAGGTGAAATCTTGGCAAGGAGGAAAGGGGGAGAGAGTAGGTTTGTAAGAGGGAAAGAGAGAATTCCGTTACTAGAGGGAGAGAAGCACTTGGTTACACTGGTGTAACAAGGTGAGCGGGGAGGAAGGGGGAAGACCTCGGCACATGATGGTACGATGAGATGGAAGAACCTCGGCATACGGAGGCGTGGTGAGGGGGAATCCCTCGACACACGGGGGTGTGATAAGGGAGGAAGGGTAAATAAGGGAGATAATAAAGAGATTGGTAGATTGAGAACTGCTCACTTGTGTTTTAATGTATAACACAGCAGCGAGAGGTAATACAGGAATGATTATGGGTGCTTTGAGCCATCTGGTTTTATACCATTCCCACACATGGTAAGTTTGCACGTCACACTTGCGGGGAGGTGTGTAAAAATGCGTGCACACCATCTCATGTAGTGGGGAGGGATTGCCATATGCGTGCACCCTTTCTATTCCCTGACTCACGCGCGGTTCATTGCTAATATAATGGCAACTCTCTGTATAAGTGCTAATACACTATTATATTATACAGAACTAACTCACGTAAGCGAGAATTTGAATTGTTTCATACTATTGAGAGATATGTAACGGCTTATTCTTGCTACTTATCTAATAATAATATTGATTATATTTTAGTTATTTAATTTCAAATAATGTATACAAATTATAATAACATTGAAATAATAAATAAAAGTACAGGTACTATTTTCGAAACTGAAGATTTTGTTTATAGGCCCTACAATTTTGCGAGAAAGAGATAACAAAACATGTATGTTAACAGGAGTACACTGTAAATACTTTTACTTTGCTTTTATAATGCCTTTAACATTTTACTATTTCATTAATGAAGAGAAAACTAGTCAAATGTCCAACAATCTAGTGTTTCTTCGATAAAAATGCAAAATTAAATCTGTCACACAGACTGGTTGAGGGTCATCCATAAACCACGAATTTGCTTTTTTATTGTCTTTTTAGAACCCTCTTCCATGTAACCCCAAGTAGACATTAATTTGACCTAAATCCTCCTCCCCTCCCCAGTCTGTGTTTATATAACTTTTCTCAATAAAAGTAAATGTCATTATTATTATTATTATTATTATTATTATTATTATTATTATTATTATTATTACATAGGGAAGTTTTGTGATACTATAAGAGGGATTTAAACTTAATACTTCTTAAAATACATTTTAAATCCTGAATATAAATTATTTCAGAGAGTGCTATTATTTATAGATAGCTGCACATACAGACAAATACAAACAAAGACGTAGAGCTCAAATTCCTCATTTTCATGAGGACAAACCTCTGCTATATTTATGTTATGGATGTCAGGTTTGTGGTCTGAGTAAGAGCAGGACGGCACTACTATGTGCTGAGTAAGAAAGCCCTTTTCAGTAATGGTGCTACATGATGACATTAAAGTGCCCACATACGATACTTGACATTAGGGGAAGACATATTTATTAATATTGTACATTTATTTTGATAATCATATTATCATCATATAGAGATAATGCCAAGCAATTCTAGGAATACAAATTTTCTAAATTGTATTTTGGATTAGTCTACAATTTTACTTTTATTAAATTATTAATACCGAGACTAATGTTTCATTCCAACATCATTTTGGATCCTTGCCTCACTCTCGAAAAAGACTAGTTGACCGATGAAGCGGAGATAAGATTTCGAATACTGGTCGGGAGTAGTGTTCTGGCCCTATGAAAACAGGCTGGGATTGGTGGGATTTGGTCACGTGACCACGCCTCCTGCTCTGTGATTGGCTGTTCCCCTCCTTCCGCTGCTCTACTTTCCTCTGATTGGCTGTTGGTTTTCCCCCTCCCCTACAAACCCTGGACATGTTGGGTTTTTTTTATTAATTATCGTTAATTAATTATTGTTAATTGTTAGGATAGAGGTGTTGTAGTTTTTTTATTTATTGCTGGCATACGCCGGACATGTTGGTTGTTAATTAATTAATTGGTAGGATAGAGGCGTTGGAGTTATTATTGGTAGGATAGAGGTTTTTTTATTCATCAATTAGGGCGCTGTAGTTTATTTGCTGAAGCATAGAGCCACCCGGGGCTCGCGCTCCACGTCTTTCTCCTCCGATTGGTAGGATAGAGGCGTTGGAGTTATTATTGGTAGGATAGAGGTGTTTTTTATTCATCAATTAGGGCGCTGTAGTTTATTTGCTGAAGCATAGAGCCACTCCACGTCTTTCTCCTCCGGATGCCCGATAGTAAATGACACAAGCTTCTCTGGCAGGGGCTCGCTGCCTTCTGATGACCAACTCAGCCTTTCACTTTTCCCTCCCCATCCCTCCCCCCCAGAGCCGGGGTTGTTCATCCTGGTTTTCCCCCTCCCCGGTCATTCCTCCTCCTTCGCCACCCTGACGCCAACCTGCCGGGGTGACAAGTGACATCGATAACCTTGGGTTTTCCCAATGACGTAATCATCGCAACCCTGGCGCCAGGCTGGCGGGCAGACAAGTTGGGACAAGAATAGATAGTGACTTCAGCAACCTGGGTGTTTCCAATGACGTAATCATTGCGTGTTATGTCGCAACTCTAGCATCTCTAATTATGCACAATCAGGGGCCTCGTTATCCACAGTTAGGGGCCACTACCCCCGTCACAAGTCTACTAAAATTGGTTGTTTGGTAGCGTCTGTCGAGATGTCTGGAAATGTACCTCCACCCGCAGCTCTCGGATCGGACAACCTGGGTATTTTCCTATGCCGTAATCATTGCGTGTTATGTCGCAACTCTAGCATCTCTAATTATGCACAATCAGGGGCCTCGGAATCCACAGTTAGGGGGACACTACCCCTGTCACAAGTCAACTAAAATTGTTTGTTTGGTAGCGTCTGTCGAAATGCATGGAAATGTTCCTCCACCCGCAGCTCTCGGACCGGACTACCTGGGTATTTTCTTATGACGTAATCATTGCGTGTTATGTCGCAACTCTAGCATCTCTAATTATGCACAATCAGGGGCCTCGGAATCCACAGTTAGGGGCCACTACCCCTGTCACAAGTCTACTAAAATTGTTTGTTTGGTAGAGTCTGTCGAAATGCATGGAAATGTTCCTCCACCCGCAGCTCTCGGACCGGACAACCTGGGTATTTTCCTATGCCGTAATCATTGCGTGTTATGTCGCAACTCTAGCAGCTCTAATTATGCACAATCAGGGGCCTCGGAATCCACAGTTAGGGGCCGCTATCCCCGGCACCAATGTATACTAAAATTGTTTGTTTGGTATCGTCTTTCTCAATGCATGGATGTGTGTAACAGTCACGGACCGGAGGAGTAATTTAGAATGGTTCCAGCGTTTATGTGGTGTGAGGGAGTGTATAAAACCACCATCCCCCCTGAGCGAGATATGAATCCACTGCCTCCAACGGCCATAACGTGTACCCGACCCTCCCAATACTTCTTAAACAACAACAAATAAATGTAATGTTTCCGTACATAAAAAAAATGCATAAGTAATGACCATAAATATATATCAGGGCTGAATACATGGCGACAGTTTGGTGGGTCGTCTGGACAAGAATGATGGCGCCAGGTTGGCGGGCAGACAAGTCAGGACAAGAATTTATCGTGACCTCGACAACCTTGGGTTTTCCCAATGACGTAATCATCGCGTGTTATGTCGCAACCCTGGCGCCAGTATGTCGGCACAACAAGACGAGTTGAGACAAGCTTAAATATCGAGGTCATCGACACGGGCGCCAAGTTGGCGGGCAGACAAGAATATATCGTGTGACGTCAAACGAGGGAGGGTGGGGGTGGCTATAAAGAGGGGTGCCCACTTGGTTGTCTATTTATAAACGTTTGTAGAGCGGGCCAATATGGACAAGTTACAGCAGCTGGTAAATATCGTCGACGCGGTGCAGACCGTCAAATTGTGTGATCTAGCCGTAGATCAAAAGTACTCGGTTGATAAATTAAAAGCCGTCAATACAAAGTTCGGGAGACGTCTAATAGCCTATCTAGACGGCGAGTTTTGTGTATTTCTACCCTGCCGGTTTGGTACTCTTACAGATGAAGACGTGTGTGAGTTAAATAAAGAAAAACCGGTATTTACCTGCGCCGGAGTAAAACCCGGTTCACCTACCGTTGTGAACTTTGAACGCGCTTAAGAGACACGGCAGTTAACAACAACGGGCAGCGGAGCACTCTACAGAACGTTTAGCTCTCAGGTACGCTCACCATGCTTCGATCCGGCTATATTAATTTAATGTTTGTGGGCCATACGATGGAGGGGCGTGCCTATATGACGGGAGAGAATGTTCACAGTGTGGCGGTGTGTGATAGACAGGTAATTTACAAAGTAGAGGAGCGAGGCTACATAGAGTTTTGTGACTCTACCTGTCACACGATACGAGCGACGGAAGTACTACCCTACGAGAGAATCGTGGAAACGTATATGTGTGATGTAACGTGCGCCGTTTACAATTTCCGCAAGGGGGACGTGGTAGCTGTGTTACCCCGACCTCCACCGCCGCCCTTCCGAGCTCCACACCACCCGTCACCGTACTTCATGCCACCGCCACCGCCACCCTCGGAGAGACAGCCGTACACAGCCCCAGAGTCACAGGCGTACCCAGCCCCAGAGTACCCACCACCTGAGTCGTCTACCTACCAGACGTCACAGGCGTACCCGTCGTCAGAGTCGTCTGTCTACCAGTCAGTAGAGTCACCTGCGTGCCCACCGTCCGAGGCGTCTACCTACCAGGCGTCAGATTCACTGGCGTATCCACAGTCAGAGTCGCCTGTTTACCAGCCAGCAGAGTCAGCTGCGTGCCCATCACCACCGCCGGAGGTAAAGTCCGAAGAACCTGTAAATCTCGAGGATTTAACAATTTACAAAAATTATTCAAATGTTAAAATTATAGGTGAAACGCACGCCGACTACATACTCGGTCTGGGCAGTTTCGGTAACGTTTTCCTTCCAAAGTCAATATATTATTTGGATTGTAAGCGCTTTAAATCTAAAGCCCGCTGTATGATATATCACGGAGGACAAAGTGTGATGTTTAAAAGTGAAATAATAAACTAGACGTACTCTGCTGCTGTCATCGGAGCTAGTGGTGAAATTTTGAAAAAAACGTTAAGAGCGAATGTTTATTTCTTTTGCTGCATCTCCAATTGACATTATGCCGTTTAAATGCTGCGTTTGTGATGGATCCTACGCAAAGCTATCCAATCTTATTCGGCACAAAATTCAATGTGAGCAAACTGCTGCTCACCAGGATACCTGTTGGGACGAGGAGGTATTATGCAGGGCGTTAGACATGATCGATAAAGAGGAATACAATCGTGTCAAGTGCTTAAACGAACTTGAGAAAAACAAAAGTTATAACGTTGTGCTATCGGAAGAGCCCGAACCTAATGTTATTGTGCTTGAGTTTGTTGGAAGAGTAAGATTGCCAGGTAAAAACTGTGGAGACATTATCAATATACACTCTAGCGTCTCTCAACGTGTCTTGAACTATTTTGGAGGTGGCTCCTACTCATTTTCTAGATGGTAGATGTATTTTATATGTATTGGTCAAAACACCTAAATAATATTGCTGCTTGTTGTGAATGTTTTAAATTAACCAATTGTTGATTGTCAATAAAATTGACTCCTACTCATTTTCTAGCTGGTAGATGTCTTTTATATGTATTGGTCAAAAGACCTAAATAATATTGCTGCTTGTTGTTGTTCTTTTAAATTAATCAATTGCTGATTGTCAATAAAAAAAAACTAGCAATAAATGTCGTTATTATTTTTAAATCCTCAGCTGGACAATCAAAGACCTGAAGGAGACGCCAACATTGTTGTGACTTAGTTTGCTATCCAGGGTTGAATTGCTTATCTAATCCATAATATATATTTACGAGTATATCTTACCCCCCTTAATGTGAACAAACCAGTATACGTACTAAGATACATATGTAAGCCAAAGTTTCCAGGGTTCGATTCCCTTGTGCAGGTGTAATTTTTTTTAAGAATATGATATGTATTAAATGGTGAAGGAGAAACGCTACATATAAAGGAGGCAGCAGCTTTCTCATCACGGCGTTAGGAAGACTGCCCGCTGCGCCAAGTGTCCAGAAAGAATGTATAACTCTCTCTCTCTCTCTCTCTCTGTGAAGGGAGACATGTATTGGTCTGTTAATCTATGTCGCGTGGTCAATGGTCATGACGTCTAAGGAATCACTTGGCCACGAGGCGTTAGCATGTCTGTCTGTCCCCCCAGAGTCAAGTGTCCAGGCTTTGATTCCATGTATGATTGAAAATGTTGGTTCAAGAGGGGGAATGGGAACTAGTACACCAATTGAAGCAAAAAAGACGGTCTTACACATGTCAGGGGTTCGAAACCCTATATTAGCCACATGTCATGATTTTTTTCTGGGAGAGTGGATTCCTGTAAGGTGTTTCCCTGTCTCACTCTCCGTGCAAAAGTTGAGGTTCACTTCCATGTCCTTGCAATAAAAGTAATTATGTTGCTACCAACCCTATGTCAAATATGCTCCTTTGAGCTGGTGGCAATCATCCAGTGGACCAGGATTCGAACCCCTGTCCTTGTTCTCGTCACTGCGTATGACGCGTTAGGATGTCTACCCACGGCGACAAGTGTCCAGAAAGAATGTATCGCTCTTTCTCTCTCTGTCTGTGAAGGGAGACTTGTATTTGCCTGTTAATCTATGTCGCTTGGCTATTGTCAAAGGTCAAGACGTCTAATGAATCAGCTGGCCGTGAGGCGTTAGCATGTCTGGCCACCGCGCCACGTGTCCCGGCTTCGATTCCCTGTATGACTGAAAATGCTGGTTTAAGGGGGGAACGGGCTTTGTACTTAACTAGACGGTCTTACACCCATAATGCTTGAGACGGAGCTTCTATGATAGTAGAGAGGGTGTAGACGTTAAAACGCAAAACATAACAGTTTTATAATATTTATCACCGCAACACTTAAACAAAAAAAATCACAAGTAATACACTTATGAAGATCTTTAAATTATGTTGTTATGTTTTAAATATGAAACTATATATGCGGACATAATATATATAACATTTACGCTAAACAAATTTTCCACTTCCAAAAATAATATATTTAACATATACAAAAACCCTCCTCAGTGGCGTAGTTGATTAAAGCGCTCGGTGTATTGAGCTCGGCTGCTGAGGACTGGGAAGATCGCGGTTCGAATCTCGGTCGGGTGAACTGAGCGTGGTTTTCCAAAAGCATTTACTGTCAGCATTTCTTATATTAATTAGAGCGTTCCTATTAATCAACTCTTCTGGTAATGGAATATAGCTGCAATCACCCAAAGGAATATATTTAGCTCTAAGTATTTCACACGGTCCTCGGACACACCACTTCCTTTGTGGCTGAAAGAAGAAGCTGCTTCAATCATGTAAGTGCATGCATACTCAATCTGTGATTTTAATTCATCAGGACTTAGAGTGACCATGCACTGAGACTGAGCTTATAAGCTATATGAGCTTGTATTTATAGGATAGGAGAGAGGTGTGGGGTATAGACGTTAAAACACAAACATAATAATTTTTACAATATTTATTTGGTCATGAAAAAAAAGTATATACACAGTGTAAAGTATACTGTGAATATTTACAATATATAATTATTAGTATAAACATAACTGGTTTTGTTTACAATATTTATTTACACACAGTGAAAAGTAAACTGTGAATATTTACAATATATAATTATTATTAGTATAGACATAACTGGTTTTGTTTACAATATTTATTTACACACAGTGAAAAGTATACTGTGAATATTTACAATATAGGGGAATAGTGGCCTCGGTACTAAAAGAAAATAAATATATATGTGAATAGATTTAAAATAAAAATATATACAATCAGTCTATCATATTTGACTGAAAAAAATATATACAAACAATGTATTAGATTTTAAATAAAAATATATACAATCAGTTTATCAGAAAAAAAAAAAATATACAAACAATGTATTAGATTTAAAATAAATATATATATACAAATATTTGGCTAGAATTAAAATATATACAAGCAACTAATTGACTAGAAAAAAATCAGGTAGGCAGAGGACTGTACTGGCAAATAAAAAAATATAAAAAAAGTAACCCGGGTGCATAAAAAAATATAAAAAAATATGCTTGTTTTCATGCAGAAAAAAATATGAAAAAAAATCTCAAATCTTTGAAAAATGGTATGTCAGTGGAACTGTCTAGAGTGAAAGAAAAAAAAAGATGATTATTCAGCCCGTCTAAATGATCACCTTTTATTCGTGGCGAGCGCGTTTACAAGGACTCTGATACCCAAACGGCAACGTATTAAAATCATCTGTTATCCGGCGTTTGGTGTACACGGGCCGGTAGACTTTAGTCTGCGAAACGGTACATACAGTCGCAAGACCTTTTCTTACAATTTTGTGCGGTATCTGTATGTATCTTTCCGCAGTCTGTTCGGTGACCATCGCTTTCAAAACTTCAAAATTAACATCGTTCCGGTTGCCATAGTTTATGGTGATCCCGCGAACCTTGCACACCGTTTTTGTTTTGGCAGGATCGCCGCCAACGCAAACTCGGTAAGCGTAATTTTTGGGACCGCCAGATACAAAGGCGCTAATGTAGCTTTCCGGACCGTAATCCTGAAGTTCATCAGTGAGGTCACCTAAAAAGTCTCCGGTCGGTGGACTCCAATCGCCGGGGCGTTCAGTGAATAGAACGCTATCTGTATCATGATATAAAACGCGGTCCCCCAATTGTTCAAGGATGCTGTATAAGTGCAACCTAGCCATAGCAGTCGTGTAGCACGCCACCGCCACACTCGTGTTAGGGTTAGGGCGCAACGCGTCACGCGCATCCTTGTAATTGAGGAACATAACCTCATCATTTACATCAATCACGCTGTCCACGGTGATGTACGGATCCGTCAGGTACTTGTGGACGCCCTGATAGTCGTTGACAACGGCTACGTGTGGTAAATCGGGTCTTTGCCCAAACTTTCCCCATAGTGAATTTAAAAAAAGTTTAGCCAGAGTGCGGAGACCAGGGTTTTTACAAACAGAGCCGAAATCTAGTTTTACCACTTCCCTTTCCTCATAATTTTGAATGTAAGCTAACTTTTCCTCCTGTGAGGTACACCACTCTGGCCATCCGCTGGCTTCTTGTTTAATTTTCAAAAAAGTATCAATGTACCCGTGAAACAACCCTCCAGAACGAGTCTGACGGTCATAAACAGATACATTGTACTCCCACACTTCGTGTACTGCTTCAACGGTGTAGCCTTTCTCAACGGCTTTCCGGATCTCGTCAATCACCCAGACGCCTGTCAACCAGCGATCTTTTTTGTCGTTGTGCTGACACGCGCCTTGGTTTTTCTCCTCCCCGCATTTCCTTAGCTTGTCGTGCATCCGTGTAGGCAATACGGGCAGGAATAAATCTCGTGGAGGCGTCACTGTAACTTTGGCTATGCCTTCTACTTGATCTATAGACGGACAATTTGGTTCCAAGTGAATTTTGGGGTGGCCGACTGGGTATTTTTTGTACTTGCAAACGTATGGATACAATGAACACACATCCAAGTACTTGATCTTCTCCCCACAAGAAAGGTCTGTTTCGTGGAAGAGCTTGAAACAATTTGTACGCCCGCCAAAGAATGCATCCCTAGGACTGAGAGGTTCCTTGGTATACACCTCGTGCCGGAGTACAAATTGGTGCAAGTCCTTGTCTGTGCGTTTCATCGCATTAAACATGCACTCCCACATCTCTACGACCGTGTAGCCGGCATTCTTAAACTTTTCCAAACAAGCCATGGTCGCTTCATAACGCGTCTCCATGGTCTCGTGGGGGCTATTTTTGACGGGGGTGGTCCTGTCAGGGTAACAGAGAGGGCACCCGTGCCAATAACAGCCCCAAAACTGGAAGACGGTGGTGGTATCTCCAGCTTTAACAACACCGTCTACACGTCGCCCTAACACATATTCCTCACGGCCGTTACCCGCATGAAGAATAGAGACACCACGCTGATGGGCCTCCCAGCAGAGCCATTGTACAGTGACGTGCGACTGTTGGTCTGCGCACCGATAGCCACCGTTAGGGATAATACCGATAGTATTCTCCTTAAGATGACTTCGGCGGTAAACCAACATGGCCGCTCCAGCTATCGTACACGCCTCTCTGAAAGGATCCACCTTTGCTTTCTCCATGAGCATCTCTCTAAACTTCAGGCAGGCCTTCCGTAGGATCTCTACATCTTTCACACAATACAGTTCCAACTCGCGTTTAAAATCAAAGACATAGTTATCTTTGACCAACGCGTCATACCACTTCTCAAAGTGCTCCTTTCCCTCAACTGACATCTCGCCGATACCGTAGTCCTCCTTTGGCGGCAAGGGACCCCTATACCCCGCGTTTTCTTTTTTATTGAAAAAATGGGGGAAATGTCCCTTGGCCAAAGACTCGTCCAAGCCGAAAGTTTTGGGCAATTTGGACAGCGACATCGGGAGAAAGTTCAGTGAGTCAATAAAGTGGAGCGGGCCGTAACGCATGGACATGATTTTCCCACCGTTCATTATAAGTTCTGGAGTTATTTTTTAACCTCCATCATATATTTTAAAATAAAATTTCCATCATAGGATTTTGCGTTATGGCCAAGGAGGGTGATATCCTTAAATTTTGAAGCTTTAATTTGAACAATAAATTCGAAAAATTGGGCCATTGTGGTATCACCCTTGAATATGCGAGTCCTATCGCCCCCACAGTCGGTGCAATGGTGATCATTTGCATCTATATGAACACAGGCCTTACAACACGTTTGCACGACACATAGGTTTGGTTCGTGCAAGTACGTGCCTGCCGCACCTTGAAGAAGCGTTTCTTGTCTGCATTCAAAGTCATAGAATACAAACATGAAACTACTCTTTTCCAGTGACGGCTTTGACGGGGCCTGTTTCATATAACAGAAATGACCAAAAGGACGATGGGTTTCGCATACTCTACAAAAAGTCTCATAACACCTATGTGAATAATTTGATTTTTCCAAACTGAAAAATTGCCCGCATACCTCGCAAACCTTTTTGACATCACAGACCGATCTGTGACCGCTGAAAAAACCGGGACGTTTATGGTTATCAAAGCACGTCTGATTTGTGAACCAACGCCCGCAGTCTTTACAGACCACAGATCGGCCTCCGCTACAAACCGCTTTAGCGTGGCACTTTTTGCACGCGGATTCACATTTGTGCTCGTTCTTTGTGTTGAACGGTACACGACACTCGCGGCAAAAGTACGAGCACTTAAATGTGGCTGTCAAGGATGTTATGACATCAAAATGGTTTTGCTTATCGTCGTGAAAATACAAATCAAGGTGCCCCTTAAAGGAATGTTCGGAGGGAGTAGGCCCCTCATACAAGACCTGTCTCCCCCGACGTTCCCTGAACACTGTGATTTTGTATTCGGAAAGGTATTCTTGAAATTGTTTCAGCTCAGTGAGCCCACCACCTTTCAAAAGATTCACACTGGCATCACGGCATAGTTCCTCTGCTTTGAGTTTTTGAATAGGTCGACCCATTTTGATTTGTCTAAAGGTGTTCACGTCCATGCATCCTGGTTCTCTTTTATTGTCACATATAGCTTTGGCGACAACCAATGCACGGGCAAGACAAAGTGTGTCGTCATTTTGAATCGTAATGATCCCTTGGTTTTTACGGCTATATGTGCTAGCGGGAGAGAGTTTATCACATTTATGATTACCCCTCCCGCGAGGCTCCTTAAAGTGGGAGAGTTTAACGTACAATGGTGCAGTACTCAAAAACAAACTATTACTCTGCAACACGCGACTTACGTTAACAAGCACTGCTCTAGCGTCTAGCTGGTCTGCTCGCCTAAATGAGACATACACAGGGCTTAACGTTGAGTCAGTGCTACTCAAAAGTAAGCCTACGTGGTCATCGGCGCTAACGCCATGGTCCTGCAACCGATGGAGCAAATTAGTAATTTGTTCTTCAAGCCAGCTTAATGCGTCACGATCGCTTGCTGGTGCACCCAGATGTACGGTAATTTCTCTACCAGTATAAAAGAAACGCCTCAATTGTTTAATCCTCTCTTCGATGATGCGAAGAGGGATGCCATTTTGCAATTCCCCACCTACTTGATTAACAAGGCCACTAATTCCGTGTTGAGGGGCAAAAGACGGTCCCGCTATCGCCGGCTCCATGGGCCCCATCTCCCCCGCCGCCACCGGGTCTCGAACGCCCTCCCCCTGGCGTAGAGGCCGGAGTGAAGATGTTCCGGCTTGCAGGGACACAGGGGCTCGAACCCCTTCTCTCTGTAGCTGGGGCGATGCGGCTACATAGGGCTGGAGGGGTGCCACCGCTGGTGATGGTGGCTCTGTGGTCATCCCGCCATTTCCGGCCTCCAATTCAACTATAACACATGTCAAAGTAAGCCTTGTTACAACAGGCGCATATTTTTTCTTTAAAATGTATAATATGTTTGAATTTTTCAATTGCTTTAGACGTAACAGGCATTTACAGAAGTGAGTCAGCGTTTGCGGGGGAGGGAGAGTGAAAAATTTTCTCTAGTTTACCTTGGTAAGATTCGAACCTAACACTCATCTCTTTAATACTTTTTTGTATTATTATTATTATAGCATGTTCAATTTTTCAATTGCTTTAGACGTAATCGACATTTACAGAAGTGCGTCAGCACTTGCGGCGGAGGGAGAGTGGAAAAAATTGTCTCTAGTTTACCTTGCTAAGATTTGAAGCTCAAACTCATCTCTTTAATAATGTTGTATTATTATTATTATTATAGCATGTTCAATTTTTCAATTGCTTTAGACGTAACCTACATTTACAGAAGTGCGTCAGCACTTGCGGCGGAGGGAGAGTGAAAAAATTGTCTTTAGTTTACCTTGCTAAGATTTGAAGCTCAAACTCATCTCTTTAATACTTTTTGTATTATTATTATTATTATAGCATGTTCAATTTTTCAATTGCTTTAGACGTAACCGACATTTACAGAAGTGCGTCAGCACTTGCGGTGGAGGGAGAGTGAAAAAAATTGTCTCTAGTTTACCTTGCTAAGATTTGAAGCTCAAACTCATCTCTTTAATACTTTTTGTATTATTATTATTATTATTATAGCATGTTCAATTTTTCAATTGCTTTAGACGTAACCGACATTTACAGAAGTGCGTCAGCACTTGCGGCGGAGGGAGAGTGAAAAAAATTGTCTCTAGTTTACCTTGCTAAGATTTGAAGCTCAAACTCATCTCTTTAATACTTTTTGTATTATTATTATTATAGCATGTTCAATTTTTCAATTGCTTTAGACGTAACCTACATTTACAGAAGTGCGTCAGCACTTGCGGCGGAGGGAGAGTGAAAAAAATTGTCTTTAGTTTACCTTGCTAAGATTTGAAGCTCAAACTCATCTCTTTAATACTTTTTGTATTATTATTATTATTATAGCATGTTCAATTTTTCAATTGCTTTAGACGTAACTGACATTTACAGAAGTGCGTCAGCACTTGCGGCGGAGGGAGAGTGGAAAAAATTGTCTCTAGTTTACCTTGCTAAGATTTGAAGCTCAAACTCATCTCTTTAATACTTTTGTATTATTATTATTATTATAGCATGTTCAATTTTTCAATTGCTTTAGACGTAACCGACATTTACAGAAGTGTGTCAGCACTTGCGGCGGAGGGAGAGTGAAAAAAATTGTCTTTAGTTTACCTTGCTAAGATTTGAAGCTCAAACTCATCTCTTTAATACTTTTTGTATTATTATTATTTAAGCATGTTCAATTTTTCAATTGCTTTAGACGTAACTGACATTTACAGAAGTGCGTCAGCACTTGCGGCGGAGGGAGAGTGAAAAAAATTGTCTCTAGTTTACCTTGCTAAGATTTGAAGCTCAAACTCATCTCTTTAATACTTTTGTATTATTATTATTATTATAGCATGTTCAATTTTTCAATTGCTTTAGACGTAACCGACATTTACAGAAGTGCGTCAGCACTTGCGGCGGAGGGAGAGTGAAAAAAATTGTCTTTAGTTTACCTTGCTAAGATTTGAAGCTCAAACTCATCTCTTTAATACTTTTTGTATTATTATTATTATTATAGCATGTTCAATTTTTCAATTGCTTTAGACGTAACTGACATTTACAGAAGTGCGTCAGCACTTGCGGTGGAGGGAGAGTGAAAAAAATTGTCTCTAGTTTACCTTGCTAAGATTTGAAGCTCAAACTCATCTCTTTAATACTTTTTGTATTATTATTATTATTATTATAGCATGCTCAATTTTTCAATTGCTTTAGACGTAACCGACATTTACAGAAGTGCGTCAGCACTTGCGGCGGAGGGAGAGTGAAAATATTGTCTCTAGTTTACCTTGCTAAGATTTGAAGCTCAAACTCATCTCTTTAATACTTTTTGTATTATTATTATTATTATATCATTTTAGCAGCGGAGATTACGTCTTAAGATACTTTTCGCTTTAATTGTTTTCAACTACGAATGTGTCAATTTATTGGAAAAAAAAACCGCCGGAGATTATGCTCGCGTAATGAATTGATAGCTATGATACTAGATGTTGTTTCTAACGCCTGCATAATGAGTGGATAGACAGCCCGCCGCACTTAACACAACGAAAGTTAGACACCTTAAAAGGGGTAGTAAAATTTGAGTTTATAACAGCTTTCTTTAAATCGGGGAAAAATATGTTCAACCCTTTTCAAAAACATTTGTTTAGTTATCATAAGCTACTAGCTGCCTCCTATATTTGAAATATGTATCTAGAGGCAGCTGTATCCTTAACATGCATTACTTTATTTATAAAATAAGCACAACTTTTAAGATTATGTTTGGCGGTAAACAAAAGACGGTAATAAATTGACAGAGGAAATGTACAGCCCTTAACTAAAAAATACATTTTACTATATTAAGCCTGCAACGTGTAAACATACATAAGAACACGTAAACATTTAGACTGGAATTAAAAAAAGTACGCCCTAAAGTGTCAGCCAGACACAAATTTAGTACAAGAAGAATAAACTCTCATTTTCATCCCCTGTTTGGATTCGAACCCGTGGCACTGCATACATATAGTTTTTAAATTGGTTACTATTACACATCATAAATTAAAGTGTACGGACTTATGTTTATGCAGAGTGAAACGTGACTGTCTAAAGTGTTGATTACAATTTTCTGACTTTGTACAGGAAATGAACCCGTGACCAGGAGACACTAAAATGATACTCGATCACATTGTAAAACGACAATTATAATTTTCTGTCTTTGAACCCGGGACCCTTTATTGAACAAAATAGTTGACTAAACCAGTATTTTCGCTTATCCCAAGAGGGAATTGAACCAAGGACTCCCCCCCACTGGCTCAGTATAAATCATACAGGTAGGATTTTTAATAAACGTTTAAGTAGCAATATAGTTTTCCTTGCTCTAAACTGTAAACACACGCATTCTTTTATACACTAAACGATGTAGTACAAGCTCACTGCTAGCAATTGTTTTCGACTCTGAGGGGCGATATAACAGGATTTGTGCGAGAGAGAGAAAGCTACACTGCCTAGTGGCCACATGTAGAAGGTACTTACATAGCAGTCGGTCAAGGGTGTCCAAATCTGCCCAAACAGCGGGAGGCGCATTTCCCATGGCGACGAGGGGCACCGGTGGTAGGGGCGCAGACGCGAAGATACAGGGAGAGGGCCCGGGGGCGACGTCAGTGGTGTCGTGAGTGGCACCGATTCGTAAGGGCGCCTCCGAGGGAGTCGATGTCTCTACAACTGACGGTATGCACCCCCGAAGCCCTTCGTCTAAACCGTACGGATCCCAGTAGTCTGAAATTAAATAAATACAAATTAATTAGCATTTACAGGAAAAAAAACAAACAACACCAACAAGACTCCAATATATATGTTTTTTAGTCTGTTAATTACCCATTGACCCGTCACCATCAGCGTTGCAAATCCCGTTTTCATTGAACAGTAGCAGCTGGTCCAGGCTATTGGGATCCTCCGGTTGTAGATCCCCTCCAATCATCGGGGGCTCTTCAACTAACAAAAAAAAGAACACCATTGTACGCCCCAGCTGTATTAGTCAACAAAAAAACACCAGTTAAAATATACAGAAAAAAAACTTACCTAAATTTAGAAAATTTTCTAGCGACTCGAAACTCATTTTTTTGATGTTCGGTGGCGTCAAACACAAATTGAAATGACCAAATGTAATGAGCGGGTTCTATTTATACCCTCTTCAAAGAGCCTGCCGTCTGTAATGACCTAATACTCTAATGTGTCTCTGCGCATGCGCAACACAGATCTGTCCATAAGTCCATTTAGTGGTTAGAGCATTGGCGTACTAAGCCAGAGGTCCCGGGTTTGATTTCCGTGTCCAGGTGTCATATTTCAAATTTTCGTAATATGTCACTCGTGTGGTGTTAACCCTCCTAAAATACACCTTAATAGCTTTGGCTATTTATTCACATAGAGATAAATTGTTTTGGAAACCAATAAATTAGCACACTAGCCAAACACAATGTGAGATTACTCTAGTCAAATAATAGTAGAATTGTTTTATTAATGTGAGACTTGTGATTATTCAGAGCACATAGTCCTCAGTCTGTCCTAATTGTTGACAACACAACACGCAAATCATTCTCAAGACTTTATTGCTTTGTCTGGGGGGTTGTGACAAGTGCAATTCACAAAAACACTGAAAGACAAAATTTTCTTCCATTTCTTTATTTTCATTAATGTGTTCTAATATTTTTATTTATATATTCCCCCCTTAAAATCTTGCGGCACCCCTGCACAGAATGAACAAGCTCACAAAGCAATTTGTTAAAGAAAACCTTACATTGACTTATTTATTATTTGTAAACTCTCCTAGAAACCTTACATTAACTAAACTGGCTTTCGATGCCATCTAGTGGGCCGATAAGCAAGCACGACAAACCCTGTACGGCAATTAAATAATATTAATATAATATTAAATATTAAATAATGTATAACCTTTACACATGTTCCTATGTTAAATACCTAGGGGAAAAAAATCATGGCGGCTATATATATTTTGATAACATAAATAATAACTTTTACATAAGTTTATAAGTAAAATATCTAGGAAAAAAAATCACGGTGCTTATATAACTTTTAGATACATTCCCAGAAGTTTATTTTTAAATACCCGTTTCATATTCGATACTGTAAGTACCGTTACCCATCAGACACCTTCAACCTAACACAGAGGATGGGTCGTGTCTGCTAGATGCTCTGTTCAGGCAACAGCGGAGTACGCTTTGGCGCAGAATGAATAGCAAATGATGGTGCACAACTGGTTGCATGTACTGCCATGGCGCCGAATGAATAAGTTTGGTTTAGCAAACGGTGGTGCAAAATGGACGAACGAAACCTGCTTGATTATTACACCGTATAAATATGTAAGAGTAGATATCATAACTTTTCTATGTCTAAGATGAGGCTATTCCTATTAAAATTGGACTATACAGGAACACCCCCTCTGTCCACGTGGGTGAGATTTGAACCCCAGATCACCAAGCTGTCCAACGAGTTTTATTCACCCTGGGTTTCCCCCACCCTCCCTCCACGCAGATGAAGGTACATTCAAGCGAGGAGTCCTTTAAGGAACACAAACTCGTTGTTCTTTTACATTATCAATAATGCATTTGAAATAAAATAAGCGTAGTTTACTCGTGGAAATATTACGGGTAATTCTTGTATATTAGAAACGGCCAGGTAGTGGATGCGTGCGAGAGAGCTGTCATAGACTTTGGGCAGTGGAGCATGGACACTTTCCTACAAATTCGTGTACATTTTATCAGCATTCTACTTTACGCATAAATTTCCTATTAGTGTAAATAAATACAAGTGACAAGTGCAATTCACAAAAACACTGAAAGACAAAATTTTCTTCCATTTCTTTATTTTCATTAATGTGTTCTAATATTTTTATTTATATATTCCCTCTTAAAATCTTGCGGCACCCCCCTGCACAGAATGAACAAACTCACAGCTGATCTATTATCGTAATTAGTATAGCAACCGCTTAAAACTCCGACTTCCTCCCATATTTAGTAGTATAGTCTTTTGCTATAGTAGCGCCTTAAACCATGTGGTCATTCTTTATGTTACGTGCAATGATAAGCTAAATACCCGTTTTCATATTCGTTATACAGATACAATTACCGAGGATTAGCAATTTAATTTATCTGTACTTAGTCCGCTCTTGCAGAGGGCGAGAGAATTATTAACATTGAGTCGAAGTTGTGCGGTGTTATCGCCTATTAAGGGGTAACTAACTAATCGTGCCGTTGGTAAGGCGCGCAGTAATTTGATGGTCTCTGGTTCGAATCCAATCTAGACACGCAGATCATATCAGCACACGACTTACAAACTAACTTAGCTATAGAACAGTAAATTCACCGTGCAAAACGGGCGTCGCTAAAATCTACCCTCCCTCAGTGCATCTGAAGGTACTCTCGCAAATGTTGAGTGCATTGATGTGTGGGCTTAAACTTTCATAGGGATATAGTTGCGAACATTAAATTCAATATAATTGCGAGCATTAAATTATAATTGGGCTGAAGAATAAAATGGGTGTTTTCACTTTAAACGTGGGTAGCAGCACACGACTTACAAACTATGGTTTTATTTCAATATCTATAATATTCGGGCGGAGGAGTCTCCCTCCACATACCAACAAGTTGGATGTGTGTGAGAGAGAGCTGTTGGGCCGTCCACATTCATGGGATGTAAAAGCGAGTCTGCCGTTTAACGGGAGTTTTCAGAGCTGCCTTACAGGTGTCTATTTTGAGAAACACAATGACTCCTCAAGGTGAATGGAGGTTATTGCTCGGTACGTCACCCCCAGAAGGTAATGACCGGGGAGGGGGAAAACCAGGATGAACAACCCCGGCTCTGGGGGGGAGGGGTGGGGAGGGAAAAGTGAAAGGCTGAGTTGGTCATCAGAAGGCAGTGAGCCCCTGCCAGAGAAGCTTGTGTCATTTACTATCGGGCATCCGGAGGAGAAAGACGTGGAGTGGCTCTATGCTTCAGCAAATAAACTACAGCGCCCTAATTGATGAATAAAAAACACCTCTATCCTACCAATAATAACTCCAACGCCTCTATCCTACCAATCGGAGGAGAAAGACGTGGAGCGCGAGCCCCGGGGGCTCTATGCTTCAGCAAATAAACTACAGCGCCCTAATTGATGAATAAAAAACACCTCTATCCTACCAATAATAACTCCAACACCTCTATCCTACCAATTAATTAATTAACAACCAACATGTCCGGCGTATGCCAGCAATAAATAAAAAAACTACAACACCTCTATCCTAACAATTAACAATAATTAATTAACGATAATTAATAAAAAAAAAAAACATGTCCAGGGTTTGTAGGGGAGGGGGAAAACCAACAGCCAATCAGAGGAAAGTAGGGCAGCGGAAGGAGGGGTGGGGGAAGGAGGGGAACAGCCAATCACCGAGCAGGAGGCGTGGTCACGTGACCAAATCCCACCAATCCCAGCCTGTTTTCATAGGGCCAGAACACTACTGTCGGGTGTACTCTGAGTGATTTTACTAAATGGTTTTTTACTCTCCCTCTATCTCTCCCTCTAAAATTCTACCTTCCTCATTCCTACAACATTATATAAAACTAATAAAAAATAAATAAAATAACTACAATTTGACTACATACCTTACAAAATGTATAATAATTAGCAACCAAACACATCTTAAATAGTAGTTATTATTTATTTATCACCACGTCTCGTTATTTGTTTAGGCTGTACGCATTTATTTTAATCACTCTATGGATTAGAAATAAGTAAAGTAGGATTTTAAGGAAATATACCAGCATTTGCATTGATGGAGAGTGGAAAACCATTTTGGAAAATAAAACCTCAGTAGACCTGACTGAGATTAGAACCCCAACTTAAAGTCATTGGCCATCTGATAAAATCAGAGATTGACAACTTAGACCATGCGACCACCGTAGCAGGTGTATAGTAGTTGTATTTATATATATACACACACACACACAGATATTAGAAGGGAGAAGATATAGGCTTTTAGATCTAAGATTTAAAAATAATGATATTTGAAGTTTTACTTTTCATAACATGTTGCTGGTACGAAGAAATATCACTATTGATGGATTTCTTAAACTTGCCTTGAGATAAATTCTGTACATTTCCTTCGTTCCATTTCACTACAACATCTTTTTGAGATTTTTACGTTGTTTTTGTCTGTATATCGCTTTTTATATGCAAGCAATAAAAAAGTCTCCTCTTTTTGATTTGGAACAGATGAAACCACCCCAACTATAAATGGAAAACACATTGAAATCAGAAAACCTAAAGAGTGTGGATATTATTATTACAACTACAAATCATCATTCAGATTAGTGTTGATGAAGATCGCGCACGCTAACTATGAATTCATAATGGTTGATGTCGGAACAAACGGGCGAGTTTCTGATGGAGGTGCTTTTTCAAACAGAAACTTCTATGAAGATATCTAAGGGGAGAAGATGAAAATTACAGAAAGTGATTCTCTACCAGGATACGATGTAAAAATACCATTTGTTCTCGTAGCTGATGATGTCTTTCCACTTTCAAATTATCTAATGAAGCCTTACCCTCAGAAATATATTAGTAAAGAAAAAACAGTGTTTAATTTTATACTATCATGAGCTAGTCGAATAAACTAAAATGGTTTCGGAATTCTTGTCTCACGTTCCAAAGTACTTTTAAACACCGTGAGTTTAAGCCCGCGAAAGGCTACCACAATCGTTTAGCATGCTTCCATTGGCACAATTTTTTACGTAAAGAGAAGGGACACCTACTTCAGAAATACTTAATGGATGGTGAAGATGTCAAAACAGGGGAGATCCAACCTGGTAGTTAGAATGCTTATACTGAACGCCTGCTCCCTTTATAAAATAGTCAATCGTGACAGGCTACAACTACAGCCAAAAAAGTAAGGAATAAATACTGTGAATATTTCAACATTGTTGGAGCAGTTGATTGGCAATATCGGGCTGTTGATCATGATTCTGCACAGTAATACCCATTGCACTATCTATGAGACCATGTTTAAGAACATGTAAAATAACACCATTTACTACATTTTGTAAAAATATACATAATAGTGTATGGGTAGGTGATTTATAGTAATTATTTTTAAATTTGAAATATGTAAAAATGGCTAGCAATTATGATCAAAATTTATATCTGAAAAGTGTTTTTTTATCATGAATAAGACGGTATAGTTATTTTGCAAGGAAAAGTAATTTGAGGTAGTTTAGATCTACTGATAAGTAGTTATTTCAAATTAATTCAAAAATAGTTCAAAACAAAGGTCTTCAAATTAAATATCTGGGAATTGTCTTACACAATAAATAGCACTATATAAATATATTATCATACTAAAACAATATAAATAAATATATTATATTCATATTAATATTCTTTTTCTGTAAAATATGCCTGTCCCGTTTATAGTGTAGATCCTACATACGTGCCTGACTGATTATTTGTATTCGTCAGTAGGTACGTATTGGTATTTGAGCTGAGTTTTCTTTACCACCCTCACCTTCATCATCACCTTCTGCTCCCTCCATTGTTGATGTTCCATGAACCTGAGTTTCTTAATCCAGTAGGAGCTCCAGATCTTTGAAATACCACAATGTGGTTAAACGTATGTATGTGTGTGTATCGTTTAATTCAGCCCCATATTTTTTTTTAGGTTTTGTACTTTTTTACTCTCCCCGATAGTTTAACCGTAGTGTGTTTATTTTTATTTTTGTGGTGTTAGTCTCGGCATTAGGTTCTTTTTCTTACAATTTTTCAGTTTGTTACACCCCCTTCTCCTCAACTGGACAAGGGCAGGTGAACACGTACAATAAGGTAAAGAGGGCATGAAAACAACAAGAAAATGAGTTAATTGCAGAAGAGCGTTAGGACCACATATTTGTTGATAGGCCTATACTTGGACCTATTCAATCATCGGCCGCCATGAACCCTTCTCAATCACCATCCACTACTATACCTAAAGACTCAAAAGGAACGGTACGAGAGTCTTTTGTTTGATCAGCCAAAATTACTTTGAACTTGTCGATGTAAATTAAAGATTGCGAGTCTAATAAATAATTATTTATTTGAGAATAGATTAACAATAATTATATATGTATACATGTGACTATATATATATATAAGTAACAACAGATAGTTACAAGAGAATTACATAAAATAAAAAAAGGTTATGCCCATAACAATACTGAGGCGCTGTATCCATAGCAACCTTGTCCTAACGGTTACTTTTACAATGTAGCCATTACATAAACAAAAAAAAGAGGTAAAGGGGTTATGCCCATAACTATACTGAGGCGCTGTAGCCATAGCAACCTTATCCTAACGATTACATTCACTACGTAGCTTACGGCCCCTTAACAGGCCTCAGCGGCAACCCGCAGTGCGCGCTTCATAGTTACAAAACATTGGCGTATTACTTAAATGCCAACCCAAAAAGAAAGTAATATACTTATATTATTCTTAGCCCAAATTAATCCGGGCATTCGCCTTGTAAAGGTAAGTTAAAAAAAATATAAAAGGTCCCTCATAGTTTCAATCACGGGACAACAAGCCGGAAGGGCAAAACCCTGGCAATATATTTAACAAATTATATATAGCATTACGTCATATTAATCTACGTACTTAGCCATTCTTACAATATTACAGAAAATGACAGATGAAAGTCGAAAGGAAATTTAGAATGTACTGGCCAAAAAGAGAATTTAGACCTAACCTATAGTCTATTTAAAATATTCTTTACATATTTTCCAAACAGTAAATTTTGAGTAGTACGGCCGAAATTTGAATTTATACCTTTGGGAATAATCCCATCCCGTGATGTGTGTCCAAGACACGGGCAAACCAAGAAGTGCCGCTTAAGGCAAACGACATCAGATTATAAGCAATTTTTCTCTGAGAGGAGGGGAACATAGGGGAAGCAAAAGAACATAGTAGAACATTCACATGAAACAGCGGGATTGGTGGTAAAGAACAAATAGGTCATTGGAGAGACGTCGGGAACATCACGTGATCACTGACTGACCACTTCCCATGGGGCAACGTGAGAAATGCCACGCTCACCACGCCACACCTCCACAGTCTATCAGTTACGCCTTTTCACTCGGGGCGAGAACAATGTACACGGGCCGGGATGTTTGTTGATGAGACTTCACACACGGAGACCGAGAAACGGGGCAGTTTTGGTGAGTCTTGTTATGTCCACTCTTCGTGGTTGTAGACTTGGTGTTATTTAACTCATATTTGCTTCTTGCTTGTAACGTTGATCTCAAGCAACGTTACAAGTTAACTTCTTGTAAAAGTCCTGTTTAAATTTCTTAGTTTTTATAGTACCTTACACCGAGCTGGTAGCTCATGATGAACACTTATGAAATCGCGTAAAAACTGTGTATTTCCCATGTTCACGTTGTGAGAACTAGCTCTTGAATGAAGGTATGTTGTCAGCAGGCCCCAGTCACAGCATTTCAATCACCAATTTCCATGTAAATCATCGACTAAAAATCAAACATGTTTGGGACCCTTCATGCACGAACCTGACGTGTCAGTCACCTTCATGCATAGCCATCCATATATGATCAGTTTTGCATGACAGTCACTTGATGGTGCGAACTGGAAAGCACCTTCACACGCAGAAAAGGCTGGGCCGGTTAACTACGGCCAGCTGGCGACAATCTCTGAAGGGGTGGGAAAGTTTGGTTTCACACTGCAAGGTACTGACACCTGCGCACCTGGCTACATACGATTTCAAACACATCGTCTGCCATTTCCTAAATCGAAAACCTAATTTCTTGAAACTATCTTGTCAAAATAAGATTATCGTAGGAGTGCAAGGTTTTCATTTATAAGTGGGAGCGTGTTAGGGGCTGGAGGTGGGACCAGGGTTCATGCCTCCACGTCAAATAAATTAAATTATCGTTACTAAAATTAAGATTATAATGTATCTAATTAAGATGAAGTAGCTATAAAGAATATCAGACAACCAACTTACTGAAAAGTGATGTTGTGAACATTCTCATCCATAGCCTGCTTGGTGTCAAGACTCCAGTTGTAAACAACAATGATTCCATCAAACAACAGTCCAGAAACTTTCCAGTCCTCACCAGGACACAGCTGGTCCACCCACATGTTACTGAACTGTCCTCCTCCTTTGTCGTCAACCAATGAGAGGACAGAGAATCGGTAAGTCGTTTCTTCGGTGGCGGCAACAGAAATAATCACTGTAACAATTGTGGGAAAATAAAACATTTTTGAATAATGATTAGGCTCAAGAACTGATAGCCTGTAAGAATATACTATTATTTTGTTTGAATTGTTCAATGTAACATTTTGAGTGGTATTTTGTCTAAACTATATCATAAATATTATAATGGCGTGCATGAACTTAGTTCAGACTTTCCCTGGTCAGCTGTGCCTAGCATTTGGTCAGTATATTCTCTACATGTGAGTTTCTTCTCTTCTAGTGCATTCTTTTTCCCATTTTGTCTCACACTCACGACTCTGCGCATTATGCTCTCCTTACCAATCTTAATTGTCCCTCCCCTCCCCCCACTCCCACCCCCCACCTCCCCCCAGAAAAAAATATTGTTCTGTTCTATCTACAAGTTATTCCTATGTTACCTCTCAATTCGTATCATGTTCCTATCAGCATTTCTTTGTTGGACCTCGCCTTTTATTCTACTTTAAAAACAAAATTTCTGGCTCATTCTCTCTCAAACACTCAGTATTTCTTAGAAAATTAACACGGGGAAATGTTTTGCAGCAATCTACGGATAGTTCACTCCCTCCCCCCCCTTCCCGGCAGGGGTATTTCTCTTTGTAGTTTCAAGATATGTTGTCTTTTTTTGGAGTAAAACGCTCCGTTATATGTTGAGAATAGTTTATCTGTGCGAGAACAATTATCTTTGTCGATTGATGTGAGTTCAGTTATTAGGATCACTAATTATTCGTGGGTAATTTTAAGATATCCAACCTCCTCAAAAAACGTATGTTTAGCAGTGACTGCTGAGGATGGGTAGATTGAGGTTCAATACCGGTCGGGTATACTGAGGGTAGCTTTGCCTAAATGGTTTTCCACTATCCCTTCACGCAAATGCAAGTACACATAATATAACTAATACACGTCTTGTCAGAGGTGAAGGAAGCGTTATATATATTTGTGATGTAAAGTAGTACCGAAAATTTAATAAGCTCATTAACTATTAATAATGATAAATATTATAGCGTAGTTTGAAAGAGTTCTGTCTTATTTGCTATTCATAATTTAATTATTATATTATTATGTGCT
The DNA here is from genome assembly GCA_039000515.1 of Timema cristinae. NCBI lineage: Eukaryota > Metazoa > Arthropoda > Insecta > Phasmatodea > Timematidae > Timema > Timema cristinae. The sequence continues at coordinate 62,326,240 of JBCFYV010000001.1, forward strand.
CGTAAGTAAATGCAGACCAGCTACTAAAATAAACTATAATATATTGCATACCAAAGGGCCCTCACTGACCGTGAACATCGCGTAAGACTCTCCTTAAAATAAATAAAATACATTCGAAAGTTTGTACACTTGGGTCATAATATTTACTAGGTTTAATGTCGGTCATTTAATGCACACCATAATAGCTATAACCTTCACTTCATGGCTCTTAGCAGGGAGGAAGGGGATTGAATCCAGATCAGCCGTATTGCTTTTTCTCCACTTACCTTTCACTCAAATGTAGGTACATTTTACATCTTCCTCCTCCCTAACAAATATACTACTAGCCCTGACAGGGGGCAATGCACTTAAAAATAAAATAGTACAACAAATGTGCATGCTGATGATTGTTTCAGCCTTATATCTTTAAAACCAAAATACATTTACACTTAAGCGTATAACCTGGGAATGTTTGCTGTGTGTTTTTCAATTTTATTCCCATCCATATGCTGGTATTCTGCACTCATAAATACTAAATGTGGTAAGATCTTGGAATATTATTATTTAATATACAACCAAATCTAATGATGCTGCATACATCTATAAAGTAATTAAAATAAATGGTACGGAACTCCGCACGGACTTTCTCACTCCATTGTTTAAAAATGGAGATATTTACTCAAAACTCGTATTATATGTGAAACGAAATAATATACACTAGCAAACCCAAGCATAAATTGCACTATACTTATGTCAAACATATTTTGAGTCCCAGATTTAAATTGTGTAATTTTATTTTTAAAGAATTAATGTCCTCATTTGTTTGCTTGGACTTATAAAAAAAAATCTATATTGGGTCCACAAGGGTTAACACTTCGTATTGAAATTTTGACTTCCAGTTAAAATTTTAACATTTTATTAGGTGTTGCACATCTTCAGGTCATCGCGTTGCTATTAAATTACTCATTTATAAATTCTGACCAGTAAAAACTTTAAACACTGACCATTGAGACTAAACTGAAGGGGAGAGATAATCTTTGTACAAATATTTCTCCTAAGAGTTTAAAGGAAAAACAACATAAAAGTTTTGAAATACTTAAATTTAACTACTCTATGACATTTGAGAATTATTGTGTTAAAGTATTAATTATCTCTGTACAACTAAAGCTCACAAAATTGTATTAATATATTTTCCAATATCTCAAAAACTGTTGGTTTTATAAAAATATATTTCAAATATTTATTTTTATTTTTAATCTTACTACAATTTTACAATGAAAAGTTATTTATTATCTCAAATAGTTGCGGGGATACGGAAATTTCATCTTCTGTAAAGTACCCTAAAAGTCATTTTCATGGGAAAATGAAAATATCCGTTTTATTTATAATCTTAATCAACACCTAAATGAGAACTTAAATAAAAATCGTTCGAGCAGATTTTAAAAAATCTATTTTTTCTCTTATCACTTTTTATTAAACTACTCTTAATTCTAGGGTTAAACAGACACACAGACAGACGGCATTGCAAAACTCACTTTTTAGGGTTCGGGAGTCATGAGACATTAACATCCATCAACATTTCAGGTTATATTTTTTTTACGGTTGCAATACTTTACCTTTAGTGTTCGAAAAGTTAAAAAATATGTGTATATACATATATTTGCGTATAGCATGAACGTTATTGGTTTTATAAAAATATGTTTCAAATAAAAGATTTGTTTTATAGATAGCCCTACATATTTGCGCTCATAAATAATTTCATATCTCAAAGAGTTACGTAGATATGGTAAAAAAAAATAAGCATCCTGCCCGGATGTGTGCCTATAAAGAGGTTTTTTTTATAATGTTTCCCCCTCTACTTTCAGGCAAATGTGGTTACAATGTTTCTAAATGTTACCTTACTATTTATTATACCCTATTACTGCATTTAAATGGGTAGGATATATAGATCAGACAGGTGGTTGTACACATTAGGAAAAATAATACTAAGATGTGGTGCTATTTTTTTTTTATTGAAGTGATAACTTAAAGTCTCCTAGAAACTATGCCATATCACATTTTATTGGATCAATGGTTCACTCGAATATGTAAGCTATTAACTGTATCAACAATAAATAATGAATAAATTAAAGTAGGATACACAAGACGTTTATAAAAGTACGAGGGAAGTTATGACTAGAATTCCAACCCCGATCTCCCCATTATCGGTAGTCCGGTCCGGTCTCTTGCGATAGTGACGCCTAGTCTTGCATGCATCTAGAAATTGGAGGTTCTGTTGTGTTAGGTTGGGTAATATTGACATATGTCTGTCATAGACAAGTAAAAACTAAAAGCGCAAAAGAATGCTAAAAGAATTTAAAATACTTCACGATCATTATTTAAAGCAGTGTTATCTGTGAATGAGAACATAATACTACCATATTTCATTTGAAATAGTTTATCAAGAAACTTTTTCATTTTGGTATTCTTTTTATAACCGTTTCAACCCGTTTCGGTTATTACTATTGAGTATCAAAATAAACAAAACTATTTTAATCCTGACATGTTGCTTTTAAATATGACTAAGTAATGTTTACTACTCTCTCTCTCTCAATTATTTAATCTGATTCATTAGGAACTCAAGAGTTCAATACCGCACTTACTAAAGTACGCCACCTATTTATATATTGAGATAGTTCTATCCAGTTCACCTCATTACTCACGAGGATGACAAATAAAAATGTATACCGTTTTTTTTGGGAGAGGGGGGAATTTAGGGTAGTAAACTGGCCCTATCTCATCCTAGGAGAGAGTGAATATTGTGATAGTGACGTCATCATGACGCGTGATGTCTTAACCATTATTATGTTATTTTAGTTTGGTTTTCCCCTGTGACGTAATCCTTTTAAAATTGACCCTAGCATTGGCATGGGGTCATTGACCTAGTTTGTATGGGCTTATTATTGTCATACTGGTTTAAACCTGCCCGGTGTGCCCCATTTGAGTTTATGTGTGCCCATGCCTATATGACCACAGAAAATATTCACGCTGTGATTGTAAAAGATAGAAAGATAGAAAAGTATTTTAAAATGTAGTTAACCATAAAATGTAGTTAACCATGACAGATGTGTACCACATGAGCGAGGCTTCGTCGAATTCTGGGAATCTACCTGCCCCACGGTATTAGCGACAGAGAGAATCAAGGGTCATACTTGTGTGATATGAAATGGGCTGTGTACAATTACCCCAAGGGGTACGTTGTGGCAGTGTTGCCCAAGCCGCGTGTGGACTATCACCCACCACTCTTCCGAAGTCCGCCCTTCAAGTCTCCACAGCCACGACCCCAACCCCCTGATTCACCGGTATACCCAGCGTCAGAGACACCTACGTACCCACCACCAATAGATACGCTCTTGGAGGAGGAGGTAAAATCCGAATGACCCAGAAATCGCTAGGAATTATCAATAATAAAAATGTATTTAAATGTTCAAATTATGGATGAAACGCCCAATGACTATATCATCGGTTTGGGTAGTTTCGGTAACGTCTTCCTTCCAAAGTATGCCTATTATTTGGACTGCAAGCGATTTAAATCCAAACCACGTTGTATGGCATGTTCCGGTAGACAAAGTGTTATATTTAAAAGCACATTAAAAGAAACTAGGCGTACTCCATGAATATGATATGTTGTCGTAATTTTATTATCATTATTTCATAACTTAATTATTCTCACAAATTTTGTGCAAAAAATGACGGCATATGAGTTACCAACTTGTATAAACAATTTATAATATCTTTAAAATAACGATTTGTTAATATATGGCGTTGCTTATTGAATAACGAATGATTTTATTCTCACAAGACACGGACAGGTTTATTTAATTACGCCATTTCTTCCGCTGCATCATATATATACTGCGGTCTATATGTTATTTAAATGTAGCATTTGTGAGGTATCATACGCAAAGCTATCTAACCTTAATCGACACAAATATCAATGTCATCAAACTAGCTCCAATCCAGTTCCAGAGGTTCGCCAGGATGACGGTTGGTAAGAGGAGGTATTGTGCAGTGCGTTTGATCGGATCGAGAGAGAGGAATACAATCGTATCAAGTGCTTAAACGGACTCGAGAAAGACCAATGGTATAACGTGGTGCTATTAGAAAAGGACAACAATATAAATAAAGTTATTGTGCTTGATTGTGTGAGCAGAGTAAGAATTCCAGATAAAAACTTTGGAGACATTGTCAATAGGCGTTCTAGTACCTCTAAACCTATCCTGAACTATTTTGAAGTGACTCTTAATCATTTTATAGATGGTAGAAGAGATGATATTGTATCCTAAATTGTAAAAGAGAGATTATTAGTTTTTATTAGGTAGAAGAGTGATTAAATGTTCTATAGCTACAACAATATAGTTAATGCTACACGCTAAACTCTCAACTTAATTACCTGTTGCGTTCACAAGACCTAAGTAATATTTCTGCTTAGCAATGAAAACTATATGTTGTTTTGGTTGCATACAATGAGTGTTTTAAATTTAATTATTTAATTGCTGTTTGTCAATAAAACAAACTAGTCAAAAAATGTTGTTATTAATTTAAAATATCCCTATAATATGTATTTTGGAAATCCTTGGATGTTCAAAGACCGGGAGGAGATGGCAAGATACATGTGACAGCTTTGGAATAATGAAATATCAAATGGCGCAGCCTGGTAAATGTTAATCTCTATTGATTAAACATGGTTTCGAACAGATATGTCATAAAGGTAGAGTATTGTGAGGCAATTGTGTTCAAACTTGCTTGGTCACTGAACAGTCCCCCTAATTGCGCTGCTTTAAATAATGTAAAATTGACCCTGCTCCCAAGAGGATGTTTGTGTGCTTCATTTGTTTTTAATATGTTCCCAATTTGATTTTATGTGCGGCCCATTAGTCTTTAAACTTCCTCATCCCTATATGATTAGCTAGACGCTGTGATAAGCAAATATTTATTTAGTACACTACTGTCTAACTAACAGAAGCGTCTTACTAACACGTCCTGGCTACTAGTAAAAGTGACAAATTAAAAGTCCTGAATTGTGTATGTAATACTACCTGACAATAAGGAACTAAAACATTTACGTAGTAAACTTTAAATTATGAATGAATATAATATAATTGAGATTAGCACAAGTAAGATAACCTATAGTAAATTATAAATATAAGGTAATATTAACTACTGGAGATTCGAACACCCACCTAACGAGCACGTCTAAAAGTTATAAGAAAAACATGGTGATAGAAATGAAGTGTACAACATTTTAGTGGAAATAGAACGGAAAACCACACCACCATCAGCACGCTATCTAAAGCGAAAAGCTCTCAGTGCACATCACCCAGGCCGTTTTATGACGGTAAGTACACACGACAGGGATACAAACGCTCGATATTAGCTCCAAGTCATGGTGTTGTACCGGGTTGTACAATGGTGGGAAACTACTCAAAATAATATACTACGTGCCCCAGATCAGCTAGCTGACAAACACCCACTTCCCTTGACCTGGATACCCATTATTGCCCAAATCGGGTGATTCTCAGACGGGTGCCAGCGGACCCCCCCAGTCTAGTATATGGTGGTAGTGCTGCTTATATTAGTGGTTTGCAGGTAATTATTCTAGAGCAATCTATAGTGAGACCATCTACTGGAACTGATTTGAAATCCAGGGTCCGATTAGAGCCGCCATTAATCTACGTCCAGCATTGTTCAAAACACTGTAGATTGGTTTTCTACTCTTCAGATACGTAGATGCTGATAACTTCTTCCCCATATGCCCAATAAAGTAATTATAAATGTAGAGTAAGATGTGATGATAAATAGAATTACTGACACTACGCGGCTACGCCAGCTCAGGAGTAACGATGATCACGCGAACTAAAACTTCTCGCTCATGGGAGGTAGAATATACCAGGAGGAAAGATGATATTCTAGTTTCTAGTTGTTTATAAATAGTTACACTATTAATTTTTGATTGACCTGCCATTTTTTATTGAGTAGAATTTTAAAACTTAGGCTATTAGCATGAAGCTAGCCAAGACAGTTCAGATATTAATCCAAAATTTGACTCACACATCACATTTGCTAGATTATTATTATTATTATTATTATTATTATTATTATTATTATTATTAGCACCGCGTCTTACTACCCGTTCGGGTTATACGCACTTATGCTAATGTGTCATGGTAGGGTGATTGTGAGATGAAATGAAGGACCTACAGTTTAACGTGGAATCCGAACCACGGTGGAGGCCTGGCATTCTCCACATTCACAAGATGTCTTGTCAGAGGTGAAGGAAGGGTTTGGCATTCAGATAAATCTTTGCCGGGACCGAGGATTGAACCCCGGCTGGCAGCACAGAAGTCTGACACCTTACCCCTAGACCACCAGGTCACCCCACATTTGCTAGAAACTTGTTGAAAAAATATGGCGTATCTTTAAGTTAAGACAGAAGTTTGATTTTTTATCACTTATGTTTACATATTCCTAAAATTGCGCATGCTTATACATTTCAGTACAGCCACACACCATTTAAAATAATGATGCCCTGTCCAAGTGGTCAAGTGGTATAGAGCGGCCTATCCCTTGGGCTACTACATTAGGCACACATATAAGTCGAACTCGTGACTCCACACGTAACTTTTTAATGGTTTCTTAATTCTAATGTGGATGCCCTTCTTTTAAACTACTGTGATCACCCTAGTTCTTAATATAAAGCGTTTCATAATCCTGGAGCTTGATAAACCAATTAATTGTATTGCAAACCAAATTAATAATAGATATATAACCAAATCGTTTTATTTTGTTGAATAACACACCTGCACACTGTTTTCGGTACACTGTGTACCCGTTTCGGGGAACGTGTGATCTAACGCGCTTGTTTCACACTCAACAAGGATACTATAACTTCCTTTTGTTACAATAGTAATGATATATCAATAAAATTATAGATTAACCAGTAAACTCTTGCAAAACTTTCGCACATTCAACCTCCCTCCCCCTTAACCCCCCCCAAAAAAAATTATTTAGTTTTTTTGGGTTGTTGAAATTAAATACTCAGCGAAGTGTATACGCAAAATAGCATAGAGAGTTTATTTTCGGTAAATGATACAAAAATATTTTTAGATTTTTCTTTTAATTTAAATTTTAAACAAATAATGCATTTTAACTTAAAGTGAGTATGCTATAACAGAAGTCGGTAAAAAAAATGCTATCCGCTGATCCCTTATGAATCGCTGTAAGCTTTGTATTAGTTGAGGAAAAGGGATGTTGACAACAGAAATAATAATATATAACCCGCCTCGGTGGCGTAGTTGGCTAACGCGCTTGTCGTGTTGAGCTCGACTGTTGAGGACGGGGAGATCGAGGTTCGAATCTCGGTCGGGTGAGCTGGGGGTGGTTTTTCCTAAATGGTTTTCCACTCTCCCTCCACGCAAATGCGGGTTCACTTCCTCTAATTCAACCTTCCCAATTCCTAAAATCCATTAACGTAATTAGTACTTAAAGCGTATAACCCGAACGGGTAGTAAGACGCGGTGCTAAATATTAATAATAAATAAGATAACCTAATTTTATGGAAAATCTACCCAAAGCTGTCATTCTATAAAAAGTCTCCCTCACATGAAGTAATCGAGGGTTTTGGATTCTGAGTGGGTGTACTGAGGGTGTTTTCCCGCTCTCCCTCCGCGCCAATGTCGGTATTTTTCTTGACTGCGTCAATTGGCCCTCTATGTCACAGGTCCCACCGCGAGATAGCTGCACGGTAGACTGATGGCGCGCTTCCCAGAGGGTCGATTCCTCCATTTACCCTGAAAGGTAGCAGCAGTCTTACCTTGTCGTGTTGCACTATGACCCTATCTTATAAGCTACACCAAAGTGTAATAAAGCAAGGTGAGCTTGCTACCTTACATTTATGTCCCGAATACTTGAGGAATAGAATTACATTGAAAATTAACAAATTAAAGTTGTATTTCTTCCTTAATACTCATATATGTGGTCACATAGTATAACGCGTCCAGTTTGCCAATGATAGGAGGAGGAGGAGGTCAGGGTTCAAACCTCGGTCAGGCATGCTAAGTATTGCATTTACTAAATGGTTTTCCACTATCCCATCACTGAGTAGAGGGAGAGTAGAAAGCCTATTAGGGAAAAACATCCCTAAATACGTCCGACCAAGATGAAAACTCCAATATCCTGGTCATGAGAAGCCTGGTACTTTTTACTAGACTTGCTCCAGTTTTCTAGCTTTTTCTGCCCTCTTAGTCCTTTCTCCCTAGTTTATTTACTATCTGTTGCTTTTCTGACGGCATCAACTATTCTCAAAACAAAGCTTAGTACAAATACTGTACCGTTAAGATATGAGACGTCTAGGTCGTAATATATTTAGCCATGATAGTTCCAATAAATATCTCAGTATAAGTTTCTCAAGGGAGCTATGTACCAAAAAATATCCACTGCTAATGGCAAATGAAGCTAGCTTAGTGCCCGAAATAGACTATGAGTTATTTGAAATGATACTCCTGAGTTTATTTAATCTTTACCGAACAGGGCTATGTGTCATTGTCCTTGCTAGCATTTGAAATATTGAGGAAGACAGGAGGAAGTGATTACCCTTTCTTCAGGTGTAAAATTATTTGAACGATGAAAGATTCGCCACATTCCATTTTAAGACGCCACATCTATCAAAGGTTTTTAAATAAACTATGTCTAAAGGTAATGACATAACTTTGTTACATGTGAAAGAACATCCCTATGGCTACACCAGCTAATTGTCAAGTTCATGGGCTCTATAGATATTATTGCTGCCAGATAACAAGATAATTGTCAAGTTCATGTGCTCTATAGATATTATTGCTGCCAGATCACAAGATAATTGTCAAGTTCATGTGCTCTATAGATATTATTGCTGCCAGATCACAAGATAATTGTCAAGTTCATGTGCTCTATAGATATTATTGCTGCCAGATAACAAGATAATTGTCAAGTTCATGTGCTCTTTAGATATTATTGCTGCCAGATCACAAGATAATTGTCAAGTTCATGTGCTCTATAGATATTATTGCTGCCAGATCACAAGATAATTGTCAAGTTCATGTGCTCTATAGATATTATTGCTGCCAGATCACGAGATTATTGTCAAGTTCATGTGCTCTTTAGATATTATTGCTGCCAGATCACAAGATAATTGTCAAGTTCATGTGCTCTATAGATATTATTGCTGCCAGATCACAAGATAATTGTCAAGTGCATGTGCTCTATAGATATTATTGCTGCCAGATCACGAGATTATTATTTTTTAACTACCAATCTAATGGCGAATGGGGAAAGACTGTTCTAACAGACATTAGTGGTGCTAAAAAAAACTCCTTTTGCTATCGGGTTTGGCAACAACATGGCATTAAGCACCCAGATAGAGATATCGGGGTTCAAATACAATTTGGTAGGGCACGCAAAAGTGTTGGGCTTTTGGGTGTGGCAACTACGTGGCATGAAGCACTCAGCAAAATATGACACGATTAGTCACAGTGGTTAGAGGGTTAGTGGCTCCTCATTAGGGGGTCATCAATGATACCCTCCGAACGCCCTTGTCGATTGAGATACTAAAATTTCCAATCCTGGAGTGTGATGGCACAGAGCACTTACTACTGGAGGTGGGAGGAGAAATGTGAATGTTCCCCCTGGCAGCCGAGGTATAGACTGTGTTCATTATGTGTTTGTCTTAGTTATGGGCATAATCCAATGATTTTAATAATGGAATAATCATTTGATTCTTTGAAAAATAATCGAATGAATCGAAATATTCATTGGAATAATTTTTAGAAATAGTAAATAGTGTCAGTAATAATCGGATGTTACTATTACTTTAAAAGTAGTTACTATTTTCTGGTTTTGCTTTAAGCTACTATCCTCTTCACCCTGCTTTCGGCTTTCCCAACACGCATTCCTTTTGTTTTGCAGCTTATCAACACACTTGTCTATCTTCTAGTTCTTTGTGCCGGTGTCAAAGACCAAAGTATTCACAATAAGTCACATAACTACACCTAATTTCATAGCTGAGGAACTGCAAGTCTGATGAAGTAAAGATTTATCTACGCTCTCTCTCTCTCTGTTACCTGTTGCCAAACCTTTTAGCTTTCGGTTGTTGGTAAGTGACTGGGGAGGTTTACTTGGAAATCCTTCATTGGAAACAATGTGGCATGGGGAGGTTGGGGGGTTTAATTGACAGGCAAAAACATTTCCTATCAGTGTACAGCCATTTCTAGAAATATTAACTGTTTCCACAATCGTATTTTTTTCAAGATTGAAGTTTATTAAAAAAAATATTCCTCAAGTAATTATGCCTAATTTATGTATAAAGCTTTTATTCCTCATAAATAATATACAAACAAATATATTACAACATGCATTTTTATACTAAATGCTATAAATGACATTTTTACTTGTTCTTAATCAGAAAATTAGGGTAACTATCAATATCAATCCAAACTTTAATTTTCTTTAGGGTAGGTAATTCATTGTTACGGTAAAGTGAATGTACCTTTCTGCAAATTTCTGCTTAAGTAAAAATGTTTATCCAAACGCTTCATTTGAGTGCAGTTATTTCCTTTTTTGATCGGTGTCAGTAACTTTCCTTTAGTTTTGAATACTTGTTTACTAACTTATAAGAGACACATGTAGCTTCTGCAGTCGGCATTGCCACTTGATTTACTGAACAAGTTCCGTCTTAACGAAAATAGGTGTAGTCTCTTAACACCATTGCCCTTTCTTTACTACTTAATATTTTCCTCTTGAAATGTAATTGTTTGTAACAAGCCGGATATTCCATAATTTGTATTATATTTTAACTGTTAACAATACACTATTAATCAAATAAATATATTAATATGCACATAAAACTATAATTCCACAACCTTACGGCAAAAATACAAAATGCACATACACACACACACACACACATACAAAATCTTAACGTGATCAATAACAAATATTTCTCCACACAGAGTACTAATAAAATATAAGTGTTTATTTAGTTAATGTTTTTGAGCTAGTTATTAGGAACACGAGACTAAAACTACTGCAACTTTACGAATGTACCGGAGAAAGAAAGAAACGCCATTTACTGGCAACAACGACAGCCCAGCATTGCCAAATTTGATATACATTCGAAGGAAGACTGGTCACGGAAAACAAAAGAATGACAACGCTGTTGTTCTATAGTAAGCATGCAGTTCCCTCAGTAATGAAATTAGGTGCAAACTACCTTGCCATTAATAGCAATACTTTTGCGTAAGAATAATAATAAAATAAAGAACATACGTTTCGATTCGTTAAAATAAATGACCCTCAAATACTTCCTAAACATACAAAATTATAAACTTATTATCCTATTTATATATCGAGTAAGTGCGTAAATATTTTTGATTTGAATATCTGAATCAACTGACTGCATACAGCCTGAAAGCTTCACCTAGAATCAAACAAACAATTTACTACTCGACAAACGACGACATAAGATTATGTAGGGTACAGTTATAAGAATGTGAAATTACTTGAGTGAATAAAATGATAAGATGATATAAATATTACAACCGGGCAATGTTTTATTAAATAAATAAAAATATACACGTATCTATTTAAAGGAAATGTACATTTAAAAAGAAACAATCTGCGTAGTATAAATTATAATGTAGCAAAATAATCTAATCGTTTTGTAGATTTCCTTCGATTTATTTTTGGCTGTTATTCGAGTGTAAACTGTACAATCACTTACACTTTTTATTATATTAGCCTTAGAATAATTCAAAAGCGTAAGGTCGATTATTGTGTAGTAATGGAATACTATTTATTGAAAATGAACCTAAAGGAAATGAAGTGATAGCCCAGAAACATTCAAAATCATAAGGTCGATATTCCTCAGCACTTTGGCAAGGCAAGGGACTGGTGGAAACTCGCGTCAAGTCAGCTAGTGTTTTCATTCAAAATCGAATGAATCGATGCTATTCATTAGATTCTGACCCATCACTAGTTTGACCACAGGCAGCCATCACCAGAGGAGGAGTGCCCGACGCCATGGACTGTACACTCCTCCTACCAATAAAACCTCCCCCCCCCCCCAAAATCCTCCCCCTCCAGGAATTAAATACCAATAAAAAAAACTACCCCAAAACAACTCCCCACACCAACCCCAGTCTTTCCCTCAGCATTCGATCAAATGGGATGTATATATAATCAAATGAGGCACATATATAATCAAATGAGGCACATATAAAATCAAATGAGGCACACATAAAATCAAATGGGGCCCACATAAAAAATCAAATGCAACACACTGGGCAGGATTTAACAAGATTGGACAAGAATGAACCCCTAAAGACTCATCCAATTACCTCCACAGGTGCCCACACCATTATAAAACACCCCAGGATAAAAAAAAACGATAAAAAACTTCAAAAACTGAGATAAAGAAGCTGGAGTGCTAGGGTCAGTATATTAATATTGAGCTATTGGTAGTTTAATGATGACTTTTTTTTAGAAATTTTAATATCGTATTTTAAAATATGGCTTTAATAATTTGGTTCAAAATGAGTAATTGTTAAGATTTTTGCATTGTAAATAGTTATATATATTTGTTTTTCTAAAAAAATATCATTTAGTAATAGTAGTTAACTAATGACTGAGTCTTGTAACGTAGGATTTAAGCTTTAATGATTAGGTTCAAAGCTGAAAACGGGAGACTATTTTGTATTATCAATATTAATGAATCTTTATTCATCTAAAATAATTTAATTTAAGGGTTGTTTAACTACAATGAAGGATATATAAAATTTGATTTTTTTTTTTTAAATTGATCTTGTTGAATTCAAAATGGGAATCTGATATTAGTTTTTCACGATAAACAGGAATACGGTTATATTTATTAAATAACAAATAATTTTAGGTTAGACCATATTTTTAAGAATTCTAATTTTATTAAATAGCCATACTTGAACAATTTGGTTTAAATTAATTTATTAATAAGGAGTGTTTATTGTGAGTAACAAGATGATTTGTTTGTGACGGGTAGATCGAGGATAGTATCTTGGTCGAGTGTTCTGAAGGGTTTAAAAAAAAGGTAAGGTTTACCAATCTCCCTCCACGCAAATTCGGGTACACACCCCTAAATGTGTAGTAAGACGCAGTGCTAAATGAAATAATTTCACATCAAACTATTTATGTTGGCTATTCATGTTTTTTACACAGTATATAGATACCGGTAGTGTTATTGTTTTCACATTAGGGGCTTATATCACAATAAAGTTTCTTTTTTTATTTAAAAATATATTTTTGTCCAAGTAATGTGTATTCCGAATAGATGTTCATTTTGCCAAGTAAATTTTCTTAAGGCTGATTGTATAATGTAAAACATTTTTATTTTAAAATATGTATAATTTATGATTGTCTCTAAAAACGTATTCACGGTTCAAGCTTGTATTTGTTTAACTAATCTAAAATTCGCGTATGTAATTTTATTAAATTTTATTAATTTTAATTTGAAAAAAGTGTGTATATTTTCATATTATGGTGCCTCAAAAGTTTTACAAACAAGACAAATGGGAACTTATAGAACTGTGAGATCCACATTTTCTTATTTTGGGACCACAGAGAACGTTAGGTCCATCATAATTTTGAGGCCAAAAATTTACATGACTACCAATATTTATTTAGACTATTAATAAGTAAAAAAGCTAGTATTTATAATCAATATTATCCTAAATAGTGTTTAGTTCATTAAAATTAGATCATTTAAAAACAAAAATAGGTCGGTATTCAATTACAAAGATTTAATATTACTTAACTAATATCCACCCATATTTTCGGGTTCGGGTTATACGCTAATTGTTAATGAGTACAATAATATGAACAAACATTTTCATTGATTGAGCTCAGTGTGTAGGCACTGCGGAACTGCAGCACCCCCTATTTCCACTTGATATTATCGATAATATTTAATAAAATGAGTCCTTTTTTCTTTAACTCTGTCTTTATTTTTGTAGTACAATATATATTACTTAAGCTTAATGTCACTACTTCAGTAGCCATCCCCCAGTTTATGAAAAATATACAAAAATCTGTGTATGAAACTGTGTACTTCACAGTGCCAGCGATGTGGTGTTTGACTGTTGTGCGCATGCACACATAAGAGAGGGTTGGGGAGGAAGGCGGGACTGCCAGGTAGAGAGAGCACTGTTGCTCTCACAGTGCCGGATCTGGCGTGATGGTGGAAGGAGGTTTTTTTTGCTCAGCGTGTGTTGTGCTTAAAAACCGTGTACCATATTCTTGAATGTGATAAAGTGTAGAAGAGTGTAGAATTAGATTATTATTCTGCTTCCAGTTATTCTATTTGATTAATTTTTTTTTATTATTTAACAGAAATACTAAATGCTCTTGTAGTAATTTCAATGGAGAAAAATTTCCTCAATTGTCATCCAGAGATCAAGGAGAAAATTATTGAACTTTTTGCGCAAATTAAAACAAGAAGAATGGATTTAATTTTTAAATGAATTGATCAAGCTTGAACTGTAACAATTTAAGTTAAAGTAAGTGAAAAAGTTTTTTTTGTTAAAATTTTATCAAGTTGCTGAATAAATTTTCTTTTTATACGCGTTTTTTTTTTTCCTTTTACACAATTTTAAAACAAAGGCTAAAAATTTTCTGGAGCAGCACCCCGCTAATTTTAGCCACTGATTGAGTTAACAAAAATAATATTCAATTATCTGCCCACTACGCTCAACGAATATAAAATTTAAAAAATTGTTTTGAATCAATAAGTATTTTCCTACACCTTCTGTCAACTTTATGGGTAAGAACATAATTTTAAAGCTTCACAATATTGGACGAAATGGTTTGTTTCTTCGCTTCTAAAGAGATCGTGGCAACGCTGTAAATGGAATAAACTATTATTGATTCACCCTAAAGCCCGTATCACACGACACTTGCTTATACTAGAAATCAAGTGTGCTAGCTAGCACCTAGATATCTGTATACTAGCTAGTACAATGGAAATGGGACTATAGTATTCACACGCTGCCAGTTTGGTACTAGGTCCTAGTGCAAATATTTATCGAAAGTCAGAGATTAATTTTGAGTGCAGCAGCTGCATTAATCACTAATAAAGATATCGAAAATTATGAGAGGGAGCGTAGGAAAAAGAGTATAGACACGGGAATGGTTGGTAAAGACGAAATAATGGTCGCAGAATGCTAAATATGATACATTCGGAGGTTAGGTAATATACATTCGGGGTGATATAAACGTTTAGTATCTCCCTAAATTTGTATTCATTTATTTACATTGAGGTCAAAGGTCCCTAAGCCCATGGGTGTCCAAGTACAGTATCCTTGATAAACAAATGGTCTTTTTTAGGCCTACGCACACTTTATATTCTAAAAAACAAACAAAAAAACGCCCAAGGTTGGCATGCTATCAAGTTTATTTAGATTAAAATTGGGTCTGAAACATAGTTTGTCGTTTTTAGATGACATGTTTTAAATTAAATTTATATATATTAAATATATTGACATACTGTGCCAATTTGGTATTATATAAACAAGGTTGTTTAGAATAATTTTCTGCCAACAACAAAGTCACGTCCAATGACCATGTTGGCGTCATTTATACCATTTATCTACAAAACAGTCTCAGCGCACATGATTGGTTGAATTACACAGACTAGTGTCGAAACTAGTACGAAAATAGCACGTGTTCTATCCTCACAACTAGTATGGTAGCCAGTACCAAGAGGCAGAACCAGTATACTTTTTCTGATTCACATGACGCTAGATGATGACGTGCTTGCTAGTGCTAGCTAGCACACTGGATTTCAAGTACGAGCTAGTGTCGTGTGATACGGACTTAAGCTGAGACCTGATGTAAACAAAGCCACGTGGAAGTCTATGTTCTGATTTGTTACTGGACAGACCTCAATGGTATCTTTTCACTAAATAGTCCCTCCTTTGTTTTGTCGACAGTTCATCTTGGCAGTGTTAACTGACGGTTGTGAGTGTTGAATGCTTCCCGTCAATCTGTGACGTCTGATTCTGTTAGACATAAGACAGGAAACTTAAAAGTGTAAAGAAAATAAAAATATTCGTAGTGACCTACTTTGCTATAATACTAACCATACATGGTAGTACCTGTTTAGAATATTGCACTATGTTTCATCAATCATATAGGTCCTTCGCGTAGTGATATGGGAGTGTTTGTTTACTTCCGGTCTCAGGCTAAGATGAACCAATAATAGTGAATTGCTAAACGGTACGCGTAGTTCCTGGTATTCCTGCAAGCAGCGTTACATTACGGCTACCAAATTGTTTCAAATTTTAATTTTATAGATACATTTTTAAATCTTAGTATTCACTGATAGATTTTAAATAAATAACTAAAACTGGGATAAAAAAATATTACTTAGCTCTGTGCTCTTCTTTTTTTCAACATTAATACATACATTTATATTAATCCTGTTAACGTAATTATTCATTAAAAAATATAAGTAAATAATAGAATACTAAATGAAAATTCTAATCCAAGATAATTGAAGTAAAAATAATTCTGCTTTATATAATGAAATTAAATTTTGAATATTTCACTTAATAATGTTATTATTGGCAAAATAGTGTGAAGTTGAAAATGTGATAATTTGTATTGTATAGTTTAATTAGTATGATTTTTTTTTAAATGCATACAGAGTATTATTTCTCTGTAATTAAATAAATTCCTTTTCATTGGTAAGAACCTATTTCAAATCCATAGAACGGTTATGTCACAATTTTTTATTTGGTAATACCATGTTTTTATGGGTGAACGAATGTTGACCAGCCCCTTAAGTCAACCTCACCATCCGCACTATAAAATAGTCCTATTTTTTCAGGGCCAATATGATATTCACACCCTTGATAAACTAACTAGGTATATAATATTTCTCAAACTAATTCACATATACAATATATACTCTACTCGCCACAGATGCTGGAGCTTAACGAAGATAATCGAAGCTGTGGGTTTGCGTGTCAGCCGTGGTGGCAGCTATATTATTATTATTAATTATTATTATTATTATTATAATTATTAGCACCGCGTCTTACTACCCATTCGGGATATACGCACTTACGCTAATGTGTAATGGTAGGGTGATTGTGAGATGAAATGGAGGACCTACAGTTTAACGTGGGATCCGAACCACGGTGGAGGCCTGGCATTCCACACATTCACAAGCTGTGAATAATACACGTCTTACCCCTAGACCACCAGGTCACCTGGCAGCTATAGCATCTACAAAAGTGATTTAACTCAGATCTGAACTATGGAGCTCCGAACGAGTGAGCCTGATTAGTGAAGAGTTCAAGTGCCAGCGCGTGTCGCTCCTGCAAAAAGAGAGATGCAGCCAGCGAGACTCGTGAGAGCTTACTGGTCAGCTATTTCCATACAGGCGGCTTTGATGTCGCGTATTCCAACCAGCCAACCCTACTTGTTTGATGTCATCATTTCACAACCCCCCGTTACCACCTTACCTTACTCCTAGTCAGACACACGAGCTTATTAGATATATTATAGCCTGTGTTCAAACCTAAACCCCGCGCCCATAACACTATGTTCACCACGGAGATCCAAAGAAACATGGACCTACTGGCGATGTTGAAGACGGCACATTTCCTCTCGTATGGCTATCCTACAGCTAGGAAGGGGTTTAGGTTAATAATATGCCAACTGGTGTATTTTATCTTACTTTAAAATGTTAAGATATTATTATTCATATTAATGAGCTATCAAGAAGGTTTGGTTCTGAATTTAATGTGGTTAGTTTAAAGGAGTTAGCCACCAGAGTAGGCGAGTTTGTGTCTTTTAGTTTAGTGTCATAGCTGGAATAAGTGTATATGTTGGATCGCTGATGTCAGCAGTGGGAGTGGTTTTAGTTCAGAATCTTCGAGTCAAAAGAGGATGTTGTCGGAAACATCAGTAATTTTTGGTTTGACATCATGCTTTATTAGTTAACCCATTCACAATTGATCTGGCTGTCCTAGTTAGATAATTGTTTTATTGTAATTATTATGATTAATAGAGTGATGTCATAGTTATTTTGACTCTTCAAGTAAGGCGATTGGGATGAATATCTGGGCAAACCTCAACTTACGTTTCTATTTTGCTTATCGTATGTGTAAGAATTGCAATCTACATAGTTAAGTTCACCTTTCATTTTGTTTCCTCATATAGGAACGTGTCATTTGTATTTTTGTATATGAAAGTAGCTTCATACTAATTGTTTGTGTAGACACTTTCAAATATGTTTCTACACAAGGTAGTTGGAACCCTTAGGGTACCCTTTTTCGCTCTCTTCTCTAGAAAGCGCTTCAGTTTGAATGTGTAGCGCTATTAACCTGTTTACAGTGTGCACTGCCTAAACTTCATGGCCTTTATTATTTATTTATTTTGTAAATTTCCAGTGTCTAATTTTAATAAACTCGTTATTTAACTCCTATCTTTGCTTTCGAATTGTTGTAGCTTAGCCCCTCCATTCCTACAAAGGCCCAGGCTATTACACTAGTAGTTCGAGCTATATCCGTTGAACTCGTGCCTCGAGCTAGCGCCATCTCTGCAGCGACCAAAACAAGGACTGTTAACAATTTAACTGCTAGTCAAGGGAGAGCCAAGGTAATCGTGGCTATGACGTCACACTCCTATCCTGCCACATCATACAGTACCACAATTATTATATTTATCGGCAGAAGCGAATTTACACTATAGGCCCACTAGGCATGGGCCTAAGGGCGGCGGCTTTAGGGAGCGGCACATTTTGGAAAACATTATTTTTATTTTTATATTTTGTTTTTAATAATTATGTTTATGGCATGTATGTATATGCCTGATTTTCTTTGTTAAAAATCGTTTCTCAAATACTAACTTCCACTACCCCCCCCCCCCCGCGCCCCCAAAATCTCTTTCCTCCAAAACATCCTAAAACCCTTCTAAAAAAAAATTGAGGGAGGGCGCATATTATAATTGTGCCTAGGGGCGCAAAAAATTTTAATCCGCCACTTCTTATCGGAGTTGAATTGTTTCCGAGTATTTTTGAAAAATGGTTTCCAACAAATTGTGCCCCATTATCTCCATGTAAGGAGCTTACTTAATTAGATTCCTAATCCCTAGCTTGTTAAAATAAGCCGTTATGTATTCGCTTTTATATTTTCAAGAGCTTAAATATAACACGCGTTGGTGGCTGCATGGTCTAAGATGTCACTTTCACAGTAGACTAGACTGCCGATGACGAGCCAAATCAAAGTTCGAATCTCGGTCGGGTGTATTAGGGTGGTTTTCCCCAAATGATTCTAAACTCTCTTTACACGCTAATGCGAGTGCACTTCATATAAAAGTATCCTTCATTATCCCTGAAACTACTAACGTAATTAATACATAAGCTTATAGCACGAACGGGTAGTAATATGAGTTGCTAAAACATAAATAAAAGAGTGTTTGGTAAATTATAATGTGAAGCTCTTATATTTGAGCTAATTGGCTAAAATGCTATTATAATAAGCACAATCTCTATCTCTAGAATATAATACTTACCTTGGTAGACCACTCCAGGAACAAGACCTGGCCGAGGATCAAACAGTGGGTGTTTGACAGTGAGATTGAGTCTAGGAGTCACTGCAGAAGTCACTTGCAACTGTCCCCCCGTGGCGCAGACCATGTCTTCCTCGTCCTTCCCTTGGTATGGTTCGGATGACACCGTCAGCACGATGGTCGGGTGGTTATGGTCACTGTCCTCTAAGTTCCTACCTTGAGACTCTACCATAGCTGTGGGGATGTACATGTCCTTATCACCCTCCCCTGGAATCGTCATTGCACCACCCGGTGTCCCCTGGTTACCCGCAAGGAGAACACACACCACCAGAAGAGACAACACACCATGCCAGGGGACAGTCTTGAGGCAGTGCTGGCAGGTCACAAGGCTTGGACTGGCGGCCAGCAGTCTCTGCATACTCACTGGAGGGCTTCACAAAAACTCTACACTTGCTACATGCGCTGGGTGAGCACATTCAAGATAGTTTGTTGTCAGTAGTTAGCATCTATTTTACTCCCCAAACAACTCAGAGCAGGCCTCTAGAGTAGAGGTGTCCAGTGTGAGTTATGAAATCATACGGCCTTATATCGTATTTTACTTTTCACAGTGCGCATACAAATATTATTGATATTAAAAATAAACATGACTAGGAACACAGCCTTGGCTTTAATCTCTGAAACTTTGCTTCTGTTTAGGATATTTCATGTGATACGTAGTGACTTTTTGAATTCTTCTACATTTTGTTTATTTATAATAGATTATTGCAGTTAAAATGTTCCAACGTTTGTAGATTTGATTAAGATAGACTTCATTGTAAGAATATTGTTTAATTAAATACAATATTTTTAACTCTACTTTTGATACAAGTATAGTGCTAACATCAAAATTCGCGTTAATATAAAACGTGAAGAAATTATATAAATAATAAAAATACTTAGATATACATTAGTATTTTTTGATTAATCCTCAAATGGGCTGGTGTAGTTAAATTAATTTATATTTGGAACAAAAGTGCATTCTTATATAATTTAGTTCTACACCTAGTTTCTACCCTAATTCATGAATTGACAAATTTAATCAACACAATCCTAATTTACCTTTTATGTTTACTTAGTTAATCACTTCATCGAGTGACTTTCATTGATAATTATAAACGAGACAAGCTTCTGATGTTATTTCTCTTGTCAAAGATAATTTTCTCATTAGTTTTCAAGTCCATCAACAAACGCAAAGTATAAATAGCGCAACAGATTCATTACCCATTCACAGAGCCAAAATACCGACATTTGTCTATTCCACACAATTGATCACTCAAACACTGCACTTCTTCACAACACTAGTCAAATATCGGCCCTTTATCAACGAACATTATCATCAAATCAACAATTGTAATACTGAGCTAAAAAAAAAGTCACATTCAAATTTTAAAAATATTTCATTTGTTCGTGGAAATGAAACCCGAATGACCGAAATAGAAAAACCACTGGAATTTGGAACAACCAACAGAGCCCACGTTTAGAACGGTCGATGAAACCCCGGAAAGTTAAAACATATACATCTTTTGTTTTGTAAAACAAGGGTAAAGTGACGTGTGAATGTTCGTCTGTTGGAGTCCTCAGCATAACTAGGAAGAGCGTAAGGTCACTAGTTCGTTAGCGTTAGAGAGAGAAGAGAGAGAGAGAGAGAGAGAGAAGAGAGAAACGCGACTAGCATCGACCGTGTTTCCCTCTACCCCTCAAACAACCCGAACTTTAGTTCAAGCCAGAATCGATTCCCGCACACTCTATAACAACTTCAATACACAAAGGCGCCCTACTTTAACTACTACTGGCAGTATTAATCACCCGTAAAGGGATAAAAAAAAACAGAAACAGCCATAAAGAAACTTTCATGTTTAAATAGTAAGTAGGTTGAACACGATACGTTATTTATTTAACATGACTTTCTTGTGGGCTTTACCCCGTGCTTTTCTAAACACAAGCTGTGCAGGGAGAAAAAGTCAAATTGGAAAATACTCATTGCTCTTCTAAACACAGGCTGTGCAGGGAGATAAAGTCAAATTGGAAAATACTCACTGCTCTTCTAAACACAGGCTGTGCAGGGAGATAGAGCCATATTGGAAAATACTCACTTGATGTGCTCTTCTAAACACAGGCTGTGCAGGGAGATAGAGTCATAATGGAAAATACTCACTGATCTTCTAAACACAGGCTGTGCAGGGAGATAGAGTCATAATGGAAAATACTCACCTGGTGTGCTCTTCTAAACACAGGCTGTGCAGGGAGATAGATTTACAATGGAAAATACTCACCTGGTGTGCTCTTCTAAACACAGGCTGTGCAGGGAGATAGAGTCACAATGGAAAATACTCACTGCTCTTCTAAACACAGGCTGTGCAGGGAGATAGAGCCATATTGGAAAATACTCACTGATGTGCCCTTCTAAACACAGGCTGTGCAGGGAGATAAAGTCACAATGGAAAATACTCACTAGATGTGCTCTTATAAACACAGGCTGTGCAGGAGATAGAGTCACAATGGAAAATACTCACTAGATGTGCTCTTATAAACACAGGCTGTGCAGAGAGATAGAGTCACAATGGAAAATACTCACTAGATGTGCTCTTATAAACACAGGCGGTGCAGGGAGATAAAGTCACAATGGAAAATACTCACTTGGTGTGCTCTTCTAAACACAGGCTGTGCAGGGAGATAAAGTCACAATGGAAAATACTCACTTGATGTGTTCTTCTAAACACAGGCTGTGCAGGGAGATAAAGTCACAATGGAAAATACTCACTTGATGTGCTCTTCTAAACACAGGCTGTGCAGGGAGATAGAGTCACAATGGAAAATACTCACTGCTCTTCTAAACACAGGCTGTGCAGGGAGATAGAGTTACAATGGAAAATACTCACTGCTCTTCTAAACACAGGCTGTGCAGGGAAATAGAGTTAAAATGGAAAATACTCACTTGGTGTGCTCTTCTAAACACAGGCTGTGCAGGGAGATAGAGTCATAATGGAAAATACTCACTTGATGTGCTCTTCTAAACACAGGCTGTGCAGGGAGATAAAGTCACAATGGAAAATACTCACTTGGTGTGCTCTTCTAAACACGGCTGTGCAGGGAGATAAAGTCACAATGAAAATACTCACTTGGTGTGCTCTACTAAACACAGGCTGTGCACGGAGATAAAGTCACAATGGAAAATACTCACTGCTCTTCTAAACACAGGCTGTGCAGGGAGATAGAGTTACAATGGAAAATACTCACTGCTCTTCTAAACACAGGCTGTGCAGGGAAATAGAGTTAAAATGGAAAATACTCACTTGGTGTGCTCTTCTAAACACAGGCTGTGCAGGAGAATAGAGTCATAATGGAAAATACTCACTTGATGTGCTCTTCTAAACACAGGCTGTGCAGGGAATAAAGTCACAGAGGAAAATACTCACTTGGTTTGCTCTTCTAAACACAGGCTGTGCAGGGAGATAAAGTCACAATGAAAAATACTCACTTGGTGTGCTCTTCTAAACACAGGCTGTGCAGGGAGATAAAGTCACAGTGGAAAATACTCACTTGGTGTGCTCTTCTAAACACAGGCTGTGCACGGAGATAAAGTCACAATGGAAAATACTCACTGGTGTGCTCTTCTAAACACAGGCTGTGCAGGGAGATAAAGTCACAAAGGAAAATACTAACTTGGTGTACTCTTCTAAACACAGGCTGTGCAGGGAGATAAAGTCACAATGGAAAATACTCACTTGGTGTGCTCTTCTAAACACAGGCTGTGCAGGGAGATAAAGTCACAAGGAAAATACTCACTTGGTGTGCTCTTCTAAACACAGGCTGTGCAGGGAGATAGAGTCATAATGAAAAATACTCACTTGATGTGCTCTTCTAAACACAGGCTGTGCAGGGAGATAGAGTCACAATGTAAAATACTCACTAGATGTGCTCTTCTAAACACAGGCTGTGCAGGGAGATAAAGTCACAATGGAAAATACTCACTTGGTGTGCTCTACTAAACACAGGCTGTGCACGGAGATAAAGTCACAATGGAAAATACTCACTGCTCTTCTAAACACAGGCTGTGCAGGGAGATAGAGTTACAATGGAAAATACTCACTGCTCTTCTAAACACAGGCTGTGCAGGGAAATAGAGTTAAAATGGAAAATACTCACTTGGTGTGCTCTTCTAAACACAGGCTGTGCAGGGAGATAGAGTCATAATGGAAAATACTCACTTGATGTGCTCTTCTAAACACAGGCTGTGCAGGGAGATAAAGTCACAAAGGAAAATACTCACTTGGTTTGCTCTTCTAAACACAGGCTGTGCATGGAGATAAAGTCACAATGAAAAATACTCACTTGGTGTGCTCTTCTAAACACAGGCTGTGCAGGGAGATAAAGTCACAGTGGAAAATACTCACTTGGTGTGCTCTTCTAAACACAGGCTGTGCACGGAGAAAGTCACACATGAAATAATACTACTTTACTACTTCATAAACACCAGGCAGGACAGCCAAGAATATGTTACAATAGTGTGAAAATACTAAACTTTGTGGTTACTCTTCTAAACACAGCTGTGCAGGGAGAAAAAGTCAAATTGGAAAATACTCATTGTGTCTCTTCTAAACACAGGCTGTGCAGGGAGATAAAGTCAAATTGGAAAATACTCACTGTCTCTTCTAAACACAGGCTGTGCAGGGAGATAGAGCATATTGGAAAATACTCACTTGATGTGCTCTTCTAAACACAGGCTGTGCAGGGAGATAGAGTCATAATGGAAAATACTCACTGATCTTCTAAACACAGGCTGTGCAGGGAGATAGAGTCAAATGGAAAATACTCACCTTGGTGTGCTCTTCTAAACACAGCTGTGCAGGGAGATAAAGTCAAATGGAAAATACTCACTTGGTCTTCTAAAACAGCTGTGCAGGAAAGTTACAATGGAAATACTCACCTGGTGTCTTTCTAAACACAGGTGGCAGGAGATAGAGTCACAATGGAAAATACTCACTGATTGCTCTTCTAAACACAGGCTGTGTCAGGGAGATAGAGTCCATATTGGAAAATACTCACTTGATGTAATCTTCTAAACACAGGCTGTGCAGGGAGATAAAGTCACAATGGAAAATACTCACTGATGTGCTCTTTAAACACAAGGCTGTGCAGGAGATAAAGTCACAATGGAAAATACTCACTGGCTCTTCTAAACACAGGCTGTGCAGGGAGATAAAGTCACAATTGGAAAATACTCACTTGGTGTGCTCTTCTAAACACAGGCTGTGCAGGGAGATAAGTCACAATGGAAAATACTCACTGGGTGTGCTCTTTAAACACAGGCTGTGCAGGAGATAAAGTCACAATGGAAAATACTCACTGTGCTCTTCTAAACACAGGCTGTGCAGGGAGATAGAGTCACAATGGAAAATACTCATTTGATGTGCTCTTATAACACACAGGCTGTGCAGGGAGATAAAGTCACAATGGAAAATACTCACTTGTCTCTTCTAAACACAGGCTGTGCAGGGAGATAGAGTCAAATGGAAAATACTCACTTGATGTGCTCTTCTAAACACAGGCTGTGCAGAGATAAGTCACAAGGAAATACTCACTGTCTTCTAAACACGCTGTGCAGGATAGAGCAATTGGAAAATACTCACTTGATGTGCTCTTCTAAAACAGGCTGTGCAGGGAGATAAAGTCACAATGGAAAATACTCACTGTGTGCTCTTATAAACACAGGCTGTGAGGAGATAAAGTCATAATGGAAAATACTCACTTGCTCTTCTAAACACAGGCTGTGCAGGGAGATAGAGTCACAATGGAAAATACTCACTTGTCTCTTCTAAACACAGGCTGTGCAGGGAGATAAAGTCACAATGGAAAATACTCACTTGGTCTCTTCTAAACACAGGCTGTGCAGGGAGATAGAGCAAATGGAAAATACTCACTTGATGTGCTCTTCTAAACACAGGCTGTGCAGAGAGATAGAGTCATAATGGAAAATACTCACTTGATGTGCTCTTCTAAACACAGGCTGTGCAGGGAGATAAAGTCACAATGGGAAAATACTCATTTGGGGCTCTTCTAAACACAGGCTGTGCAGGGAGATAAAGTCACAATGGAAAATACTCACTTGCTGTGCTCAATTCACTTCAATGACATGTCTTATTATACTATGCAGACTTGATCTTTCCCATATGACAGTTGATGGAAAGAAGGTATGATATGGGAAAGACTTGGTAGTAATTGTATTTATGAATGTGGAAAAGTCATATGAGATCGTGTATAGATATATAAGTGTTAAAGGTGATGAAGGAGGCTGAGATGGAAAGAGGAGTTGTAATGAGAGTTAACAGCATTGTATGAGGATGCGTGGTTCCAAATAAAAACATCAGTGAAGCAGGGGAGTGCCCTCTAACCACTACTATTTTTGATATTAATGGCAATGGTTGAGTACAAAGTGACAAGAAAACTTGAAGATGAAAAATGAAAGCTGTGATGTTTGCTGATGTATTTATGTTATTACGATGGCTCTTGCGAATCACCTTCTTTATCTAGGTTTTTAGTGTTTTCCTATCTTCTTTTTTACCATACATTGGTCATGGGTGTTTGTTAATGGTGTGGAACCCTTGTTTCGTATCCGTTTACACCGAAGGTTTGACGGTTATAAAAGCTACGAGATCAACTATCACGTATTCATACGTAAGTTCATATGTCTAAAGCCCAACACCTTTGATATATATTATAAATACCTATAAAATAACATTAGTTAATAGTAAAATGTTATCAATATGAAATATAGTCTTCTTAAAACAAATAAAGTAATTCACATCCCACATAAAGAGACCGGTAGAGAGCCTAACCTCTTAGTCCAGTTGAACACTGATTCGGGTACCAAGGAAGGCAGGGTTTCAATTACAGGTCCGTACCCTTGAGCTGTCAGCATTGCGTCTTACTACCCGTTGGAACGTAGAGCTCCCACATTTGCGCGGGAAACAAACAGCCTTAGTGCACGTGGCAGAGATTAAATATTAATCTAAAAAAACTCTATTAACCTTCTATAAGGCTGTTGCAGGGGGTCGGAATAATCGTCACACGTCAGATTCTCTTTATATAACAAATCGTCACCCGAGAATGAAAATGTTCTATCTCCATAAGTGTTAAATTTGAGATATTTGGTGTTTACGTATATTTAGAATGCAAATGGTTCGCCTGCGGTGAAATTGAGACTACTATATAATTACTTAAGAAGACACAAACTTGAGTTGTCATCTAGTAACATTGGTTTTATACACAAGGTCATGCACCCCTAGGCACAATTATAATATGCGCCCCCCTCCCATTTTTTTCCCCCCAAAGGGTTTTAGGAGGTTCGGTAGAAAGAGGTCTTGGAGAGGGGGGGGGGGGGGGAGACAGAAGTTAGTATTGAGAAAAGATTTCTACGAAATAAAATCTGGCATGTACATGTCCTACAGTAGCTTGAGTTAACATTATGAGAAAGTAAGACCGACGTAAGTTAAAAAGTAATTGAAAAGTACAGTTAATTAAAAAATAAATACTGTCGTTCTGACTTTAACTCGAACTATTTCAATAATGTTAGTCAATAATATTTAAACGTAATTATTAAAATCAAAATATTAAAATTAAAATACTATCCGAATGTGCCGCCCTAGACCCGTGCCCAGTGATCTATAGTGTAGATACTCTTCTGGGGACAACCCCTCAAGGAGGTAGAAACGATGCCTCTCATAACAAGACTTTATTTTTACTCCTCTATCTTACTGAAACCGTTTGAAGCTCTTTCACTAAGGCAGTTTTGAAATAGGAGGTAAAGGGGTGAGTAATCGGTAGCCATCAAAACTTCCCCAACCTCGGACCTTTTTGTTCTTTAGTTTATTGTGTGACAGATACAATACACTTGTCAGAAGTGAAAATGCGCTACTGTGGTCGATTACGAACCAAGTGACCAAGAACTATCCAGTAGCCAATTGAATCTGACTAAAATATTAATAAAGTCATACTTAACAAATACGATTTCATTATAATATCTCAGATACGTATAATCCGAACAGGCAGTGAGACACAGTGACAATAACTTGGTGAAAATGTGATACTATTTAAAACACTATAATGTGAATATGAGAATATGTAAACAGGTCACAATTGCTTACTGCATAACTCTCGTGTTAGACTGGATTGCCAGTGATGGGGATATTGGAGCTCGAATCCCGGTCAGGTGTATCGAAGTGGGCGAGGGTGTTTCTTCCTAAATAGTTACCCACACTTCCTCCACTTAAATGCGGGTACATTTCCTCTTAAAGTATACTATCCTTATTACTATTCTATTAACATAATTAATAAATGCATGCGTACAACCTGAACGGCTACTAAGACGCAATGAGAAAAAACATAGGCGTGATAAAATATAATATATTTAAATATATCTTAAAACTCCATAATAGTTTTATTTGGATTATCAACCAACCGATTATAAAATACTTTTGAAAATTACAAAAAATGAAATAGTGCTACGCTAAACGGACCTCAACTAACCTACTCCCTTTCGTGGCCAGCTTGTATATGACCGTAATGGCTTCGCGAATGAAATGAGGAATGAATGTTTATTTGTCCAATCTATAGTTTTATAGTGATCGTCTAATGGTTGTTGTTTGAAAATAATAAAACTTCACTTAATTAAATTCTTATTTACTATTCAGGCTGCCACCGTGGTTCGGATTCCACGTTAAACTGTAGGTCCTTCATTTCATCTCACAATCACCCTACCATTACACTTTAACGTAAGTGCGTATAACCCGAACGGGTAGTAAGACGCGGTAATAATAATAATAATAATAATAATAATAATAATAATAATAATATTTACTATTCACTTGCACCAATTATTTAGATAGTGTGTTAAATTAATTAACGAAATAATATATTTAAATGACTATTTATTATATTGTCTGGCTTCTAGTATTTCACTTGATACACGTCACGCGTCTTGGTTAGTGTGAGAGTGGCCGTCAACAGATTTATGATAAATTCACAATAGCAACTGCTTTAGCCGTGATTAAATCTAATTGCTATTGATTATCAAGGATGTTTTTCTACTCTAATGATTCAACCCGCGGTGAATACCCAAGTGGCTTACGCGAGGTTGATCAAAGATTCACAAAACTTGACTCCCAAGAGTAGACCCGTGAGCGTCCTTGGCGCAATTCCAACGAGACAAGCGTCACGAGTCTCCTAATCGACTCAACTGATATTTTTTTGAACATCAGGAAAACACTCCCATTGGTCTTCAAGATCCAACAATTGGATGAACTTAACTGTCCCCCGGACCTTTAGCGCGTTCCAAGACAAGGGAAGAAAGCCACCCCCCTTAAGAGCTTTTAGGAAGCTATTGTTGTACTGACGGAGTCTCAATATTCATTAACACCTGGCTAGCAGACTATTAACCTTGCAATCCCCGTTACGGTCTACAAGGTTGCTAAATACATATTATTTTCTACCGTGTTAATAAAGAATTGCAGAAATAGTATGATTCACCAGCTAGCAAGTGATTCATGTTCCAATAATTACGTTTAATATAGTTAATAAACAAAAAATAAATTTATCAAATTTCATTCTTATTTTAAAATTGTAATAGTATTTTTACTATTCTTGCACGTGAATTTTTCTAGAACTACTACGCTTCAATGAACATGTAACAATTCTAATCTTTTTAATGAATCCTCAATAATTTTTTATCATCTCATAAGGATACTTTAGCCTCCTTAGGTGAGATTGTATTAACAATATAGAGACCACGCGGCCACCAAGGCCAATGGCGATAGCGATTTGGTTCCAAATGGGTATCTTGGGAGTGTTTTGCATGTCAAATAAAACTCTATATTTGTTTTTTGAATAAAAAGTTGTTTATGTGTAGTTTACTTACAACTGATTTTTCAAAAACTTGAAATATTTTTAGAATGGTTTTACCGATTTGGTTTAAGATGTACATCTTGGGAGTGTTTTGCATGACAAATACCATTGTATACTTGTTTTTATTTAATAAAATGTCGTTCAAGAGTAGTTCACTGATGAGTTATTTTATAAAACTTGACATTTAAAAAAATGTTTTAATGATTTGGTTCCAAAGGAGTATGTATTTTGCGAGGGTTTACGTTACAAATAACAATGTATAGTTGTTTTTGGAATACAAAGTCGTTTAGGGGCTGGTAACTGATTAAGAATTTTTCAAAATTTGGATATATTTTAAAAATGGGAGTAGGGAGGAATTAGGATTACTATGGCACGGAGGGGTAATTAATTATTCCCTCCACCACCCCTTCCCCTCCCCTCCCGCGCCGTGAAGTATGTTGGATGACGCGCGCGCCTCTCTCTCCATATACATGCATACATGACAGGGAGGGGGGAGGGGGTGGAGGATGGAGATGGTCCTGTAAGTCGACGGTTCGCACGAGGGGATGGGTTGTATGATTGGCCCGGCTCGGGGTGGGGGGAGCCTTTCTAGTACTATCTTGAAAAAAGGCTGACCTTTAATCTCGACGTAACATTTTTAAGTGGGTATGTGATATATGATGGATTCCGCCCTTACTCTCGGCTCACCCCTTTCGAATACAATCTTGAAAAAGGGTGACCTTTGATCTTCTGAGTTTTCTCAGAAAAGTTTGAGGGTAGGGGATATGTGGCACATGATAGATTTCTTCCTCAGTCATAGCTCCCACCCTTGAACTCACTAGCTATTAGAGCTCTCAAACTTCAGATGTGAACATCTGTTTTGCTTCCATCCGTGAGGGGTACTTTCAAACTTGTACCAGTGTTTCAATTTAGAGCGTGAGTGGACTGTGGGAATTTTAAAAAGAATATCTTCGAGAGAGCACTTAAGAAATTAGTTTAATCGTGTTGGTAAATGAGTCTCCTGACGGAAGGTTTTAGAACTCGAGGTTGAGAAAAAAAATCTTTTTTCGGTGAACTATCAACTCTAGACTCCCACGCTCTGTAGTGGGCGGGGTTAAGAGTCCCTCCTGCAGCTTGGAAGCCCTTCTTGCCGCGCCTCCTGTAGAGGGGGTTGCTTGTAATATTCATTTATTCCTATATATTGAGTTAACCTTTTAGATGAAATCATTAGCTACCATCTACATTCTAAAGATTAACAATGTCTAGTGAATATACAGCTCTTCTTCTGAGTACAATCGGTTCGCATGAAATTGTAACAAAGAAGTTAACGGATTTAGAGATTGGTCACGGATATCATATTCCGAGTTTAAAAGCGTTAGCCACCCGTTACGGCCGTAGAGTTCTCACATTGCTGGAGGACAAATATAACGTTTGGTTGCCTAATCGGTTCTCATTAATTAACGATGAGCAGCTGGAAAACATTTCCAAAGCGGGCTTACTGCTTGTATACAAAGGCATCTCCAAGAATAGCAAAACAGCCATCTTAAGCCTTGAAGGTAAGTGAACATTCAAATTTGTGTGTGTATATCATTCTATCTGTCTTATATTCAAAATTCGTATAAGAATTAAATGTAAAAAATTAATCGTTCATTGGTTAAGATATTAGCTTCATTGTTTATATCGTTTACCCTCCATTATAAGAATTATTATTTGGAAACTTCAGATAAAACGTTTTTCTTTATTAATTCAAACATATTAATTTTACAAGGTTCAAATCTCGGTCAGGATGAACGAGGGGTGGTTTTTCCACTCTCCCTCTACACAAATGTGGGTTCACTTCCTCTAATTCAACCTTCACAATTCCTAATCCATTAGCGTAATTAGTACTCTGAATGATTTTACACTCTCGTCATGCACAAATGATGGTACATTTGTTAGAATTATTATTTGGAAACTTCGGATAAAACTTTTTTCTTTATTAATTCAAACATATTAATTTTCTCGTATTGGAAGGTGATGTGTTTGTTTTTGACTGCCGAGGATGTAGAGATCGAGGTTCAAATCTCGGTCAGGATGAACGGGGGTGGTTTTCCGCTCTCCCTCCAAGCAAATGTGGGTTCCTAATTCAACCTTCCCAATTCCCAATCCATTAGCGTAATTAGTACTCTGAATGATTTTACACTTTCGTCATGCACAAATGATGGTACATTTGTTAGAACTATTATTTGGAAACTTCGGATAAAACTTTTTTCTTTATTAATTCAAACATATTAATTTTCTCGTATTGGAAGATGATGTGCTTGTTTTTTGACTGCCGAGGATGTGGAGATCGAGGTTCAAATCTCGGTCAGGATGAACGGGGGTGGTTTTTTCCACTCTCCCTCTACGCAAATGCGGGTTCCTAATTCAACCTTCCCAATTCCTAATCTATATATCTGTTAGAATTTCTTTCTAAAATCCTTATTTCTGGAGCTATAAACTCTAACATATTATAATTTTAAAATATGTTCAGTTATGGTTTTTTTTTGAAAAGATCAATTCAATTAAGTCGTTCAGGGATACAATCCATTATTTGGTTCAGCTCGTGGGCGGACCGAGGTTGCCTCTCACAACAACCCGCACCCCTCGCATCCCACCATCTGTGTGTATAACTTTCCCTGCCCGCCCCTCGAAAAACTGTTCGAGCGTATAAGCGAGGGAGGGAGGGAGGGCTATACCAAAACCTTCCTCTCAGAGAGAAAAAAATTGTGGAAGTGTTTAAACCTTTTTTTTAATGTTAGTGAAATATTCACAATGAGTATAAAAATAAAGTAAAACCGATTATTGAACCCATTTCTGGTTTTACCTTTGACCTAGTAAATAATAAAGCCAAATTTGAGAATGGATGATGGTTAAGGGTACAGAGAGTATTTTTTTCTCAATGATTTTACACTCTCGTCTTGCACGAATGTTAGTACATTTGTTATGAATAGTACCCTACTCACCCTTACCCTTTAAATGCGTATATCCCGGCACATACACACACACGCACACATACACACATACATACATAAATACACACATGGACACATACACACATACACACACACATACACATACACACATATACACATACACATACACACACATACGCACACACACATACACACATACACATACACATACACACATACATACACATACACAAACACATACACATATACACATACAGACACATAATCATACACATACACACATACACATACACATACGCATACACATATGCATACACATACACACACAAAGACATTAGCTTCAATGTTTGTATATCATAGCTTCATGATCCGCTAACTAGATATTCCTGTTTGTTTTTTTATAGCCGTCTCAGAGTCGCTCGATGAGATCCTAGAGCAAGCTGTGCAGAAATGAAGAGGATGATGTGAGGAGGGTAGAGCCTGCTTAGAGCATAGCGCACACTCGAACTTAGAAAAAACATGTCAGGACCCCAACAAAACGAGCTGGCTTGTCAACTCCTATCATCTTATCTCGACAAACTAGCGAGAATAGGGTATATACTCTCGATGAATTAGACTCTAATGAACAACTTTTAATTAAATACCTGAAACATGATACCACTCTTCGCGATGGGAAGGTATGTAATGCTTACATAATCTATCAAACTTATTGAACAAGCGTACGCCCGACGCATAAAGACGTACTCTCTCACTAATGAACTACCCTATAAGGATCCTGTACAGTTTCTCGTTGCGTTCGGGGATATTTACGTAAAGATGGTAGAAAAAGAATCAATCGCAAATGGTTCGATAAAGGTTAATTGTAGCCTCATCTGCGAGTTTAGGCATCCTACTGAAGGTAGAATTGAAAAAGGTTATTTCAACTCTACTCTATACGATATATTTAACCTGATAAACTTGGAGGAGATATATGAAAATAACGTGATCTTACCACTCCTTGCTCAGATTGAGACCTTCGTTTCTAGAGACTCGGGATGATATACGACGGAACGTTGGAAATGAGAGTAAATTTCTCGAAAAACTCGGCTTTCTCGATCGGGGCTCGTGTTCAAATCCCTGAAATTATAGCCAGACGTAAAGCGCTGATAAATGTACAATCTGAAGAAGGAATTTGCTTCCCCGCATCCGTATTGGCGTGCCTCTTTGAACCGAGGGGGAAAGCTCAGCGTTTATCGTCATATCATAATTTTCGAGAAGTGCTGAATCTAGATGGAATCCCGCTCCCGATCGAAATGAGATATATCGAACGCTTTGAAAGGCTTAACGATATATCCGTTAATGTGTACACTGCAAAACACGATGGTAGTGACTCTTATATTGACACTGCAGACAACTCTAAAACATTAGTGATCGTTCCCGTGCACGTCAGCGCTAAAGAGTTCGCCAGACATGTTCATTTATTCATGATAAGAGTGCATGGGATGGAAACTTATCATTTCAGCGCGATCAAAAATCTATCACGGTTAATAAACCCGCAACTAAAGTCAACGTCTAACGCAGGACGTAGGTACTTTTGCGACCGATGTCTGACCGCTTTTCTGACTGAAAATAAACTTGCAAAACATAAAGATAGGTGTATAAAATTTGGCGTGGTAAGGAGTACATTCCCTCAAGGAGAGAATAAATTCCTAGCGTTCTCACAGTATAAACAGCAGGAGAAAACAGGATTTATCGTATACGCGGACTTGGAGAGCTTACTCGTACCGATAGAGACGTGTGATCCTGACACGAAATTTTCTTATACTGAGAATGTACAGCGTCATGTAGCGTATTCTGTAGGTATGTACACTAAATATAATTTTGATGATAATCTCTCAGAGTACCGACACTTCACGGGAAAAGATTGTACAGAACAACTTGTTGAGGCTCTCGTAGATACGGCAAAGCGCGTACTAGATTGTTATAGTACGTCGTTCGATGACGTCACTAACACCTGCTCAAAGAGATACTCATAATACGGCCACCCATTGTCATATATGCGAAAAACCCTACGCGAATGTTGATATCCGCGTTATGGATCATTGTCACTTGACAGGACTTTATCGTGGGAGCAGTCACGTGGCGTGTAATATTAATAACAAGAACCCGAGTCACCTGAGCGTAGTAATCCATAACACGCGTTGCTACGACAATTTTTTTCCTTCTTGAATCACTTGTCGAACGTAGAGAGACTGACCCGTTCACGGGAGAGTGCGTTCTCGTCAATCCGGGAAAAGTTAAGGTTATTGGAATGTAACGAGTTACTAGTTAACGTTATATCGAATGGGTCTACACTCACCGACTCTCGTGGTCAGCTACAACACAAACATCAACATCAAGCCCGAGCTCTGACCTTCACCCTCCAACTGGCACAACAGACTGAGCGGAGCCTTCAACCAACTGTCTGCTCGGGTCTCGATCCGTGGCCGGCCGGAAATGACTAAACTTCCACGCGGCCAGACGGAGTTATCACTTCCGTCGCTAGGAGGACCTGGATCATTCTAGGTGCCACTAGACGTATTCTTTGCTGTTACGTTTGTTCTATCATTTCCCCCCCTCCTTCCCTTTCCAGGCCACTCTGTGGAGGCAATAATTGTATATATAGAGATCGCGATTTTGGAATAGTCACTTATTATATCACCGACTGGGCTTGGTGAGGACGGCGACTTGGGACAGTAATCTATTTTTATTCAAAATTGCATTTTCGACTTAAATGGGGAACGACTTTCTAAATTACTGTTTTGGGCTTATTTATAAGTAAAACTTATGAATTATGAAATGTTGTGGGCAGGTCAATACGAATACGCTCGCGGGGTACGAGGGTTAAAGTCATATTGATAGTTACAATTTGTTTATGTTTTTGTTATACATTCATAATGTATATTTGTTTATCTATAATGTTTATGATCGCGCCTAGGCGTACTCGGCGTGTCAGACTTACCGCCCGTTCTTTGTAGTTCGCATGTTTGGAGAATATGAGTTTATTTAACTGTCTATTTAACTGGGAGTATTCAGGGCACTTAGGTGTTAGAGTAGAGGCTTGGCCTAACGTTTTGTTTTGAAATCAACGTTGTTGATAAAATAAATATTGTTTGATTGCGCGCGGCTTAACGCTATTATTGTCGGAACCGTAGAAAGAACCATAGAATCCCACGATGTCAATTAGTTCTACTGTTATAACTTACAACAAACATATAACTGTATGTTTCCCCTTTAAATTTCAGATATTGTTAAAGTAAGGTTATGTCCATAACTCCGAGAGTTATTTAAATCTTAGTGAAGAAGCGCTTTACGCTATAGTGTCTTGTTTGCATTAGTTGTGTATTTACTTTCTGATTGTCCTTAAATAAAACAAACTATGTTTATGATTGGTAAACTTCTTGTCTGGTTTTCCCGTCACACTTCGTATAATGTTAGAAATATGTTCAAGGGGTTTACACAGAGACTATGGGAAGATTCAAAGTAATCATGAAATATATTTGGCACAGGTATCGAGGGATCACAATTAAAATTATAGATAGTTTCAGCTTTCTATGTACCTCCCTAGAGAAATGCGTATCTTACCTCGAACCCGAGCAACTTAAAATCACTCGTAAGTGTCATCCTGATGATGAACGGTTCAAACTAATCACTCGTAAAGGTGTGTTACCCTATGACTATATAGATTCATTTGAGCGACTGAACGAGACCCAGTTACCGAGGAAAGATAAATTCTATAACGCGCTCACGGATAGTCATATCTCTCAGGAAGACTATGATCACGCCTGCGAGGTTTGGCGACTATTTGAGTGTAAGAATCTTTGGGACTACTCGAACCTCTACCTGTATACGGACGTAACGCTATTGGCTGACGTCTTTGAGAACTTTCGTGATCTTTGCATGAAGACGTAGAGACTCGATCCCGGATGGTCTCTTACGGCTCCTAGTCTAGCGTACCAAGCTCTATTGAGAATAACCAGGGTACAGCTCGAATTAATCGACGATGTGGACATACATCAGTTCATTGAGAGAGCTATTCGAGGAGGGGTATGTTTAGTGGCTAATCGTCACTCTGTAGCGAATAATCGGTATATGGACTCATTCGACCGTTCCAAGCCAGAGTCTTACCTCGTTTATCTAGACGTGAATGGACTCTATTCATTTAGTATGTTGAGCTCGTTACCTATGGAGGCTTCAGGTGGCTCGAAGATGATGAAATTGCCCGTTTGGATGTGCTAAAAGTAGAGGACGATGCGGAGAGGGGTACATCTTGCAGTTCGATCTTGAATATCCACGAATGTACATGATGCTCATTCCGACTTGCCGTTCTGTCCCGAGAAAGGGATTCCCCCGTAGGGAAGCATGAGAAATTGTTAACGACGTTAGCGGATAAGACTAGGTACGTCATTCACTACCGTCATCTAAAGCTATGTTTAGTGAATGGATTGAAACTGATGAGGGTATACAGGGTTCTCAGTTTCAAGCAATCTCCATGGATGGCCCCGTATGTCAAGCTGAACGCGGAAATGAGGAGTAAAGCGAGCAATCAGTTTGAAAACATGTTTTTCAAACTGATGAACAATGCCGCATTCGGTCGTCTTATATCTAACAAGAGGGCCTACCGTACGATAAAGATAACTACCAGGTGGGAAGGGAAATTTGGAGCGGGTAACCTCATAGCCAGTCCAAACTTTAAAAACCGTATGATCGTGTCGGAAAACCTGGTCATCATCGAGATGGAACCGCAGGAGATTTACTTTGATATGCGATTTATGGGGATTCGCCATTTTGGAAATCTCGAAAGTAGTCATGTACGGTCTACATTACCAGGTTAT
Organism: Timema cristinae; assembly: GCA_039000515.1. NCBI lineage: Eukaryota > Metazoa > Arthropoda > Insecta > Phasmatodea > Timematidae > Timema > Timema cristinae. The sequence continues at coordinate 62,363,561 of JBCFYV010000001.1, forward strand.
GGTTCCCGCCTTCCCTACAGGTGCGTTAAAACTTCAATACACAAATACAGACTCACTTCTCTACTACATGACTGTTGAGGACGCGTACCAGCGACTTATCCCGCTAGCTAATGACTACCTGGACACCTCCACTTACGGACAAGACAATGTTTACGGCATGCCTGTAGTAAATAAAGGAGTGCTCGGTAAACTAAAAACGAGACTCGAGGTCGGATATCACCGAGTTTATAGGTTTACGTCCTAAACTCTATTCATTCGCGGTAAAGGAGATGGCGAGATGCTCAAGGCTAAAGGGGTCAAGAGTAGCGCGTTAAAACGCTTTCGTTAGAGGACTATCGTAATTCAGGCGCGGATCCAGAAAATTTTCATAGGGGTTCATGCTAATTATAACTAACATAACTACTATTACTACTACTACTAATAATAATAATAATAATAATAATAATAATAATAAAATAATAATAATAAATCATAATAATAGTAATAAATAATAATAATAGTAGTAATAATTAATAATAATAATAACTATATGTAGCATTTATTTGGGATATATGCTCCAAAAAAGATTTAATACAAGAAAACTCACCAAAGTGCCCAATTATTGCTGCGCCAACTTACTGTTTCCCACACACAAAAAAGACAAAAACTTGCCATTACCAATAAATATCGATCAACTGTACGAGGAAAAATTTTGGACTTGTAAAGTGTTCTATCCCTCGGGGTGGGGTGTGGAAAGTGTGTGACGCGCCTGCGCAAAATGGATTGTTATGCCAAAGTTAATTGGTCTACGTAAATTCTGCCAGCTCCGCGTGTGTTGACCTTGATATTCTAACCCCTCCCTCTCGTCATTTTTTCGTGATGACCGATGTTTTGTATTTACCTTTCTCCCCCTTTTTGAGCTTGTATAATCATATAAATGACTGGTGTTGTTCAACAGGGACGGTACTTTTAACAGGCCTGTCCTCTAGGACACACCTTGGGTGTCCAGGGAATATTCGCAGGTAAGAATCTCTCTTCGACTAGATATAGACGTTATTATGGAAAACATTTCGGACTTAGAATCTATCTCGTCGTATTCAACTTATAAATATGTAGAACGTTTTGGACTTAGAATATTTTCTTCGTATTTAACTTGTAATAATGTCAAAACTTGGGACTTATTAAAATATCTAACATTTTGGACTTAGAATCCTTTCGTCGTGTTCAATTTATAAATATGTAAAACGTTTTGGACTTAGAATATTTTCTTGATATTTAACTTGTAATAATGTCAAAACTTTGTACTTATAAATATGTCAAACATTTTGGACTTAGAATATTCTCTTCGTATTTAACTTGTAATAATGTCAAAACCTTGGATTTATAAATATGTTAATACATTTTTGACTTAGAATTTTTTTGTCGTATTTAACTTATAAATATGTAGAACGTTTTGGACTTAGATAAATATGTCAAATAATATTGAACTTAGAATCTTTTCTTCATATCTAACTTGTAATTATGTCAAAATATTGGACTTAGATAAATATGTCAAAACATATTGAACTTAGAATCTTTTCTTCATATCTAATTTATAATTATGCCAAAATATTTGGACTTAGATAAATATGTCAAACATTTTAAACTTAGAATCTTTTTCGTCGTATTCAACTTATAAATATGTCTAATGTATTGGACTTAGAACTTTTGGCATCACTATAAATGTTGTAGTCTATTCTGGACTTGGAATATTTTACCTTACCAGGAATCATATGTTAACAAATAAATGTTTATTTTGCATCGCTAATATGGCGTCTTTACTAATTGTTTTTAAGGAATATTTTTCTTTGCGCGACTGAGATAACTAGGATATCAGTGGGCAATTGTTTATATCAAAATTGCCCATCAGGCAGTGGGAAGTTTTTATATTGTAAATGTAAAGTTATAAATATTTTGGTATGATCCCGTTTTTACTGAATGGCCCATACGGCAATAGTTTTGTATTATCGTTACGTAAGGAGCATTATTTGTCTGCATAGCCATATTTTGTATTGGAATATTGTCGTCATTTAACTCATTAGCCTTGCGGGCTTATAAGGTTCATTATTCATTGTTGTCAATTACGATATTATGATCGTATACTAAAGGTTACATAAATTGTAAGTAATTCAAGATTATACAACCAAATTACGTTTTTCAATAATATGTTCAAGTTTATTCTCTCAACCAATAAAACTACAAATTGTTATCAATGACATATAGTCTTCTAAATCAAGGTTTCCTGCTTTATCCTTCGCCTTTCCTGTTGTTATAAACATCAACATAATTGAGGTGTGAGTTCGTGGAGAATAGAAGTAAATGGGCCCGTGGTCGTCCTGTTTACTTTTGTTTGTATCCTCACAGCCCCTCTGCAATTATTGTATTTCTTATGTTATTTCTTATTGTCCGTTGTGCGCCAGCCTTATTCTTCGGGGAAGAGTAAGGGCGGTGTAACATATAAAACCTATACAAAACATTGTTCAAACGTACCTCATATTTTATAAATGCATTAATTGCATTTTCCTCTTATTCTTTTGAGCAAATTCTCCAAAACTTCATCAGGATGAACTTCTATGCTTCGATGAATATTTAACATGGCCAAACCATTATATCGTTCCTCATCCATATTTGACCTTAAGCATGTCTTTAATCTTCCTAGGGTAGAAAATGATCTCTCACTAGTGCAAGTAGTCACGAAAAGAACCGACAAAATGTGGAGAAGAACTTTAATGTTTGGGTAAAAACCATCTGAAGCATGCATTAAGCTGTCAACCTCACTAGATGGACACTCTGCCTTAGATTTATGTTTCCAGCGTTGTTGCCACAAGTCAATCTCTCCACGAAGTTCTGACGAAGTCCCAGGAAGGTCATTAGCATATGTTTGAGCTGCTTGCAATAAAATTCCATGGTCTTGGTTGGCAAATGCTGGTATTAAACCGTATAATGTGATATTATCATGTCCAGTTGATGAAAATCTAGTTGACAATTCAGAAATAAGATAGTCCACAAATGGCAGGTAAACATTTAGTCTATAATGAATCGGTGAATTTGGCTGTAAAACATGAACATGACCTGTGTAAGTAGTATTAGCTGGGGTATGTTCCCTCGATAATTATTCATAATTTGACGTATGAGACTATGCTAATTACGTTTCAATGACGTTTCAATGACGTATGTCGTGTATAGAGTGACGTTTTCAATGACGTATGTCAGGTATAGACCCGCGTTGAGCCATCAACTGTAATAATGCCGTATGAGGCTGTGGTCTAACTAAAATATTGGTATGCTAGTGACGTTTCAATTGACGTCACAGGATTAAGACGTCTTCAAATTTAATGAATTATTATTTGAGTGTGAGCATAAACCATCACTACTTGCCATGTTTTTTATTTGGAAAACCTGTATTTTAGACATTGACGTCACAGGATTATGACATTTTCAAATTTATTGAATTATTATTAACCATCACTACTTGCCATGTTTTTTTATTTGGATATACTCTATAAAGAGAAAAACCTGTATTTTAATGTTGTATGGCTTTTACTACAAATATATAATTTAAATGAGAAGGAAATATTACTAGAAATAAAAAAATAAGTACAAGTTTTTTTCAACATTTAATTATAATAAAAAAGTATACATATTTCACAATTTATTATTGTTATCCATAAAAATACAAAGATCGTCATACAGTGACAGATAGTTAAAATATGGGATAGGATCGGGCGGGTCTACAAACGATTTGGAGGCGAGCGTATTGTCTATGAACATCGATACATTAGGGTGATTTAGATATTTTACATGCCGTGTGATATATTTTTCAAGATTGTACAGAGTTTTTAATTCGTTCGTAGACAGGTAGATCTGAATGTTGTTTTTTTTATCACTCAGACACAATTTCCACACGCCGAAAAGTTTTTTCACCACAATGTTAAAGTCGTCCATGCTGGACTCGAAGTTTACACACGTCTGCACACACTCGGACCAAAACGGCATTTCTTTGACGAGAAAGTTCCATTGGGGGACGGTGAGTATTAGACGATTAGAACTCGATGAAAACATCACGTGAGCGTAAAAGTTGCGGTCAGGGAAGAGGCCCACCGCCACGTGTTTGTTCTGTTTGTCGTTTAGGTAGAAAGTCTTGGTTAGGAGCGACGGTGATTCATCCTGCACCATATTACAGCTGCACGTCTTCATCGCTGTCTGCGTCTAGACTGATGACCTGTAATCAACAGTCATCGCAATTAAAGCTAGTATCGTGGTCGTCGTCGTCGTCGGTGATTGGACAAAATTTATACAATTTCTCGGCGCTGTGAAATCTGACGAATCGTGCCAAAGCGTTTGCATTTTTTAACGCGCATGGGGTGATGTCGTGACAAGGGGCGGTACACCCCAACAATTTGAGTTGATCAAATCAACAAAGGGACATTTATAGTCCTCGCGTAGTGGGATGAATGTCCGGCCGGTGAGACGGGACAAGAAATTTCCTTTTTGTTTATTATATGCGTAAGGCACGAAGGCTTTATCTAAATTTTGTTTTAGAATTGCATCCAATTTGGAGTAGCACAAGCCGGTGGTTTTATTGAATTGATAGCACGACGATTGTTTCTCGTCGATGAAAACTATGGCTAGCTCGGTGATCACCCACTCCTTTTTAGAGTTTACGATAAATGAAAAATCAAAGATGGCCGACATGATGTTCATCTGTCAGATAATTGAATACAAATGATTAAATAAAATTATTGTATACCTTTTATATCTAATGCTGGAACACACGTCTGGGCACCCTGCTAGTACACCTTGGACAGCGGCCAAAGCGACGTTTGAACAGCGTGACGGCTAGTCGGTCGTTCTTGCACAAGTTGCCGGTTGAGAACAGGTCTGTGAATCTCCTCAGGCTCCAGCCGGCGTCCTTGGCAACGCCAAACAGACAGCAATACTGACCGCACACACCGGAGGCTATGGCTTGGAGTCGTTTGCGGTTGTACATCCATCGTGTCGAGTGTTTATTTAAGAATCTAGTCATCGCTAAGCTCGGTCGTCTGGCATATGTATCAAAATACTCCCCAAATTTGGAAAAATATAGAACCACCCAATGGGAGCCGGGTTTAGTGTGAGGGTCTAGATTGACCACAAATAAGGCGGGACGAGTGAAATTTTGAGGTAATTTGTCCGAAGGAAATGTCCCTTTATAGATTGAAATTTTGCCCAGCAGTGTGTCTATTTGATGAGAATTCATGGTGTTAATAATTAATTTTCACCTCCCTATTAGAATCTATCGACACCGTCCCCTCGTACTCAGAGTAAAACAAACAGGTTATGGCGGTGTCAAGGTCTGTCTTGAACTGTAACTCAAATCTCACTTTCCCCCTCTGTCTGAAGACTGGTGTGCGAGTCCTGTCCTGCGCTGTCGGGAGTTAAGTCGAAGGCCAACATAAAGTAACCTTTATTGAACATGTCTCGCGTGATTAAATGGCCGTTGTTTTGATGGTGTATGCCCAATCCCGAAAACAATGTATCATAGGCGAGGGTGGACGTGCCGACGTTGTCAAAATTTATCAAAATGGGCAAATGTTTTTGGATTCCATTTACATATAGGACGAAACGATCAAGGTTTCTATGAATGAGTTGAAACGGATTCGTGTTCAAACTGCCTACAAACGCATCGTTTGACACCATTGTGAATAAAACAATTTTAGGGATAACCCCTTGAATAACATTATTTAGACTCACAGACTTGGATCCTTTGGGTACGGTCACAGACTTGACGTCCACCCGATTGAGGTGGTATAAGGCCGGCTTTCGTAACAGTGTCTTTTCTATAGCGAGTGAAATAGTCGGCGACACTTCCACGTGTTTCACAAAGAGGGTGGCGTCTAAAATTCGCAACCGCACGTCGGTGTTTAAATTGTCCGCGTCTGTGAGCAGATAAAACTCTCTTTTGTTGCGAATTAATTTAACACGCAACGATACATTTTTCAACAGCAAATGTGAAATATTAAAAATGTCGGCGTGTAAACGTCCCACAAGTCGACCGGATGTTTTAACAAATCTAATCTCGTGGCGAAACCTTTGTTCTCTGTGGATGCGGCGAGTTCACCGTTAGCGGCAGGGGTATCTAAAAACCACATACCATTCACTAGGTGGGTGTCGGAGGCGTCTCTACCGTAATTAGTTAAAGTCTCTAAATAAGCCCTGTAGGCATAGTTGTCGGTCGAGGTTGTAATAGGTGTTTCGTTGAGAGAGATATTGATTTGGTTGAATAAAGAATTTAACAAGTTGTTGACGCATCCGATTTTATTGTCGGCTGCGACCGGTGTCCCGTCCCCCCTCACCAGTTGAATACGAAGATATAATTTAATCGAAGAGAGGTCTCGAAAGTATTCACCGTCCCCGGGGCAAAAAAACTCTAACTGAGCGTCATTGTCCACGGAAGTGATGGGTTTGTATTCGACCACTTTATTATTTTTAATTACCGTTTGAATGCATTTTTCGTCGAAAAGATCGAGTTCTGTTTTTGAACACTCCATAATTAATCGAAAATATCTTTTTTAGCTCTCTTGTTCCCTCTTGCTCTGGCGCCCACCTTCGAATGAAGTCGTTTACGCTTTTTAACCCTTTTTAAGCCACGTCCCTCGACCGCCTGAGTGACGCGCTTTTTAACTATATCACCGACTTTTTGACCGGGCTCACGTGTCGCTATGTCGGACAAAATGTGCGAACCTGTTTGTAACGCTTGTTTTCCCACCGCTTTCGCCCCCCTCATAAACAATGGTTTGACAAATCGAAATAACCCGCCCAAAAACGATCCGAGGCCACGTCCCCGTTGCATTTTATAACTGGCGTGATAGACGGGACCGATGTTTTCTCTCTCTCCCTCCATTGTTAAGACTAAGTCAAATTACTATCCCACGTATCTATTTATCTAGTTTTTTCTCTCTAAAATGTAAAATCGCTACAGTGGGCACGGGACCCGATTGAAAATTCACTCGTTCGCCAAACTTTGTGTATAAGCCTATACTTATAGAGTCAAAATTACATTTCTCAACGGGAAAATAGAATATAGGAAAGAACACGTGATGCGCGGTGGCGGAGGGGAACTGTATGATTCTAATCCATCTTACATACGAATCGCCTAGTAACTGTGGTCCTATAATGTCTGTGTACACAAAGACGGGTTCCGTTTCGATTGAAACAGAGCCGGGCAGTTTACGATTGGGTCTCAAAAAGACCCCCTTAATGTCCTCGCTCATTAAATCCCTCATATGTGTATTAACCGCATTAAGTGACTCTATGTTGGGTAGTCTGTTTCGAATGGTTGTAATTAAGTCTCCGATGCCCACATAGAGACGAACAGGAAATTCTATTTTAAATTTTTTTTTCGCCACCGTAAATGAAATTGTGTTTTTGAATCGTGTAGTTATGGGTGACTTGTCGGCGGTCCATGCACCCTTTTGTTTTTTAATCTCAGTTAACATTGTTTGATCGCGTAAAATGTACCATTGAAATTCAGATATTAAAACCTCTAGATCTCCTTTATCACTTATCGAGCTCTTAATTTTATTATAAAGCTCCTTAAAGGAGGTGAAATCTTGTTGAGGAAACGAAACACGACCCACTTGGGTCACCACGACGTTTGCCGTCAATTCTTTATCTTTTGATAAAATGTTATCTTCGAGAGTTTCAAAACCCACGGGATAGGATAATTCAGCTAGTCCCACCTCCCACCGGTCGTGTTCTAGCCGTATGGACTGTGCCAATTTTGTAGTATAGTAAGAGAGTGTATTATTCTCGTAATATTCGGCGCTCGAGTCCGACGGCAGTGCTACATAAAACTGACTCATATTTGTTTAATGTTAGACGCAGGCACCCAGCTGTTGAAAGAACTGTCGTATCCTTTCCACTTGACTAGATGATGTTGAATGCCCTTAATTCGCTTACTCTGTACTATTTTATCTATTTGAAAAATCGTTGGACGACGCACGCGAACTAGTTCGTAGTTATAAAAATGTCCCTCAATGGGCCGCCCTCGGAGATCCTGTAAGGAATAGACCGGTTGGGGAAGTCTAGGAATTACTTTAACTATGCTAAATATTTCTCGTGTAAAATTAGCCTCGTATCCTTTGTCAAAAATCATTTTTTCTTTACTTATGCGCACATGATCGCCCGCCTTGAACAAAATTTTCCCTACTTTAATTTTAGCCCACCGCTTTTGCAGGCGCAATAATATTTTAAGTACGTGAATAGGCTTGACCGAAGCCGGAGCCATTCCTATAGTCGAATGAACACTAGCGTTATAATTTTGAACTAGCTTGCCCAACACATCTACGTAGTTGTGAGTGTTAAATGCGGTGAAATATTTCCACATTTTAGTTTTCAGCGTGCGATTGAAACGCTCCACGACGGCCCCCTTTATATCCGGATTATGCAAATGATAAAAATGAACGCCCGCTTGTTTCAAAAATGTTCTAAATTTAGAATTTAAAAATTCCCTACCTTTGTCCGACTGAATCGAAAGGGGGCGTCGACCTTTTTTAAAAATCTGTTTTATAGCCACGGTGATGTCTGCGCCCGATTTTGTTTTAAGCGGTATAGACCACGCGTACTTTGAAAATACATCAATAATGTTTAGAATATAGTTGATGCCCCTGTTGTCCTTTTTAAAAGCTCTCATATCTACTAGATCAATCTCCCACACATCGTCGATATTGGCGACTCTGTACGGGTTACGTGGGAATCTTTTTCTTAAACTACGGTGTAGAGTGTACGCGTCCTGCCCTGTTAACCATTCGTCTACTTTTATTTTATCCAACCGACTGGCCTTTTTAAGTTTTGTGGCTGACGAGAAGGCCGAAGGTCGTGGGAGATTGTAATATAGTTTTTTTAACGTGGCGCTCATCTTAGCGTGTTCCAACGTGGTCTGGCGGGAAAAAGTTTAGAAATGACTGTTTTATATTTCAAACCTCTGCTGGACGTTATTTTCGCGTTTGGATCAAAGTTTTGTCGATGAGCGCTCGTGGCAATTAGTATGTCTTTATATTTTTTTAAATCACTCTCTGTAATTATATCTTTATTTACGTTTCTTTTGGTCAACAACTCCCAAAGTCCTTGCGTGCCTTTATAGTGTGTGTTACCCAGGTATATATCGTTATCGTCTACGGTGAAACTAGAATTGCCTATTTTAAAAGTATCCCCTCTTTTCTAATTCCAAATACAGGGTCAGTAGACACTCTCCGGTGGACGTAAGGTGATAAATATTTTCCCGCTATGTTACCGAATAATTTGGAGGAACCTGTTTCAATTTCATCAGATTCTGATCTAGGCACAAAATATGACTCCCTTCCACCCACCCACCTCCTTCTCTGGCGAGTCTACACTAATAGGACTGCTTTGAAATGTGGCCTCGTCTGAAAGGAATCGAGGTGGAATCGCCGGCTGTCTCCTAGGTCGTTTTCTTTTTACTTTTCGTGTACCTCGAGCAAGGTCGACCAGTCTTCGTTTTAATACTGTGGGGCCCACGATGGGTATTTTAATTGGTTGTTTCGCTCTCTCCCTCTCTGTTAAATAACGCTGTTGATGTTTTCTAAAACTAGCCAATCTTTGATAATCGTCGACTTTTTTCCTAGATTTCAGAATTTTTTTCATCTGTACAAAATCGGTGGCGGCATTGTCATCGCGTTTATTGTGAAATAGTTCTGGCGGAACTAGAAGCATCTGTTTAAGTTGTGACATATTATTATTTAACCAATGCGCCTACGAGAGCTGAAAGAATAGCGGGTAGTATGATGCTCAAGAACCCGCCTGATTGAACGACTATATTTCTTTTTCTCTTCAACGAAACACCGCTGCTAGCCAATTTACGCATACAATTTTTATACTTTATTAATTTTCCCTTATCTCTTTTACTAATTTTAATATTATTGTTTAATGTGTTTAGAGCACATTCGCCGAGTGTTGTTATAACATCCGGGTCTACGACTTTAAGAATAGCTTTGCGCAATTTAGGACTGGCCGTTTTCAACACCCGCAGAACGTGTCTATTTTTCTTGACTAGTTTCATCTAGTAGTCTAGCGGGGACAAACACTTTGCAAACAGTGTCAAATATGTCCGTTTTGAAGCGCAGGCGTTCGTCCGTGTTCTGACTCAGATCAAATAGTAAATACCCGTGAGCGGATTCGGTTGCTTTCCTATAGATTCTTTGTATTTCGGACGGATTATCAGGATAAACTTGTCTAGCTAGATAGTTTATCTGTGTTTGATCACGCGGGTTTTTAAACACAACAATGTATTTAGCGTTAAGCGAGATGTCACGAGACTTACTCCCCTGATGGAAAAGATTTTGTGTGATCAGAATAACCGATAGGTTTCTATGATGACTCCCCCTGGTAAAAAGTTCACTAACTTTGTTAGAATAAACCTCGTTCATTAAATCGTCCAGTACGATGAGTTGAGGCCCGCCGGCCTTAAAATTGAAATTGTCCGGTACACCTTTGTGTAGTGTTACGTGACTAGATAATCGCGAGGGAATAGAATTGTTCTCACTAAAACACCATAGAATTCTATCAAATTTATCCACACTGCACACCTGTTTTAAATTTAACAGAAAATTTTCTACAAAAGTAGTTTTACCACAATTAGACGGTCCCGCTAATATCAGTGTGAAAGGGTGTACAAACACAGACATCGATGTGCACCCGTCTAGTGTTGGTATAAAACTAAAAAATAAAAATTACTATTTCAAATTTATAGTAGTGGTGGCGACAAACCAATCTTTAAGAAATTTTACGTTCGAAAGAGTACAAATTGAATTTAATTTTTTATATTTATGACCGAAACATTTATCATAATTATGATGGATCCTATCCTTCAGGGAGGGACACCCTAAGTCTATCATGTCAATAACAAGTTGACTTTTCTCCACAATTTCCATTAAAAAATTTTTCTTCTCCTCCCCCTTTACATAAATTATAGTAGACGCGAGAGTGGCCATTTTAAAAATTACCTTAAATTGATCGGCGCTCGTATCACCGTCGTCCCAATGGAGACAGTGGTGATTGTATGTGAGCCAATCACATTGTTTTTTAATATGCCGCGGTAATTTTGAAAAGGAATATGGCGACTTAAATGTATAGTGATGTACATCACTTCCACCAATAGATATTATACTACATTCTTTTATTATAAACTTATTGCATTCATCTTTAAATCCCTGAAAGTCTACAATTACATTGGTCATGTTGTCGATGTTGAACCAAAACTGTAATGGAAAAAAACAAATTAACAGTCACTGTGTGAGGAGACAACTGTAAAAAAACTATTAACAGTCAGTGTACCAGTCACGTACATAAATATCACGGCTCGTCTACGACGATGTCAGACATTGATGACATTTTTTCTTTATAGACGGCGGTCCATCAATCTGCGTTACGCCCATATTATAATGTTCCAAACAATATTTATAATCTCTCAATTCGTGCTGCGTAGAGGGAGAGAGTAAGTTCCAAGCGCGATTTATATCTCTAGACGCGTATGTTTTAATAAATTCTATAGGTAAATTATTCAACTCCGCGGCAGACATCAGACACAAATCCTGCTTCTCAGAGTATGCGAGGATGGACGCGTTGATTTGATCCATTATACTAAATTACAATTACCGGTGACACGATCTTTTATAGTGATGTCACTCGATCCAAACCCTCCCTCCCCCTCTGAGTGTTTGATAGCGAATCAGTGTGTTCAACTCTAGGGTAATCAATTTTCACGCATACTAGTTGAGCAATTTTATCACCCCTTTTAATTTTGAAAACAGTGTCGCCGTGATTAATGAGTAATACGCAAATATTACCACGATAGTCTTCGTCTATAACGCCGGCCAAAACATCTATGCCGTGGTGAAGAGCCAGACTAGATCGCGGAGATATTCTACCGTACGTTCCCGCCGGTAATATAATAGAAATATTTATCTTAACTAAACGCCTGCACGAGGGCTGTATACTACAATTGTAGGGACTTTTCAAGTCTAGACCTGCAGAGTGTGTGGTGGCTCTAACCGGCGATACGGCGTTTCTATTTAACTTTTTGAACTTTAATACAGATGACACTGGAATCAGAGAGAGAGAAGAACAATGTCAATATATATTTGACTGATAGTTTTCTATACCAGCGGCCGGGGTTAGCATCAACTATAGCCGTAGGGTACGGACGTGTTGTTATTCAATCTCCTACGTTTAGTGAACACAATATTATAATTTTTTCTCTCCAACTGGGAGACGACGATGGCGCCTCTTTTTCTTTTAATTTTTCGTGGGTTAGTCACGTGTACGGGGTCCATGTCTTTCAAAATCATGTCTTTAATACTAGTAAAGTTTACAATCTTTGTGTTTTCATAGTTAAGTGTTATACCCTGACTTTGGTGGTGGACCTGTATTCGTTCGTCTCTGGGACAAACACATTGTAAGAATAATTTTTCGGTCCACCGGAAACAAACTCTGTAATGTACGCGCTCTCAGAGTAGGCGGTCAGCTCGTTTGTCATGTCGCCCAACTTGTCACCGGTCGGTATCGTGTACGTGTCTGACGGTCTTATCACACTTATAATAGAGTCTGTGTCACAGTAAAGACAAGAAGAGCCCAAGTGCCTGAGATATGAATACAATTTCATACGAGCACCGGTGGTCACATACGCCGCTATAGGCACGTTGACCGTATCCAGGGGGAGTACGGCCTCTTCACGGTATGTCCACGAGACGTAAGCAACCTCGTCATTGGGGAAAATAATGTTGTGAACCTCTTTACCGGGGGTGGTGAGTAGGGAGAAAAGTCTTTTGGGTTGTTCACAATTGTGGTCTGCGTTTTGTTCTCGTTCAATGCAAATCGTCCCAGAAAGAGTTTAAACACAATTTGGCGAGTGCGCGCTTTCCTGGATTTTTAACAATTTCGTTTTTATCCAGCACTATTCCCTCTGTTTTGTAATACTCGCTAACGTAGTTGTCTTTGTCTGCGTCTGTTTTCACCCATCCAGGGTATCCAGACGCCTCCTGTTTGATCTTGAGGAACTTGTTTATATACTCTACAAACAGTCCCCTTCTTTGGTCTGAGGATCGAACTGGGTAATTTTATATTCCCAAAATTCATGTACTCTAACCATCTTGTAGCCCATTTCTAGCGCTAGTCGAACCTCGTCCACTATCCATGTGCCTGTAATAGTCCTGTCAGAGTCGGTGTGTAAACAATCCCCTTGGTTCATCTCGTTTGCACAAGAGGAGCATAAACAAAACATTAATTTTGATTGTGTCTTGTAGGGCAGTACGGGGTGATACAAATTTCTAGGAGGCAAAATAGTGCATTTAATTATCCCCTCTCGGTCTACCACGTCGCCAGGGCAATCGTCGGCGACAAAAATATTTATAGGGTGACCTACAGGAAATTTAAAATATTTGCATACCCAGGGATATAAACTGCAGACATCAAGATAGCCTATTTTTTCGTCGGGGTTTGTCTTATAGTGTAATGTCATAGACTCACAACGTCCACCGTACAGTGCATCACGTGGATTGAGTGGGGCAGTTTGAATCATAGGGTGATTGCTTAGCTCTAGATCTAGTTGTGTGTCTTCAGTCAATATTTTGTCGAAGTCACACTCTTTCATAGTTGTAACAGTGTACCCTGCGGCTCTAAATGCTCGATCTCTCAAAAGAGTGCACTCGTATCGCTCGGTGAGAGTCTCTTTCGTCCTGTTATAGTCGCGTCACGGTTCGAAAGACATGTACACCCGTGGAAGAAACAACCGTCAAACTCAAAAATCTCTCTCGTCGCGTCACAGTAGCCGTCCACTTTCCTACCCAAAATTTCTATCTCACGCCCATTGAAGGCGTGCCGAATATCGGGGCGGGTTTTCTCCAGATAGACTAACCATTTTATGGCTTTCATAGACTGTCTGTCACCGCACCTGTAACCCCCCTTGGGCAGGATGGCTATCGTATCGGGGGCTAAGAACAGTTTTCTAAATAATCTATTGCATGCCGACGAGATTGTGATAGATTCTCTAAAAACGTCTGTCGAACCTATATTTAGAAATAAATGACGAAATGTACGACAACCCTTGCGTAATACATTTACGTCATCCACACAATAGGCCTCCAACTCTGCCTTATTATTAATATATACCCCTGCCGCAGTTTGTCAGCGTGCCATACCATAAAGTCTTTTCGCTCATCCGGTTTCATATAATCCGCACCAAACATTTCGGGACCGGGCATCTCACCGATATAATTTAAATTATTTTCTGTATTAAACAAATAGGGGTAGTGTCCTTTTTTACAGTCTAGTCCAAACGCTTTAGGGATCTGTCTCAGTGGCATGGGGAGGAAACATAGGCTGTCTTTAAATTGTATGTGGTCCATTGTCATGCAGAGTATTTTAGTTCCGTCCGCGATAATTTTAGGGGTGCAGTTTAGTGATAGAAATCTATTTAGGATAAATATAGCGTCAAAGGCTTTGGCATTATGCCCAAGACAAACAATTTTATTTGCAAACGGCCTCGGTTGTCTCAGGTAGTCGATGAAGCCGTCTACCGGATTATCCCAAAAGGAATGAGATCGTTTCCCGCATTGGTCACAATCCTCGTCCATATTATCGTTAAATTCACATTTTACACAATAGTGCTGTACATGAAGAAAATTCGGTTGGTGAACAAAGCAATCGCTGGCTATAGCTCTTTCTTGTCTAGTCTCGAAATCATAAAAGACCATTAGATATTTATCATCAAGCTCCTTCCGACTCAACACCTGCATATAACAACGATGCGGGTTTTCTTTGTTCTGTTTACACGTTGCGCAGTATGATTTAAAACATTCGTGATTTCTCCCCTTTGTTTTATCACAGGTAATACACACCTGTCTTAAATCACAAACTGTTTTCTTACCGTCAATTTTATTCGATTTATGGCTATTGAAACAAGCGGCAGACCTAAATAATCTGTTACATTCAGTGCAATACACATTTTTTTTTTCATTTTCATACAAACACGGAGGTATGGACATACATTTGGGGCAAGTACTCTTACATAAATGTCTTGCACCTCTTTCAAAACCGGTATTACATCCGTCGCAGAAATACCGAACGGAAAATGCCGCCGCCATATTGATTATTACGTTAAAGTGATGCGTGACGTCATCGTACAGTAGGTTAATGTACCTACTAGAAGACGACACCCCTCATACCACAATCCGTTGACCGTCGAGAGGGTATTATACACGCGTAATTTATATTCATCACCAAAATAACGCTGAAATTTATCGAGATGTTCGCGCCCTCCTCCACCGGATAAATCTACGCGAGTTTTTGCGAGAAGCTCGTCTACAGCATTATTAATTTTACGCCCCTTAATATACGATTTATAATTAATATCATTTGTGATTTTGGCTATCGCTATTACTATAGCGTGCGCCAAACAATTCGTCAATGATTTAACAACGACAATGCTCCTTTTATGATGACTCAGATAATCGTTTGGAAGGCACCTTCTTTTTAATGCTCTCTTACCGTTGCCCATAATCATTTTGATATGATTCACTTTAATCCTCAACACATCGGCTATACTAAATCTGGCATTACTCTGAATAACTTTTGTTAATGTATTCATAATACTGTTCACATCAATTTGATCACATCTACGGTACGAAACGCCGACCGGTTTATCGAGGTTATTCTCCGTGTTCGTGATCGTGAGTCCAATTAAATCGTATGGTGCCGTACCTCTAAGCAAGTATGCTAATAGACTAGAGAAACACGTCATTAGATAATGCATCGGACTCACGTTCGTAATCAAAGGCTTGAATTGAACTAAAATGTCCCTGCCTAAGGTGTTGAACCGACTGTAAGTTCGTCCTGTCTCTCTTATTATGGTAAATGTGTCGTCAGTGTTTGTACGTGGGGCATAGTCAAAAATATGATTTCGTTGTCTGTTAATGTCTGACGTAGACGGTCCGGCATTGACAATAGATTCGTCAAGTGTAAATGTTTGTTCCTTAGACACTAAAAAAGAAAAAAGAAAACTAATTGTTAGTTTAAATAATAAATTTGGAAAAGAGAAACGCATAAAAAATATTTAAAATAAAAACAAATAAGTACAGAAAAATATAAAATATTAGTTTAACTAATAAATTGAATACTAGAGAAATAATAGTAAAATTATGCTTACTTTTACAGAGAGCTTGGTGCTGTTTTTTACGTGACAACTTCTTTTCACCCGACAAGATGCCAATGAAATGATAACTTGGTATAGTTAAATTCTCCTTTTATAGGCCTCCAGCTGAATGTGTTTTTCTGAACACACCTTTCAAAATCATGCGTGTGTTGATTTCCGCACCACACCTTTCGCCAACGAGCTGAATATCTAATTAAAAAGAAACGTGCTGGCCTTGGTCTCGCTTCTCTACGACTAGCTGGTAGTAAGTTGAATACTTAATAGAAATCAATCAATAAAATTACATAAGAAATCGCCCTTGTCATCGATAAAGAAAAGGAGATCCGGAAATTCACTTCTTTGATAGATCAAGGTGGTCAAATTGTCAACTCACTCGATAATCAATATGAACAACAATGAGGTATTTACCGACAGCGAGGTAAGTCTTGACGGTAAAAGAGATTAAACAGAGTAATTCTTTTTCAAAAAGTATTTTAAGTTTCATTCAATTAATTAGATTTTATTTTCAAAAAGTATTTTAAGTTTCATTCATTTGATTAGATTATATTTTCAAGATCCTTTAGAATTTAAAAAATGAACTCAGCACAGTCTATTGTAAGACAGGATATAGTTAGGAAATATGAAAATGTACATTATAATAACATATAAATCAGACAAAAATTGTATATTTTATTTTATAATCAATAAACCAAAATACATTTTTATATATATATATATATATATATTATTAGCCCTGGAACAATTGTAAAACAGGATATAGTTAGGAATTATGAAAATATACATCCAAATAATATTTAAATCAAACAAACATTGTATATTTTATTATATTTTATTTTATAATCAATAAACCAAAATACAATATATATATATATACATAGGTTCTATATTATTACCCCAAAATCTTTTAAACATCCTCCTATAATTGAATTTGAAAAATAACTGGTTTGTTCTAGGTATATTTCTACTGCTTTTTCTTCTATGTATTCTTTAATTACTAACAAACAACCTGGGTTTGATAATTTATGCGGAAAAGTCAAAGCATAATCAGTAAATCAATAAAACAAAATACAATATATATATATATATAGGTTCTATATTACCCAAAATCTTTTAAACATCCTCCTATAATTGAATTTGTAAAATAACTGTTTTGTTCTAGGTATATTTCTACTGCTTTATCTTCTATGTATTCTTTAATTACTAACAAACAACCCGGGGTTTGATAATTTATGCAGAAAGTCAAAGCATAATCAGTAAATCAACTAAACAAAATACAATATATATATATAGGTTCTATATTACCCAAAATCTTTAAACATCTCCTATAATTGAATATGTAAAATAACTGGTTTGTTCTAGGTATATTTCTACTGCTTTTACTTCTATGTATTCTTTAATTACTAACAAACAACCATGGTTTGATAATTTATGCGGAAAGTCAAAGCATTCGCATGTTGCTAAATCAGTTAAATAATTCGACACTTTATATACACGTTCATAATTGCATCCTGTAGAACTATCTACGACTGATGAACACGGCAAATCTTTTAAACATCCTCCTATAATTGAATTTGTAAAATAACTGGTTTGTTCTAGGTATATTTCTACTGCTTTTTCTTCTATGTATTCTTTAATTACTAACAAACAACCTGGGTTTAATAATTTATGCAGAAAGTCAAAGCATAATCAGTAAATCAATTAAACAAAATACAATATAGGTTCTATATTACCCAAAATCTTTTAAACATCCTCCTATAATTGAATTTGTAAAATAACTGGTTTGTTCTAGGTATATTTCTACTGCTTTTTCTTCTATGTATTCTTTAATTACTAACAAACAACCTGGGTTTGATAATTTATGCAGAAAGTCAAAGCATAATCAGTAAATCAATTAAACAAAATACAATATATATATATATACAGGTTCTATATTACCCAAAATCTTTTAAACATCCTCCTATAATTGAATTTGTAAAATAACTGGTTTGTTCTAGGTATATTTCTACTGCTTTTTCTTCTATGTATTCTTTAATTACTAACAAACAACCTGGGTTTAATAATTTATGCGGAAATTCAAAGCATAATCAGTAAATCTATAAAACAAAATACAATATATATATATATATAGGTTCTATATTACCCAAAATCTTTTAAACATCCTCCTATAATTGAATTTGTAAAATAACTGGTTTGTTCTAGGTATATTTCTACTGCTTTTTCTTCTATGTATTCTTTAATTACTAACAAACAACCTGGGTTTGATAATTTATGCGGAAAAGTCAAAGCATAATCAGTAAATCAATAAAACAAAATACAATATATATATATAGGTTCTATATTACCCAAAATCTTTTAAACATCCACCTCCATTTCGTTACTCCAATCTTCTTTAATGTCTTTTTGTTTTTTCAACTCCGACTCTACATGTAGAAACTCCCAAGAAACATATTCGCAACAGGTTCTTCCAAACTGTGGACAGTAGTTATGTGGTGATGGCTTGAAGCAATTTTCTGCACAGATGTGGTATCTCGTTGTGACATTATTTGGATAGAGTTCGCGGTGTCCTTCCAAAATAATTGAATTTGTAAAATAACTGGATTGTTCTAGGTATATTTCTATTGCTTTTTCTTCTCTGTATTCTTTAATTACTAACAAACAACCCGGGTTTGATAATTTATGCGGAAAGTCAAAGCATTCGCATGTTGCTAAATCAGTTAAATAATTCGACACTTTATATACACGTTCATAATTACGTCCTGCAGAACTATCTACGACTGATGAGCACGCCATGTTGAAGATTATACATCTATCATATAATTTGCACGGCTTTTATAGTAAACCATTTCAATGTGTTTTCCTGAATAGACCTTCATCTTAAGCATGTGTGTGTTGATTTCAAATGTAGTTGGCCTTTCAGCAGTGACATGAATATCTAATTAGAAATATACGTGATCAGCCTTGGCCGTTATAATCTCGTCTCGATGGTTGAATACTTTTTGTGGCCTGAATATCTAATTAGAATATACGTGATCGTCCTTGGTCTCACTTCTCTATGACTACCTGGTAGTGAGTTGAATACATAATTAGAAATATGGATAGACGATGTTTACCTTGAGAGCTAGACAGTACGCTATGTATTTAAGACGTTAAAATTATTAAAATTGAATCAGTTGAAGACTTGTGTTTAAACAGCCACCTACATTAGACTTCGATCTAGTCGACGCTTCTGAGACAAACCTACAAGCTAGGCGGGGTGATCTGAGTGCAGATTAAATCAAGGTAATTTATAATTTCTTTATTTATTTTTTAAAAAGTTTCTGTCTTCTTATTATTTCTATAATATATTTGTTTGAATTTTTTCAAGATATGGACAAGTTTATACATGACTTCAACTCAGCCAAGACCAACGACATTCAATATATTTCTCTAAGAAGTTTAAAGGAGAATACAATACTAGATATTATATCTTTTAATGAAATAGATACAAAGTTTGGCAGATCTATTTACGTAAATGCTTATTTACAAGACAATATCGTAGGGTTCTTTCTACCTAAAAAGTTTTCAAACATTTGTAAAAAAGATCATATTGACCTTGTAAATGGATCAAAGTCTGTATTAATTTATGAAGGAATAGGGGTTGACAGTTCTATCAAGCTTAGGATTGAAACAAAATCATGTCAATAGTTTTAATATTTGGTAATCCTGGTTAAAAATTAAAACATTATTTATAATTAATCTTGGTAATAATGGTTAAAAATTGAAATAAAAGTAACTACTAAACACTTTTTAAAATTATACTATGTAACAAATATATATTGTATGTGAAATCTGTATATGTTTTTTATTATAATTAAATGTGAAAAAAAACTTGTATTTTATTTTTCATTTCTAGTAATATTTGTAGACAATAGCCCCGCCTCCAAATCGTTTGTAGACCCATCCGATCCTATACCCATATTTTGACTATCTGTCACTGTATGACGATCTTTGTATTTTTATGGATATCAATAATAAATTGTGAAATATGTATATTTTTTTATAATAATTAAATGTGGAAAAACTTGTACTTATTTTTTCATTTCTAGTAATATTTCCCTCTCAGTTAAATTATATATTTGTAGTAAAAGCCATACAACATTAAAATACAGGGTTTTCTCTTTATAGAGTATACCAAAATAAAACATGACGATGGTTTATGCTCTCATAAAATAATAATTCAATAAATTTGAAAATGTCTGTGACGTCAATGTCTAAAATAAAGG
Source organism: Timema cristinae (assembly GCA_039000515.1). Classification (NCBI taxonomy): domain Eukaryota; kingdom Metazoa; phylum Arthropoda; class Insecta; order Phasmatodea; family Timematidae; genus Timema; species Timema cristinae. Next base: position 62,384,048 of record JBCFYV010000001.1, read on the forward strand.
TTTTCTCCTTTATAGAGTTTATCCAAATAAAAAAACATGGCAAGTAGTGATGGTTAATAATAATTAAATAAATTTGAAAATGTCATAATCCTGTGACGTCAATGTCTAAAATACAGGTTTTCCAAATAAAAAACATGGCAAATAGTGATGGTTAATGCTCACACTCAAATAATAATTCATTAAATTTGAAGACGTCTTAATCCTGTGACGTCAATGTGACGTCAATTGAAAACGTCACTAGCATACCAATATTTTAGTTATACCATAGTCTCATACGTCAAATTATGAATAATTATCGAGGGAACATACCCCAGCTAATACTACTTGTGTATATTTATTAGGGTTATTCCGATAATCTCAATGTCTCTAAAACATTTGCTACCATATTATAGCAGTTTTTCAGGTCTAACGAAGGGTTTTGAAGCTGACGAGACAACGTGACTGTTAGACTGAAAATAAATGAAAAAATATGCAGAGTTATAATAAAGTCAAACCTGAGAACTGAAGTGAGTAAAAGTGCTGACTTTGATGATGGTGCGTCCGCATCAAATACTTGTAGGAAAACATACAACTGAATCAAAAACATGTAAGAATTGTAAAAATGCATCGTGTCGTTCTACCCAACGCGTGTCACAAAGCGTTTTGAGTTTGCACTTTGTTTCTTCAGGATATTGTTCATGTAGTTTTGCTTTCATTAAAGCTGTTCGTTTACTGGATTCTATTACTAATTACTACCCATTTAAATAAATTATAATAATCACATAACAGCAATAAAAAGTATTTTAACACTAACTTGATATTGAACTATATCTACCTATAACGCAAGCAGGAATAAACTCAGATATGTCAGCATAAAAATAATATAATATAGTGTGTTTTTTCCCTACTAAACTTTCTCTTTATTTAGAAGTATTAGTAGATAATTTAATTATTAATGATAGTGTTATTTGATAAAAAAAAACTGTATTTGGTTTCAGCTTCAACCTTTCTTGGCATGCTACAATCTTTGCTTCACCTGAGACTAAAAGAACATTCGCACATCCCTAGGAAAGATAAAAACTTGTATGATTTAATTTTTTGGTATTTTCTTTCTAAATATACATTTTTTTAATTAATTTTCTTAACACCACAGGGGGGTCAGCTGGCCCTTTGACCCCCCCCCCTGTATCCACGCTGTCGTAATTGTTTGACCGATGAGACGGTAGTCATGAGAGAGGCTCGTTCAATAAGAGCCGCAGGATTCAAACTTTACACTCAAAAATTCAATCGGGTCGCGCTATGCTCTATCGACGACAAAAGATTTGTAATACCTGTCTCAATTAAAACAAAACCTTGGAGCCATTACTCTATAAGTGAGCAACCATCTACTTCCTTCCAAGAGACGTCGATTAATGCTGGACCGTCGTCTCTATAGTGCAAGTGTGTCAGTGATTAATACAGTGCTTCTGTATATTCATAATCTACAACTTTATCCGGTACAGTTAATATCAAAGTGAGCAGGCATCTACTTCCTCCCAAGAGACGTTGATTGATACTAACCCCACGTCTCTATAGTGTAAGTGAATAATCAATGTCAATGTATATTAAAAAACCAAAAAAAGCACTATACCTTTATCACTAGAAAATGTTAGTGCTTCTAAAATATTCATGTAGTATGTATATTCATTAAATGGTGAATAATTAATGTCAATGTATATTCGGAAAAAAAAGAACTATACCTTTATCACTATAAAAAGTTAGTGCTTCTAAAGGACTTGTGAAAAAATATTCATGTTCTGTAACTTAACTGAAGAAGAAAATATACTAATTTAGTATGTATCTGTTTTAAAAATTGTATATCATTATATTCATTAAATGAAGTTTTCTGTGTGTGCGCGGGTGTGTGTATGTGTTGTTATTTTTTACCTATCCTCTCCCCACACCTCTTAATTAAATATAATTTTTCCTAAGAATAAAAAGTTCAAAGAATACAAAGAAAGACTAATAATCGTTTATTCTTTTTATTTAAAAAAGTTCGTTACATTCCTAGGCTTATACTTAGATACATTTATTTCCAAGAATGAAAATTTTATTTAAAAAATCTCGTTACATTCCTAGACTTATACTTAAATACATTTATTTCCAAGAATTGAAAAAATGTTTTATAGTAATAATCGTTACATTATTAAACTTATCGACTAAAGAATAAATTAAATAATCTTTAATATATAGCAAGTAGCTGTGAAAAAAGTTTTTTAAGATTAAAAAAATTATTCCTATACTTAAAAGTGCTCACTCAACTCGTCTCGCAGCTTCTACTTCGTAGGCCCCTCGTTCGCTTCCTCAGAAGTTTTATTCTACTTTCCAAGCGTACGTTTAGAAGCGTCAGTACGTTTCTTCTTCCGTCTGACCGTGTCAACCTCGTCTTGACCGCAGAAACATGATAACTTATTGAAATCAATGTACTCTTTATACTCGTTTATCAAGGCTATCATATGAAGCAATGCTGGAATAAACGAACTCGTATCGTTCCGCATCGCACTCTTGGTCAGATCGCAAAAGTTTTGTCCGATCAAACTTAAAATTCTTAAACCATTCGCGGAGCAGTCGGACATTTTTTTTTCTATGATGCAGGTACTGGAACACTCGTTTTTAAGCTTACTTGGAGATTACCTAGTTTGTACTTGTCACTATCAGCGTTGATGATACTCTGTAGCCAACTCATCTTCCCAGTTCCTTTAATATAGATTGATATTCGTGATGTGTACTGAACTTCCCACCCCCTCCTCACCGTACCTCCTGTTCGACTTTGGGAGGTTGTCGTTCTTGAACAATGCTGTCTCATTTATGATGTCATCTTGCTAACGTCACTGCTTGAAGGGTTATAGCGGACCACTCTATCGTGTATGATGAGACAAAACGCCTTGGTATTTACTGGGATATTTTCCTCCGTCTCGAACGTTATACGACACGTCACCATACCGTCCTTGAGAGTATCTTCCTGTCGGCTACCATCGAACACGACGATGGGTGCGTGAGACTTGAAATGAGAAGGGTCAAGTAAAGGTAAAGAGGCGCTCGTTCCGTAGTACGAAGTCTGGAAATTAGCGTAGTCTTCATATAATTTCGAGAAGGAATCTTGTCTAAAGTCCAAGTTCATATCCTCATAAGGGTACATGATAGAATTTAGATAGAGTTTAGCATTACGTAAATTACAATGATCGAAAATATTTCTATCTGCAGCCGTCGTATTGTTCCGTCCGGTCTGAAGAGCGAAAACAACTTAACGAGGTTTTTCCAGCAAAGTTGACGTTTTCACGGTCCAATCATGCTGATTAGAGGTAAGTACGTTAGGGTACTCGTACAATTCCCAAGTACTAAAAGGTAGCTAGATGATCCTCCCACTCTTGATGAAATTAAGCAGGTTGAGACGATTGATATCATCGGTCTTTATATGCGGTACAAGCCAAGATATTTTACTTAACTCGATCCTAGAGGGTGTCTCCACGGCGGGAGGTGGGCTCTTTGTAAAGCGTTGTTGTCGCCGGTCGAACGAACTAGCACCAGCTCTTGTTTCGCGTTGATCAGTATTCGGGAATAGTCTTCAACGAATCCTAGAATGAGACGTAAAGGGATGCATACGTCAAAGATGCCTGTTTCTGCGTGCACGTGAACTCCTTCAAACCTCCAACCAGCGTTTGAAAGACGAGTCTGCCCCCATTCCTTATAGATAGATAGTTTTTAAGCTGAGTCGAAATGCCTACATCTCTCGATTGATCAATCTCTACCCCGTTGATCTCATAGTCGATTATTGAGAATAGATGCAGTATTCCGTTATTAACAATCCTCGAAGTACTTCCAGGTTCTCCCGTAATCAAAAGTAGTCGCCCTTTGATATGTAGTAGAGAAAGGCGTGGTAACGTACACAACCCTTCTTGTTGGATAGATATCCTAAGCTCGTTCCCGTTAGCTAACGGACCGGGAATATACGAGGCGTAGGAATGATACTGGAAACTGCTCAAGGCCGTATCGAAAGCGGCAGACTCCCCAATGTTCAGAATATCCGCAGCGTCATCCATTATTTTCGTAACGAGTAACCTAGACGTCTTAAATAGAGTTTATTTGCAGGTGTTAACACTTTCACTGTCCTTCTCTCAATGTTTCGAGGAAGACTTCGCCGTCTCGTTTTATCTAGTACGAGTCCCATCTCCACCGACTCGTTTCATATGCAGACGTAGAGATATCGTCTCATCTCTAAAGTTGATGATATCTCCTCGTTCGTCGATAAGTCGTACTGCGATAGACTCTATTACTCGCTTTGTCACCGGAAGGTAAATTATATTTTTAGGCGCTTCCACTATCTTATAGCCCGGCAGGACGGTCATGCTGAACTCGTGCAAGTTATGACTCAGTTTTCCGTTGACGTAAGCCCCGCTAGCGAGACTACATTCTACGCGGATCACATTCACGTGAAGAATATTCACGGTATTGGTAGATATGTGCGTCTTCCCTGCAGGAAGTATGACCGAGTCGAACCCTAGCAAGGTCGCTAACGTGCTAGGTTGGGTAAAGTCGATAGGTTTATTGCAAGTGATATAGCTCTTTAAAGTGCTAGGGTCACCGATAATCGAGAGCTTTACGTTACTCGGGACTTCTCTTCGTAAGAATCGATTCAACGCCTCAAGTTCATAGGTGCCCGGAGGGACTGTATACTCTTTACCGTCGCAATAAAATTTATTATTACGTTCGTCGATATTCGGTATGGAATTGAACGTGGCCAGATTGATCAGTCCGATGAACCATTCTTCTTCACGATTCTCTTCTCCGAACAGGATATGCGGGAAGTAGTTCTCTGTCAGATTCGAAATCTGACCTGTCAGTGTAAGCGTCATAGACATATTTACTATTATCGAACGCAAACGCGAGTATTTAAGGAAAGCTAAACAAAGATTACCGCATAAAACGGTCCCGTACTCCTGATACCGAGTATGATTATAGGTGATAGGTATTCCTCCGAAATATCGAACAAGTTCAAGCGGTGGTCTTAGATCACCGAAACTATCGAAGTAATCCGCCCGCCCGCCCGCCGTTTTTCTTATACGCCACCCAATGCGTACCCTTAAAGCTATCATTATCAAGATTGATGATGGCGCTCTCTATCTTCGAAGGAGGACCACTAGGTAAAGCATCTCTCGCAAATACTCCTCTAAAGAAGGGGATTTTTAACTCGGCGGCGTACTTGCGCAGATCCGTTTCAGTAAGGGCACGTTTAGGTAGTCATTTTCTTTTCGGGTAAGGCTGTAGATACATCCCTTTCCCCAAGGCGATAGCTTCGAGCGTAGGATTATGTCTCTGAGCCTCGTTCAATTGTTTCGTATTCGCCTTCGCACTTTGTACAGCCTTCGTGATTCCCGCGGCTCCTCCGGCGACGGCTCCAAGCGCTGCGATCAAAGGTAATATAGGTAGAATTCAACCCTTCTTCTTACGGCGTCTAGTAGTAGCTCGCCGTTGACGACGTTGAGTTTTCTTCTTATTCTTTAGACCGGAACCCATCTTGACTTTAGCTTTCATCGCGTTGGTGACCGGCTTTCTCACCCAACTTCGAGTCAGGCGCGAGTAATCTTTTCCACGATTTCTCGATAAGTAAGAGATCTGCGGTATGACGTCTTGCAAGATCTTTCACCTTGGAGTAGGCGATATCTTGTTCTTTACAGTATCGATCTAACTCGTTTATTCCGGGATCGCCTCGTTTCAATCGTTTTTCCAACTTTGTCCCCGGTCCGCAGTACTGGTATCCAGGTATATGCGCCTCAAACGGTAGATTATTGATTATCTTATCCAACAATCCTCCCCCTCTTCTTCGTCTCATGACACGAACTGATTCCTATTTATATAGGTGCACGCATATATAGATGAACTATTCAACATGCGGCTCGAGAAACAGACAGACTCTTTAACTGTACACAACATCGATCATGATGAGGGTGGAGCTTTTCCTCAAAGACACGGTACGTTGTTACCTGATACTATCCGCTGCATCAACTGCGGACCTTCGAATTGTGGTAAAACTAACGCCATGATCAGTCTGTTGGAGGAACCTAACGGTCTACGCTTCAAGAGCGTGTACGTTTACTCTAAATCGTTGTACCAGCCCAAGTATCAACGTTTATCGAAGTTTCTCTCGCTCGTCGAAGGTATGGGCTATTTCCCGTATTCCGACAACGCGGAAATTATCCCCCGTCTAAGGCCGAACCCGACTCTGTATTCATTTTCGACGACGTCGCTTGTGATAAACAGTTTAATATACAGGCTTATTTCAGTATGGGTAGACATAAGGCTATAGACTGTTTCTATCTCTGTCAGACGTACTCTCGCATCCCGAAACAGATGTTGAGAGATAACGCAAATCTTCTCATCCTATTCAGGATGGACGATACGTATTTGAGACACGTCTACGACGATCACGTGAACACGGATATGACATTCCAAAAATTTAAGGAGGTGTGCTCACTGTGTTGGAAAAAACACAAGTACGATTTTCTGGTGTTGAGCAAAGATCACTAGATTGATAAAGGACGATATCGCTACGGGTTCGATACCTTTATCTTGCACGATTGACATGAACGTATATTCAGTACGCGATAAGACATCATGTCATCCATATTTAAATTTGGTCATAATCTCCACAAATATAGATCTCCCGTAGAGACGGAGAAACGTTCAAACCTATCACGGATCCTCTAAACAAGATGGAGAAGGCGCTCACCGAACCCGAACCCGAGGAGACGGAAGTCTCACCTGAGAGAATGCAAAACAACCATCTATTGGATACTTATCTTTATTCATCTCACGCGCATTCCGATAAGACTTACGGAGTCCATCATGAAGGTGACTCTACCAAGCTCGGAGATAGCCGTATCGTATTTATTGGGAGAGACGGTACAATACTTCTTAACAATAAGACGGTACCATCTACTCGCGGGCTATTAGAATTACTCTTCAGAAGAGCACTCGCTCATTATACCAAGGACGATCTGAAAGTATACAAGTCTATGCTCGAAGAAACGAACGCGCATCGGTTGAGAAACGAGCCGTACGCTCGTATCAAGATGCGAGCGGGATCAAAGTATTCGTTAATCATCAAACCTATATTTGAGGAGGAGCTTTAGGGAGAGGGTTTATACAAGATGGAGACAGGGAGAGGAGTCGATTATACCTATTGAGATGATCCTAACGAATTGGTCGATCGATTACGACTCTTACACGCATTTACCGAAGCCGGTCATTCCGCTCACGAGAACGAGATCGTTTCTATCATTGAGGAATTACGCGAGGCCGGAATCTTCGTATAAAGACGTTCATCTCTTCTGTATTTTATCACAATCATGTCCTCCGTCAAGTGGGAGATTGCGCGCGAACTTCATCGTCCTGCAAGACGGCGATTTCCTCGAAGACATGTTAGCGTACGAGGCTTGAACGAGCTCCTTCAGGCCGATCTGGTGGAGATGATACCCTACTCAGGATCGAATAAGGGGTTCAAGTACCTTCTCACCGTCATCGACGTGTATTCCAAGAGGGCTTGGTCCGCACCTGTCAAGACTAAGACGGGCAAGAATGTAAGCGCCGCAATGGCTCTCCTCCTCGACAAGATGACCGGCAAAGGTTTACCTCCCGTACGTCATCTCCAAACGGATAATGGTACAGAGTTTTACAACGTGGAATTCAAAACGCTCATGAAGAGAAAGAGGATCAATCATTATTCTACATACAGCAATGTCAAGGCTAGTGTCGTGGAACGATTTAATCGTACTCTCAAGAACATGATGTGGAGGTGGTTCACGGCTAAGGGATCATATCGATGGATCGATATGATCGATTCCTTACTGAACGAATACAACCGTACGGTACACTCGACCATAAAGATGAGGCCTATAGACGTCAAGGACTTTTACATTCCATCTATAAACGTCTCAAGATCTCGGATTCCACGCCGAACATATTCAAAGTGGGTGATATAGTTCGTATCAGCAAGTATAAGGACATTTTCGAAAAGGGTTATACCGCGAACTGGTCGACCGAACTGTTTAAAATACGTAACGTCGTCGAGACTAATCCCAGGACCTTCCTACTCGAAGATATGAAAGGTAATCCTACCACAAGAGGTTTCTACGGTAAGGAGCTTAGAAAGATTTCGTATCCGGACGTTTACCTTGTAGAGAAGATATTCAGACGTTCCGGAAATAGAGTATACGTTAAATGGTTGGGGTTCGACTCGTCACACAATTCGTGGATCGATGCGAAGGATATATTATAGAAGGAGGGAGGGAAGGGAGGGCGCGTTCCCCTCCATTTCGAGCATATAAAGCGGCCGCGAGGTAGGGAGACGTATCTCTAGACAGTTGGGTTACCGTCTGGAGGAGATGAGCGATATTAAGATCTCGAACGGCGGATTAGAATACTACATCGCTAGGGCCGACAAAGGTTACAGCGAGTGCTGCGATTCTTCCGTGTATTGGCTCGGATGCCATAATCCCGGAATGTGGGAATCGAGTCAGTCCGTCGAACGCTGTTCTACCGCTTGCCCCGTCTACAATCTCAAGGAAGGGGACGAGCCGCAAATTCTCCAGTAGAAGGAGGAGGAAAACGCTTTATGCGCCAAGTTGGATCGAATCGAGTGCGAGGAACTCGATCGGGTCAAGTGCATCTCCGAACTTGAAAAGTATCGAACGTACAACGTCCGTCGTCTAGAAGGGGATGAAGAGGTCAGCGAGGAGGAGGACGAACCGAACATTATAACGCTAGACTATGTGGGCAGAGTACATCTTCCGGACAAAAACTTTGGTGCGAGGTACAAGAGTCGCTTTAACGCCTCACAGAGAGGACTGATATATCTAGGTGAAGACGAGTACGAACTATTCAAGTTGTGAAGCGTTCGCGTGTGCGTGTGCGCGCGCGCGCGTTCTATGACATATGTACGTGTTTACTCAAGACTGACAAAAAAACTATATGTAGGACTTTAGAGAAAGAGATTTTTTGTATGCATCGAGTGAAAGACTATTTTTTTTTAGAGAGAGAAAGAATTTAATCTTTGTGTATGTGTATGTATCATCATAATCTTAAGAATATACTCGCTAAATAAAAAGTTGTACTATTTATTTAAGTCCATGATCCTATTACATAGAAATAAAAGGTAACAAGACTATGTTCTGAGTAAAAAGGGAAGATATGCAGGTTTCATTCAGAGCCAAATGATCATTTATAATAAGGAAGATATGTATGTTTCCAGCCTGCCCTGAAAAACTGTTCGAGGGAGGGAGGGGGAGCTATACCAAAACCTTCCTCTCACTCTGAGAGGTAGATAGAGAGAGAGAGAGAGAGGTAACAATACGAATCTTTTTTTAAGACTATGTTCTGAGTAAAAAGGTATTTTATAATAAGGGAGATATGTATGTTTCATTCAGAGCAAAAAGATCATTTATAATAAGTAAGATATGTATGTTTCCAGCCTGCCCTGAAAAAACTGTTCGAGGGAGGGAGGGGAGCTATACCAAAACCCTCCTCTCACTCTGAGATGTAGAGAGAGAGAGCGCGCGCGCGTCATCCAACATACTTCACGGCGCGGGAGGGGAGGGGAAGGGGTGGTGGAGGGAATCATTAATTAACCCTCCATGCCGTAGTAATCCTAATTCCTTCCTACTAATGGGTCTAATGATTTCTTTTCAAATCGATAGTTTGGGAGTGTTTTCATTGCTAATAGCATTGCATACTTAGTTTTTGAATAAAATTCCTTTGTAGGTAGTTAGTTACTTATGATTGATTTTTTTTTAAACTTTAAGTATTTTAAAAATGGACTTAATGATTTAGTTCCAAATGGGTATCTTGGGATTTTACATGAAAAATAACACTCGATACTTAATTTTTTTTAAAAAGTCACTTAAAGATATTTTAATGATTACTGAATTTTCAATATCGGACCAGATGAGAATGTTTATATGATAGTAGTGTGTGGGCTTGAAACCGCGAGCTAGTACAAGAGTTAATTGACCCTGTTCATGCTTGGTGCCAAATTGCTGGCTCGACAAGTCGAGACTCGTTGCTGGTTATCCTGTGTCTAAGGGACGAACAGATTTTGCGTAAATAAAACACGATATTACAAAACATATATTTATTATACATTAAGGGTTTTACAGACTACATAATATTTACTATACATTAAAGGTTTAACAGACATACATAGTATGTATTATACATTAAAGGTTTCACAGACATACATAATATTTATTATACACTTTTACAGGAATAACGTATATATTCATTCATACGTTTTTCGACAGTGTATCTTAGATGTGTTAATAAAATTGTTTTTAGTTCACAAGCCAGCATTTAATAATCCAAACCGATTACTTAACGTGTATAGTAGGTAGCACTGATAAGATCTAGGTTTCTGATGTGCGTTTCCACCGGAGCTTGCTCGAGGACTATGACATCCACTGATTCTGTTAGCGTGTCGCATACATCTACGACGAGTGTGTCAATCAAATCGTTGCATTATCGTGCGACGGGTGTTTACCATATCGTCTTTCGGTTGACGGTGACGTCAATGAGGTCCCACACATCACAAAGACGCGCCCAGCTAGATGCTAGATAGGCGACACGTTTGAGTCTGGCGTCTAGTTCCTCGCTGACGACGACCATACAGTCACCGCACATGCGTCTCAGAGATTTCATGACTAGTCAGACTAATCTTCTGAGTAGGTCGCGTGTTACTGAAAAACTTTGATATGACCTACATGTAGTTGCCCAGTTCTTGCCACTCTGTACGGTTCAACACCACAAAATTCCTCCACATTTTTCTAGCTAGGGCGTAAAATTGTTCTTGACGCTCATGCCAACGATGACTCGTTTGGCGTGGATTTCGTCCAGTGGAAACCAAGTGTCGAATATACTGGTGATGGTGAGTGGCTTCACCGGCTTTGCTTTGCGGGCGCAAACGTCTTGAACTTCCATGATGCTTTATTGTTTCGATGACTGTCGTGATTATGGCAGGAACGCCGTCGGGACGTCCCTTTTATAAGCACACGCTGATTGGGCGAAGCCTCTTGAGGGCCTGCAGGACCCTACAGTCTTGAAAAATATGTTGTAATATCACCTTAGTGTAGTAAACTCTATGATTGGTAGGCGAGAATAGAGTTAGGAACGTTTCCATTGGAATGTTCTGGGCGCGATAGAGAAGGTACATTATAGATTAATGGCCGCAAACATCTGAGGCTGTGCTTTGAAGATTTATCGTGTTATGAGACGCGTGGGAAGTGCTTTTGCATATAAATTACAGATGTGACTTTATAAAGGGTGTAAAACCATAACTGTCAAAGTATTCTCCCACGCCGTTATTGTCGATAAAGATGGCGACCAAATGCTTCTCAGGCCTGGTATGTGGACCCGTGTTAATGAAGAGAGTGGCTGGTCACGCTATTCTTGTAGATAATTGATCAGCAGGGAAAACATCCGACCGTACCGAACAGAAACATGGGTTTGTTTTCAGCGCACGTCTTATGGTGTGCGTGTACATCTTCAATCACCCAATCTCGAAGTCCCCAAACTATAGAGGCCGAATAGAAATTCCATAAAGAGCTATCTGTCATGCAAATTGTGCGGCCCAATTTAAATGTTTTCAAAGACGAACAACCTCTGTAGTACAAATATACGACAGTCCTAGGCGTGTATTTGGCTAGAAAAAATTTCTTTTCTCCTCTCTTGATGGAGACAGTTTCTGTAAACGTGTGGCACGGGAGATGAGGGATTCGAGTGGGGTGTAATCCACATCACCGATATCCCAGGGAATACCGTGCAGTTTGTTGACGATATAGTCATCTAGCTTTTTAACAATGGCTGAAAGTTCATCGATAGCGTATGGGGGTTTTAACACCCAATGTTGAAATAATGTACCGCATACAGATAAAACAGTCAGTTCCTTGACGATAAACTCTTTGGTGTCGTCGATCAAGCTCTGGAAATCTACAATGACTTCCATGATTTAAATGACGAGTGTAAGCGGAGAGATTTGCTTATTCTAACTCATATAATCGGTCACAACGTTTCAGTCCTTGTCGATGGTGATGATGTTGGCAAACTTACAATACATGATACAGTTGACGGTTTCGGTGAGAGCTTTGGTGAAGCCTAATTCGATGCTCAGAGAACCATACCTCGTCAAATTACAATGTGATGTTTTGTGGGTGGACAGATTAGGTGTGAGATTGAAGACATGAGATGATATCCCTTAGGGAAGGCTGCCCGTGTGATGTCAATACCTTCATTTATGAAATGGATAGCCATTCCAGAAAACAGTTTGTGGTAGGACATGACATATTTGCCGTTTGAAAAATTGTGCTGTAATGGTTTGGACGGCCCATGTTCCCCATCCACGTACAGCGAGAAATGGTTCATGCCGTAGGTTTGGAATTGGGTTCTTGGTGGCGTCTCCGTTAAAGGCAGCGTTTGATACAAATCCCACGATGCATTGTTTGGGTCTGGTGAATACGTTGTTCAATGATTTCTCTTGCACACCCGTAAGAATAGTGAGTGTTTTTCTTCCACGCGGGTCGTGGGATACTTTTCGGGGCTGACGTTTAATGCATCGGCATGTGCCAAATGTATAGAAGGTGCTACTTTGACCCGTTGCACTAAAAGACAGGCTTCAACGATGTGAACCTTAAAGTGAAGGAGTTCGGGGACGGCCATAAGACTAAACCCGTATCGGCTACGGACCAACTTGACTCTGAGTTTGGTTCTGTTCAAAAGGTATTTCTCTTGGTTAAAAACATCACCGTGTAGATACACCAGAAGATCCACCATTTTACTTTTTTCAGTGAGACTGCGACGGCCCTTGTTGGCAGCATTAACCTCCTCAAAGTTTCCGGGGCTGTCTTTGAACCCCAGACTGCAAGCCAAATGTGTTATTTTGGCTTCACTGCTGTAATTGAGCAGCATCTCAATGTACGATCTATAAGCATACGTGATGCTGGGCGGTGAAACTAGTTTTTGTTTTAAAAACACATCCACCTGTCTGAATAGCGAATGAACCAGTTGTCGACGGGAGCAATTTGATCCTTCTGGGTGAAAGCACCACAATCGGGTTTCATGATAGCCACTCTGAAATAGAGCATGGTCTGTGAATGATAATATAAATTCGCCTTGACCAGTAACGGTAAATTTTATAGGTGAATCATCGGGAAGGGAAGAGAGAGGTTTGTACTGGAGCCATTGTTCACTTTCAAGACTGGTTTCTTGAGTGGGATGGAACATAGATCGAGTTCACTGATTGCACACTCACAGGACTGGGGGTGTAGGAACGACATTTAAACGGAAAATAACTACCGATTCTTTCTTGGCCTTTTTACTTCGGGCAACGACAGAAGACTCACGTCAATGCTTCTTACGACATCCTATATACCCTGAGCTGATCATCAGCGTATCGATCTTCTGCTCCACCTTGTGTTTCAAGTTTATTCCAACCTCGCCGACACGCTGGCATAGGGCCTCTTTGAAAGGACGACGCTGATTGGTGACGTCTGAGAGCACGTCAATACCCGTATGAAGCGCCTGTTTTCTAATGGCATTAGCACCACGTTTCAACAACGGTACAACACTCTTAAGAAGGCTGCTGAAAAACTTCCTATTTCATGCCCGCGTTGATAAGAAACACCGTGGTAGATATAAGATATTCCAATTCCAGCCTAGTTGACGTAGTAGGGATAGTTAATGTTGAGCAGCGTCTAAAATGAAGTTTCACGCATAAATTTTACAAACTTGAATGGTAAAGGTTCACCATTGTCTGTTCTTATATTGATTTCAAGGATTTCAATTTCCATTCTAAGTACGGGCACGTAATGCAACGGAGTATAGCTAGCTGTCTTATGTATGCCTTTGAGATAGTTTATGTTGTTAATACCAACGATAAGGAAAAGCAGTGACACAATGTCACCCACTGGCAGAGGATTGACCATATCCATGTAGATGTACATTTCCGAGGGCAAGCCTGGTAAAAAGTTGGAGGCGTACGTTGACTTTTTAACTTTGATCAGATTAGTCTGAGGATCGAAACCGAGCTGTAGACTTAGTTGAATATATAGTCAGCAGCTGTATATTTGGTGAAGAAGAAACAATATCCACTTTATTGTTAGGGTTTGTGTGCTTGAATACAACTCTAAATCCCCTTTAAACGCCTCTACATCGTCTCTGGCTTTGACCAATTCATGGATAGAGCTGTAGTCTCCAGGAAGGATGTGATCTTTAAATATTTGTTCCACTCCATTATCTTCAACCCTGTTTTACCACACAATATTTTGGTTCTCGAGTACAGTGGTGAAAGGACACGGATATTTAAATTCGGTGAGAACGACTTCCATTGTCCGTCGAGTGTAAGACAGTAGGGTAGTTGCGTGGTTAAAATCGCAAGGGTATTTTTCGGGAAATTTCCCATAAAGTTGTCGCTCGACAAAGTGACATAAAACTGTTCCTTCGTGGTGGGGCACTGACGTAGCTGGAAGGAATCCAAGAATTAAACTTGGCGAGGTAACCTTTCCAATGCACATACACTTTCTTTCTGTCACCGTTACCCTTGACACGTAGTATTTTACCAACTATAAGTGTTTCGAGAAGACATACGTGTTGCAATTCATGTTCGTAAAACGTTGCCTCCACCTCCTCGCCGTCAAGATTAGGTCAGCCAGTAGAAGATTGGTTGTCGCAACACGACACTGCTGACTTTGAAAATTTCTTCGCTCAAATTTCTTTCGTAGCCCTTTTCAAACAGCATTTTGGATTTGCTAATACGCACCGTGTCATCAATTTTATATTTTTGGCTTACTATTCGAGTTTGGGCACCGCTTACCGTAAATATTATCTCTGACTTGAAGCACATTAGTTTCTGAAACGTTTGCAGGGGCCATATTGATATTGAAATGTTTTGCGCCGTTGTAAGCGTTGACGATATCTCGGAGGACGTCCACATAGCGAAAAGTGTTATTTTTGTTAAAGTAGTTCAACTTGCTTTCCTTCACGTTCAGATTATGAGTGGTGTTGTAATACACGCTTTCTTTAATGAAAAATTTCCGGACTAGACGTGCCGCGAACACTGTCCCTTTGCCCGTTTGTAAACTTTGAAGTTCACATAAACTTTGATTTAAAATGTCCTGAAAGGCGTTCCTCAAGACGCTGCCCGTCTTGGAGGGAAGCGTCCTCGCCCAGCCCTTCTTGCTAAACTCGTCGATAACGGTGAGTAAGTACATGGCCCCGTCGTTGTATTTTCCGAGACTCAGCATATCGTTAAGATCGGCTTGCCAGAGATAGTCAATGTTTGACACCACGTATTTGTTGTGTGGAAACTTTTTTTATCACATGTTTGTGTAGCGTATAAGCATCACGTGCATGAAACCATTCTTGTACTTTATCCGGATCTTTCTTGGACCCCTTTATGAGCGACGCTGCCCCTGAAAACCTTGCAGGATGAGAAGGGTCGTAGCAGATGTCAGCTAAACGGACCATTAAGCTCGGAACGGCAGCCCCCTGTTTTATTCCACCCTTTTCAGTTTCTTCTTCTTAGGGCGTTGCGACGGTGTAAGTGGTTGGAGTACGAGCGCCGGATCTCTAATGGGTGCCAAACGTTTAGGATTTACAGTAAATTCTTTCGGGACGTTTATTTTTTGGAGCACCGTGAGAAACATTCAACAGCCCAACGGTTCGCTGTGTCTTCTTACTATGACTAGATCATTGAATAAATCCACAATATTGGCTCCACTGAGAGGCGTATCGTGAAAACTCACTTCCCCGTTTGCATCCCAAGAGATACAGCCTCGAGAAATAATATGTTCTAGTAAAAGTTCAGCTTTTCTACGTGCTTGTACGGGTACAGTATTGAGACAAGCAGGGATGGGAAGTATAGACACTTCAGGGGTGGTTGTGGCTGTATTTTCATGGGGTTGAGGGTGTTTACTAAATTTCAGATAACGCTGTAGCACTTGTTGTTATAAAGTCCATTTAGACTTGTCGTCAAGTTTTGAAACGAGGATTTTTTCCATTTCCTTGTCCAGCTCGGAGACCACTAGATTTGTGGCCGATGCCACTTGGTGGTGTTGCTCGTAACGGTGTAATGTTTCCGGAGACAACAATATCATCTTTTTCGTGTGTTCCATTATCTACTTGTTGAATAAGGAACTGAGGACATCGTTGATTCATGGGGCTAAAAGTAAGGGTAGCAACGCTCCTCCTTTCTGAACGAGTAGCCATCATTTCGTCTTCAAGCACTTTCCTCGTTTGACCAGCTTGCACAACACTTGCTTGTGAGCACGTAGCTTTGTCTTCTGCGCATTTATTAACGCCACCCGCCCTTTTAAAGTGTTGTAGGCACACTCGCAAACAGAGTCAATCAGTTTCTTATCTGCAGTTTTAACAAGGTGAGACATTGCTGCAGGTCCATGCGATGCATCGCACGCAGCAGAGGGGCTTGCTTCAGAACTTTTGGACTCATGGCTATGAAATTATCTGTAATCGGGAAGTGTCAGTGTTTTTATAGCTTTTGCGTGGTAGGTACACTCAGCACCCGACATTTGTGCGGGTTCTAAATTTGAACCATTCGGGTGTACCTTGCTTGAAATCTAATAATATATATACTTATAGCATCAGCGTAAGCCTCTTGTAAAACACGGGGTTTTCTGGACAGATTTGAAGTGCAAAGTGTTGAATCTGAGCTTTATCCCTGGAATTTTTAAAAAGCACTATATAGTTTGCGTTTAAGGAAATGTCTATTTGGCCCTTGACCTGGTGGTATATATTTTGTGTAATATACATATTTTTGGAGTAAATAATATAAATACGTTTTCAGTATATATACTGTGTGCTTGTAAACGTGCTTCGTTGTCTATAACCTCTTTTCAAGATAAATTTTTTCAAAGTTAGTTGTTATGAAAAATGAAAAAGTGTTTTTTGTGTGGCTTAGAAGATTCTATAATTGATTTTGACGATGAAACATTCGAAAAATGTTTCTTAAAGTTATTGTTTCAACAAGGAATTTTTTTTAAGTATAATGATGTTCGGTCAACTAAGGAGTCATGTGACTCTTTAGGCTATCATTAATTGTGTTATAAAAAGTTACTGTACTAAACAAAAAAGTATAATGAAGAGTTTATAAATTTTAGCAGAAACCATGAAGTAAGTATAACTGCACCGGAGGTTTGTTTTCTTTGAACCCCGAGTACGTAAACAGGAAAAACATTCAAGATATAAAACAAGTAAAAGCAAAGCTAATGATGGAAATAAATAAATAGACTTTAATGAGATCAGTTTGTCAGCACATACATTAAAAATAACATAGACACTATCCAGTTTGTTAAGTTTTAGACTAATTATGGATCCCTAAAATCAATAACTCCCAAGCGAGCTTTTTAGTGTTCCCACTCAATTAGTTTTCAAGGCGGGAAGCGCCAACATTAGTCCAACACAGGTTATGCTTGGTATGGGTAGCCTCTCCATTCGAAACACAAATGCCGCATTAGTCAATAAACAATTACACTTACAAGAATACCCTACACAACAAGTTAACCAGTTAACTTAATTAAATAAACTAGCAGTCTTATTACAGGGGAAGTAGACTACTCATGCTAGCGAGGCTAGCTTAATCCGATGTAATCAAGTTACAATAGTTACACGCTACAAGTTTTTATTCCGGCCATACATATTCCGGCTAAACTATATACAAAAGTTCCAATCCAGGGTTCTAGGCCTAAGTAGAAAATGACCCGGCTAATAACCATTTGGTCTTAGCCAGACTCGAAGTGATCAAACCCATAAAGGGGAGACACGTCCTCTCAAAGGGCTGATATAAAAATATGTAACAAACGCGAACCAAGTCTGAAGGGCAAAAGACCCACAAGTTAAGCGCCACAATAAGGTGAACAATAATCATTAAATAGCTCTACAAACGTGAGCCATGCCTGACAGGCAAAAGTCCCACAAGTTGAACAACAATCATTAAATTGCTCTACAAACACGAGTCATGCCAGACGGGCAAAAGACCCACCAGTTGAACACCACAATAAGTCAAACTACAATCATGGCGTGAAGCGCCCCAAGTAACTCTAAGCAGCCGACCAACATCTAATAAGGCACACTGCCAGGCCTGGAACAACCTAAACAGTCCCTTTCATGCATGAAGGCACCGTAGACTAAGACATGGTCGTGCAGGCCATGGAGTGGGACACACTATTACCTAAACTGCAGGTCTGAAGGACCCAGTATATATCAGTGACATAGAACGCCCCCAATGGCTAGCACTGCGAGTCAGAAAGTTTAAGACTAAACTACGTTTACATAAAAGAAAAGGAATGTATTAATACCCTCTTGAACAAGTAAAATATTCCTAAGACCTAACCACGGCCATTACAGCCATCTACTCCCTATCAATACTTGATTATATCGCTGCGGCCAGTTCCTTGGTATCATCGTCCCTTCCTCCCTGGAGTCTTAAATATTCTTGATCGAAGATACGTGGGACGTGTTGTATCCTGGGATAACAATGAACAGTGGCGGCTCGTGTATAGGCACTGCGGAACTGTAGCACCCCCTATTTCCACTTGATATTATCGATAACATTTAATATAATGAGTCCTTTTTTTCTTTAATTCTTTCTTTATTTTTGTAGTATAATATATATTCTTTAAGCTTAATGTCAATACTCCAGTAGCCATCCCCGGTTTATGAAAAAGATACAAAAAGTTTTGTATGGAACTGTGCACTTCACAGTGCCAGTGACATGGTGTTTGACTGTTGTGTGCATGCGCACATAGGAGTGGGGTGGGGAGGAAGGCGGGACTGCCAAGTAGAGAGAGCACTGTTGCTCTCGCAGTGACAGCTCTGGCGTGATGATGGAAGGAAGTTTTTTTTACACAGCATGTGTTGGGCTTAAAAACCGTGTACCATATTCTTGAATGTGATAAAGTGTAGAAGAGTGTAGAGTTAGATTATTATTCTGCCTCCAGCTATTCTATTTGATTTTTTTCTTCTTCTTTTTTTGTTATTTTATTTAACAGAAAGACAAAATGCGCTTGCAGTACTTTCAATGGAGAAAAATTTCCTCAATAATCATCCAGAGATCAAGGAGAAAATTATTGAACTTTTTGCGCAAATTAAAACAAGAAGAATGGATTTAATTTTTAAATAAATAGATCAAGCTTGTACTGTAACAATTTAAGTTAAAGTAAGTAAAAAAGTTTGGTCTTTTATGTTAATATTTTATCAAGTGCCTGAATAAATGTTCTTTTTATACATGTTTGTTTCCCCCTTTTACACAATTTTAAAACAAAGGCTAAACATTTTCTGGAGCAGCTCCCCACTAATTTTAGCTACGAGCCACCACTGACAATGAAGTAATGTGTTCTTGTCCTGTAAGCCACGGTGTCTTATAGCACCATAGACCGGCGAACGATGGAAGAGTAATGGGAGGGATGACGTCACATGAAGATCACTTCGGCACTTAAGCCATAACCGATGAAAACTGCACGCGTCGCACCGTCAGTAATTCAGTGAGATGAATTAAAAGCTAGGCCCGGTGAAATGTGGCGTTACTGGCCGAGAGAATAGCAGGGCACGTCTAATGGAGCTCGTTTTCGGCGAAGTTGTTGTTGCGGCGAGGTATGTAACACACACATGTATAAATATGAGCATATTTTCAGCAATCCGTGTACATTTTATTTCAAGACCGTTATTTGATGCAGTTGATTTGGGTTGTACGGGACTTGGCTAATTATCCCGATACATAACATTCAGTCTTAAATTAAAATAATCAAATTTTCAAGACATTTCTTATTGGTTATTACTCTTTAGGATCTAAACATCTAAACATCCTTGTTGTGTAAAACTACGTCCTGAAGATTGCGGTTGGTTCATGGATGGATATTTATAGCCAACATGGTTCGTTAGAGACCCAACGCCCTTACAAGTTGACGACATATTGGTAGCGTCTAACAATAAAAGTAATGATGACAATAACTCTGAATTTGATTATTACATTTCAACTTCTGATGAATAAGACTCTGAATAAATTGCACAAAAATTGTATGCTAATTTTTTTTTTCATAACAAAAAAATTTGTCTTTAATTTTTAATCCTTTTTGTAAAATATTTATTCTATTTTATTTTATGAAATGGATAAAATTTTGAAGGTAAGTTTATATTATTTATATAATATATATTATAAATTTGTATTCTATATATTATTTTTATATTATTTACTCCAAAAAATATTCACAATGGTAGAGTTGTCTTTGTATATCGCACGGAGAAAAGAGCATGCACACTCACTTTTACTCAACGGCTGCCTCACGCACACTTGCCACTCTGCGTCCTTCTCTACTGCATGGAGTAGTGCGTGGAGTTCTCTGTCACGCCCCTCTCCCTTACTCAAACAATCTTATTTAAAACCTAGACAACCGTGAGTCTGGAAAACTTTTGCTTAGGCAACCTAACACCATCGTATTGACAAATAAATCACCTCTATTTTGATATATAATTTAATTAAATAACGGATGAGGGTAGATTATTATTAATAATACAAACTCACCTGTTTATACCAGGCAACTTGGTAGTGGAGCTAAGAAAAAGATAGGCAACCTATATTTATCATTTTTCTTATCTCCTGAGGGGAGTGATCGAAAAAAATTAATTAAATATATTTTAATTTAGGATAGCCTGGCCAGGAGATAATTAGGCAACCTAGGCGTGATTTATTAATGTATAAATTATCTTTTATAAAAAAAAATACCTCTCGTTCAAATAACAGATGAGGGTAGGTCGATCTTAGTCCAGATCTTGTACTACAATAAATCCAAATCGAATATCTACTATATTTATAAAGTGCCTGTTTCTATCGCAGAGTCTTAATTTCCGGCCACCATTTTCTCTATATTTTGTTTCTAGTAACCATCGTGCACGGTCGGATATCTCTTATAGGAGCTACTTCAACCTTACCTTAGTTATTTTTATAGCCATGGCAATCGCTAGTGTAGGCAAATATCAAGCTGTGGTTGGACGGTCGATTCAAACTTTACAACAGTAAACTGTCATGACGTTTTCTACTTTATTATTTTAAATAATGTTTTAATAGTGATAGTATTTTGTTAATAATATAATGTTTTAAGTGTTCATTTTATCACATTGTATTATAAATATAAGGATTGTGTTCCTGGATGTTTAAATAGAACATCTATTAGACATAAATTTCCAAATAAAGATGAAACAAGATTCTACATCTGGAAGAAACTTATCTGTAATCCAAAACTTGAAAATTTGGGCAATTAAACTATTCGTACTAAATTTACAATTTGCAATGAGCATTTTAAAGATGAATGTTTTACTCTAGGGGCTAAACGGCTGAATGCACATTCCATCCCAGCTTTACAATTGCGAGGTGGAAGATATGGTCTATTATCGTATTTTGTATCGGCCCATTTATGAATTAAAATGGTGGCAAAAATAAATTAACGAAAATACATTGCAATAATATCAGTGAACAATTGATTTAACTATTTATGTTAGTGTAATTAAATCTCAACATTTAAATAAACTAAAATAGGTAAACTTCAATTAACTTTTGAATCCAAATGATAGGGCCTATACAAAAGAGTAAATAATTTGCTTTAGAAGAAAAATATTGGTCCATGAAAAGGCCCCAACACAGACTGTCCATAATCCGTAAGAAATCTATGCTAAAGTATCTGATTGCTCTGGTAACAGAGTCCTTATCGGTAAATGTGTAGAAGGTGGTCATCTTTTAACTTTCTAAGGAATAAGGACTAGGTTGTACAAAGTATACAACTTGGGCTGTATCCGAATAGTTTACTTCACGCACCATTGACCCTTGATGTTAACTCAATAGTTGCATTAGCAATCACGTGATCAAACGCAGATCCGTCTGAATAATTACGAAGTGTGCTAATGCAACTCTCACAGGCCCTTGAGTCCAAGGGCGACAGCAAGGCTGTATCCGGAATAGTCCAGTACACTCGGCTTGATGCAGACTTTAAAAAATTACACTTTACACGCACTTGAGATCGAAGACTGCAACATACTATTTGAACGGCAAAATATCCTTTTCACACCCTTGAGTCCATAGTGCTGCTTCCTACCAATGATCTTAGAAACTATTTTAAACACCATCTATCAGCCCGAATTAGCGTAGGCCACCTACATATTTGTGGTGACTTATTTTCACTGTACATAACAAATCAGCCAAATTATACAATGCAACACCAAATAATACAACTCTACCACACTACAAAACAACCAGTATATTTAACGTATGTTATTAAAGATTACATCATTTTACGAGCTCTCTAGCAGAAGAAAGATTAAACAATTGCCAATCAAACACCATCCAAACGTGGGATTTGTGAAGCTTCGAAACTTATATTCTTCAGTTTGACAACTAGAACTCTCATTTATGTTAGATCATTGCCATTCAGATCTTTTATCTACATTACAAATTAATAGTCACAAGAAAAATTCTGAAGAAACTGAATTGCATAGCTTGATGTAGCCTATTAGCTTAAAATAAAATATTACAAACATTCATAAAAAACATTTTCTTAGTGTTTCTAACTCATAAAGTTAAATAAATAAACACTCAACATAATATATTTTTAAGCTTAAAATAATTTTTAAAAAACTCTATATTTCTCAGCTCACAAGCAAGCTATACCAAACAAAAAGCTGCCGCTTTTCACCAAAGTTAGTGTCAACTTTAACAAGTAGAGGGTGTTATGTAGTCTGCAGTCCAACACCTTGGTTCAATGGGTAGCGTATCTGCCTATTAAGTTAAGGGTCCCAGGCTCGATTCCCAGCATGGCCGAAAAATATGTTTGTGAAATGTAGATGGTGAATTTACGGCCAAGAAAAGGGTGGTGTGTATGTTATAAATTTAGGTTAGTTTATAAGTCACATGAAGGTAACAATAAAACTGACCCGGCCACAGGTGGGAAACAGTTGTGATATGATGTGGTTTGCACGAGTCCCTACGGCTGTTAAATCTCAGCTTTTTTTTACCATAGCCACTACTTTTCATTCAAAAAGTTACTTGTCCTCAAGATATGAACACCCTGCAGGGTAGCATCGAGGGGTTGCCATGGCCTTAGAGTTGGATTTAAGCCCGTAAAAGGGCTGTACACCACTGGTCTGAACTATGTATAATAATGACAATGTTTTATCTTAATACCTAGATAATAAAGGCTTGTGTTAAATTACACATCAAATTTTATTTATAAAATTATGAAAGGATGCTAATAAAAACTTAAACAAAGATTTTATGAGTAATTATTTCAGGAATTTCCTCTGGCATGTGTTCAACAGTTCTTGTGTTCCTTTTGGAGGAGCGTGCCTTTATTTGTTACTCTAAATAACCAAATGAGAATATATAAAAAAGAAATTAAATTTTAGTGTGTGGATTGTTTTCAATTCTTGATTGAGTAATATGACTCTAATTAAGATAGTATTATTTTAAACAAACATTTTAATCCATACATTAACCTAGATCAATAAGTCTTTGCTCATCTAGAGAGCTTTAATCGCAAGTTTGGGGTCATTTTTCAATTTAAGACCAAGTCCACATGAATATTAAGATGGGTATTGTAAAAAGCCATTGACAATGACGAGTCGTGGAATCCACTGCCATTGTACAGGGTATTTATTTATAGGGCAGCTCCCAATTAAATTCAAACACCCTAAGAAAATATCTGATCTGCCCTTGCTCAGTGAGTATGTATTCTTTGTTTAGAACCAATATAATTTAAAATAATTGACACAAATTACTATTTTTCTGATGGGTTTAAAAATGAATATCCCATAATTATTTTGTAATGGGCTTTTGAGTAGGTGATCAATATCAAATTGTCAATAAAGAAAATATGGTCCAAAGTCTAAAAATATATGTTCACATATAAACTCCTAATAATTCTGAATCTTAAAATGAAAAAATAATTGCCTTAAGCAATATTATTTAAGATAAACTAGAAGTTACCGACAAATCAATACAAATCGCGTACATCAAAACGTTCCGCTTAGAATATTAAGTTTGAGGCTCCTTAACCATGAGCGCTAGTGATGTGGTTCTATCTACTTGCTAACATTATAGTGGCCTTTCTATACGTATCTCTTATCTGTGATAGGATAGCAGATGCCCCATGAGTGTCCCTTCTATTTATCCACTCTCGTAACCATTTTCATTTCATTCTGGTCACTTCTTCTTAAATTGTTTCACTTACCGTAATTTACAAACTAAAACTTTGTAACATTACATTACATTATGTTACAATAGGAACCACCCCCATGCTGATATTTACGCATAACTGTCTGTAGTTCATACTACCCGCTCCAATTATACTGACACAAATAGAATCCCTACAGTAGTACTATTCTCCATTGTAGTTCATGTAGGTTGGTACGACATAATAAAACAATTCTGAACCATAATAAATTCTCTCTACATAATCAATTTCAACATAATAAAACTGTTCGTGTACTTACCGATTGAATCTTCTGAAACTAGCAACCACCAAGACTGGCCTACACCTATCATCCTAAATTGACGAGTGGTCCGAACGAGCTATGAAGTTTCAACAAGAAGTAGTCCACTCCGTCCTGTTCTACGAACACATAATGGGCCGGCCAATATTGGGCACGACTAGAGAATGACTATTCACCTATTCACTTGCCTTCTGATAGTAGAAAGATGAACTACTTTCAAAACATCAGGTGATTGAAGAAATGGTTTGGAAGTCGGATGGAGCCTTGTCAACAAAGGGTCTACGTGATCTTCCTAAGCCGCATTGACGTCATCGAGCGTGTGTTCAGTTCTCCCACCTTTATTCTATTGCGACGAAACCTACTATATATTGTGATGTGCGTTTATGCCAAAATGACTATTTAATTACATCACTTGACCGAGGAACATTGTCCTGGACCTAGTCAATGTCAGGATAAAACACATATATATTTATTACTTCATCAGAATGTAACTATAGTGATTTATTTATTGGACTCTGATTTAATTTTAACTCTTAGAGTCAGCCATGTTAGATGTTGTAATTTTTCTATTATCTAAATATATTAATTTTTACCTGATCGTTAAATTTGAAATGAGGCTATATATTTTGTCTGTCGCCATTTAGGCGCTAGAGTCTTTTCGAATATTAAATCTTTTAAATAGCCACAATTGTTAATTAACTTGGAGTTGAAGAAGTTAAATGTACAATTTTTTGAAATTGCGGATAGTAGTTATTATTTTGTAAACTTCAACATAGCGTTTCTTATTTTTGTTTGTATTTTTAAATATAGTTTAATGTAATGTAATATTCTAATCATTTTGATTAATTATGTAATTAATTAGCTCTAGTATATTTTCTAATCCTTTTCTATGGTTTGCTTCTAAATATATTTTCATTATTACTTACTAATAGGATTATTGTTTTCATTTCCTAATATTGTGTCAGGATCTGATAGTCCGGGGGAGTTTGTTAGCCAAACTCTCACGTAATTTAAAGTCTCTTATAGAAAGTTAACATGTATAGTTAACGTTTTTTGAAGTCTTATATTCTTTGATATAAAAAATACACTTTGTTAACATTTTGAAAGTGTCCATTAGGCGCATATTTAGTCTTTATGTATTATCTTGATGGATATTAATATTTTTTATTTATTGTACTAAATTCAACGATACGGGTTGTTCTGTCTCTTCAAGACTGACCCATTTGAATATTGGATATATTATAAGTTTATAACTCTCTCTTAAATTATCTGCGCAATTTAAAGATATGAAGTTATTATCTATTTGTTTGGTTTTCAACATAACAGTTTGATTAATGAGAACTTGTATAGTTTTCTGCTCTAATGTTATTGTTTTGAATAAGCCTTCATATTGTTGCTTTTAAATGTTGCTAATTAATTTCTCTTGTCACTTGTTCCATAGTTTACTCCCGCTCCCTTTTATCTTATTTTAAGGTCGTAAATAAAGGGTAACAGAGTGGGGTTGTAACAACTTGTACAAAGTGTTTGACACATTTTTTGACATCTCGACGGTGACGGAGCACAAACGGATTCATCTTGCTCGCTCTCTACAAGACAACAGACTTGAGTGTGGCTACTTGCCATTGCTGACGCCAGTAAAGTGGCTAGTCAAGCTACTTACCCCGTGTAAACGAGCCTTTAGAGGTGTAAATAATGTGAACTAATTAACAATAAATATTGTTCACCAATGCATTTAAATTTACCGTTTTAAAAAGGTAATTAAATTCTTGTCTGTCTCTCTCTGTATTATATAAGCATTGGTCTCACCCCTCCTTTTCTTGTCAGCAAAAAATAAGTGAATCTCGAATCCCCCTCCACACCCTAAAGGTTCTTACACATTATGAGAACTGACCAACCCCTAGATAAGATTATTTGTATGCTACAATATTTTTTATTGCATGGAATTACCTAAGCTATAATAAAAATTTAAAAAAAAGAAAATCCGTTAAGCTAGAAAATTTTGTAAAGGCAGGCAAAAAAAACCTAATCAAGTAATTGAATACAAAAAATTATCTCTTAACTTCTGTCAATGTAAAAATTAAAATAAACCACTTCTAGTGGCACAATTTAGTGAACCATGGTGTTACTTTTTTCAATTCTTTTAAGTGTTTTTCCCCTCTTTGGTTAAATTTGAAACTCTTTATATCAATATTTTTCTACAATAATTTTATTATTATTCGTTTCACTTAAATTATTTTTTGTGTTTAGGTGGGTTCCTCGGAATTTCTCTGAAAATGTACCGGTAGGGGCATGGGGGTGCTCAACCCAGGCAAATATTAAACCATGGATGACCCTAGAAGATGTTTGAAATGTTGAAGTGATTATTCTTTATATGTTATACATTTTTTTTTATCACAGTCTTACAAACTGTTAAGAATACAAGAAGGTATTTTTGTCAATGGCTTTCTTGGCCATAATGTACAATACAATAAGAACATGGTAGGAAGGGCATCATGGGATAAAAAAAAATCAAATATAATTTAGTAACTGGCATGGAGATTAGAATTTAAAATTCCTTACAGCATCCCTATCTCCCCCAAACCAGCCTTCACTATTTCGTGTGTACTTTCATTAGGTAGTCAAGCCATCCCAAACTTTAAATACTGATTACGCTACTGACTACACACTGGACACAAACTAAATGTTGTATGCCAAAAGCGCCCAACGGTTTAGGTTAACCTACCAATCATAATACTAGTTGGCCTTACAAGAATATTTTTAAGTTTAAATACATATTGATTAACTATTTTTTTCTATTCAGAAAACCATAAACCTATTTTAATAAAAGATTATATAATGTTTAAAACACCATGCCTAGTTACAAAAAATCCTACTTTGCGTATGAATACAAGAAAGTAAATTCAGTCGTTTTTAAAACTGTGGGATGTAACTTTACTCCAGGAGCTCTTTGTAAGTGGAAAAGGGGGCTCAACTAATAAGTTGGTTTGAGGGTCCTTCCATGGATAACTATTTAAGCTATTTGAAAGTGATTAATTTTCCATGGGTAGTACTTTTTTATGCTTTTCTTTCTCATAATGTATAGTAAGAACAAGATAAAGAGGATGTATTATAAAATACAATTTTTTTCACGGTTAACAACATTAAA
>JBCFYV010000001.1:62411841-62475142 GCA_039000515.1 Timema cristinae
GTAAAGATATTCTTCAGTGTTCGTAGAACCTTATTTGTGTTGTATAAAGTGGAAGGAGGGGGGTGGGGCCATTAAAAAAAAAGCTCGGATGTGCTATTCCAGAAATGTTAATAAGCTGGTTCTTACCTGAAATTTTTTGAAAATTAGAGTCCTCTAAAAACTCTTTGAAGTGGAAATCCCTTAGAAAGTTTTTTAATATTGGATTTCTCGAGTCTAGATCCTATTTGTATATGATTTTTTGCCTAATTTATTTTTGAAATTAAATTCCCCTAAAGTTATTTGGTGTGAACTTCTACAGGTAAATTTTTGAAAATTTGATTACCTTAAAAACTATCTAGTCGTCCTCACTTACATTCTTATTAATTAAAATTCCCTGAACGCTATTTAGAGTGGGCCTCTAGAAGGAAAATGTTATTAATTAAATGGCTCAGATATCTGGAGTTTGTTTCTATTCGTAATTAAAATTGAGTTTGATCTTCTTCCACACTCAACCAAATAATTACTTCCTACATTAAGTGGGCCACGGACCTTACTGCCAACCCAAGCTAACAGCTATTTACACAATTTTAGAGATACTGTTAGTGGGTATTGTAAAACACTTGAGAGTAAGACATTTTGATATACGAGTGTATATTTATTTGAAGAAAAATCTATATAACACACTAAGAATATTTGACAGATTTAAGTCAACTATTCTTATTTCCACCATTGGTGTTTTAAGCCATTATTATCAGTGGTGTGCAAAGCAACCTCTTCAAAAATTTCTTATCAGATTTTGAATTGATCCAAAATGACTTGATCACCTATCGGATTTTGGTCAAAATAAAAGAGATTGGGAAACGGTAATATTCAGTAATCTGTACACTTTTTATAGTTTTGTTCGAGTTTGTTAACAATCTCCACACATTAGTGACAATTCTTATCCAGTAACATAAGCCTGCATACCCTCAGAGCTTAAAGATTTTTTTAGTGTGTTCTCAACATAAGTAGAGTATAGTTCACCTCTCTGGTCTACATATTATAGTGTAAAGCTTTGTAAAGTCTTTCAAAATAAACTCTTAGGGAATGTAACGGGAAGACGGGGCCCAGCTTCTGACACTTTTCAATTCATAATTTTATAGCATGATTTATAATTATTTAAGTATTACTTAAATTTACCACGCTAATAGTGACAGATTTTATTATAGGTAATTTTATTTTTGTTGTATTAAACTACTTGACTCATTATTAATTTCCCACAATGGGCATGATATGATCCAAGTTTGTTAATTAAAACAATATTTTAAAATAATTCCATACATGCTTTTGTCCCTGGGTAAGTGCCAGAAACATTAACTCTGATAATATTTACCAAATATTTATTTAACTGTTTGACATCTAATAACTTTTTTCTTTCGGTTCATATAAAACAGGATATGTCCCAGAAAGTGCCCATAGTACCATTTCTACTGCAGAAATTCCCAAAACCCTGTCAGAATATGAATCCTGACCTCATCAGTTAACCAAACGAGCGTGACAATCCCACGTGTCTGATCTCATCGTTATAAACTACTTATTATATGAATGTGACTAAGATGTATCAAAAGAGAACCAACGAGCCCAGTGTGTATTTATAAAGCTAGGAGATCAGCGACCCTCGCCTAAACACAAGACTCTTACAGCAAACTTAGTTAACAAGCAACTGTCCGAGTTAGTTAACCAAAAGGAACCTAATTAGTAACCAAACAGTTTTTGTCATTTTAACCGCTTACATTTATATTGTATTTGAATTTTGCGCCTTCCTATAATAATAATCATAATAAATTTAAAAAGTAAATGTAACACTATAACCTCAACCAGCAATGCGACCCCACCCGAGCAAGGTCGCGGCTCTCAAGTTGTAAACCACTGGTCTAGTGCTTAGTTTACTTAGCCATCAGTGTGAGAAAATATAATATTTGAAACTCTTATCACTGAAAAGGTGACCTGTCGGTCTTCCCGAGTGGCGAGTGGAATTTTACCCTCCTGACACAGGTAGCCACACTAATCTGCGAAAGAGAGGAAGGGTCTTTATGAAGGGGGTAAGAACTGTCAGACAAGACCTCAGGCTGAGTGTGTCAAGCTAAGATGCAATCCACTTCACAAAAGAGCTTCAAATTCACCAAGAAAGCATCGTTGTTAACATCAGTTACAGTGCAGCTGGTGAACCTCGAGTCTGGTCGTTCCACCCAGAAAGCTCATGTCAGCCAACTGAAACCGTGTCATCCTTCTGGGGGTCTAAAGGATTGAAAAGGAGGCGTAGGAGAGTCCTTTGTCTATTGGGTTCCTGTGTGCTGTCAGTGTAATTTGTAGTTTGGTTTGCGCCAGGCCGGCGACGAGTATGGAGGAAGCGAAACAAATGTGTAATTTAGCTCGTTAAAGTTTAATTTGTAAGTCAAAATATGTATTTATAGTCTTTATTATTATTATTAGCACCGCGTCTTACTACCCGTTCGGGATATACGCACTTACGCTAATGTGTAATGGTAGGGTGATTGTGAGATGAAATGAAGGACCTACAGTTTAACGTGGAATCCGAACCACGGTGGCGGCCTGGTATTCCCCACATTCACAAGATGTCTTGTCAGAGGTGAAGGAAGGGTTTGGTAATCAGATAAATCTGTGCCGGGACCGAGGATTGAACCCTGGCCGCCAGCACAGAAGTCTGACACCTTACCCCTAGACCACCAGGTCACCCACTATTTATAGTCATTATAGCATATTTCTATGGCCACCAGAAATATGTACTGTGTTTATCAGTACATGTAATTTTGTTTTTGTATATTTACAAAGATTTAATCATGTTTTGTACACTTTTGTAAATTTACATAATTATTTTTTGTACCATCTATGTCACACCTATGGTTATGAAACTTATAATTATTGTGTTCGGGTAGATGGCACTTCACATCTGCTGACATCTTTGGTAATAAGGGTCAGATGAAGAGGGTATGTTGAACGTGATCAGTAAAGTTGGGGTTGTTGTATGGTAAGGTACTGACCACAAGCTGTGCGAGGTGAAAACTGTCAAATGCAGAACAATTAATGTTTAGTGCACAATGTCACAATTGATTAAGTGTATCCGATTTTACCAGCCTGATCTATATAAAAATTATTAATCCCTAGCATACATCAAGTTTCCTTTCTTTGTTTTATTTTCAACTGAACGTTTCTTATCCATGAAAATAAGGAATAGTAGTTTCCAAGTGCCAAACTCAAACGCAGAAGAGCTAATGGTCGGCCATGTGACATAGTGGTAAGCGCAAGCCCCGCACATGGGGAGGGATGGCCGGTACCCGGGCCCGGGAGCCCACCTGGGTTGGTCTGTATAGTTATTATAAGCTAAGGTTTTAAATTTTTTTTTCCCCTAACAATATAGTCTACATATGTAAACCTAATTTTGACTGTTTATTGTTTTGAAGTTAATTATATGACTGTATAAAATAACTCTTACATATACAACCTTTTAAATGTACAAATCAATAATCTGTAAGATAATGGTATTGATAGTCACTCTCAAGCAAGGCAGGTTTATATTTAGCTTATATTGTTTACGCACGAGTCATAAGTGGATTCCGTGAAGTGAGCAGCCAGCACACTTCTCCCACCCAGTCTTCTCTAGTTCTCTCATGTTGTTGATTGGTGTAAGATGTGAATATAATCATGATGTATCACTTTCCTTGTTTAACTTATGGTAATCGCTTATGTGTTCATTATCTTGAGTTCATCAAAGTTTTAATTGTGTCTTCTTTTAAATAAGAATCAGGGTCAAAAAACTAAAACTACAAGCTGAAAAGGCAGCAAATGAAGTGATTGGTTGGTAAAACATTACATTATTTATTTATTTTTTATCTGAAAAAACTAGTGAACAAACGTTCATACATGACATTCTGCTTGCAGCACCTTCCACGAGTGGCAGTATAGGCACAGAATCAGGAGAAGTGTTACTGCAAGAAGACAAAAAAAGTGAGACTATAGCACAGAGATTGGAGATGTTCGTAATGGAAATTTTTTGGGAGCTTTAGAAATGTTAGGAAAATATTATGATATAAATCGAAAACATATGGCTAAAGTGAAACACCTTCAATTACAAGGGAAAACATGAAAGGTAATGCGCATTATTTATCCTGGACGAGTCAGAATGAATTTCTTTCTTTCTGTGGTTAAAAGATCTTGAACACCATCCTAGAAGACACGAGGCTATTTACTATGGAAACAAATGCAACGCCTAATGTTTCTCACCAAGACCAAAATGTTTTTATTCCAAGATATGTTTCCAAGAATAAAGAAACAAGCATATTCAAAATTTGTGAATAATTCATCGAATTCTTAGACTTTAATACAAAAACTAGTGAAGTACTTTCAGCACGAGATAAATCGAATCCCACTTGAAGAATAGAGGGCGCAAGGCTATGCCAATGGTTCTAATATGTGTGGTAAATTGAAATGAGTTAAAACAAGAATTTTGGATAAAAATAACCAATAACTTTTTTCTCTGTATGGTGCACATTCATTAAATCGTGTTGGTGTCAATGCTATTAAATTATTCCCAGAAGTTGTGACATTTTCCAGTAATGTAGAAAGTATGTATTTTTTTTATCACAGAATTCTGCAAAACAGGACATTTTAAAAGAACAATTACTATTATCTTTAAAAAAAATGTAAAACTAGATGGAGTGATCGTGTAGAAGCTGTTCTCCCCATACTGAGACACTACCCAGGGATACTCAAAGCTCTGAACTGCGTACTGCGAGAAATGTCAACAACCCTTTCATAACCCCCAAAAATATAAAGCACTGTTGTGAGCTTGAAGGAATATTTATTTCTTTTGAAGGACTTGTTATGGCATTATTTTGGCATAGGGTGCTTTCTTTAGTTGATGAACGAAGTGTTATTATTCAAGCTCAAGGAATATCTCTTGAGGTTGAAGTCAATCTCATAAAAGCAGGAAATGCAAAAGATGAGAAATTTGTGGGCAGATATTCAAGTCACATTTAGTCACACAAGAAATGGAAATGCCATGAATTTTCTCCAAAAAAAGAACTAGTCTATACAGTGTATCAATACCAGAGGCAGACCAACAATT
This sequence comes from Timema cristinae, assembly GCA_039000515.1. NCBI lineage: Eukaryota > Metazoa > Arthropoda > Insecta > Phasmatodea > Timematidae > Timema > Timema cristinae. Next base: position 62,416,946 of record JBCFYV010000001.1, read on the forward strand.
GACTGCAGAAGATAAATTCAAAACGTGTGTAGTTTACAGGGTGTTAGTTTTACTTTTACAGGAATTAGAAGACAGATTTAAAGCAGCAAAGTCTTTCTGTGAGCTTTTCAGTCCAGTTTTGAAGTATAATTCTTTAGATGAGAAAGAACTGAAGGCGAAGGCTGAAGCTCTAGTACAGAATTGACTTATCAACTGATTTTTGTGATGAAATTGTTCATTTAAAAATTATTTCTTCTATTGTGTTTGAATCTAAGATTCAAGTTGGCCTTTTGAAATTACTAAATTCAATATGTGAGAAACATTTGGAACTGATATTATGAATGTTTGCATTGCACTCCATATTTTTATACACAACCCCTTACTGTTGCATCAGCAGAGAGAGCCCTCAGTAAACTTGGCAGAGTGTTGAAGGCCTGGCAAAGAGCATCAATTAGACAGAAACACTTGAATTCGCTGTACTTACTGGCTATAGAACATGGCTTGGCTTCTACTCTGGACTTTACAGAAGTCATAAATGAGTTCGCAAACAGGAAAGCTAGAAAAATGTAATATATAAGTCAGTGAGTCAGTTACAAAACTTTTGAACGTCAACTGCATCTTATTTTATGGCCTACCTACGTTTATGAACACAATTTGTTAGATTTATTGAGTGTGTTCTTTTCTATTTTGTTTAGTGAACATTTTACAACTTATGAACATTATACTTCTCTCATATACATTTTTATTGTTTTATGTACAAGATAAAAACACATTTCAAATATACTAGTTTTTAAATTTCAAGTGATTTTACGTTCACCAAAAGTATGAGTTAGTTTAGTAGAGTATTGAGTAGCTATTTTTATAAAATCTGAATGAGACTGCTAATGAGAACCTACTAACCTGGTACTGGGGCCCAGACTGCCGATAGGGGGTTTGGGTATGGGCCCAGTTAATATGATGTGCAAGATAAAAATTTTGTACTGGTAAAAAAAGGTACTTTCTGGCAGCACAAATTATGAGAACTATGATATTCTTGTGGCAAAAATTCAGAACTAAATATTGGAATAAGTCTTATTATTCGTGCCATTTGTGGTACTGCCAACTTCAGAGACCTGGCTTGGACATAGCCTTAATTAGGCTTAGATTAGGCATTGGTGACATAGTATGGACTTAATACTTGGCTTTGGGTAATTATTTAATAGTAATTTCTTCAATGATAACAGTTATTAAATGAGGTATCCTAGTGATTAGATTATATAATACATGGAAATTAATAAAAATAAGGGAAGATAAATAATAGGAGAAAATTGAGTAAATAAAGCCCACAAAGAGAAAGATTTTTTTCTTTCATATTATTTTATAATGGAGAAAATCACAAATACAGTTAACATTTTTTTTACCTTGATTTCTAAAAAAAAGAGAGGCAAAAGTATTTTATTGTATACACATTTGTTCCTCTTTCCCATTCACCTAACAATTTCCATGTACAAGAACATGGATTTTTTTAAACTTATTTAGTATGTAAAAGACATGTAATATGTGCTCGTGTGTACAAAAACTAAGTTCATATATCTCTTGGTTGTAGAAATATATACTTTATAGATAATCTTTTATTCATGTTTTATCACAGTTGTCAGCTAAGTTATAGGGCTTCAAATAAGCCTTGAACCCTCTTTGCATGTGTGCTGGCAAAACTACATTCATGGTGAGTCAATTCAACGAAGCTGCATTCTGCTTTTGAAGCCGGTATTTTTTAATCAATGTTTATGTTTAGCAAAATGCAAGAATTTAGTATGTATTGTATGCATCACATACAGATCTCCGAGTTTCCATCTGTGATGTATATTGGATCCAATCTTGTGCATTCATTTACACTTTTAACATTAAGCCATTTTTTGTTTATTAAAGTTTTTTAGAATTGTGTATATATATATATATATATATTTAATTAGCACTGCGTCTTACTACCAGTTCGAGTTATACGCTTTAAGTACTAACTACGCTAATGGATTAGGAATTGGGAAGGTTGAATTATAGGAAGTGAACCCATATTTGGTAGAGGGAGAGTGAAAAACCATTTAGGAAAAACCAACCCTCAGTTCACCCGACCGAGATTGAACCTCGATCTCCCCGTTCTCAGCAGCCGAGCTCAACACAACTAGTCCGTTAGCCAACTACGCCACCGAGGCGGGTGGGGTTTTAGAATTGTTAATGTGATTCTATTGGTCATTAATAGACAATTTTGAGGTCATCAAATCCCAGGCCTTGATTAAAATATTTGAAGAGTAATAAAATTAACTTATTTATTCTACCATAGAAAGAGGGAGGTAAAAAAACAATTTTTTATATTAATTTTTATTTGTAAAAAAATAACCATAAAAAATATACATGTATATTACATATACCTCAAATATCAAGATAATATTAAATTGATAACATGGCAGAACAACTTACTGCGCTTCAGTAGTCAATATAATGGCACAACATAAAAAGTATTTAATTATATTAATATCCAGCTATTATGCTAGGGTAAGTGTTCAATGTTTGTACTTGTATTCTCATTTCCTCTGTCAAAGTTCTTCTCAACACAGTGTTCCACCAAAAAGTTAACAAACCACATCGCAAAACCAATCAAACACACACCGAGTAACCTTTTTACAGTGCAGTTTTAACCGGATAAGTTCAACACAATGTGACGAAGAAATCTGAAAAAAGTGTTTAAATATAAAAATAAAAACACAGGATGAATGTTGTATGACACAATGAATGAGTGTGATGTGCATTTAATTTATAGTTTACACGTGAACACTTACATGCGTGACCTTAACCCACATCACAGGTGGATGAAGAATTCACAATATATTAATTTTGTAACCCATATTGTCAGAGGAAAAAACAATAAAAATCTCCATTTGCATATTCGACAAGGATTCAAAGAGTGCTCATGTACACAATAAAATTAATTAAAACATAATACTAGTGGTTAAAAGATTAAAACCATCAAACTAAAATAAAGAAAAGATTAATTTTATTTGAATTGCTAGTCCTATATATCCAAATGGGAACATTTAACTTGATGATTGTACTTCTTGCTAGTATGCAGAGTTTGCTTAGGTTCTTCATGTCCAGGACCTAATGACATAGTACACAAACCTAACTCGTGATAGTCAACTAATCATTTAAGGTTCAATTCCCAGCAAAATAAATTATTCTTTGTGAAATTAGAGCTTCCTTTTTCAGAGTCATGAATTGGGTGTTGTGTTGGTTTTAGAATTGGGTTAGGTCGTGTTGTGAGCATATTATAACAAGTTCATCTCAAAAAGGGGTATGTCAAATACCTCAAATTAAGTGAAATTCTTGATTGAGGAATCGATTTTATAAGGATTAGGATTGGTTTTCTAAACATTTTTGAAAGATAATTTTAGTTTGAATGACCATCCAAAATGAATGGTATTGGGTGTTTATGTAATATGGTGGTTTTTTGGAAAACCTTCAATTATGGGGGTTGTGATTGACATTTTTTAATCACCTAGTACTATTGCACCCTTTTCGCCAAGGGACTACCTGTCTGCAAAACTTAAGCTTTAGGTCTTCTGAGCTTTGAGATTATTTTGACCTTGGCTTTTAGGGACCCCCCCTCCCAGCCACCATTTTAGGAGCTTTATGTAAAGATATGGATTTTCCCTTTGGTAATATTCCAGATCAAAGTTCCCACCCTTAATACAGTTCAAGTTTATTAACAATTTTTAATATTTAACTTAATTTTTATCAGTTAAAATCTTCTGATTTAAAAAACCTGGAGGTAATTTTATTCTTTGCGTGTTGACAAGACTGTGTCACCGTCTTGAAATTATAGCTTTGTTAACAGGTTTCCATCCCTCTTAAAGGACCTGTGAGGTCATATAAAACATTGTGGTTGGAGAATAGTCATAGAAAGCAAATGGCAATGCTGAAAACCTGAGTATAATGCGACGCCTAGTTCTTGAGATATCCTCGGTACTGTATAGGCAAGTAGACAGTTATGGCGTCATGGAAGGCTATCACAGGCTGTCCATACACCTGTACCACATTACGCGCCAAGCCATCTGTGTGTTGTGTCGGTGGGGATTGGAGTAGAAAATTAGTGTTTACCACTATCATGCCGTCCCGATGTGTTTGTGTGTGTTTGAATAGTGCTGATAAAAATAAATACATAGGCTCTCACAGTTTGCCTAACAGGAAAACGCCACCAAGCAAATATAAAGCATGGTTGGATAAAATTAATCGCAAAGCATAGCTTCTGGGGAAAACCGTCAAAGCATGCTCACAAAATTTTACTGATTGACTTTGAAATTTTGTCCATGTACAAAACAAAATTTAAAAAAATCAAGACTAAATCAGTTAAAAAAAAAAGAGCACGGCTCCCACAGTAAAGCTGAAAAGAGAAGGATCGCCTAAGAAGAAAAGTGATCTCTAATTACCAGAGGAAATAGATTATTATAGAAGCCGTTCACAACAATGTGTGTTCGAGTGCATTAGGTATTTGCGAGGTGGTAGCTATTTAATGTAATTCACCCAGAAGTGAGAGTTGTTATGAAACTAGTGAATCATGTAAGCGCAGCCACGATGAAGAAATTCAATGTGAGCTTGGGTCACAGTGTTATAGGAATATTTTCCCTAGAACCGAAAACATTAGTGAGGAAAACAATAATGATAGTGATGACAAGAGCATAAGCTCGGGTGATGAGAATCAAGAAACACAATACAATAAGCCACTGAAAGGCAAGCAAAGAAATGGAAAAAATTTAGTGCACAGTTTTTTTATAGAGGTGTTTGATTGCCTCTCCAACCATTCAATCTTGTTGCTATGTGGTATTGCTGTATGTAATGTACAGTCAGGTGTAAAAGGAGCCTCACTTGTAGTAACTACAAAATGTACAGAAGGTCATATTTGTCTATGGTATTCACATCCTAAAGTAATAAGTGGTCTTCACTAAACATAGGACTAGCAATGTCAATGTATTTGTGTGTTGAGTTATTCTTTATTGTAAAACTTTTCAGATACTTAGGCCTCAAAAAGTGTTTCCAATAACTGTTTCTAAAATATTATTAAGCGGTAGTTAGTAAGAATATTTTGATTAAAGAACAAAGTTCATATTTTGAAAACGCAAATAAAGTGAGACTAGCGGGTGGTTTTTGTGTGAATATGTTACTTACAGTGCAATGGACATGACAGTGGGAGAATCGTAGACTTTGTGGTATTACAGAAGGGGCAGGTAACAGGCAAACCAAAAAAACCGGCACGTGAAACTTTACTAGTCAGGTTATTAAAAAAGTGCACAAGCATGCTTTTTGTGACTGATCAACATCGTGGCATTCGAAAATTGATGTGTACTCAAGTTCAGTACAATAATCCATGAATTTGATGTAGGACATATCTCCAAATCTTTAACAAAGAAGGTTAAAGCCGCAGGAAGTGAGTTTGAACTTATAAAAGACTGGACATCAAGTATTATAAATCACCTACGTAGTCCTTACAAACATGCGAGGGAAACAATTTAGTTCTCATTGAAAAATTCACCTCAATTTTAACTTATATTACTGACACCCATACTTGGACCAATCATAAATATATAAATGGCTGTCACATGAATAACTTAGTGATAGTGAAAGAAAAGAAAAGGCTTAGAAAGTCTAAAGATGTCCATGTTATTTCCAAAGTTATTTGTGATGACATATTATTAGAAGATGTATGGCACACAAAAATCTATTACTACACCAGCAAATTAGAATCTTTCCACAGCATTGCGCTAAAATATAAGCCTAAGAGAAATCACTTCAGTTATGATGGAATGGTTGCACGTATATTCCATTCACGGTAGGAATTACTCTCTGAAAGGTCTTTTTTCCTACCGATATCCTACTATCTAATAGATTTCTGGTAGGGAAGAAGGCCTTTCAGAAAACAATTCCTACGGCGAATGGACTTTACAATATTACCCATACTGGATTTCAATTCCAAGTTAGAAAAAAACCATGCTGGACGAAAACTCAAATATTCGAAAACATTAAAGAAATGGGTTGGTGTAAACACTTACAAAGCAAAAACACAAGAATGGAGAAACAAAATTCTTTCAATGGTAATGGAGGCAGTTCGAGATAGTCATTGTTTCAAAATGGACGATGGCTCATACTGCGACTGACATTCCAAAGGTGTATTGCTCCTGTACCTCGACCACAGTCCTTGGATGAAATTCATCAGTTCTCAAGGTTTTTTAAACAATGACATTTAAAAAACTTTATTCATTCAGAGCATTACGACTGAATTTTATTTTATGATATTGCAAGTGTTTTCTGTATTGATTAATTATTTATGTAGTATTTTAAATTACATAATATATATTATGTAATAGATATAAAATAAAGAAAATTGTCAATATTTATAGAAAGTCTGTCGCATAGTATGCAGTGCAGGCAGCCCTAATCTCCGAGTTGGAATCCTTTATAAACACCATTATGTTTGGTATATTCGTTCTGTATTGTGTTAACTGCACAAGATGGAATTACTACAGTTTCTATAACCAATAGCAGTTCATGCATATACCCGGGACACAAACTGCTTTAAGAAATGTAGCGCCAAGTTCTGTTTATGGGACTGAGAAGGAGTTTTTTGTTTCAGGCTTAAATTATGTTGTGTCATTTTTAGCACTTCATTGTCTAGGATAAGCCTGTGAAATTATGTCGTGTGATTGTTAGCACTTCATTGTCTAGGATAAGCCTGTGAAATTATGTCGTGTGATTGTTAGCACTTCATTGTCTAGGATAAGCCTGTGAAATTATGTCGTGTGATTGTTAGCACTTCATTGTCCAAGATAAGCCTGTGAAATTATGTCGTGTGATTGTTAGCACTTCATTGTCCAAGATAAGCCTGTGAAATTATGTCGTGTGATTGTTAGCACTTCATTGTCCAAGATAAGCCTGTGAAATTATGTCGTGTGATTGTTAGCACTTCATTGTCTAGGATAAGCCTGTGAAATTATGTCGTGTGATTGTTGGCACTTCATTAGTCTAGGATAAGCCTGTGAAATTATGTCATGTGATTGTTAGCACTTCATTGTCTAGGATAAGCCTGTGAAATTATGTCATGTGATTGTTAGCACTTCATTGTCTAGGATAAGCCTGTGAAATTATGTCGTGTGATTGTTAGCACTTCATTGTCCAAGATAAGCCTGTGAAATTATGTCGTGTGATTGTTAGCACTTCATTGTCCAAGATAAGCCTGTGAAATTATGTTGTGTGATTGTTAGCACTTCATTGTCTAGGATAAGCCTGTGAAATTATGTTGTGTGATTGTTAGCACTTCATTGTCCAAGATAAGCCTGTGAAATTATGTCGTGTGATTGTTAGCACTTCATTGTCCAAGATAAGCCTGTGAAATTATGTCGTGTGATTGTTAGCACTTCATTGTCCAAGATAAGCCTGTGAAATTATGTCGTGTGATTGTTAGCACTTCATTGTCCAAGATAAGCCTGTGAAATTATGTCGTGTGATTGTTAGCACTTCATTGTCCAAGATAAGCCTGTGAAATTATGTCGTGTGATTGTTAGCACTTCATTGTCCAAGATAAGCCTGTGAAATTATGTCGTGTGATTGTTAGCACTTCATTGTCTAGGATAAGCCTGTGAAATTATGTCGTGTGATTGTTAGCACTTCATTGTCTAGGATAAGCCTAGGACAAACCTGTTTAAGGATTAAGTGTAATGCACTGATATTGATCAGATTTAACAGTTTTAACATTGTCAACCTTATCGCAACACATACATTCCTTGTCAGTTACCATGTTTAAACACAGTCCACACAAAAACCAACTTCCTGAGTTGGACCGCCCTGCCGTATTGAGAATAATTTCATCACTGTCACTACCAGTAAATGAATCATCCTCAGTGTGTCTTCTTTCAGGTTCAAACTAGTATGGTTTGATATTCTCATCCATAATGTCTGTTACAGTGTAACAAAGAAAGAACACAAACAACACAGAACAGTAACATGTGTGTAGTAAGAAAGTCGCGCTGTAACTGCTAGGATGCAGCTGGCCTACAATGACTGGAAACTTCCTAGCCGCTTATCTTTGGAACTAAACCACGCTCGCACGTCAGATTATTTGTTAAATAGTTTGTGTGAAATGATTCCAGAGTTAAAATATCATCGAAATTTGAGTTTTTTAAGCTCACAGGTACTTTAAGTATTTGTGCACAACAAGTGTTCTGGCATAGTTGTTTTTCTTTCTCTCATTTCTAAATGCTGACAAAATAATGGAGGGTCTCATGAAATTGGAAAATTCTACATATAATTCTAACCATAAACAAGTAAAAGGGCTCTTCCGACTTCAGTTGGCCTGGAGCCCCACTATTGCTAACATCCAAATTTCAAACTTTAAGCCTGTCGCATATTAAAAACCTTTTATTCTGAATGTGATAGTTTTTAGATAACAGAGTTTCATTCCATTTGACTAAATCATACATAATTTACAGACTTCTCTAAAATAGACCTGATGTGCGAGTGTGTGGGAAACTATGGTTACACGTAATTATTAATAATCCCATGGCGAACATGCACGCATGAAAAGAGAACCAGAGAAAATAACATAAAAGTTATGATTGGAGGCGTAAAGAAGAAAAATAACTCATTCACCCATTGGAATTTTTAGTTACAAGGTATTTCTTCCCCCTTTTGGGTTAGAGACTACCTGCATCCAAACAAAGTTTCAGCTTCTTAGGGATTCAAGATTGTTTCAACTTTTTTTTTTTGTAACACCCTTATTTTGGGGGCCCCCATAGAAATTTTTTTGGTAATCAAATATAAAATAACCAAAAATCTGGGTCAGGTCCAGTTCCATGGTCTATACTAGAAGTGTGCTTTCTACATTGTCTAGGGACTCCTGAAGGATGTGGAAAACACACACATGCGCGCACACACACATTAGAAAAATTTGTATAAAGATTATTCCCAATGCATCAGCTTTTCTAGCAGGATTCTAAGTACGAAAGAAAAAGTGGGAGAAAATAGAAACAAGCTTAAGGCCCACAACTGCCATAGTAGATTTTGCTGAATGCAATGATAATTATTTCCCTAATCACTTCCTGTTTCGACAGCATCCAATCCCTGGAACATTATTTTTAAACATTAAGCAGGATGAAGACATACCTTCTGAAATTGACTGGTGAAAACCAGGTCTCATGTTTGTTCAGCTTGAGATAGAAATTGACTGGTCAGTCACATGTTGTTCAGTCTTGAGATTAAGAATTTTTTTGAACACCATTGGGCCCATGATTTGTTGTATCTAATAAATTACTTGGTCGGTATCCAGGTCTATATGTGTGTTTCACTTGATCTAGAATTGAGATGTGAAAACCACTCATGTTGGCTCAGCATTAGATAAAATTTGATGTAGATATTCCAATCATCAGTTTTTCAGCGTCTAAGAAGAAAATTGGAGGGTAGAAACCAAGCTTAGGTCCACCTGAGATAGAATTTTGCTGAATCCCAGTCTCATTTTGTTCACTAAATACTTTGACTGGTGAAACCAGTCTAACATTTTTTAACATTAGATAGAATTTCGAAATTGGTGAAAACCAGGTCTCATGTTTGTTCAGCTTGAGATAGAATTTGACTGGTGAAAACCAGGTCTCATGTTTGTTCATCTTGAGATAGATATTGATCCACAAGAAGTTATCACACGTTTCGCGCAAGACCTCACCGTGATAAATATGTTTTGGTAATGAAATATTAATTCTTGTGGTGCAAGATATGTCTATTTAATTATATGCTTGTCCATCCCCTTCACTATAAATACTAAATATGAGCCTGATATGGGCCCTTTTTGAACCAACTTAACTCCAATAAGAAAAAGCTAATGTTAGTCATACAAAGGATGCTTTACAACTAAGTGAACATACATTTTTGGGTGGGCATTCAATATTAACCAATATTAATGAATATGGTTTGCTTCAGACAAATGACAGTCAAAGTTGAAAGTGGGATGAGTTTTGAGGAACGTTTATACCAATTTTTGTAAATGGATGACATATCTCTCACATGCAAGTTTTTACAATGGTGTTAACATGCTCAAAAAATACAAATAAAATTACTATTAAAACCCCTGGTTTAAATTAGGAGGGACAGCCGGCACATTTACCTTGTGATCGTGGAATAGAAACTTTACATCCACTACTGTTTCCAGCCTCTGGTAAGGTCAGTTTTTATTCAAGCCATATATTTTCCACTACCAGCTGGCTAGGCCTGTCATAGCTTCATATGCCTTGTGATCTAACTTAAGACTAGACAGGCACAACATCCAATCCCCGGCCATTAATTCATCACTATAAAGTGTAAACCCACATTTCACCAATGATAAACTTTCGGCCATGCTGAGAATTGAAACTGGAACCCTTTGCTTAGTAAACAGACATGCTATCAACTGAGCAAAGGTGTCAGATTAGAATAGAAATGGTTTGAATAAAGCACTAAAAAACCTGTGTTTGTATGTTTTTGGTGTTTTATCTTAACAATTTCTATTTCGTATCACTTGGATAATTTAAACCATAATTTAGTACATACAAACAAACCTAATCACACTGTTACTTACAGAGTAGGCAAGAAACGTGCATATAGCTCTAATATAAATAACCTTTATATGTGCAGTTAAAATAAGTTTTTTAGCACTGCACCTTACTACCCATTCGGGTTATAGGCACTTACGCTAATGTGGGATTCGAACCACGGTGGAGGCCTGGCATTCCCCACATTCACAAGATGTCTTGTCAGAGGTGAAGGAAGGGTTTGGTAATCAGATAAATCTGTGCCGGGATTGAGGATTGAACTCCAAACACCCAGCACAGAAGTCAGAAACCTTATCCCTAGACCTCCAGGTCACCCCACTATCAATAATTGATTTACATTTTTAACATATAATTTTTTTTTTTTTAATTAATAAATGATGAACGTGTTTGAATTATTTTTTTCCTAATTAGTTTCTAAATTACTATAAAATTTGAAGGATTTTTCCGTCAAAATTTCCAGAGGGGAAACCCCCTTGGCTGTGTCCCATAAGAGTGATCCCTCCCTCCACCTAGATAATTACACTGAAAAGGGATTAAAAGGAAGCATTTAGAGGGAATGTAGTCACATTTGCATATAGAGAGTGAAATGAAAATTTAAAGAACGCTGGGAGCTAAAATGTGTAGTGACGCAAGTAAATGACAATACCATGTACCTTCTATGCAAAAAAAAGTTTCAGTGAAAATGAGGCAGAGAGTTAGAAGAAGCACTTTCAAAATAATCATTGTGAATTCAACAATAAAGTCCCAGTTGATGGCTGTAATCATGTCATTGAGATTTCCCGTATGAAATCACAGTTTAGAGATCAGAAAAGAAGCTTGAAGCGTTTCTTATGTTGAATTAATTGGTGATGTTAGCTAGTTGGCTCGGAAAAAGAAGACATTTTCCAATGCTGAGATGGTAAGAGACATTCTGATCACGGTGATAGAAACTGTTGTAAAACTACGAAGCAACGGTGAAGAAGAGTGATATCCTCCAAAAAGTGCAGAATTTGCAGTTAAGGGAAGTGTGGAAGAAAGTTGGGAGGATGGATTAAGTACAAAGTTGTTTTTCAAGCTATATTCAAAGTTTCTTGCCTATCCCTTAAAGGAATTGCGTGATTAGGTATGTATGTATATATGTAGCATTTAGCATTTGAATTCTTGCACAATCCATTCCACTTTGATATTAAAAATGCAAGCAATGAAATATCAATCCTTCTGTCTTTGGAAAAGCACGAGCTTGAATATGATTTGCTTTCGCTTCACAGTTTAGAGCACTTGAAAATTTACCAGAATTCTTCAGTCATGGATATAAGGAGAGCTATTCTGACTGACGACAATCCCCCCAACTTTAAAAGCAGGCATTTAAAAATTATTGTCCATGTTTGGATGAACGTGGGTGTGTGTGAATTAACGTGCTCTGAGATGGGATTCATCAAGTCCAAATACAGAGCTCAATTTGTTGATGTCAATCTGGAGGCGGAATTAAGATATGCATTGAGTTCAGATATTAGCAAATGTTTCTGCAACTTGCCAATAAAAGGGCTGTCAAATTTCACATTAGATTGTTTTACAGTTTCTATTTGAACGGTTTTAATCATTTGTGTCCAAACCAATAATTGTAACTGAGTGGAAGTTTACATATTTTGAATACTTTTGTTCAAACAGTGTGTTGTTTTAAACATTTGTTTGAACACATTATTTCTCAATTTTTACATGTGGCAAATTTCACTTCTAATTCAACACATTTGTGGTTATATTGGAAAATATGTTGCCCACCCTTAAGCAAAATAAATGTCTGATGGGCATAAGTTTTAAACACATCAATAACGCTTCTCTTACCACTGGAGGCATCTCAATCCAGGGCCAATTCCAGGTCTGCTTGTTCCAGCATCTGAAACAACCCAACAACAAGAAACACTCCCTGCTCTAACATAAGATATTAAACAAAAAACTTATTGGAAATAATTAGAGAAGGGTCAAATCCACTATTTCTCGAATCCAATCTACATTTTATTCTCGAATCCGAATCCTAGTAAATCGCTATAAATCGTATTGATTTACAAATAGACCTACATTAAACAATATAGGCCCTAAACTGTGAATTAAGGTTTATTTTAATCAACCCCAACCCACCTCACAAAATACAGGTTAAAATCCAGCCAAATTAAACAATCTAAACTCATATTATTGTTTAAAAATCAAATCAATCAAAATTTGAGGTCTTTTAGTTATTTTTAAAAGTGTTGTTAGAACGGGTTAAGTTTATAAGAAACATGTGAAATAAATAGATTAGGCCTAGATACCTTTTGATCAACTTTTATCATCATTAAAGGATATTTTATGGTATTAAGATAGCAAAAATAAAAATACAACGGATATTTTTAATAAAGACTAAATCAACATGCTTAACAATTAAACATACATTGGAAATAGTGAACTCAATAATGCTTAAGTATGTTTTATTATCTAATCATTATCTATTTATCCGTAGAAAACAAATATATTCGATTCTTGCGAATATCGATTTCTGAGAATACATTCTATTTAAAACACGAACATATTTTCGACTACAGTATGTTGCATTCCATTTATAAGGCAGGACTACGTTCGAATATTTCCAATTACTTCAATAACATATTTTTAAATAATAAAAACTAAGTTAAAATCAATTTAAAAATAAATAATGGATTAGCAACTCATTATTTGATTCTTAAAACTCGAGAGCCTTACTAAGTGATCATATTACCTGAATCGATTTTAAACAAACAATCGATATACAATACATATGCCGTATGGATAAATAAACAGTTTTATCACTGTCTGACTGTTGACAGTATTTATTTTTCATGAAACCCATCAAAATGTCTAACTTAAAGATTGTATGCAATAAATTGGGGTTCTTTAGATAGTTGTAGATAATTAAAATCAGTTGGGTAGTAAGAATTAACAGTATCTTTATTTTAATCATCACTCGGGCGAAGTAAACATAATATACGTCATGGAGCTGACTTTTTTAATCATATCTTTTAATGTGTTCTTATTTCTGTTAAAAAAAGTCATAATTGTTATTTATTTCGAGTTTATTTGTAATTCTAGTATTGATTTTCAGTTTTTGAAGAGTTTTGATGTGTTTCATTAAAATATTTACAAGATTATTCGCGAGGTGAATGTTTTAGAAGTGAGCATGTGATGAAACGGTGAGTCCAAGTTTCCCATACGGGGGGAGGGTAGGGTACTAGACACGCAAGATTTTCCACACCTAACAATTTTTATTTTTTTTAAGACGATTTTTAATGTTAATCTCTTTTGTCCGAAAAAATGAATATTATGGATTAAGTTGTGCTTTTCAAGTAGGCCTAACTAAGTAATTTTTTAATTCAACATATAATGCTTTGTTTATGAGGTGAAAGATTCGATCATCGAATCCAGTAAAACACCGAATCTTCAAATCATCGAATACTTGTCAGGATTCGGTGGATTCGAGTGGCTCATCCCTAGAAATAATATGATCATTAGAATCAAGTTTATTAGTGTAGGGTGACACAACCTTTTACCTACCAGTGATATGAGTAATGACGACCTATAAGAAGATAATGTGGAAAGCTTGACATTTCTTTGAAGTGTTTTCATTTTTACCGGATATTCAGTGGAGTTCAAGTTTTCGATAGTAGAATTAAATGTATGTCCTGCCAAAAATTATGATTTTTTTGAGGTGGCTCACTTGGATAATTAGTTGAATACCCTTTATATTAGTAAAGGAATATTCAAAACATCTCTTGCGTGTTAAAAATTTGAACAATATTTAAAAACACAAGTAACATAAAAGAATAACCTGCTAGGATGTTCATAATTCCTATTAATAGTTGTTAAAATCTCCCAAACCTTGCATGGTTATCTTGTCAAGAATTTAAAATAGTTTGTTGAAATAGATAAAAAGCTAGAAGAGACTCGTTTCATGCAGCTGGGTGTTCGTGATGACTTTTCATCTGTTTATTTTGGAATTGTGTATGTGGCCTAGAAAGATTTTCCCACTGGATCCGAAAAAGGAACAGTGTGCGTCAAATTGTGTATGAAGTTCAGGAAAAGAGCGACGAGGACCCTGACAATGAGTCAACAAGTGTTTGGAGAAGAAAGCATGTGTTTCAATGACATGCACGGTTCAAGGCCATCTGTTAAACACGGTGCACAACACCTGGCAAGATTACCAAACTTAAGCAGATCATACACCAGGAACAGCGTCAAACTATTTACGACCTTGCCGAGATGGGAATTGACCATGGGATATGCTAATGAATTTTGACTGTCGAGTTGGGGATGCTCTGTGCCGCCGCCAAATTTGTGCCTAGAATCCTGACAGCTGACCACAAGCAGCAGTGAGTTGACATCTGCAATGAGCTTTGTGCTTGGACATGGCCTATCAATATAGCAACACATCCTGACAAGCCTCTACCCTCAACCTTATATAAACTATCCTTCCTACCAGCAGATGTCACATTAATAATAACTAATAATAGTAACATATTATACTAGTATATAATCAGATATATGGTCTTGAAGACAGTGATACATCATTTAACACAAAGTGCTTAAAAACTCATCAACTTCTGAGTTGTATTAACAGAGAATTGTTTGTTCTGGCTTTGAACAAGGTAGTACAACTTAACTTATTGGTTTTTTTAAAGATCCTTAAAGGGTAAATAGTAATTTAAGTGAATGTTCCTAACATATTGAAAACTTACTGTCTCGGTTGAAAACACTAGCGAGAATGCTCAAACTGAATTTAATTTACTGTTTGAGGATGCTGAGAAAATTCTTCAAATCCAATGGCGAAATTATTTAAATTCCCAGACCCATAGGAATGGAGAACTATCCAGCAACAACATTAAGAGGTACTTCAAATGATCAATTTATATTCCTTTTATAGACAATATGATTTTCAAGCCAAGGACACCTTATTCAAAACACAAAAGGCTGTTGTGTCCTTCCATTCAAATTTTCCCAACCCTTGCATAGGTGTTAGCTTAGTCGGTAAGTGGTTAAGTGAACTAACCTTAAGTAGAAAAGTATAGACGCAGCTGCCTCCAGTGATTCCTTCTCTCCGGCAACCAATCTGCTGTCCCTGTAACCGACTAAACTGCGAACCCTGTCAATATGCTCTTCAAACACTTGTATAACACTGTACTCAGACTTAAAGGTAGTTCATCAGTACACCCACTTAAATATTATAAACTATTTGTTGTTGGTAAGACAACCTCTTTTAATAACGATTCTATCTAGTGTGAAAGCAGTATACGGGACATGTATTAATATTTTTTTTTTTTCAAAAGAACCTGTTCTAGAACTCGGGAGAATAATTCATACAAGCTTTTTAAACTTTTTCTTTAGTAGACTAAAATACATACACTTTATAGAAAACATTTAAATATTGCTGTTTGGGTACTTATTTATTAATGAAAGCGATAATGGAACATGATTGTCACTTTTCTGCTTTTCTAAGCATCCCCTTTCACCTCACCCCCAGCAATATATATATATATATATATAATATATAATATATATATATATATATATTATTTTGAATTTATATTACTTCAATATCTTCAAATTTAAGGTAGTTAAAATTAGGGGTGTGCAAATAAGATTATTTATCGAATCGAATAATTTCAAATAGAGTTTATCAAAATTTCAAACAAATAGCAAACAGTACAAATCAAATAGTAGATTTCTCTAACATTTATGATAGAAATTATTTGAATTGGTAAATTCCTATTGAAAATGGGGTTTAATATTTCAATATCGCAGAATGCCAAAAAAAATTACTTCAAAACCTTGTTATTTGAGCTGGTATTAATAAAAAATATCAAATTCAAAACAAAATTTCAACAAATTCCATTGTTTTAGACAACGGGGTTAACTTAAATGATTTTTTTTTAATTTTCTGAAAGGTTTTGACAGAATTTTAAATTTAAAAATTGCATGGAGAATGTTTAGCTGTTCAGTGTAGATATTATATTTCTTTGAATTAAAACATTATTATTATTATTTGAAAGGGTGATTAATAAATAAGGTCATATTTTAATTATTTCATCGGTTCTATTAATTTAAAGTGAAGTCCTCATTTTATAATATGTAGGGCCTACTTTGTTTGTGTGATGATTAATACTCAACCCAAAGTTTGGTTGGATCCTAAACAATTCCACTGTCAGTTGAAAACCTAGGCAGCACTGAAAAGGCATACTAGGGAAATTAGGTCCGGTATTCCCCTCTCCTCATATTGAACAAAGGACAATGCGTATAACCCGAACGGGTATTAAGACGCGGTGCTATAATAATAATAAAGGACAAGAGTAATTTTAACTCTTGAGTCACCAGATTATCTGGCTTCCTGCTTGCTTGTCTCACCCAACTGATGTGTGCAGTAGGGATGGGAAAAACTACTCCTTTAGTGGAGCAGGAGCAATCTGTTACTGCTCCACCTGTTCCTTTTACCTGCTCCTTTTGTCACAGTCACTATATTCATATCATGTAGTAATTAGTTATTAAGTCCTTTTTTTTGAACAAATTGTTTTTGCTAAATATTTTGTGAGATAGATAAAATCAATCAGTGGACCGTGAGTTGTGACCCTTGCCTTAAATCATTTTATCACCAAGAGGGTACCTTCAATGTTAATCGTCAACGTAACAATTTATTGTGAGAATACTTCATATACTGTTCTTGTATTGTAGAAATAATGTTTTGAACAACGAAACCTTTCCCCTTCAAAACTCATTTGTGAATCCCCAAACCAACTCTAAGCTAGGCCTATATAATAGATAATTAAGGTTGCACCGGACTTGATCTCAGCGCTGTGACAAGAACACAAAGTATTCACTTCCTTTCAACTGTACGATTGCTCCAAAATATCTCCAGAATATAAAGGAACAAGGTTGCTCCGAACCTGTTACAGCACAGCCTGTGACAGAGAGACGAGAAACAAGTTTATTCCGGACCTTTGATCCATGGACCAGTGACCAAAAGGAACAGCTCCTTTCGTCTGTCAGAAACAGGTTGTAAATGTGACATCAGATTGATTGTGATTTCACAATTCATCCCGAGTGTGTTGCCGTAAACATACTAATCTGGACATGACCTTTAAGAGATTTATGACACTACTATTCGATCTTTCTATTCAAAATTGTGAATCAAATATTAAGCTGTTAATTTATCGGATCCATCCCAAATTTATAATATTCGCACACCCCTAGTAAATACGTTACGTAAAGTTTACTTGAAACATTTTAAAACGGTGACTACTTTCATGAAGCTATCACAGCCTTAAATTAAAACCAAAAGTAGAATAGAATTTGAAAACTTAAGAAAGATATCAAATTCATTTAATATTGCAAATGGTAGTTTTTTTTGCCCCCCATTTTATAAGATTTTTTAAAACTGGTTGTTTAATTTATAAGAAAAGTACAATTGTCAAAAGTGAAAAGTGAGTCAATCTTAAAAGAGTTCAAAGACAACCGCACCTTTTTACAATTTATTAGAAGTAGATTTTAATTTTCAAAAATTGTATATCAAATCAAATTACCTTAAGTTTTTGGATAAATTTCAAGAATTAAAAGAAAATTAAAAAATATTAATGTAATCTCTTGATTTTGACCAAAAGAGGGATAGAAAGGAATACAACCAAAACAATAATAGAAAATTTATAGTTAATTTGTACCAATTACAGCTTAGAAACTATTTGAAGGTTATATACCAACAATTTAAATACAAACTTATAGATTATTATTATAATTACTATCCGTGTCAGGTACAGATGAACACAAATACATATTTTTTCAAACAGTTTATATTATTAAACTAAATTAACAGGCTGAAATGGAAACTTAGTGGCTATTAGCTACGAGGCTACAAATAGAACCACATATACCTAACTCCTGGTACATCAGTGGAGCCAGGTGGTGTGCTGGAACTGACATTCCACATCTCGACAAGCTCCTCGAAGATCATAGGGACACAGAGGGTGCAACGGGTCAATCTTGACCGCCCAATCAGGACTGACACAGATCAACAAAATCTTACAACACATTTCCTGTACAACCAAAAAACTGTAGCATGTTTGAGGGTAGCTAGCCCAATTTTTATCAGAAGGGACTTATTTACAGACAGAAAAGTTACTAGCTCTACTTTAACATTTCACTAGCCAAACCCTGCAATCTACAGCTGTCCCATTTGATAAATATTATCAATACCTATAAAAACAAACTAATAATTTAGTTAAATGTTATCAATGTTGACCGTAAATAAGATGTGTTTGTATTTTCTAAATGGCACTTCCTCTGAAAATTGGACTGTACAAGTAATTTATCAAGAGAGTGAGCTAAGAGCAGTGCTAACATTCATGAGTGACCAATAAAATTATATTAGTTTTTCCCAATGTGGTCAATTTTCAAGGAAAATATAGCATTTGGCTAATAGTTCCTTATTTTTATCACATATCCCACTATTTTTTTGCCTGCAATAGGTTTGAAAATAATATTTGTTCTGTTAACGACAATAGTTGGCAAAAATATATACACGATAAAATGTTGACACATATTCTGTAAGCAATAAATGGACTAAAAGTTTTTGGAAAATTGAATAAAACATGTGTATGTATCTGAATATATTATTATTGGCCCGATGTACATCTAGACTTGTGCAATAATTTATTTTTAAAATGTACTAATAAGAGATCATCTATAAGCTATCACCCTCCCCTCCCCCTCCTCCCCCTATAAAGTAACACCAAGTAGACATTTAGTCCTGACCCCTCCAACCTTTGTTGTGTAACTTTCCAAATCAAGAGCGAGTGTCATTATTTCATTAATAATATATGTAAACAAAAGGTATGTGCTTAACTCACATTTTCAACACAATACACATTTGAAAATTATCTATAAATATGTTTATTAATGGTGAAAACATGACTAATATTATTTCTTCAGCATTAGAATGTAAGTATTATATCTGTGTTATGTATCCACCCTGCCCCTAAGTGACACCATGTACACATAAGAGCGCCCCGTCATCTTCCCACAATAGGTTTATGTGGTTTATGAATGACCCCTAAAATGATTATTTAATGAATGCAAAGGGATTGAAGATAGACATAAGCACTTAAAACACACTTATGTTCATGTGAGACTCAAAGCCAGTTTTTGTCATTTGTTTCTTAGAAAACATACATTATTAACACTTTTACTTATATACGTTACTTTTATTGTTGAAATATTTACTCAAAACTCAGGGTTTGGCATCTCAACCATATGTAGTTACATATTCTACAATATTTAGTTTGTTACACATGCAAGCTAACAGGTGTAAGTACAAAGACACTAGTCTATGTTCTATGATATTATTTTACACAAGTATTAAAGCCAAGCCCTACAATGAGGTAAAAAGGTTTTACGAATTCAAAAAAATATTTAAAAAAAGGCACATTTCAGGCCTATTTAATATAAAGAAATGTAATTTCAGGCCTATTTAATATAAAGAAATGTAATTTCAGGCCTATTTAAATATAAAAGAAATGTAATTTTGTTTAGTAAAGTTTAAAAGAATAAATGCCACAAAAAATAATTTTGTTTACATTTGCGAGTTTAAAAGCATTATGGATAAATTAAGCCCAAGACATATTTTGGTGCATAAAACAATTTTAAAAATTTGTGAAAACAATGCTAAAGTAAAAATTCAGTCTAGTAATAAAGGTTAAAAATCAAAGAAAATACCTAAGAATTTAAATTTAAAATGTTATATTAGATTTTGTGTATCTACTTAAAATAAAACATACTAATTATAGTAATCTGCCTCCCTTTTCAGTTACCTAAGTAATTAAAGTTTAATATGAATTACTAATTCATATGTATCACAAAGTTATACATGGTAACTATTCATATATCCTGATAGATGAATAATTAAGTGTAAAATGACCACCTAGACATGGGAAGTGAAATGAAAACATCTTAGTTGGTTTGTAAAATATGTATCATAAGATTATTTGAGGTGTGAGGGTGATGGACTGTAATACCTGGTGTGAATCCAATCAGCTGGTAAAGTCCACGATGTTTCAGTGGTTCTGCTGGGATCGATGTCAAGTCCCAGGACCTTGTCCCTGTGTATGGTCCCAGAGGCACTGCTCTCTGAGGTGTGCTCCAAGGCCAAGCCTATAACCATACACACACGGACGCCCACACACCCACACTAGCACACTAAAGCTGAGGGAACAACTATGTTCAACATTTGCAAAAGTACCATCAATATAATTTGGTTAGTATATTTTTTGTATTTTACTCTAAAAATATAATTGTATGTTTAATGACTATGTACATGCTTAAAAGCCTGTTGTCCAGACATTTAATTCTATACTTTGGAAATTATTACTGCAAAAATTTTCTGTTTTCTAGAAGGGATCCCCAATGTCTAAGACAAGTTGAATTTAAGTACAGAGGAAATAAATTTAATTTTTTACTGTAATGAATATTGTGACGTCATGTAAATGGTATTAAAAAAAATATTTGAGCTTGATGGGAAAATATATAACTCAAAGCTTCAAGCTGGGGAGAGAATAAGATATATATTCAAAACATTGTCTACCTACACACATTTATTTAAAGCTTGCACTTCAGTACCCCTAATTCACAAAAATGCCAGTCTTGTTACGAATTTTTATGAATTTCCCTATTTTCCTAGTACATGGCAAACTTGAATAAATAAATTTTAATATTCCATTTAACCATGTCAAGCCAAGTGTTCAAAGTTGTTTTATTAGAAAGTGCAGAAATATATTTTAGGCTATTTTAAAATGGTGGTAGAGTAAAGAGATTCAGATATTTCATATTTTGCTTTAATTATTCATCACCATCGACTGATTGAGGCATTTGTTAAGTTTGGAGTGTAAGCAGAGGCGCCAATTTAAAATGATTTATCTACTGTGAAGCTTGACAATAGGATCAGGAGGATTATAGCAAACTTCAGCCACTCTTGAAGCATGTCCTTTTGCATGTTTTTCTTAAGAAAGTCAACCACAGATGCCAAGCTGACAACCCTCTCCTTGCTAGTTTTCCGGATATTGCTAAACATATTTCTGTGTAAAACCAATCTTTCTCTGTCAAAGTCATATTTAAATGTTCACTCATTTCTCATTCCGGTGAGAAAATGTTTGACATTTACCATTAAGTCAATAATTTTGGACATGAATTGAGTGCTAGTGCACTCTACAATCGTATCAACAATTTAATTGAAAAGCTGATGGTAGTTGGGGTGTTGAAAAGAAAATGTTTTAGTTACTTGCATCATCTAATCAATAAAGAATACACTCCTTCTTAGTAGCCTCAACTGTGCAACACTTAAATTTTCTGATTTTTAGTAAATATTGTCTCAGAAAGCTTCATACTTAGGTCTGTAATTTCTCAGGAGTTCAAGAAATGTAGCAATCATTTTTGATACCTGCCGAAAATGAAGTGATTTCACTTGTTCTTGACCATATTCACGTCGCCGAAAAATTTGCAAATCACAGAAAGATGGAAGAAAGAGTTGAAATTTTCCATATGAATGATAAAAATTATACACTAACAAGTCAAGTATGTGTTATGATGGTTTATGATCACAAAAATTTCAATGCAAGCTTCATGTGTACACCATTTAAATGAATCTCGATCAATACATTTCTTTAAAACTAGGCAATCTCCATACCACAAACTCAAAACGTCAACAAAGTTGCTTGAATATCAGTGTGCCTACAAATTTTGAGCCTTTGAATGGCCATAAACTTAAGGGGTGACAGTACCTTCATCAATGCTATCCTGATAACTTCCATATCTATTTTATAGCATTGAAAAGTTGGAACAAAACATTCATGCCAGGACCCCAATTTTAAGGCGGAGTGTCCATAATAATTATGTGGCATTTGATATGACGTATTATTTGGCCTCTATCATCTGTATTCAAGTTAGAGCAATGTAAACACAGAGTCAGCACCCGCTGATGTGACAGTGTGTTGATTCAACATTGACATGTAAGTGGAGTGATGCATTCTCCACTTTTTGTCAGATGTTACAGACAAGCTAATTCATTTCATTTGCTGGAGATTCGTTTTGTACAAGTTGCTTACAAGTTTTAACGAAAATGTGTTTGGAGTTCTCATTGCAATAAAAGACAATTGTGATTTCAACGTCAATTTTGTTGCTTGCATCCTTGTACATACAATTACACCAGTTCTCATTACAGCAAGCTAAATGTTCAGGATAAGGCCTGAGGGACAATTTTTAAAGAAATATCAGAAACAGTCAAGTCTAAGTACACATATTTTTATATTATCAATATAAATTACATTTCTCCTAAATTTGCTAGAATTATGTAAATTATGTTAAGAAATAACTAATATATCAAAATAATAACTAATAAATTATTCTGGGTGGCTACAAAACATATTTTACAAAATTCCCTGACTTTTCCAGGCAACATTTTTCAATTTTCCCTGACTACCTTTTCCACTTTTAATGGTGGATGATGAATTTTGTTTATTTATTATTGATCACATATTAAAAAAAAAGTTTGTATCAACTAAACATAAACAGTTTTATCAGTTATTTTAAAATTATGTTATTTTATTCAAGTATTATTAACTTTTGTTTAAGTGTTTGGTTGCGAAATTAAGTGATATTTTAAACCTATTTTTTGATTCCCTGACATTTCCTTACTTTTAGTTAAATTCCCCGACCTTTCCCTGTTTTCCCTGTCTTTAGCCACCATTATTTTGAAGCCAATAAGGTTAATTCTTTTCAAATGCTTCTATGATTTTATTCAAGTATTTAACCTATTTTACGCAATACTTTTTCTGATATGGCAAAGCACCGTTGGGGTACAAAAGAAAATTACAAAGTGATTTCTAAGATCAAGGGTAGTATACGCTGGTCTGACAATTTCCTAGTTCTGGGTTTGATAAGGCCTCTCAACTATGTTTTGCACCGTCAGATTGCAAAAGACTTCTTGATTAATTCTTATAAAATTATGTAGTGCACAAACAGCCTAAATAATGCTGTCAATCCTATTAACACCACAACATATTGCTTCCCTAAACTTTGAAGCTAAAATGCCAAAAGCACATTCTACAGACTTTTGTCTATGAGCTCATTATATTGTTTGTCAGAAGAAGTGCTTCATCTGCTCCAAAATAAAGTGTAACCACAAAATCTTCTTCCGGCAAAGGACATGCTTTGCAAATTAGAGCTGACCACTGGATAATACTTTTCCAAACGAACTTTCTTTTAATACTCGGCCATCCCTATTTCACTCATATTTTACAGCACTAATGGATAAAAATAGGTCATCTGCATCCACAGCTAATAGTAAAATTATTGAAAAATATCCTCTATAACTATAAAACGTTGATCCATTGTTTGGTGGAGTTTTAATCCTGATATGTTTTACAACTAAACTTCCCACACAATGAGGAAAATTCTACAATTCCCTGTAATGATAAGTTGCCTTATACCAACATTATGTGGTATAATTTGTCATAACTCATCTTTAAAGTTTTTCAAGTCGCCACTGCTGTTTCTGCCCCAATTATTTTAATAGTGGTCCATCCGCGAAGGAAATATTAAAGTGCCTTGAAAGAGCTTCCATTAGTAGAACATATTTAAAAAATATTTCAATAAAACTACTGAGAGCCAAACAATTATTGTTTAATTTTCTTTTGATTTGAAAAAAATTTGAATTGCAAACCACAACATTTCCTCTAGTAAAAACAGTATTAAAATATGATTTTTTAATCTTTTTAAAGTGGAAGATTGTAAAGACCAATGAAAAATTTTGAGGTGGCGTTATACTAAACACTTAAAATCGTTATTAGACCTTGCTCAGGTGCTAAGACCAAGAAGTTGTACTATTTTGGAGAGTATTTACATTTTTTACAACCATTTACAAAACCCGTCAATTACAAGGTAATATTTCAAATCTCCAATCTCAAGAAACCTAATGGGTAGTTTTTACATTAAAGAAGTGAACAGCGATCAGATGGGACAATTTAAAACTGGAATTCTAAATTTGGCTGTACAAATTCTGAGTCAATATAAGCCACCAGTCTCTCCCATCATTATGGCTTCCTCATTCTCTTTGACTAGCTGAACTCTCTTGATTACCCACAGCAATTGCCACTACCATTTACTCTTATCAGTGGATCAGATTATTCAAATCAATTATATTTACGTACGCATCCATCACACATTCTCAAACAGGGTTTCAAGAACAAGCCTTGAGAGAAATTTTCTAAGTCTACCAAACTGAACTGAAATGATTTCTACACGTTTGTTTAATGTAGTTACATAAATTTGTTCTGTTCTTGAAATGTGTTGATTTATTTCTCAATTTTAATACTTTTCTATTATTAATACTTATGGCTTTTTAATACAAATATATTTTAACACCACTATGGTTTTTACTGTATTCACAAATTTCTACTTACCAGAAAGTTATTAAAAGACATTCTTCAGGTACCAGACACATCTTAAAGTTTGTATCTTGTTTTAAAATTGCAGTTTAAATTAACTTATTGATTAATTAATATTTCTTTACTGATTATGTAGAGCGAGTGGAGTTTTTCTGGGTACATATCAGAGGTAGACATTAATACTAAATTAATTGCTTTTAAACCATTCCTGTATGCTTTGAGTCAAACGTTAGTATCATCACTTAAGTTGCTGCCAGAATGTCAACACCAATTTGGTGGGTACTCTAAGAGATAATTATTGGTGGCATTGGGTCTTTCATGTGTTTTGAAGTTTGCAAGTGATATTATTATTTTTTATTTTTTTTCCCCGTTTTGGAAGCCTGATTAAATGAAAGTCAACTAATTTTAATGAAAGAATAATTAATCTTTGATTGAATGGTGATTTGAAAATATTAAGCAAAACTGCGTCTTTCGATTTTTCAAATTACATTAGCTCATCCAAAACACAGTTAGTGAGAATATCGATACAGTATAGACAAATAAACCTTCGCACTTGATATTCAACTGAATTGAACTAGTGCTAGCAGAATACTCTGGTATATTGTATATTGAAAGTCATAAGATGATCAAAATATACAATATTTCTATATTGCACCCATAAGTCCTTATGTGCAGCATAATCTACTACTAGCTCTCCTGCTGGTAATATTTTCTACTTGTCTTGGGCAGCTTATTTTAAAACAAAACATTCTTTTCATACTCAAATCGATTTTGGTTTGGTTTTGTCGAAACAATCTATTTTATCTATTTGTTTCTTTACTCTTAAGTTAATTCTGTATTTCTTGTACTTTTTGGCCCTAACTTTTGGTGTAGGTGAAAGGGTAACAGGTCTCTTAGAAAAAAATTTAGAGAGCCCAATGGGCTTGGGTCCCTTAAGAGTAGGTATCTTTGAGTATAAGTATTGGAGGTGGCCAATTTATACGTTGGTTAAGTTTGTAGTATGGTTATTGGACATCCATGATTCTAATGTTGGTTGAGTTTGTAGTATAGTATTTGACATAGCTGAGTCAAGTGTAGGTCGAGTGTAAATGGATTATTTAATTGTAATAATTTTGTCACTGTTGGTATTGAAATAATCCTTCATAATATGTCAGTTTTATCATGTATTTTTAATATTTCAACAACAAAATCCCAATATTTTTTTCAAGACCTTCTTGCACCTCTCATCCTACAACATCCTAGTGACCCTTATTTGGGTCAGGAGCCATGGTGTGGAAACACCATTGCACTATAGTGCAGATAATATAAGCTAGAATAGTGTAAGCGTTTAAGGTAACAAGACTGCTTTTTTCAGGAGAAATAATATGGAGTGTAATTAGGTATAAAGTAAAAAAGATTTTATTAAACTGAATCTTGAAAATACTTTTGCATATGTTTGTACACTCATCAATGTAAAAGGATGTACAGAATACACCAAATGTAAACCCAAACTCCTGTTTCTAGAAGAGCCTTAAGTTTTATGCCTAGGGAATAAAGAGCAAGGGAACCCCTGTTAATATTGACTTTGCTCTCTTGCTGTTTGTATTTGGTTCCTCCGGCCAGAATTATCCATTAGGCCATAAACAAACTCTTTTGGTGAGATCAAGGTGACATTTTCTGTTGCTAGATGGCTAGAATGGCCGAAACACAAGCATAGGTATGAATGGTTTTATGGTTGGTGAAGTTCACTTTTTCAATTTGAAGTGAGCGAACCCGAAGAGAATGAATTAAATATTCTCAGAACTGAATTGAAGCTCAAATATTTTATCTAGATCTTTTTCTAATATACTTTTAATATAACTGTTCAGTTAAAGGTTCATAGGACACACTTTGTACTTTTACATTAATTAAATAAGAGTTAAAAGAATGGTAAAATTTATCAACAAGAAACTATTTTTTTTTAAATTAGAGCTTTAAAAAATAATTGCCTTATACTAACATGCTAAAATTACATTATAAATAAATATTAGGTCCACTTACAGTTTGAAGATAAGGAGAGAGTCGTTGGTTCTTCGTAAGTCAACTCTTCATCATCAGCAGAATTCTTGCTTGAAAATGGAATGTATTCAAACGAGTTAGCATTTAGCACCACTTTATCACCCACCAATCCTTCAGGAGTTACAACACACATTTGTTCACTTGTTTGACAAGACACCAAATCTTCATATTCACCAACTCTTTTTGTATCTTTGTCCAGGGAAATCCCCAAATTTGTTGTTTCGCTATTTTCATTCAGTTCTTTAATTTTGGATACTTCTTTATTGGTTTTAAGACTTAATGACTGCAAATCTGTACAAGAATTATTGCTCTGCACATCAAATAATTTACTTTGTTCATCTCGGAGTTGCAGGTTTAGTGTTTTATCACTACAAGATATTGATACATCAGTTTGTTCATTTTGTTTGGTGCGTGAACAGCTGACCAGACGAGTCTCATGTATAGTACTAGAAAGATTCTGGGTCTCATTCTCAACCTGTTTTTGAGCCAAACTCATGCTGGGAGGTTCCCTTGTGATCACATTCTCCTCCCCTCCACTCCTCCTCTTGAGTCGTTGCGATAACTTGGCTAACTGATGCAGCTTCAATACCATGATCTTGGCCGCTGCTGTTGGAACCCTACAAGAACATGTAAAACACTTCAGATGTGACAGGAGTATGCATTTTATGCATACATACACACACTCACCCCTCATAGTGTGAAAGATATACATACACACTATATGGTGTGACAAGACCATGAACACATCAAAGATGCTAAGTTGTGAGAAGGTTTATCAATAGTCAACGTTAAAAGTAACACAGTATTATAATTATTATTATTATAACCAGCACCATGTCTTACTACCCGTTCGGGTTTACACACTTATGCTAATGTGTAATGATAAGGTGATTGTGAGATGAAATGGAGGACTTACAGTTTAACGTGGAATCCGAACCACGGTGGATATCTGCAATTCCACACATTCACAAGTTGTGAATAGTACACGTCTTGTCAGCGGTGAAGGAAGGGTTTGGCAATCAGATAAATCTGTGCTGGGATCGAGGATTGAAACACATGTATTATATTTGGAAGAAGGAACAGGAAAGGTAGATAGAAACATTTTAAAAGGATAAACACAATATGGCTTTTACAATGAAAAGAAGAACACAGTTCTCACTTTACAATGCTGCCATTTGACAAAGAGGTAATGGTTGCTTCTTAAAGAAAATTATCAACACCGCTCAATACCCCGGCCTAGGTTTCATTCTATCGGAACTTATCAAGGAGGAATGTTAAACATTCAATGTAACTCCCTAAAAGGGGAAACCAAAAAAACAAAAGTGGGGAAAAGGAAACTTGTAACTAATGATAGACCACTTAGATAGGAACATGTAAAAGGAATAATATAAAGGACAAACACAGAAAAACTTAATGAGCTCCAATTAAGTCTAATAGATCTCAGATGCAACACCACTATATATTTGTCTACACAACTTAAGTGGCACAAAAATCTAGTTATTTAGTAAATGTTAAAAGACTAGGGATAAGAACCCACTTTACACATAGCAAAAATAAAGTTAACAAGACAGGTCAGCTGTTATTGTGCCGCCTCAAACGATTCAAGGGGGTGCCTTTAATTTATTACTATGAACAGTTATTAGGAAAATGATGGAGCACAAATAAAAGTAAAAACACTAACACATATTTACACACACATCAATATTTTGATGCTATTATAACATATTCCTCAGGAAGTTCAGACCTGTTCAGTCTACTACTACTTTCTGAGGAAGATGTTAAAATAGCATCGAAATATTAATTTGTGTGTAAATGTGTGTTGGTGTTTTTACTTTTATTTGTGATCTACAATTTTCCTAATAATCTATCATTTTATTTATGACAAATTGTTTTTGATCCATGCACTTTGTTTCATACATATATATTACTATGAACAGTAAAATCAATCTACTTAATTATATCTCAACTCAAATTAGAATAATAGATCAATACAGCTTATCTAGTACAATTCCCTCACTTGTATTGCTTTCCTCGAAGGGAGATTCCTAGCATTAGGCACCGTCTGGACAAGCCTAAGCACGCAGTCTTGCCTTCAACAACACGATTGTATGATTCTGATGTCTGTGTGCGTACAGTCTGTAAAACTTTCCTCTGCTGTGCCAGACGACCCTCTGCACTCAAAAGCTGAGCACGCAACTGTTTCACTTCTTCCGAGAGGATATCCTTATTAGAGCGCTCCTGATCTAGTTGGTTCAGGAGATCCAAGGTCACAGTCATGTCATTTAGCACAGCGTACCTAAACACACACATGTAAACAACATCGCAGACTCAACATGGGTTGTGAAAATAAGTGATCTCATTACAGTAAACTCCCTTCTTTCAAATAAATATATCACCTAAGAATCCAAATCAAGGATACTTAAGAGGTGAGGAAGTATGCTGATGTACCAACATCCTTCTTAGCTCATCATATTTCATTAGAGTATATATGTTATAGATTAAAATAAAAACTTAGAGAATAAGTAATACTCTTGATCGTGAGTGAGGATTTTATGCTCCACATCTATTAAACCAATGACTGACTAACCTTACCCTTACCTCTGCTTGAGAAGTTTTTGCTCCACATCTGTAAGTTGGGTCTGTAGATCCTCAAGATGTTCTTCTTTTAAAAATTCCATATTATTTCTTTCACTCAAAGTTTCATCATTTATTCCCA
The DNA here is from genome assembly GCA_039000515.1 of Timema cristinae. Taxonomy (NCBI): domain Eukaryota; kingdom Metazoa; phylum Arthropoda; class Insecta; order Phasmatodea; family Timematidae; genus Timema; species Timema cristinae. Next base: position 62,446,738 of record JBCFYV010000001.1, read on the forward strand.
AATCAGAATCCATGCATGTGTTTTTACTTCCCGATTCTAATTTAAAACTAGAATGATTTTTAGTACTTTTACTTAGGTTTGTATCAAATTTTAATCCATTTTCACTGCTAGTTTCTACACCTTTTATATTTAATTTCATATTCGAACTACAATCAAGAATATTTGTGATTTCACTCACTTTATCAACATTCATCAACAAAGTAGTTTCGTTATCAGTTATGTCATGTATTGAGTCAACAACGTTCATTTCAAAATGATTAGGACTGGAAGTTCTTTCAATATTGTTTTCCAGATTTATATCTAAACTTGCTTTAGCTACAATTTTATCACTTGAAGTTTTCAAATTTATTTTTGAAATCAATTTAGAATCAACAACTAAATTCGTATTTATTTTGAATGGTTATCATTTTTTGTCCCTTGATTAGTTCTTTCATTAATTTCACTTTTTGCTAAACCATCTTTACAAGTGGCGAGCTTGCTTGATTTTACAACATTTGTAGCTAAAATAGAATCAACATCCATTTCATCACTAGTTTCTTCCTTTGCTGCTTCTTTATTCTTATTGATACTGGAGACACAATCCTCTGATGATGAGTGCCCATCGTGACACTTCAAGACCTCATCCTGGAAATAAAACATTAGTAAAATTACAAAATATATCAGTTCCATAGCATGCAAAATCTAAACATATATAAAAACAACAGGGAACAGTCTTCACACTAAATCAGAAATTGCGCCTATCAATTACACGCCCCACTAGTTTATTATATCCTCAATATTAAAACTGATTGCATTGCAGCTGTTTAGTGTTTATTTCAACCTCCAGGTACTCACAACTGCCTGTCCTTTTCAACTTAGTTTTTCCACTAAGAGAAAGCCTCCCCGCCCTCTCGCTGCCCTAACCTGTTGTTCAGCAATATTACAAAGAATGTTTGTCACTGCCATAGTAAAAGGTCTCCAGTACTTTGCCAATAAAATGCAGACCAAATGATTGGCATAAGCAATCAGTGGATAGGCTTATCTGACTGTCCCATGATCAGTAGATTAGATCTGTGATCTACATCAGACTAGCCCTAATGATTAGAGTCCGTAAAAAAAGTTTTTATTTTTAGTTAAATTTCATTTTTTAAATCTCACTTTTCGGTGTTATTTAATGTTTATTCAAATATAATGTTATATGAGGTGTTTAAGTATTATTTACATATTGAAACAATGTATTCAAAATTTAAAATGTATTATTGAAGCCTTATATATTTGCTTTAAAATTCTTTGTCATGTTTGTCTGCATATTTCACAATTTTGTGGCCTAAAATTAGCTTATACTACAGCAAAATACTAATCAAATTACAACATGGTCAAAATTTCTGCTTAATTTGTTTCTTAATTTCATGTTGTTGTTGTTGTTTTTAAAAACTGTAAAAGCGGTGCTATTTCATTTTTTGAAGGATTTCATGTAACAAGACAGTTTCGTTTTATTTCGTTTTTCAAAAACATTGTAAATGATATCTAAAAACTATCAAAGGTCAAAGTACTTGATTCCATCTTTGTATGGCACTTTTCGTTTTATCGCGTCTCACCATTTTTACAGGGCTCTACTAATGAGATTGTGTTTATGCATAATTTTTTCCCATTTTTTTAATACAATCAGTAATATACATTTATCCAGTCACTGCAATGTTGATTGAAATTTTATCCCCAAACACTACAAATTACACATTTTATGTAACATATGTATTCAAATACACTATAAGTTACTTATAACATATTCATACTTGCTTGTATTAAACTTCTAAAAATAACATTGGTCTAAATGTGTATTAAGATTAGTCAACAAAAGCCTAATTAAATGAGTTTTACCTAATTTAAAAAGATTGCAATGTACCTACCTTGTTTGTATTGGTTACACTCCAGGACTCGTTGCATGTCCCATTTTTCTCTGCTACATCACTCACGTCTGAGAGATCGAGTGAAGATGAGACTTCCTGCACAAGTAAACTGCTTGTTGACCTACCGGCATTGGGTGGAGCCCCAGCATGGTCACTACTAATCCTTTGGAAGCACTTACTCTTCTGCCAGTAAACTTGTTGGTAAAATAAGGTTTAGAAATTGTGCGAGTGCCTCGTCCCCTGGCATTAAAATAAGTATAAGTTCTACCAGGTTTTGATAAAGTGGTCCTGCCTACATTTGGTCTAGTGGCGGGCAGTGAAGATCTCAATTTATCGAACCTGGTTCTAGTCCTATCATTAGGAAGGTTGATCTGTTTAAGATTGTGTGTATTATGCAAAGGCACAGAGGAGCCCTCTTTCTTGCTGGGAGAGAGTGGTCAACTGAGCTTTCATGTTCTTGGATGCGAGACGCAGTCTCTGTTGATGGTTACTCTCTTCTAACTTAGCTATCTGGTCTCTCAAGCGCCGATACTCCTGCTGCTGAGATAGTGGCATGCTTCGGATCGACTGAACATAAAATGTAACTATATTAGTTTAAGATGCTGGCACACACAATAAATTAGAAAATACAATGAAGGAAAATAAATTGACTATTGAAGTAGATAGATGAAAATATCAAATTTGTAAATTAACACTTATTTTATATTTTGAATTAATATTACTAATTGTATCAGTGTTCACTCACAATGGGTGTTGTGCCTTGGATTGTCTGGGCCTCCTGCTTTTCCCTAGCCTGTCGCAAAAACACTTCCACACTGCGCTCAAACTCGTGGGACATTTCTGGGTCTTCTTCTGTACCACTGTCGGATTCCTCCCCCAGACAGATGACAAACCTCTTGCGGGGCTCAGGAGGCTCCTTGGTGGGTACGGTTACCTGTAGCGACAGCGCTGGGCCCCCTGCACATATATACAAACCCAAAACTAAAGTACTGTGTGAATTAAATTTTAAAGAATGAATATTTTATACCCATAGAATTTTCCTTTATAAATTCCCAACTTTTTCCCATTTTTATTGACTCCATTATTACTTTTCCAGTTTTTGCTGGAGTTGAATTTTTTTTTACTGCATGGAGCTACTCAACATCAACAATTGTACATATTCTACTTCTAAGAACTGAATGTTTCCGATATTGATTGGCGCATAAGAACAATCTGTGCAACCATCTTATGTTAGCAGAATGACATATCAGGGCATTGCATTTTGTTAACAGGCAACAAACAATCTTTAACTTGTTTTAGTATTTAGGTGCAAAATTAGTAGTTTTTATAAAAGAAGAGTATTTAAATTCCATGTGTTTTAATTCAATATCCCAATATTTTCCTGTTTTTAAAAATTTTTCTGTCTTTTTACAGGTTTTCCCTCTTTTCCTTGCTTGGATCCGCCAGGTAATTCCTATAACTTGTTGAGCTAAGCCACAAAAAGAATTATAAAAAGCTATAAAAAACACAAAACTTTAAAAAAAATCTTATTTCTCAAATTTCAAATCCATTTTTTTTAGATCATTGAATCGTAAGTACAAAAGGCTCATCTCTTGTACTATACAGGGTGTTTCTAAACTCTCAACACAAACTTAAATCACAGCTTCTGTAGGCAAAAAGAAACAGAAAACCTGGTAAACAAACTGTCTGGAAATGTCATCTTGTACTACTAAATATAAGTTCAAACTAGATGCAACAATGCCTAAAGTATGCAGTTCTAAGTATGCACATGTATAACAAGTTGCATATTATTAGGCAAACGGAACTGACCGGTCAGGAGCTACATGTTCAAAAGGCGAGAGCGTGTCAAGTGCAACCAACAGATACTGTTGTGACTAGAGTTTTGTGAGTAGGTAGTTTCTCCTTTAAGTAGAATTTTAGTAAAATATGGTTATTTTTTGGTAGTATAAAGATTATTTGTACAAGAAATATTTCAAGTTTAATTTCTCAAATAGATATATGCATGAACCCTAAACAAGTACAAATATTTTTTTATATATTTTTTGTAAAAAAAGTTTAAACACATAAATTGGAATTTTTAAATAGATTTAGTAAAATTGTACATTTTTATTAATTAGACAAAGGCAAACGTTGAAATACTCTATTTGCTATAAAATTATATCTTAAAATTAATCAAACTAGGAATTTTCCAGAAAAATATATTCAGAGCATTAAATTTTTTTAGAGTTTTATAAAAATCTTTCGAGTCAAGTTCAAGCAGCTACTTTAACTCAAAGAGGTGCTCGCACACCCCTAGTTGTGACCAAGCCGAAACATGCATGTGTCAACCTAGTGACAAGCAACTTGTTGTACACATACATACTAACTACTCGACACAGTAAACATTGCACGTGGAAAGAATGTCACATTTATTCCATTCACGATAGGTTTTTACCTGGATGACAGTTCGAAAATCATATGTTTAGGTTTTGGGTAGCCAACACTTGTAAAAGATCACTGTTTTGTTATAAATGTAAAAATCTTTAATTACCTGTTATATATTACATTTAAAATAACGTAAACTTAAGTTTTCTCATACTATATAATTTTTTTAAATAAATTATTTTTTTACAACTCGAAACAATATTTTAAACATAATTAAAAGTACTTATTTTTCATTTTGAAACGTTACTGATTTTGTGTAATATAGTGCACACATCAATATCTTTTAATACAGGCATCGTATTTACTTGGAAAAGAGAATATTGTTGTCATTTTTTTACATACAATAAATGATTTTATGATTATTTTATCGTATTTTGAAATATTGAACTGAATAAAATATTTTCATCAGTGGCGTGTCTGAATCATTATAAAAAACATTTTTACCGTTATGTTCAACCATACGGTTTAGATTATATATATATATATATATATATATATATATATATATAATATTGGCCTAAATTCTGTGGTTAACCATCACATTAATATATTTCCACCTTTATTCATTACAGTGATACAAAGTGATAGATGTTAGCTGTTGACGTAGTGATATATTAGAGATTACTTCTAGTAACATTTCGAGCTGTCATCCAGGTAAACTTAGCTCATGAATGCCTTATACTTGAAGAGGGAGATCAATGATACACATCATCAGATGTGATCTTGACGTTCTGGCGGGTACAATCCAGTCAGGTTACCGAGGGGGCATGTAAGTTCGATAATTTAGGACTTTCAGTAGTTTGGTGTACAATGTTTTTACTTTCTTTTTAACTCGTTTGACAAACAATACAGATACCTAATCAACTTTATATACAAAGTATTTAAAGTGTTTTTTTTAATGGCTTCAAATAAGCGTGCTAGGCCAACCTATTCACTGTGAAGGACACAAAATTATTGCAAATGTAATTGATTTTTTTGGGAGTGAAAAACTATCGGGACAGTATATGCACCCTGTTGAAAGAGTCACAAAACGTGCAGCAGAAGCTACAGAAAATCAGAGCATATTATTTGTAAGATTTGAAAGGAAAAAAGTACAGCAAGTGGGACACAAACAAAACGTTCAACTCCAGGGAAAAAAAAAATACAAAACCAGCAGCAAAAAAATTGTCCTTGGTGGTTTTAACTTGTGTCATTCAACGACTTATACAAAGGTTCTACACTGTTAAAAATGAAGTATCAACTTTAAATAAATTGTTAGCAGTAGTAAAAGAAGATATCAATTTCAATGAGAGCCAAGAAACATTGAGAAGATCATTGAAAAAAATAGGGTGTAAGTTTAAAAAGTGTAAAAATAAAAGACTCATTTTAATTGAGAAAAACGAAATAGTTACATGGAGGGTTAGATATTTAATAATAATGAGAGAAAATTATATATTAGGGGACAAAAAACGTCCTGAGGTATATCTTGGTGAAACCTGTATTCATCCCTCGTACACTGTGGGTAAATGTTGGCAAGACCCAGAAACAACCGGAGTATTGAAAAATGATGGTGCAGGACAGAGGTGGACTATTGTCCGTGCTAGTTAAGAGCAGGGATTTGTATCAAATGATGGTGCAGGACAGAGGTGGACTATTGTCCGTGCTAGTTAAGAGCAGGGATTTGTATCGAATGCATTTCTTATTTTCAAATAAAAAACAAAATGTGTTAACTAACACAATGAGATGAATTAAAAAAAAAATTCTAAGTGGGTGAAAGAAAAACTTATCCCCAATCTTTCTCAAAATAGCCTAATTGTAATGGACAATGTATTGTTCAAATAAATAAGCCACCAACAATGGGATCACGAAAGGCTGAAATGCAGCTGTGGTTGGACACAAACGGTATTGAATATGAGGAACAGATGACGAAATGTGAGCTCTTAGAGCTAGTCCACTGCCAACGTAAGTATCCCAAATTTTACATGGATAATTTATTCGAACAATATGGGTCATCTCCATACCATTGTAACCTTAATGATATAGAATTGATATGGATCATGGTGAGATCATGAGTCAAGGCAAATAAGGATGCTCAAAGCAGTTCAGAAATAAAACATTTAACAGAAGAAGCAATTAACAGTATCACTGAGAAGGAGTGGCAACAGGCTATATCACATGTTAAGAAAAAAGAAGCCAATTACTAGAAAAATGATAGTCTGATAGAAGAAGAAATAGAACAAGTTTTGATTTATTTTGGTGAGAAAGTGACTGTAAAAATGGAAGAGACAATAGTAAATCAAGCAGGCACAGATTCAGGAGGGGAGGAGGGTGTTTCAAAGGGTCAGTTGACCCCCCTGTGAAAGTTAGAAAATTAGTATGAAAAATAAAATTAATGTTAACATTTTAAAAAGAAAATACAACATCGATAAAATATACAATTTTTTTATCATTTAACATGCACACACACTCTTAATCCGGGTTCACACTTCCATTATTCGTCCACATTTATTAAATGTTCAATATGACTCACGCAAGTGTGGACCAAACATTTGTTTTCATGTACGAATATTTGTCGTGCATACGGAGTAGCAAACATTGTTCCACATAGAGACGATATACTACCACACATCAAAGATGACTAATAATAGCCTGAGAGCAGTTTCAGCACGATTACCAAATATAGAGTATGTGTGGACAGCAGGAGGGGTGGAACTGTGGGGGACTCTGCCCCTCTGGAAATAATTTGCACCTCCATGGAATAAATTCCTCCCCAAGGTATATTTCAAATCCTTCAATATTATCAAATATGAAGCTGAAAATGGCCTTATATCAAACTCGAAATGACTTCTAGATGCAGTCTATTGTCAAAAATTTGCCAGAGAAGACTGCTTCAAATAACTACTAGACTAGAGGCATCTAACTGGCAGAAAAAGTCAGGGGAGGAAAGCTCTAAATAGCTTCCTAGGTCATCCAAATTTCAAAAATGTCTAGGGGAGAGGACAACTCCAAATAGCTTATAAATGTATGTCATTTTGAAGAATTTTCAGGCGAGGACCACCTTAAATAGCCTAGTTTATGAAATAATTCAAATGTCAAAATGTTGTTGATGGAAGACTACTTCAAAGATTATCTTCTAGAGGTATCTAACTATCGTAAAGAATTAAGGTGAAGATCATTCTAAATATCTTTGAGTGATCATCCAAATTTCAAAAATTTCTGGGTGAGGAACACTTTAAACGGCTCATAAAAGAATTTAATTTTAAAACAAATAAAGGCAAAGATAACTCAGCTTCTAGAGTGAACAATTTTTCAAAAAATTGTTGGAGGGGGGCCACTCTAAATAATTTATTAAAAAATATCTGATTTTAAAAAATTGACGAGGATTACAATGGTTTAAAACTTACATAAGATCAAATATGAATGAGAAACTATTAAATGGTTCTATACATAAAGCTAACATTGTAAGTAACTACAGTATGTTATTTATAATTATGACCCCCCCTATGAAAATGGTCTGGATCCACCCCAGACATCAAGTAAATATGGTACCAACACTGACTGATAAATAGGAGGTGTCGAGGAGTTAATTTAGTATTTATGTTAAGTTAAAACTACTTATGTATTCAACTTAAGTAGCAGAAGTGTCATATTAGCTAAGTACCACCACTTATGTCCCATTGGCCATTTTGTACTGACTATACTAAAATGATATGGGTATCTCCTCTCACTTCACCTTTCATACTCTAGAGCAATTGCAGCGCTTGACCACAAGATGCAATGTTTTCTGTGTCGAATAGTACTGGCGTTGTTGCACCTAACTTCAACTCACATTCAGTAATACAGGATGACTTCAAGACAATTTTTTAGCAGGTTTTCTGATTCTTTCTGCCCACAGATGCTGTGGTTTAAGTTTGGGCAGAGAGTTTAGAATCACCCTGTAGAATATGTAATGATGACATGTCACTATTTTGTTTATTTTCTCCACTATAGGATATACCTTATATATTAAGGAACCAATGTGAGCCTTATAAAAAATAGTATGTTTTACATTTTAAGAATCATTCAGAAATTACATTTCATCAGGGAAATTGTACTTTAATTACAGTGCAATGAGATTTTAACTAAAAGGCACCAGTTTCTATTTTTTTTATCAGTATACTCAAATGTTTGTATTTCATGTGTTGGTATACAGTTGGTACACAAATATAAATAAATGTTGATAAACTCTTTTTCTACATTTTTATATCAATAACCTGATTTTGATATGAAGAACAGTATCTGCTAGTTAGTAAAACAATTTTAATATATATTCATACATCAAGTCATGTTTGAAGCTGTCACTTTTGTTAGTTATCAATAGCTATAAAAACACATATAATATTGTAAAATGTTATCAATGTTGGTGGCAAAGAAATATGTTTAAATTTTATAAACTGTTCTTACAATCAAAATCAGGCTTTATTTTGGGTTGCATAGTCAGAATAGCATAGTTATCTCAGGTGAGAGCTAAACACACCCTACTAGGCCTACCTGTCGCAACTTAAAACAATGAATCTAAAGCCTGAGTTTTATAGGAACAGTAGAATTAAACAACATTGATTAAAATTTTACATTGTAGAATTATGTTTTATTTGATTGATTTATTTTTTATATACGGTATATTTCATTTTAAAAAATTATAAAAAAATTAAAATAGTACTTCCTTATGGAGTACTTAATAATTTGTATTTACACTATTCATTAAACAAACTAATAATGTAATACAATTAAAATATGTTTATTTACGCCAGTGTGGCAATATGATATACAATAATGTAAAGAGCTATAAATTAAATGTATTATATTTAGTCCTGTGCGGGAATGACATTTTGACTTTGTCAAATTTTCGGGCTGAAAATAATGATTTCCCGCAGGAACAATACGGGAAAAAGTTTAAAAATAATTTTCCACTTTAGGATTATGTTTTTCAAATTTGTAATTTTAGTATAAGCTTAGCTTTTCCACCATTCCAATAAAAAAAAATTGATAGTTTAAATATAGTTAAATGTAGTGGTTGATGTCAAAAATAGGTTGAAGAATCAGGAAAAGGGACAAAGCCTCTGATTCAGCTGCAGTAATTGGTATGCACAATAAATTTGTCTTCTGTAATTCAGTCAAAAAAACCATTAAAAGAAACAAATTATAACACCTCAATATTTGAATAATAATTTATGTTTAAATTGTAGGTTTTCCAAATAAAAAATTAAGTCCAATGCAATTATTATAACTGTGTATTTCTGGTCAAGCATTTTTAATCTAAATATCAATAAACTCTAAAAATATATTTTAAGATTGACTAAAATAGTTCTTAAATATGAATTTCATGGTGTGAATTTTAATAAATATAAAAGTAAAATATCAAAATATTCAAACTAATCTGAATAAAATACAATTGAGTCACAATCTTGTTCATAAGAATAACAAACATTTTTGAACTCAGTGTGTCTGGCTAATTATCTTTGATGTTTTAGTTACTAAACTTCTCACAAAAAGCATCGATGGACTTCAAAAAATAGTAGCTTATCCAACTATTATTAACTATGACATAAAAACAAATGGATGCCATTAAAATTAATAATAATATGTATACATAATAAATGTATCTTTATGCAAATAAGTGTGTTGTATTCCGTGCATAATTTGATATTGTAATAAAATAGAATTTCATTTGGTAATCATTCTAATCAAAATTTTCCACCCTTCATATATTTTTTAATCAATGAATATTTTAAAAATATTAAACTCAAAGCATCCATATGTGTTAGGAAATCTTCTCACAGTTGGGCGACTAAAGATATTTTTTTTTTATTGTTGACAACTAAATTTCATGGTTTGCCGTTACTCTACCCCCATTGCAAACACTTGTGAAACATGGCTGAAAGACATGTACTGTCTCTCTTTTTTTGCTCCATCTCATTCTTTCGGTTCTCGAAGGATAGATCATAGTGTAACTTAAAAAACCAAGGATGGTTCTGGAACAATTTCCTTCGAAAGATATATGTAAAACGGAGGCTTCTCTTCACAGTCATCCCACAGCATTATACGAGAACAGTCCGCGTTAAATTAATTTTCAAAAATAAAACGGTTTGAGTATAAAGAAACAGTCATTGAGCTACCATATAGGGTTAAGTTTATAAATATAATAAACAAAGAATATTAAATTGATAAAAAGCAAGTTCATATGTATATAAATAGACAGTAAGAACCGAGCCCTTACTGACATTAATAAGCCAGAGCACAATAAGAGTCCCCTACCTACACTACCTTCACAAAAACAACATTATAAAGTGGAGCACAATAAGGTAACGTTACAAAGTGGCTTCACCAGCGAGAAGTGTAACGTTACAATATTTAAAAGCCAATTTAATAATTAGTTTACGCTAAAAATGTGTTTTTCTGAATTAGATATATCCAAGGTATAGCATGGTTATGCTATTTAATGGCCCTCAGTTGTTTTGTAAGGAGTTACAAAATAAAAACTACTAAAGTTTCAAGTGGCCATCTTCTTAATGGAAGATAAGGTTAATTTAGATTTAATAAATTAAATAAAAATGTGACTTTGATATCTGGTCCTTTAATTAATTGTAATTATTTTAAATATTTTTCCCGAAAAATCCTGGAAAATATTTTTTTCTCGCCCGAATTTTGGGAACAACCACTTTTTTTTGCTGAAGCTCGGGATCCCACACAGCCATAATTATATTTCTATGTTTAACTTATCAGAAGGGATCACTATACGACACAAAACAAATTATTTTGTAAACCTTATTAAAAAAATCCAAACAAAATATTTGTTTCAAATAGATCTTATATATTCTTTATACTTCAGCTAATGAAACCCTATTGGCGTTGAGTATTGGTGTGATCACCTGAACACCGACACACTGCGAGTTGGCTCAGCATTTTAAATTCAGGCCACCTTTATAAAGTTTTCACTTTCGTTTTTCGTCCAAACAATATATATAATTTATTTTCAGTTTAAAACATTTATACAGGAAATAGTAGAATAAATGGCAAAGAGTGTGGATTACGTCCTTAACAAAATATCATGTGTATGTGTCTTTAATTATTTCTTTGTGTTTCATTTTTCTACAATTCTATCAAAATTTTAAGTAATGACTAATGACTAAATTATTAATGCACTTTAGTTGATACACATAAAGCTATATTATTGGAACTCACCCTTGGTCGTCAATCTTGCCGCATTGACCCTCTTTCGTGCCAAGTAGACACCTGAAGTTGGCTGCTGGCATTTGGGTGGAAGCTTCCTTTTGTAGGTGAAGTTCCTTTGAAGACTTTCAACAGTTTGAGTCGGGGAATATGCACTCTGTAGAGACTCTGTTTGAGTGTGGTTTATAACAGTAGAAGCCAGTTTAGTGTCGGCAGAGTTTATTGAAGTGTCAGTATTTGTTGAGCTAATGTCAGAGTTCATTGAAGTTGTGTCAGCGAGCATTGAATTAACCCTGGGTGCAGTTTTTAGAGGATCGACCAAAGATTTGGCATTCTTGCACTTAAGAGCCATCAGTAAACGTTCCCGCAGTAATAACTCATCATCATCATCATCATCATCATCCTAGAATTAATGATATAACTTACAATATAAATTGAGCTAACAAGTAAATTAAATTTAGCTCATTAAAATAGAAATCATTGGAATACTTTGTAGTGTCCCTAATAAGTAATTCTAATGGCAATAAAAATTAATAAAAAAACTTAAAAAAATATTTTCTGCTAATATGATAAATGGGTGGGGCTAATGCTCTAGATCTGGTCATTCAGCCTTATCTTACCTCAGCTCTCCTGGTATATGCAGGAATTTATTTCTGAGGTGGGGACACCTTATCCCCACATGGTATCGGCTACAGTTTAATGTGGGTTCGGAACCACAGTGGGGGCCTGACATTCCCCACGTTCACAAAGCGTAAAGGCACACATTATGCCAGAGGGGAAAGAAGGGTTCGGTAAACAGATAAACATGTGCTGAGACTAGAATTTGAACCCCAGACCCCTAACACAAAGGTTTGACACCTTACTTACACCTAGCACGCCAAGTCCTAGTCCAAATTTGATAAATTATTATATAAATTTATCCAAATATTTATTTTCTAAAATAATAATAATTATTATTATTAGCACCGCGTCTTACTACCCGTTCGGGTTATACGCACTTACGCTAGTGTGTAATGGTAGGGTGATTGTGAGATGAAATGGGGGACCTACAGTTTAACGTGGAATCCGAACCACGGTGGAGGCCTGGCATTCCCCACATTCACAAGGTGTCTTGTCAGAGGTGAAGGAAGAGTTTGGTTATCAGATAAATTTGTGCCGGGACCGAGGATTGAACCCCGGACCCCACCACAGAAGTCCGACACCTTACCCCTAGACCGCCAGGTCACCTCTAAAATAATTAATTGAGATAGTTACTAGTATTATTATTTTCTTCCAAATAAAGATAAAATGTATGTAGAAGATGAACTAACCTGCTGTTTTTGAATTTCCGACAAGATGGAACTCGGAGTATTGTTGGGTTGTTTTGGTGATGAAGGCTGTACATAGTTGAATGGATATTTGGAAGAAATTGGTTTCACATGTTCAGGTGATCCGCTTAGCACCAATGATGTTCTATCAATATAGCTACTCATTTTTTTTGACAGTGAATCATCATCTTTCTTCACTTGTGAAGAAGCACCTACATTTATTGGTGAAAATGAGCCTACATTTACCGGTGAAGAAGGTCCTATAAATTCTCCTGCATTTATTGGTGAAGCACCATTTTCATTTGTTGTTAAGACATGCCCATCATGAGATGGAGTACTAACCTTTATTGCATTAGATTTGTGTTTCTTTGTTGTTTCTAAAATATCTTTCAAGCATTCCTTCACATAATCTACTACACTCTTCTTGGTAATTGCACTATTTTCTGCAGTACTTGTAGCAATGTGTATGGCAGGCATTTTATGCAAGTGCTCTTCATTGGTGGACAGGCCCACCAACTCACCAGGTTCACCAGTAGGTATCGGGGGACATTTAGAATACACATCAGATGAATCTGGATAGAACTGGGCAGGGATATGTGGAGAACCTGGGTCTTGATAATACTCATGTGGGTGCATTCCAGTTCTATAGAACGTGTTCTCATAGTCGTGAGGACCAAGCATTCCATCATTGTTGAAGGGTGGACCAGCATTATACCTTGGACAGTCCGGTTCCCATATAGGTTCATTAGAGTACATAGTCGGTTCCCCTCTGTTTGAGTTCCAATGTATTGCTTCCTGATCTGTGGTTGGTTTAGACATGTCCTTTTCATCATCTGTATCTGCCAATTCCATATCAACAATAGTGGTTATTTCGTCCGGCTCAGTGTTGACGCTGGAATCAGATTGATGTGGTCCATTACTTGGTAACATATCACCTTGCTCCGGGTTGGTCGGTGGCAGTGGAATGTCCGGGGGGTATATCAGAGTTTCTCTGGCCTGCTGCCTTTTTGTCCTAATGCGTATACCTCGTTTTTTACGCTCCAAGTGTTTTTTCATGACAGCAGAGCGCAGGGCAATCAGACGGAGTTGCAACACTTCATCTTCCTCAGCTGTATTAATCACAGTGGTTTTTGTTTTTTCGCAGGTACCTGTTAATGGTTTATCCAAGATGTTTCCACCAGTATCTTTGTGACTGATGTCTTCATGATCCACAACATTTTCTGCTGTAGTTTCTCCATCATTGCAAGGAATCTCCTCAAATGAAGTTTGATCTAGTTCAATGTCAGAGCACGACTCTGGTGAGCTGAGTATGTCTATCACTTCTATGGGAATCTTGACTACAGGTATTTCCACTATTTCACTGTCTATGGCTGGTTCCTCAGATTCAATGTTTTGATCAGGAGCTAGCTCAAGACATTCCTCCGCAATATATTGTGTCCCAGCTGGTTCATCGGAATCAGACAGCTCCACAACCTGGAATCAAAGATTTAGTTAATCAACAACACACTTGATTAACCCTAGAGCACTGCTAACAGTGCACAGTTAACAGTAAACAAAAGATTACTACTATAAAAGTACAACATTGGTAGTGAGCCAATATAAATAATATCACAAAGCTAATGAAATACTACCAGAGAATTGTTATTACTATCCAGTAAAAACTACCAGTAATGCTAAAAATGATGTCATATTTTTTTTTTTTGTTTTTTACATAATAAATAATAATCATGTTGATGGTTGAAGGGTCAAAGCAGTCACCCCCGTAAAAGAGTGGACTGCCAATGACGAGGCAATCAGGGTTCCAATACCAGTTAGGTGTACTCATCATAATCATCAACTGTTTCCAGCCTGTGACTGGCTCAGTTTTACCTCAATTTTCCTCTATACATCCACCATTATTGCTACTTTAATCACTTTCACACCACTTCTCCTCTCACTTTCACACTTTATCTTCATATTTCTTTCTTTATCTCCCTTATGGTCTTTATCCTACATTCTTCATCTCCATTATTCTGTTTGGCATCCTCTCCTTTTCCGTCCTCATCACATGACCATACCATCTCAGTCTTGCTTCTGTACCCCCCACTCTTTCTTGAATAACTTCATTCCTAAGCGTGTTTCTCTTAATGACAGCTAACACGCTCCTCACAAACTTCATTCCCATGGTCTCCACTTTCCTAGTCTCTCTTACATTTGTTGTCCATGTTTTTGCTGCATATGTGACAGTGAGTACACCCTGTACAACGCTTCCATATACTTCAAGGAACTTCCCTTCCCCATAGATCTCTTGCACACCTTTAGAAAACCTCTCCCTGCTAGCTTCTCATTAAATCCTCTCTACTTCCACATTTCTCTTCAGTCATGCTTCCAAGATATTTTACGTTTTGTACTCTCAGCTCTACTCTATCCAACCTTATAGCTTTACTAGACCTTACCCTCTTCCTTGTCATTACCATCACTTCACACTTTGCCATGCTAAATTTAATTCCACACTCTTCATTTCCTCATTCCATTCTTGTGCCTGTTCCTGTACTTCCTCTTCCTTCTCCCCCCCATACCATCAAGTCATCAGCAAACATAATGGCTTCATTCTTTCCTCCCCGAACTTCCCTGCTACTTTGACCATTACCATTACAGAGAGTAATGTTGAAAAGAAATTCCCTTGCTTCACTCCATTTTTTATTTTAAGCAACTGTGTCCACCCTTTTTTCGTCTTAACAGGATTAATTTTATCCTCATATATATTATTTACTCTCATTACAACTCCTCTTTCCACTTCAACCTACCCCACTGCTTTCCCGACTTTTATATGCCTTCTCCAAAACTATAAATATCATCAGGTGTACACAGGGTGTGTTTTCCTACTCTCCAAAATAACAATTAAATGTCAATGATTCTTTAAGAAATATTTTTATACATAGGAGAGTGAACATTTTGTAGTCATGTTTAAACATTGATTCAAATACCTCAACTTAACCTTACATAGTAGAATTAGCCATAGGCACCACCTGATTACCCTAACAGTGGCAGTGAAAGCTTGTGGTTTTTTTAAATGTTGTGTCTATTAGCTTTTTATTTTAACCACTTGTACTCTAGCATTACTAAGGTAGATGTGCTGACCATCCCCCCCCCCCCATTTTTAACTATACATATTTAAGATGTTATTATCTAAAACAATGCTAATGAAAAATGATCAAACTTTTTCAAGACTAAATAAGAGACAATGCTGAAACTAAGCCAGAGTTAAAAAATATGGACATTGTTCAGGGTAGTTTTTTATTTATTTTTACTTATTCAATCTTATATTATTTCAAGGTCAGTTCCCAAAGCTTTAAAATATCTCCCTTGAAATGTTGCACTTATTTGTACACACTTATGTTTGTGAAGCTGCATTTTCGTCAAAGAATAAAAAATTTATAAAATATATTAGGAATGGCATTGGTAATTCTTTTCTGGGCTCAGATGTGTTGTCTTTAACAAGCTTACTAAATTATATAATTATATTATAGTGATAATTATTGGTATGGTATTAATACTTCTATACCCTCACCGTATTAAGATACTATTTACCATTTAAAATTGAAAATATTGTGGTCAAAGTTATGAAACATTGAAAAATATTGGGATTTGTGAGTATTCAAATTTTAAGCTGTATTTCTAATAGCAGTTAGAGAGAGCCCCAGCAGATTTGTAGTCGACAATTTCTATCTTGTTGCCTATGGCTATTCCGGTGCTCTATTTAGTATATATTTGTATCTACCAAATAAAAATAATTGTTTCAACTTCTTTAGCTGAGGGTAAGTATCAAGGCAAGCCTCATGTGACCAAATACACCCCAAAAGGGTAGGTAATTGAAGGGGTGAGATATAGCTAAATCTTCTCAAACAACCCTATTTACAACAATATTAATTTAAAACTTAAATCAAGAAATATTAAAATGATTTATAATTGATACTTCAGTTCCTACTTATCACCAGTTTTGTTTAGAGTTTATCTTTTAATATCTTGGATAAGAGTTTTTTTAAGTTTAAAAAAAATTATATACATTTTTTTAAACAATGTTATTTTCATCAGAAAAATATCAATGGTATTGTCATTTCAAAGGTTTTCTTTTTATTATATATTTTTGCTATATTGTTTTTAATCAAATTCAATTTATATTTTCAAAATGTAGATAAAAATTATTAACATCTATGGAACTCAAAACTTGATTCTACTCGATGTTTGGAAAATTTCTGAGAAGCTTGCTTCATCTTGACTCAGAAAAAAAAAAAAGCTCAAAGACCCTGTAGAAAAGTTAAGTTTAATCAACCTCTCTTTGTTAAAACTAAGACTTAAGCTGCAACACGAAAAATTTATATAAGAGATTCCAAATCTAATATTTATTTGGATTCATTAAGTTTAATCGACTCCAAATCTATCAATATTAAGATTCAAAATCTTAAATCGAATCCAAATCTCACTAAGATTTGGATTTGGATTTGAAATTTCTAAGGTTTAGATCTCTCAAATACTACATAATGAGTTTCAAAAAAATCGCGACAAAATATCCCAAATCCAAATGCCTTGACTTAAAATCACAATTTCATGTTATTTCTACAACTAATTATATAGAAGTGTTTAAAAATGTGGTGGACCAATGGTAAATAAAATTATATAGAAGTGTGTAATTGGAAAAAACTGATTTTAATTTCCTTTCACTAAAATTAAAGTATGATAATATAAATAAAAAAATCACATAAAAATAATAAATTAATTTAAAAGAATATCGTTTTGTTCCTTAAAACATAATAGATAAGACAGTAAACAAGGAAATTATTCAGTGTTGCTAAAATGGTCAAGAAATCTGTTTTGTAGCTAAAGTTAATTTCCTACAGTAATCAAATCATCAATTTCTGTTAGCTGATTTTTAACTATAATTTTGTTTAAGAAAAATTAAGCATTTGAGGATTTGAAAAAAAAACAACTCTAAACTAGGATTCAACTCATGTTTAATATCAAAGTTTAGCACATATGCAAGATTGTCTGTCACCTACTTGCAGCTATAGAAAGCACAGCTTTATAACTACTTGTGATTGACTTTTTGTCCTGACAAGTTGTACAAGGTTTGTGTCTATACACAATATATGTGTATGGATATATATGGATGTTTCATTCAAAAATCCTAATATGTATATTTATATATATATATATAATATCATCATCATCAGTTTTCTATAAATATTAACCACAACCAAGGAATTTATCTCTACTCCCAAAAACAGTTGGCACAATTTGTTTCTAACAGTTTAATTCAAAATTCAAAATGGAGTAATCCATTGTTTGTGTTATTTGTACTCTTCTTCTTTGTGTTTGATAAAGGCAACAATGCCGAAATATTATTATATTTGTGTTTAAAATGTGTGTGTGACTACTTCTACTATAGAAGACAGAAGAAAGGAAGAAGATGTCACCTTTGTGCATTGGATTCTTCCCACATCTTTCCTCTTTCCCTAGGTGGGCTTTCTTCATCAAATTTATTCTTATTCTTAGTAGTTTATTTTTCCTCTTTCTTTAGTTTTATCAATTTCCTTTATTATAAAATTATCTAGCCATTGGGCCACCTCATTTTTGAATCATTTTACATTTTTTTTATATATATATATATATATATATATATATATTTATATATATAAAAAATTATACTTGGATATAGGATTTTAACCCTTAGCTTGGCATGCCAATCCTCTTACCACTGAGCTATTCAGTATAGTTCTTTGCTCGTGGCCATAGTTAGTTTTATTAATGAACTAATCAAAAACTTTGCCTTGATAAATGTGTCATGAAGGATGGTCATTGTGTCTTGTTAATGGTTTTAACAAGATGTGTGTACAGACATAAAGCTTAGGTATGTAACTGTGACTGAAAATACAATAAAACTAACCAACCGACTGATCTCTTGGTAGTTCAGCACCATTCATATAATATACATTTTTTTTATTATGTGTCTGTGTTTTAGTGTACAATTTATGTAAAAAAAAATGGAAGTATTTGTTTCAAATAGTAATAACACAATTAAATGTTAACCTTAGGAGTCATTAATGTACCTGAGGCTCTAACACCAACTCCTGGCTCTCCAACTCAACCTCTTGGCTCTCCATAGTCCCCAATTCCCCATCTTGACCGTCAAACTCCCCATCCTGACTCGCCAACTCCATGCTCTCTAAACAGGCCTTCTGGTTCTCTTGTTGAAGTAAAGGTACCTCAAGGCCCAGCATGTTTTGTAACCTTTTCCTCAGGCTGTTCTCTGCATCATGGACCTCCTGAAAACATTGAAGTGTAATTTATTTTTAACAGTTAAAATAAACATTTGTTGGTTTCAAAAACTGTCTGACAAGTGTTACCATTTAGCTTACACAGAAACAATTAAGGAAGTCTATAAGCTATAGATGGGTTACTTGATTCTCTGAATCCATTGAATCATATGGTATTTAAACAATTAGAGATTCAAAAAGATTTCAAAAAGTATCTCAAATACAATTATGAAGGCCTTGACTTTAAATCACAATTTTAAGTAATTTGTAACAATAATTATGTAGACTTTAGTAATTGGGAAAATAAGGAAATAACAAAAAAAAAATATTGTATTAACATAATTTAAATTTAATTAATGTACTAAAAAAAGGTTCTATATATTTTTATATAATGTAAGGATTAAGTGGATCCTTGGTATGGTTAGGTGTGTTATTATTATATTTCATTCACGGTAGGAATTACTCTCTGAAAGGTCTTTTTTCCTACCAATATCCTACTATTTAATAGATTTATGGTAGGGAAAAAGGCCTTTCAGAAGTCAATTCCTACCGTGAACAGACTATATGTTGCATGTTTTCCTTAGAGATATAATGGTAAGGTGTCCATTTGTCCAATCATCCGACCAAACAATCATGCCACCGTGTGATTTTGAGTTGTGGATCCTCTGCTCCTATTATTATGAGCCTGGCCACACCAAGTGATCAAACCTAATTAAAAAATGAACTCTTGATTGCTGAAAATAGTGGACTCCTCCGATCCATGAAAAGTTGATGTTAAGAAACAAGGATATGAAAGTGTCCTTGTCGAACTATAAACAACACATTTTTAGTTTGTATTTTAGCATCGTCTCTTACTAACCATTTGGGTTATACGCGTATGTATTAGTTATGGTAATGTGTTATGGATGAAGAAGATTTAATTTAGAGGAAGAGTGCCAACATTTGCATGGAGGGGGAGAGGAAAACCACCCTCAGTACCCTAACTGGGATTTGAACTCAGATCACCCAGTCATCAGTAATCCAATCTATTATGACTATTATCTTGTGAATGTGGGGAATGCCAGGTCTCCACCGTGGTTCGGATTCCACGTTAAACTGTAGGTCCTCCATTTCATCTCACAATCACCCTTCCATTACACATTAGCGTAAGTGCATATAACCCGAACGGGTAGTAAGACGCGGCGCTAACAATAATATTATGACTATTTAGACCATTCAACCACCAAAGTGAGTAAAGATAAATAAGACATATATACATACTATTAAGTGTAATTAATAGGTAGTGTGATAAGCAGGGGCTGATTTTGATTAAGTTAAGAGTCATCTTTGTTTTTTTTCATCACATGATCATAAGTAAGTTACATTTAAATTTATTTTATGATCCCATGATTGTAGAAATGTATATCTTTCAGATGATTATTTGAAATTTTTGGAATTTTAGACCATATTTTCTTGGTTTGTGACACTTTTTAGGCATTTATGTTGAATAAGTATATTTATAAATATTATAAATATTTTATAGATGCATGAACACACTATATAAATTTCTTCAACACATACTTGTCATTGTTGTAATGAGAAGATATCGTAGGCAATGAACTTGGTATTTTTGCTTGTTTGTTTGTAAAATACACATTCCTGGTGAGACTGCAACTAGGCTGGAGGGATTTGTGTTGGGAGGGGGTAGCTATTACTTCTCTCTTTCCATTTGTAAAGTATGTGTATGATTTAGTAGTGTGCATTTATTACTAGTTTTTGATCATATATTTGTAAATTTGGAGTAATATTTTAGAACTTTTAGGTAGTTTTATAAGTCATTTTTTTTAAATCCATTTTGAGTCATCAAAGTTCAAGGCCTGGTAATAAGTATAAAAATGTAATGAAAAAGAGGCAAGCACAAAGAACTTCTTTACATGTACTCAAGTGATGTGAAAACTTTGAGCGAATATTTTTTTAGCTTGTTTTACTTTGTAATATTAATATTTCTACCAGTTATTATACAGTCACAATACAAATATAGTACACAAGACTGATTCTTACTCACCTTATTGTACACAGCATGTTTCTTAACCAATGTCTTGTGTTGCCTCTTTTCCTCCTTTTTAGACATTTTTTCCTTTTTCAAATCTCCGACATGTTTCTTGCCAGTGCTGAGCTTGTGCCGTCGTTTAGTGCTAAGCTCATGCCTCTTGTCAGTACCAGTACTAGTAAAGCTGGAGTGGTGCTTGTCAACACTGTGTCGCTGACAGTGTGACACCACATCTCGCTTACGCTTCCTGCTGCAGTGCTTTGGAGCATCAACAATTCTCTTGAAACTGTTGCGATTTTCTTTACCCTGCAAGTCTGCAACAATAAAACCATGGACAACTTAGAGCTGTCTCATGTAGAACTTTTTTTTTATGACATAGGAACTACAACTCACATTTTATTTGCATACAAATTCAGTCAATTTTAATACCTGAAAACTATAAAAGTTACTATACCTACTATCGAATATTCATACATCAGCTCATGTTATATACGGGTGTCACGTTTAATATATTATTAATTTAGGCCTACCTATAATATTAGGTTAATGTAGTAAATGTTATCAATGTTTGCAACCAAATTATGTTTATATTTTTTAAAGGTCCTTCCTATGAACATTGGACTGTAGTCATTCAGCATATGCATAGCTGTCAACACAATTGGGGGAGGGGGGGGTTATTAATAGCTATATTCGCAAAGGCTAAATTTAATAAAAAGTTATTTAATTGATATGTATCACAACTAATATGGGATACTGAGAATCACTTCAGAGAATGTGTTGAAAGTTAAGGAAGAGGTCTGCATTGATTTCATTGATTGGAAAAAGGTGTTCTAAAGAGTGTTCAAGTAAAAATACACAATAAGATCAGCATAAACAGCTTGTATGTCGAGTGACTAGTCAGAAAAGCCCTGAAGGGACGTGGCAATTTCAGCATATGACACATCATCAACACAATAATATAGGCAGATTATTTAGCATTGCTGGCCAGATATAAACAAGAGTTGCAGGAAATTAAGGACCGGCTGGTGGAGCGAGAAAGAAGATATGACATGGAGATCGGCATTGAGGAGACCAGAAAAAAAAAAAAAAAAAGAAGAAATGCTGAAAATCAAAATTGCAAACCAGGAGTTGAAAAACACAGGGCAGTTATGAAACCCTTTTAATTTTTGAATTGTTTGTAAATGAAATCCTTTGTTCCTTTTGTTAATTGAACCACGTTGTTGAGCTAATGGAAACACATTGTCTGTTGCTCTGGTCCATGATCGAGGTTTTAATGTTGAGAAGAAAAAAACTTGAAATAAGTATGACCCATTTATTGAATGACACAGTAATGAATTAGTTAATCGTAACCAAACTGGAGTCCAGGTTTAAACATATCTTTAACTTTAAAGACTGTTCCATAATCTGTTAGTCCAATGAACATGTGGAATGGAAGTGTGTGGCCTAGAACTCTGGTCCTGTTCATGTGAAAGCCGGAGAGCAAAACCTGCCCTCTAGTTACACACAGCAAGCTCAAAGGCTAGGAGCGTGCAGCGACAGAGTATGTACTGTATGGTGCAGAAACTTGGACTCTCAGAATGATGGAAAATAAATACTTGGGGAGCTTTAACTGTAGTGCTGGAGAAGACTTGACAAGATCAGGTTACAAATTTAGTCCTAAGAAGAGTGGGTGAGAAGAGAACCATTTTGTATCTTACTCTTCGGTACAAAGCAAACTGGGTCGGAAACATCCTTAAACTGTCTTCTGCACAATGTCAAAGAAGGAAAGGTTGGGGGAATAGAAGCTTAGGAAGAAGGTGGATTCAAATATTAGATGACGCGAAGAAAATTCTGAGAGCTCAAGGAGGAGGCAAAGGCATTGGCAGGGTTACTGATTTTCACAAATTAGATCAGCCTCAAATCTTCTGGTAGTGACGAGTAGCGAAGCCTGTTTGGCAAAGATTGAACTAAAAATAGTTTCTGTATTACTTTCAGTATGTGGCGATCTGGACGGCAATTAATGGAACTAAATTTTTAATAATCTTTTCTTAATAATTGAATCTCTATGTACATATTTTATTAATGTAATTAATTTAACTGTAATGGGGGGGTTTTGTCCCTTTGGATACTTTTGTTTATATTTAGTTTCAATGTATTTTGTAAAGGTTAGCGGTAATAACTACAATGCCATTGGTCTTAGTTTGTTTTTCCTGTCTTGCGTTGTCTCTGATTGACCTCTCCTGACAGACGTAGATGCGACACCATTGTCTCGTTCACTCTCTTTCTGAATCTGATTGATGTGAGATGCATATTTTGTTTCCTTTGTTGGGTTTGAATATAAATTTAGCATGTAGTCGTTTTATTTTTTTATTTTTTATATTATTGAGTAAAAGTACATGTAGTTTTAATGCCCTAATTTTGCCTTTTAGGTTTATTATTTTGTATTTCTTTTGTTATCTTTATGTAACGCTAAACATTATCTACTATGGGACCTGGTTTTCGTTTTCTACAATGTAAATGCAGTAATCCATATACCATGTGATCATAATTATAACGGGCACTAGGCATTATGGCTGTATGCTATTTCTATCATTATTAATTTTGTTTCTCCCTTGTCTTTAACTAAAGAACTTTTTAAAACGTGTAACATTTTATACAAATCGTTAAAGTTATGATGAATGTGGACCCTTTTTTTCTTTTTATTAAATTAACAGCAAAGTGTTGTTTGTTTGCTAATAAATTCTAAGTCTTTCATATTTGTAACCTTGTGGTGATTTAAAAGATCCCTTTGAGTAACAATGTATTGGTGCAAGTCTCCAAATCTTCTCTTTTTGTAATTTGTGCTCTATCTTTCAGTTCAGGCAAAGTCTCCCAGTTTGGTTTGAGCTAAAAAAATATCTATGGTATAGGTAATTTTATTTCTTTTAAATTAATTATCTAAATTTGTAGTTTTTTTTCCTGTGAAAAGGGAAGTTTGGTTAGGGTGCACAAGACAACAAAATTGTCCACTAAGGACCATAAATTGCTACTGGATTCATTTCCAATTTTTTTTATCATTGAAACCAGAAGTTACCCTTTAGACCATCTTATAACTGCTAGATAATATTTGCAATGGAGAGGAACTCAGTACACAGTCTAAGTTCATTGACAAAATGAATGGACCTGTAATAAGACAGAAATGATGATGATGATGATGATGATGATGTCAGAACTTTTAGTCACAAAGAAAGTTAATCTAGGATTGATTGATTCTAAGAAAGAGCAACGCCACACATACAATTAATGTTAGTCGATTGGTAGTAGTAACATCAGTTAATGTTTTATGGCTTGTGCTGTGCATAGAAAGTTGCAGTCACACGTCTTAGTGTGTTGGTGGCCGCACATGAACATTTATGTTTATACCTTAGTTTTTATTACCATTTTATTTATAGAGGCAAACTTACACATTAAACTACTATAAAGCCACACAGCTGACTCCCTCACTGACAATGTTTACCCACTTCCAGATGATCTAGAAACTTGAAATTTGGCAAATTTATAGCTTCTAGCCTGTAACCAATGGGAAAATTCCAAAAAGTTAAAAAATTTAATTTTTAACCCCCCAAAAATTCTAAATGGCAGGGCAGCTTTAAAGTCAGTGCGGACCTTTTTTGGAGGTCTCTTGTGGCTAAACGGTAAGACATATCAAAAAATGGCTCTGGAATTACATTAGATTACATCCATTTGCAAAAAAAAACTTGGGGGTTTGGTAAAGCAAGTTTATAAATAAAGGTAGTTGCTGCGCATGAATGTGTATAATCCTATTATAGTTTTTATAGTGTTGTATTTATCATGGCATCTTCGCGGAAAAGATGAAAGCCCACAGAAAAAGAGGCGAGTGAAATAGTTTCAAATTGGAAATCTGCAAGTGATATCGACAGTTGCTAGATGAACTCAGTCCTACTTCTAAAGGTGGCAGAGGCTCAGTAAATTTCACATAAAACCCACTTCGACTAGCTGCAAGACACTTTCCATCTCCAGTGCCGGGAACTGCAGAGGCAGTGTTATGTCTACAACACAGCCAAAACAGAGACACTATGTGGAATGTGATGTAGGACTTTGCATTCATCCATGCTTCACCACATTTCACACAAAAACAAATTTTTAATCTCTGAATTGTATTTGCAACGGTAATTTTTACTCTAGGTATTATTTTTAAATTTTTTATAAAAACTATTGAAACTGCAAAAATATGTAATTTTGAAATTTGTATGCAAAAATAAAATTATATTTTATTTTCACTAAAGACCTCACTCCACAAGGATTATGTACTATATTAAAACTATACTCACTAAGGGGTTAGTAAAAACAATTTCTCCCATGAAGCTTCCTGTGAAACAAGTTCAAACTTTAAAACTATGAATATGCATCATTAAAGAGGTGGAGGAAAATCCATCAGCAAAGAGGATTGACGTAGCCAAGCGACTAGGCTTGCCAACATCAACCTTAAATAGACTATAGTATTGCGAAGAAAAACGAGATCATAGAGCAGGTTGATAAGTGTGGTACATCAGCAAAGAAGAGGAAGACAGGCATGGTGTCGACCTACAGTCTGGAAAATGTCCTCTTTACCTGGTACTAAAGCGTCGGGCATTCTGCTGGATAAATCTCTCAAAATAGCTGCAATAATGGGAGTTGAGAACTCTTAGCTTCAAATGGTTGAATCTCCCACTTCAAGCAACGCCATAGTCTGGTATTTAAGAAATTGTCCAGGGAGAGTGCTGCTGTTAATACCAACACCAACAAACCTCTGGTTTGAGGCTTCCAAAGCTGCTGGAAGGGTACAAGCCATAGGACATCTTTAATGCAGATGAAACAAGCACCTATTTGCAATTGCTTGCCAGAATGAACGATGATGGCTCAGACAAACGAGTGCCCAGTTGTTATTGGAAAGACCATGAGACGACAGTGTTTCAAAGATGTAAAGAAGCTACCGGTGACTTACTATGCCAACTCAAAAGCGTGGATGAAGTCAGAGATTTTCAGAGACGTTCTGCGTGCTATTGATGCATCATTCAGTGCAATACAGAGGACAATACTTCCTTTTGATAACAATTGTGCTACACATCCTTTAACTGCACCAGTGTCCTCACTAAAAAGCATAAATAATAGCTTTGGCTATTTGATTCTTAAATATGCATTCCCGTACAGTTATAATAATTGTAAAAAGTGGCAGCAAAAAGCCAATCCCCGAGTCGAAGGTGGCTGCGTTATTTGATAGCTCGTGATCTTAATAAATTCACACATATGTAACAGACGATTTCTGCACGTCCATCATAAACTCTGCCTTAAAATAAGTGAAGAATGAACCTGGGCATGGGACAATTCCTGGATAACTAAGTGGTTAGAGCATTGGTGGATTAAGCCAAAGGTCCCGAGTTTAATTCCCGTGTTCAAGTGTAATTTTCCAATTTTCAGCATATGATATCTAGATAGAGTTATCTTCATTAAAAAGCATAAATAATAGCTTTGGTTATTTGATTCTTATTTATAAATTAGTTGTTATGAATACTTGTGATCATCTACATACAGTCAAATCACTTGAAGTTAAATTTACTATAAAGTAAAGATAATTGTGGTTGTTATATATAGACTGTTTATACACCTTTGTAATTATGGCATAAAATATGTTTGGGGTTTAGTTTAATGTGTCCAAATAGTTCTAGGACGTCTGAAAGATACCCGTCACTTAGGTTAGTGGGACTTTTTTTAAATTTCTTGAAGGTATTTTTTTTGTTCAGATTGTTTCTAGGCCTACGTGATTTGGTGTTTGGATTACTGTACCACTGAAATCAATCTTTTTGATCATTTAAGAAAGAAATGGCCTAAAATAGGAAAGATAAAACACCTTATACCTCCACTTTTTTCTAATATTTGCCTACTAGGCTAGTAAAATTATGACACTTTTTACCACCAAGAAATTAATATAATTAACCTTTCTCCCTCTAGTTTTTTTATATAGGCCTATATTTCACAAGTTTACATAATATTTGCGTTCCAACACGAAGTTTCAAATTATAGTTATAGGCCTACTTACCACTATCTTCAACATGCCTTGGTTTGGAACATGGTTGTAGATTAAGATAAGATGAAATCTTACGAGTGTCTTGGTGTTCCTTTCTTTCAAAATAATCCGATTCGGAACTCTTAGATAAAGGAAAATCATTTTCATCAGAACTCAAATCTTCTAAGCTATCGTCTTTGATTTCACCTTCTTCAAATTCATCTTCATCCATAACCTCGATTAGACTTAAAAGACAAATGTAATTTGTCAAACAAAAATTGTTTCTTTAGTAATTTTTTTAAATAAAATATAATAGTTATCCACCGTTGACTAAGTTCTCAAGTTGAGCGCAATAGTTGTTTTTTTTTATCATACTAACACTATAATGAACTGATACACTAAAGCCTATAATATTTTTTTTTTAGAATTCTACTAGAACAATGACTGGAAAGTGTCAAGTTAAAGGATAAGAAGTAATTAATAGCGACTAGCGTATACTACTAAATAATATGTCAGTGAAATGGCATGAAGCGCCAGTGTGGAAACAAACTGAAACTATTAGATTTGCTCATTGATCTCTTTAAAATATAGATGGACATCTGTGGCTGAATTTATTGAGTTGTGATCTTGATACCAATGTGTATGAGAGAGAAAGATTTTAAGTGTATCTCTACCTCTCTTATACCCATACAAGGCATAGTGGCATTTTGACATCATTTATTAAATTGATTGAATATATGAGATACATCAATGTGTGAATAGTTAAATAAAATAAATATGTTAGTTAAAGCATTTTAGAGCATAACAATGTTCAAAACTGATGAGTTTTTTCTTTAAATAAGTGGATGTAGTCTAATATATAAGATGATTTATGAAGGAACTCTCTTGGAAGGTTTTATCTCGTACCAGAATCCTACTCTACATTAGTGTTTGGGTAGTATAAAGGACCTTTAAAATGGAAATTTATAAATCCGTTCTAAATGGCTGCTTATCCTATCAAAATAGTATACATATGATAGTATTCTGGTACGAAATAAAGCCTTACAGATTGGGATGATTACTAAAATTAGGGTTTAGTAGATACCGTACTTCCTACAAGCCTATGAACTAACTTATGATTTAAACGTAAGAATTCTACACCAAATATGTCATTCATTCAAAGGTAATACAGTTTTTAGCTAACTTGTTTAATTATAGTTATCGAACTTTCAACATAACATGGTTTCTGAAATAAATATACAAGATATGAACCAACT
>JBCFYV010000001.1:62475242-62504763 GCA_039000515.1 Timema cristinae
ACTCACTCACTCACTCACTCACTCACTCACTCACTCACATCACTCACTCACTCACTCACTCACTCACTCACTCACTCACTCACTCACTCACTCACTCACTCACTCACATCACTCACTCACTCACTCACTATCACATCACTCACTCACTCACTCACACTCACTCACTCACTCACTCACATCACTACTCACTCACTCACTCACTCACTCACTCACTCACTCACTCACTCACTCACTCACATCACTCACTTCACTCAATCATCACTCACTCACTCACTCACTCACTCACTCACACTCACTCACTCACTCACTCACTCACTCACACTCACTCACTCACTCACTCACTCACTCATACTCACTCACTCACCACTCACTCACTCACTCACTCACTCACTCACTCACTCACTCACTCACTCACTCACTTCACTCACTCACTCACTCACTCACTCACTCACTCACTCACTCACTCACTCACTCACTCACATCACACTCACTCACTCACTACCACTCACTCACTCACTCACTCACTCACTCACTCACTCACCACTCACACTCACTCACATCACTCACTCACTCACTCACTCACTCACTCCACTCACTCACTCACTCACTCACTCACTCACTCACTCATCACACATCACTCCCCTCACATCACTCACTCACTCACTCATCACTCACTCACTCACTCACTCACTCACCTCACTCACTCACATCACTCACTCACTCACTCACTCACTCACTCACTCACTCACTCACTCACCTCACTCACTCACTCACTCACTCACTCACTCACTCACTATCATCACTCACTCACTCACTCACTCACTCATCACTCACTCACTATCATCACTCACTCACTACTCACTCACTCACTATCACTCACTCACTCACTCACTCACTATCACTCACTCACTACTCACTCACACATCTACTCACTCACTACATCACTCATCATCACTCACTCACTCACTCACTCACTCACTCACTACTACTCACTCACTCACTCACTACATCATCATCTCACTCACTCTCACTCACCTATCACTCACACTCACTCACTCACATCACTCATCACTCATCCCACTCATCACTCACTCACTCACTCACTCATCTCACTCACTCACTCACTCAACTCACTCACTCATCACTACTCACTCACTCACTCACTCACTCACTCACTCACACAATCACTCACTCACTCATCACTCACTCACTCACCTCACCTCACTCACTCACTCACTTCACTCACTTCACTCACTCACTCACTCACTTCCACATCACTCACTCACTCACATCACTCACTCACTCACTCACTCACTCACTCACTCACTCACTACTCACATCACTCACTCACTCACTCAAACACTCACATCACTCACTCACAACCTCACTCACTCACTCACATATCTTTTGAATTAAACTGTTAGAAACAAATTGTGCCAACTGTTTTTGGGAGTAGAGATAAATTCCTTGGTTGTGGTTAATATTTATAGAAAACTGATGATGATGATAATATATATATAAATATTAGGATTTTTGAATGAAACATCCATATATTATATCCATACACATATATTGTGTATAGACACAAACCTTGTACAACTTGTCAGGACAAAAAGTCAATCACAAGTAGTTATAAAGCTGTGCTTTCTATAGCATCAAGTAGGTGACAGACAATCTTGCATATGTGCTAAACCTTGATATTAAACATGAGTTGAATCCTAGTTTAGAGTTTTTTTTTTCTAATCCTCAAATGCTTAATCTTTCTTAAACAAAATTATAGTTAAAAATCAGCTAACAGAAATTGATGATTTGATTATTGTAGGAAATTAACTTTGGCTACAAAACAGATTTCTTGACCATTTTAGCAACACTGAATAATTTCCTTGTTTACTGTCTTATCTATTATGTTTTAAGGAACAAAACGATATTCTTTTAAATTAATTTATTCTTTTTATGTGATTTTTTAATTTATATTATCATACTTTAATTTTAGTGAAAGGAAATTAAAATCTGTTTTTTCCAATTACACACTTCTATATAATTTTATTTACCATTGGTCCACCACATTTTTAAACACTTCTATATAATTAGTTGTAGAAATAACATGAAATTGTGATTTCAAGTCAAGGCATTTGGATTTGGGATATTTTGTCGCGATTTTTTTGAAACTCATTATGTAGTATTTGAGATATCTAAACCTTAGAAATTTCAAATCCAAATCCAAATCTTAGTGAGATTTGGATTCGATTTAAGATTTTGAATCTTAATATTGATAGATTTGGAGTCGATTAAACTTAATGAATCCAAATAAATATTAGATTTGGAATCTCTTATATAAATTTTTCGTGTTGCAGCTTAAGTCTTAGTTCTAACGAAGACAGGTTGATTTAACTTAACTTTTCTACAGGGGTCTTTGAGCTTTTTTTTTTCTGAGTCAAGATGAAGCAAGCTTCTAAGAAATTTTCCAAACATCGAGTAGAATCAAGTTTTGAGTTCCATTGATGTTATTATTTTTTAACTACATTTTGAAATATAAATTGAATTTGATTAAAAACAATATAGCAAAAATACATAATAAAAAGAAAACCTTTGAAATGACAATACCATTGATATTTTTCTGATGAAAATAACATTGTTTAAAAAAATTTATATAATTTTTTTAAACTTAAAAAAACTCTTATCCACGATATTAGAAGATAAACTTTAAACAAAACTGGTGATAAGTAGGAACTGAAGTATCAATTATAAATCATTTTAATATTTCTTGATTTAAGTTTTAAATTAATATTGTTGTAAATAGGGTTGTTTGAGAAGATTTAGCTATATCTCACCCCTTCAATTACCTACCCTTTTGGGGTGTATTTGGTCACATGGGGCTTGCCTTGATATTTACCCTCAGCTAAAGAAGTTGAAACAATTATTTTTATTTGGTAGATACAAATATATACAAAATAGAGCACAGGAATAGCCATAGGCAACATGATAGAAATTGTCGACTACAAATCTGCTGGGGCTCTCTCTAACTGCTATTAGTAATAAAGCTTAAAATTTGAATACTCACAAATTCCAATATTTTTCAATGTTTCATAACTTTGACCACAATATTTTCAATTTTAAATGGTAAATAGTATCTTAATACGGTAAGGGTATTGAAGTATTAATACCATACCAATAATTATCATTATAATATAATTATATAATTTAGTAAGCTTGTCAAAGACAACACATCTGAGCCCAGAAAAGAATTACCAATGCCATTCCTAATATATTTTATACATTTTTTATTCTTTGACGAAAATGCAGCTTCACAAACATAAGTGTGTACAAATAAGTGCAATATTTCAAGGGAGATATTTTGAAGCTTTGGGAACTGACCTTGAAATAATATAAGATTGAATAAGTAAAAATAAATAAAAAACTACCCTGAACAATGTCCATATTTTTTAACTCTGGCTTAGTTTCAGCATTGTCTCTTATATATTCTTGAAAAAGTTTGATCATTTTTCATTAGCATTGTTTTAGATAATAACATCTTGAATATGTATAGTTAAAAATAGGGGGGGGGGGGGGGATGGTCAGCACATCTACCTTAGTAATGCTAGAGTACAAGTGGTTAAAATAAAAAGCTAATAGACACAACATTTAAAAAAACCACAAGCTTTCACTGCCACTGTTAGGGTAATAAGGTGGTGCCTATGGCTAATTCTACTCTGTAAGGTTAAGTTGAGGTATTTGAATCAATGTTTAAACATGACTACAAAATGTTCACTCTCCTATGTATAAAAATATTTCTTAAAGAATCATTGACATTTAATTGTTATTTTGGAGAGTAGGAAAACACACCCTGTGTACACCTGATGATATTTATAGTTTTGGAGAAGGCATATAAAAGTCGGGAAAGCAGTGGAGTAGTTTGAAGTGGAAAGAGGAGTTGTAATGAGAGTAAATAATATATATGAGGATAAAATTAATCCTGTTAAGACGAAAAAAGGGTGGACACAGTTGCTTAAAATAAAAAATGGAGTAAAGCAAGGGAATGCCTTTTCACCATTACTCTTTGTAATGGTAATGGTCAAAGTAGCAGGAAAGTTCGGGGAGGAAAGAATGAAGCCATTATGTTTGCTGATGACTTGATGGTATGGGGGGGAGAAGGAAGAGGAATGGAATGAGGAAATGAAGAGTGTGGAATTAAATTTAGCATGGCAAAGTGTGAAGTGATGGTAATGACAAGGAAGAGGGTAAGGTCTAGTAAAGCTATAAGGTTGGATAGAGTAGAGCTGAGAGTACAAAACGTAAAATATCTTGGAAGCATGACTGAAGAGAAATGTGGAAATAGAGAGGATTTAATGAGAAGCTAGCAGGGAGAGGTTTTCTAAAGGTGTACAAGAGATCTATGGGGAAGGGGAGTTCCTTGAAGTATATGGAAGCGTTGTACAGGGTGTACTCACTGTCACATATGCAGCAAAAACATGGACAGTGAATGTAAGAGAGACCAGGAAAGTGGAAACCATGGGAATGAAGTTTGTGAGGAGTATGTTAGCTGTCATTAAGAGAAACACGCTTAGGAATGAAGTTATTCAAGAAAGAGTGGGGGGTACAGAAGCAAGACTGAGATGGTATGGTCATGTGATGAGGACGGAAAATGAGAGTATGCCAAACAGAATAATGGAGATGAAGAATGTAGGATAAAGACCATAAGGGAGATAAAGAAAGAAATATGAAGATAAAGTGTGAAAGTGAGAGGAGAAGTGGTGTGAAAGTGATTAAAGTAGCAATAATGGTGGATGTATAGAGGAAAATTGAGGTAAAACTGAGCCAGTCACAGGCTGGAAACAGTTGATGATTATGATGAGTACACCTAACTGGTATTGGAACCCTGATTGCCTCGTCATTGGCAGTCCACTTTTTTACGGGGGTGACTGCTTTGACCCTTCAACCATCAACATGATTATTATTTATTATGTAAAATAAAAAAATATGACATCATTTTTAGCATTACTGGGAGTTTTTACTGGATAGTAATAACAATTCTCTGGTAGTATTTCATTAGCTTTGTGATATTATTTATATTGGCTCACTACCAATGTTGTACTTTTATAGTAGTAATCCTTTGTTTACTGTTTACTAGATTAAACCATAGCTTAGCAGTGCTCTAGGGTTAATCAAGTGTGTTGTTGATTAACTAAATCTTTGATTCCAGGTTGTGGAGCTGTCTGATTCCGATGAACCAGCTGGGACACAATATATTGCGGAGGAATGTCTTGAGCTAGCTCCTGATCAAAACATTGAATCTGAGGAACCAGCCATAGACAGTGAAATAGTGGAAATACCTGTAGTCAAGATTCCCATAGAAGTGATAGACATACTCAGCTCACCAGAGTCGTGCTCTGACATTGAACTAGATCAAACTTCATTTGAGGAGATTCGTTGCAATGATGGAGAAACTACAGCAGAAAATGTTGTGGATCATGAAGACATCAGTCACAAAGATACTGGTGGAAACATCTTGGATAAACCATTAACAGGTACCTGCGAAAAAACAAAAACCACTGTGATTAATACTGCTGAGGAAGATGAAGTGTTGCAACTCCGTCTGATTGCCC
Source organism: Timema cristinae (assembly GCA_039000515.1). Classification (NCBI taxonomy): domain Eukaryota; kingdom Metazoa; phylum Arthropoda; class Insecta; order Phasmatodea; family Timematidae; genus Timema; species Timema cristinae. Next base: position 62,480,846 of record JBCFYV010000001.1, read on the forward strand.
TGCGCTCTGCTGTCATGAAAAAACACTTGGAGCGTAAAAAACGAGGTATACGCATTAGGACAAAAAGGCAGCAGACCAGAGAAACTCTGATATACCCCCCGGACATTCCACTGCCACCGACCAACCGGGAGCAAGGTGATACGTTACCAAGTAATGGACCACATCAATCTGATTCCAGCGTCAACACTGAGCCGGACGAAATAACCACTATTGTTGACATGGAATTGGCAGATACAGACGATGAAAAGGACATGTCTAAACCAACCACAGATCAGGAAGCAATACATTGGAACTCAAACAGAGGGGAACCGACTATGTACTCTAATGAACCTATATGGGAACCGGACTGTCCAAGGTATAATGCTGGTCCACCCTTCAACAATGATGGAATGCTTGGTCCTCACGACTATGAGAACACGTTCTATAGAACTGGAATGCACCCACATGAGTATTATCAAGACCCAGGTTCTCCACATATCCCTGCCCAGTTCTATCCAGATTCATCTGATGTGTATTCTAAATGTCCCCCGATACCTACTGGTGAACCTGGTGAGTTGGTAGGCCTGTCCACCAATGAAGAGCACTTGCATAAAATGCCTGCCATACACATTGCTACAAGTACTGCAGAAAATAGTGCAATTACCAAGAAGAGTGTAGTAGATTATGTGAAGGAATGCTTGAAAGATATTTTAGAAACAACAAAGAAACACAAATCTAATGCAATAAAGGTTAGTACTCCATCTCATGATGGGCATGTCTTAACAACAAATGAAAATGGTGCTTCACCAATAAATGCAGGAGAATTTATAGGACCTTCTTCACCGGTAAATGTAGGGTCATTTTCACCAATAAATGTAGGTGCTTCTTCACAAGTGAAGAAAGATGATGATTCACTGTCAACAAAAATGAGTAGCTATATTGATAGAACATCATTGGTGCTAAGCGGATCACCTGAACATGTGAAACCAATTTCTTCCAAATATCCATTCAACTATGTACAGCCTTCATCACCAAAACAACCCAACAATACTCCGAGTTCCATCTTGTCGGAAATTCAAAAACAGCAGGTTAGTTCATCTTCTACATACATTTTATCTTTATTTGGAAGAAAATAATAATACTAGTAACTATCTCAATTAATTATTTTAGAGGTGACCTGGCAGTCTAGGGGTAAGGTGTCGGACTTCTGTGGTGGGGTCCGGGGTTCAATCCTCGGTCCCGGCACAAATTTATCTGATTAACAAACTCTTCCTTCACCTCTGACAAGACATCTTGTGAATGTGGGGAATGCCAGGCCTCCACCGTGGTTCGGATTCCACGTTAAACTGTAGGTCCTCCATTTCATCTCACAATCACCCTACCATTACACACTAGCGTAAGTGCGTATAACCCGAACGGGTAGTAAGACGCGGTGCTAATAATAATTATTATTATTATTTTAGAAAATAAATATTTGGATAAATTTATATAATAATTTATCAAATTGGGACTAGGACTTGGTGTGCTAGGTGTAAGTAAGGTGTCAAACCTTTGTGTTAGGGGTCTGGGGTTCAAATTCTAGTCTCAGCACATGTTTATCTGTTTACCGAACCCTTCTTTCCCCTCTGGCATAATGTGTGCCTTTACGCTTTGTGAACGTGGGGAATGTCAGGCCCCCACTGTGGTTCCGAACCCACATTAAACTGTAGCCGATACCATGTGGGGATAAGGTGTCTCCACCTCAGAAATAAATTCCTGCATATACCAGGAGAGCTGAGGTAAGATAAGGCTGAATGACCAGATCTAGAGCATTAGCCCCACCCATTTATCATATTAGCAGAAAATATTTTTTAAAGTTTTTTTATTAATTTTTATTGCCATTAGAATTACTTATTAGGGACACTACAAAGTATTCCAATGATTTCTATTTTAATGAGTTAAATTTAATTTACTTGTTAGCTCAATTCATATTGTAAGTTATATCATTAATTCTAGGATGATGATGATGATGAGTTATTACTGCGGGAACGTTTACTGATGGCTCTTAAGTGCAAGAATGCCAAATCTTTGGTCGATCCTCTAAAAGCTGCACCCAGGGTTAATTCAATGCTCGCTGACACAACTTCAATGAACTCTGACATTAGCTCAACAAATACTGACACTTCAATAAACTCTGCCGACACTAAACTGGCTTCTACTGTTATAAACCACACTCAAGCAGAGTCTCTACAGAGTGCATATTCCCCGACTCAAACTGTTGAAAGTCTTCAAAGGAACTTCACCTACAAAAGGAAGCTTCCACTCAAATGCCAGCAGCCAACTTCAGGTGTCTACTTGGCACGAAAGAGGGTCAATGCGGCAAGATTGACGACCAAGGGTGAGTTCCAATAATATAGCTTTATGTGTATCAACTAAAGTGCATTAATAATTTAGTCATTAGTCATTACTTAAAATTTTGATAGAATTGTAGAAAAATGAAACACAAAGAAATAATTAAAGACACATACACATGATATTTTGTTAAGGACGTAATCCACACTCTTTGCCATTTATTCTATTTCCTGTATAAATGTTTTAAACTGAAAATAAATTATATATATTGTTTGGACGAAAAACGAAAGTGAAAACTTTATAAAGGTGGCCTGAATTTAAAATGCTGAGCCAACTCGCAGTGTGTCGGTGTTCAGGTGATCACACCAATACTCAACGCCAATAGGGTTTCATTAGCTGAAGTATAAAGAATATATAAGATCTATTTGAAACAAATATTTTGTTTGGATTTTTTTAATAAGGTTTACAAAATAATTTGTTTTGTGTCTTATAGTGATCCCTTCTGATAAGTTAAACATAGAAATATAATTATGGCTGTGTGGGATCCTGAGCTTCAGCAAAAAAAGTGGTTGTTCCCAAAATTCGGGCGAAAAAAAAATATTTTCCAGGATTTTTCGGGAAAAATATTTAAAAATTACAATTAAATAAAGGACCAGATATCAAAGTCACATTTTTATTTAATTTATTAAATCTAAATTAACCTTATCTTCCATTAAGAAGATGGCCACTTGAAACTTTAGTAGTTTTTATTTTGTAACTCCTTACAAAACAACTGAGGGCCATTAAATAGCATAACCATGCTATACCTTGGATATATCTAATTCAGAAAAACACATTTTTTAGCGTAAACTAATTATTAAATTGGCTTTTAAATATTGTAACGTTACACTTCTCGCTGGTGAAGCCACTTTGTAACATTACCTTATTGTGCTCCACTTTATAATGTTGTTTTTGTGAAGGTGGTGTAGGTAGGGGACTCTTATTGTGCTCTGGCTTATTAATGTCAGTAAGGGCTCGGTTCTTACTGTCTATTTATATACATATGAACTTGCTTTTTATCAATTTAATATTCTTTGTTTATTATATTTATAAACTTAACCCTATATGGTAGCTCAATGACTGTTTCTTTATACTCAAACCGTTTTATTTTTGAAAATTAATTTAATGCGGACTGTTCTCGTATAATGCTGTGGGATGACTGTGAAGAGAAGCCTCCGTTTTACATATATCTTTCAAAGGAAATTGTTCCAGAACCATCCTTGGTTTTTTAAGTTACACTATGATCTATCTTTCGAGAACCGAAAGAATGAGATGGAGCAAAAAAAGAGAGACAGTACATGTCTTTCAGCCATGTTTCACAAGTGTTTGCAATGGGGGTAGAGTAACGGCAAACCATGAAATTTAGTTGTCAACAATAAAAAAAAATATCTTTAGTCGCCCAACCGTGAGAAGATTTCCTAACACATATGGATGCAAGTCCATCGATGCTTTTTGTGAGAAGTTTAGTAACTAAAACATCAAAGATAATGTCTGTTCACGGTAAGAATTGACTTCTGAAAGGCCTTTTTCCCTACCATAAATCTATTATATAGTAGGATATTGGTAGGAAAAAAGACCTTTCAGAGAGTAATTCCTACCGTGAATGGAGTATAGCCAGACACACTGAGTTCAAAAATGTTTGTTATTCTTATGAACAAGATTGTGACTCAATTGTATTTTATTCAGATTAGTTTGAATATTTTGATATTTTACTTTTATATTTATTAAAATTCACACCATGAAATTCATATTTAAGAACTATTTTAGTCAATCTTAAAATATATTTTTAGAGTTTATTGATATTTAGATTAAAAATGCTTGGCTAGAAATACACAGTTATAATAATTGCATTGGACTTAATTTTTTATTTGGAAAACCTACAATTTAAACATAAATTATTATTCAAATATTGAGGTGTTATAATTTGTTTCTTTTAATGGTTTTTTTGACTGGATTACAGAAGACAAATTTATTGTGCATACCAATTGCTGCAGCTGAATCAGAGGCTTTGTCCCTTTTCCTGATTCTTCAACCTATTTTTGACATCAACCACTACATTTAACTATATTTAAACTATCATTTTTTTTTTATTGGAATGGATGGAAAAGCTAAGCTTATACTAAAATTACAAATTTGAAAAACATAATCCTAAAGTGGAAAATTATTTTTAAACTTTTTCCCGTATTGTTCCTGCGGGAAATCATTATTTTCAGCCCGAAAATTTGACAAAGTCAAAATGTCATTCCCGCACAGGACTAAATATAATACATTTAATTTATAGCTCTTTACATTATTGTATATCATATTGCCACACTGGCGTAAATAAAAATATTTTAATTGTATTACATTATTAGTTTGTTTAGTGAATAGTGTAAATACAAATTATTAAGTACTCCATATAATTTTTTAAATTGAAATATACCGTATATAAAAAATAAATCAATCAAATAAAACATAATTCTACAATGTAAAATTTTAATCAATGTTGTTTAATTCTACTGTTCCTATAAAACTCAGGCTTTAGATTCATTGTTTTAAGTCGCGACAGGTAGGCCTAGTAGGGTGTGTTTAGCTCTCACCTGAGATAACTATGCTATTCTGACTATGCAACCCAAAATAAAGCCTGATTTTGATTGTAAGAACAGTTTATAAAATTTAAACATATTTCTTTGCCACCAACATTGATAACATTTTACAATATTATATGTGTTTTTATAGCTATTGATAACTAACAAAAGTGACAGCTTCAAACATGACTTGATGTATGAATATATATTAAAATTGTTTTACTAACTAGCAGATACTGTTCTTCATATCAAAATCAGGTTATTGATATAAAAATGTAGAAAAAGAGTTTATCAACGTTTATTTATATTTGTGTACCAACTGTATACCAACACATGAAATACAAACATTTGAGTATACTGATAAAAAAAATAGAAACTTGTGCCTTTTAGTTAAAATCTCATTGCACTGTAATTAAAGTACAATTTCCCTGATGAAATGTAATTTCTGAATGATTCTTAAAATGTAAAACATACTATTTTATATAAGGCTCACATTGGTTCCTTAATATATAAGGTATATCCTATAGTGGAGAAAATAAACAAAATAGTGACATGTCATCATTACATATTCTACAGGGTGATTCTAAACTCTCTGCCCAAACTTAAACCACAGCATCTGTGGGCAGAAAGAATCAGAAAACCTGGTAAAAAATTGTCTTGAAGTCATCCTGTATTACTGAATGTGAGTTGAAGTTAGGTGCAACAACGCCAGTACTATTCGACACAGAAAACATTGCATCTTGTGGTCAAGCGCTGCAATCGCTCTAGAGTATGAAAGGTGAAGTGAGAGGAGATACCCATATCACTTTAGTATAGTCAGTACAAAATGGCCAATGGGACATAAGTGGTGGTACTTAGCTAATATGACACTTCTGCTACTTAAGTTGAATACATAAGTAGTTTTAACTTAACATAAATACTAAATTAACCCCTCGACACCTCCTATTTATCAGTCAGTGTTGGTACCATATTTACTTGATGTCTGGGGTGGATCCAGACCATTTTCATAGGGGGGGTCATAATTATAAATAACATACTGTAGTTACTTACAATGTTAGCTTTATGTATAGAACCATTTAATAGTTTCTCATTCATATTTGATCTTATGTAAGTTTTAAACCATTGTAATCCTCATCAATTTTTTAAAATCAGATATTTTTTAATAAATTATTTAGAGTGGCCCCCCTCCAACAATTTTTTGAAAAATTGTTCACTCTAGAAGCTGAGTTATCTTTGCCTTTATTTGTTTTAAAATTAAATTCTTTTATGAGCCGTTTAAAGTGTTCCTCACCCAGAAATTTTTGAAATTTGGATGATCACTCAAAGATATTTAGAATGATCTTCACCTTAATTCTTTACGATAGTTAGATACCTCTAGAAGATAATCTTTGAAGTAGTCTTCCATCAACAACATTTTGAAATTTGAATTATTTCATAAACTAGGCTATTTAAGGTGGTCCTCGCCTGAAAATTCTTCAAAATGACATACATTTATAAGCTATTTGGAGTTGTCCTCTCCCCTAGACATTTTTGAAATTTGGATGACCTAGGAAGCTATTTAGAGCTTTCCTCCCCTGACTTTTTCTGCCAGTTAGATGCCTCTAGTCTAGTAGTTATTTGAAGCAGTCTTCTTTGGCAAATTTTTGACAATAGACTGCATCTAGAAGTCATTTCGAGTTTGATATAAGGCCATTTTCAGCTTCATATTTGATAATATTGAAGGATTTGAAATATACCTTGGGGAGGAATTTATTCCATGGAGGTGCAAATTATTTCCAGAGGGGCAGAGTCCCCCACAGTTCCACCCCTCCTGCTGTCCACACATACTCTATATTTGGTAATCGTGCTGAAACTGCTCTCAGGCTATTATTAGTCATCTTTGATGTGTGGTAGTATACCGTCTCTATGTGGAACAATGTTTGCTACTCCGTATGCACGACAAATATTCGTACATGAAAACAAATGTTTTGTCCACTTGCGTGAGTCATATTGAACCTTTAATAAATGTGGACGAATAATGGAAGTGTGAACCCGGATTAAGAGTGTGTGTGCATGTAAAATGATAAAAAATTGTATATTTTATCGATGTTGTATTTTCTTTTTAAAATGTTAACATTAATTTTATTTTTCATACTAATTTTCTAACTTTCACAGGGGGGTCAACTGACCCTTTGAAACACCCTCCTCCCCTCCTGAATCTGTGCCTGCTTGATTTACTATTGTCTCTTCCATCTTTACAGTCACTTTCATCTCCAAAATAAATCAAAACTTGTTCTATTTCTTCTTCTATCAGACCATCATTTTTCTAGTAATTGGCTTCTTTTTTCTTAACATGTGATATAGCCTGTTGCCACTCCTTCTCAGTGATACTGTTAATTGCTCCTTCTGTTAAATGTTTTATTTCTAAACTGCTTTGAGCAACATTTTTGGCTGTGACTCATGATTTCACCATGATCCATATCAATTCTATATCATTAAGGTTACAATGGTATGGAGGTGACCCATATTGTTCGAATAAATTATCCATGTAAAATTTGGGAGACTTACGTTGGCAGTGGACTAGCTCTAAGAGCTCACTTTTCGTCATCTGTTCCTCATATTCAATACCGTTTGTGTCCAACCGCAACTGCATTTAAGCCTTTCGTGATCCCATTGTTGGTGGCTTATTTATTTGAACAGTACATTGTCAATTACAATTAGGCTATTTTGAGAAAGGTTGAGGATAAGTTTTTCTTTCACCCACTTAGAATTTTTTTTCAAAATTCATCTCATTGTGATAGTCAACACTTTTTGTTTTTTATTTGAAAATAAGAAATGTATTTGATACAAATCCCTGCTCTTAACCGACATGGACAATAGTCCACCTCTGTCCTGCACCATCATTGTTCAATACTCCGGTTGTTTCTGGGTCTTGCCAACATTTACCCACAGTGTACGAGGGATGAATACAGGTTTCACCAAGATATACCTCAGGACGTTTTTTGTCCCCTAATTTATAATTTTCTCTCATTATTATTAAATATCTAACCCTCCATGTAACTATTTCGTTTTTCTCAATTAAAGTTAGTCTTTTATTTTTACACTTTTTAAACTTACACCCTATTTTTTTCAATGATCTTCTCAATGTTTCTTGGCTCTCATTGAAATTGATATCTTCTTTTACTACTGCTAACAATTTATTTAAAGTTGATACTTCCTTTTTAACAGTGTAGAACCTTTGTATAAGTCGTTGAATGACACAAGTTAAAACCACCAAGAACAATTTTTTTGCTGCTGGTTTTGTATTTTTTTTTTTTCCTGGAGTTGAAAGTTTTGTTTGTGTCCCACTTGCTGTACTTTTTTCCTTTCAAATCTTACAAATAATATGCTCTGATTTTCTGTAGCTTCTGCTGCACGTTTTGTGACTCTTTCAACAGGGTGCTTATACTGTCCCGATAGTTTTTCACTCCCAAAAAAATCAATTACATTTGCAATAATTTTGTGTTCTTCACAGTGAATAGGTTGGCCTAGCACGCTTATTTGAAGCCATTAAAAAAACACTTTAAATACTTTGTATATAAAGTTGATTAGGTATCTGTATTGTTTGTCAAACGAGTTAAAAAGAAAGTAAAAACATTGTACACCAAACTACTGAAAGTCCTAAATTATCGAACTTACATGCCCCCTCAGTAACCTGACTGGATTGTACCCGCCAGAACGTCAAGATCACATCTGATGATGTGTATCATTGATCTCCCTCTTCAAGTTTAAGGCATTCATGAGCTAAGTTTACCTGGATGACAGCTCGAAATGTTACTAGAAGTAATCTCTAATATATCACTACGTCAACAGCTAACATCTATCACTTTGTATCACTGTAATGAATAAAGGTGGAATTATATTAATGTGATGGTTAACCACAGAATTTAGGCCAATTATTATATATATATATATATATATAAAATCTAAACTGTATGGTTGAACATAACGGTAAAAATGTTTTTTATAATGATGCAGACACGCCACTGATGAAAATATTTTATTCAGTTCAATATTTCAAAATACGATAAAATAATCATAAAATCATTTATTGTATGTAAAAAAATGACAACAATATTCTCTTTTCCAAGTAAATATGATGCCTGTATTAAAAGATATTGATGTGTGCACTATATTACACAAAATCAGTAACGTTCCAAAATGAAAAATAAGTACTTTTAATTATGTTTAAAATATTGTTTCGAGTTGTAAAAAAATAATTTATTTAAAAAAATTAAATAGTATGAGAAAACTTAAGTTTACGTTATTTTAAATGTAATATATAACAGGTAATTAAAGATCTTTACATTTATAACAAAACAGTGATCTTTTACAAGTGTTGGCAACCCAAAACCTAAACATATGATTTTCGAACTGTCATCCAGGTAAAAACCTATCGTGAATGGAATAAATGTGACATTCTTTCCACGTGCAATGTTTACTGTGTCGAGTAATTAGTATGTATGTGTACAACAAGTTGCATGTCACTAGGTTGACACATGCATGTTTCGGCTTGGTCACAACTAGGGGTGTGCGAGCACCTCTTTGAGTTGAAGTAGCTGCTTGAACTTGACTCGAAAGATTTTTATAAAACTCTAAAAAAATTTAATGCTCTGAATATATTTTTCTGGAAAATTCCTAGTTTGATTAATTTTAAGATATAATTTTATAGCAAATAGAGTATTTCAACGTTTGCCTTTGTCTAATTAATAAAAATGTACAATTTTACTAAATCTATTTAAAAATTCCAATTTATGTAACTTTTTTTACAAAAAATATATAAAAAAAATATTTGTACTTGTTTAGGGTTCATGCATATATCTATTTGAGAAATTAAACTTGAAATATTTCTTGTACAAATAATGCTTTATACTACCAAAAAATAACCATATTTTTACTAAAATTCTACTCAAAGGAGAAACTACCTACTCACAAAACTCTAGTCACAACAGTATCTGTTGGTTGCACTTGACACGCTCTCGCCTTTTGAACATGTAGCTCCTGACCGGTCAGTTCCGTTTGCCTAATAATATGCAACTTGTTATACATGTGCATACTTAGAACTGCATACTTTAGGCATTGTTGCATCTAGTTTGAACTTATATTTAGTAGTACAAGATGACATTTCCAGACAGTTTGTTTACCAGGTTTTCTGTTTCTTTTTGCCTACAGAAGCTGTGATTTAAGTTTGTGTTGAGAGTTTAGAAACACCCTGTATAGTACAAGAGATGAGCCTTATGTACTTACGATTCAATGATCTAAAAAAAATGGATTTGAAATTTGAGAAATAAGATTTTTTTTAAAGTTTTGTGTTTTTTATAGCTTTTTATAATTCTTTTTGTGGCTTAGCTCAACAAAGTTATAGGAATTACCTGGCGGATCCAAGCAAGGAAAAGAGGGAAAACCTGTAAAAAGACAGAAAAATTTTTAAAAACAGGAAAATATTGGGGTATTGAATTAAAACACATGGAATTTAAATACTCTTCTTTTATAAAAACTACTAATTTTGCACCTAAATACTAAAACAAGTTAAAGATTGTTTGTTGCCTGTTAACAAAATGCAATGCCCTGATATGTCATTCTGCTAACATAAGATGGTTGCACAGATTGTTCTTATGCGCCAATCAATATCGGAAACATTCAGTTCTTAGAAGTAGAATATGTACAATTGTTGATGTTGAGTAGCTCCTTGCAGTAAAAAAAAAGTCAACTCCAGCAAAAACTGGAAAAGTAATAATGGAGTCAATAAAAATGGGAAAACCTGGAAAAGTTGGGTAATTTATAAAGGAAAATTCTATGGGTATAAAATATTCATTCTTTAAAATTTAATTCACACAGTACTTTAGTTTTGGGTTTGTATATATGTGCAGGGGGCCCGGCGCTGTCGCTACAGGTAACCGTACCCACCAAGGAGCCTCCTGAGCCCCGCAAGAGGTTTGTCATCTGTCTGGGGGAGGAATCCGACAGTGGTACAGAAGAAGACCCAGAAATGTCCCACGAGTTTGAGCGCAGTGTGGAAGTGTTTTTGCGACAGGCTAGGGAAAAGCAGGAGGCCCAGACAATCCAAGGCACAACACCCATTGTGAGTGAACACTGATACAATTAGTAATATTAATTCAAAATATAAAATAAGTTTTAATTTACAAATTTGATATTTTCATCTATCTACTTCAATAGTCAATTTATTTTCCTTCATTGTATTTTCTAATTTATTGTGTGTGCCAGCATCTTAAACTAATATAGTTACATTTTATGTTCAGTCGATCCGAAGCATGCCACTATCTCAGCAGCAGGAGTATCGGCGCTTGAGAGACCAGATAGCTAAGTTAGAAGAGAGTAACCATCAACAGAGACTGCGTCTTGCATCCAAGAACATGAAAGCTCAGTTGCCACTCTCTCCCAGCAAGAAAGAGGGCTCCTCCGTGCCTTTGCATAATACACACAATCTTAAACAGATCAACCTTCCTAATGATAGGACTAGAACCAGGTTTGATAAATTGAGATCAATGTTCATATGTTATCTTCACTGCCCGCCACTAGACCAAATGTAGGCAGGACCACTCCCACCACTTTATCAAAACCTGGTAGAACTTATACTTATTTTAATGCCAGGGGACGAGGCACTCGCACAATTTCTAAACCTTATTTTACCAACAAGTTTACTGGCAGAAGAGTAAGTGCTTCCAAAGGATTAGTAGTGACCATAGCTGGGGCTCCACCCAATGCCGGTAGGTCAACAAGCAGTTTACTTGTGCAGGAAGTCTCATCTTCACTCGATCTCTCAGACGTGAGTGATGTAGCAGAGAAAAATGGGACATGCAACGAGTCCTGGAGTGTAACCAATACAAACAAGGTAGGTACATTGCAATCTTTTTAAATTAGGTAAAACTCATTTAATTAGGCTTTTGTTGACTAATCTTAATACACATTTAGACTAATGTTATTTTTAGAAGTTTAATACAAGCAAGTATGAATATGTTATAAGTAACTTATAGTGTATTTGAATACATATGTTACATAAAATGTGTAATGTGTAGTGTTTGGGGATAAAATTTCAATCAACATTGCAGTGACTGGATAAATGTATATTACTGATTGTATTAAAAAAATGGGAAAAAATTATGCATAAACACAATCTCATTAGTAGAGCCCTGTAAAAATGGTGAGACGCGATAAAACGAAAAGTGCCATACAAAGATGGAATCAAGTACTTTGACCTTTGATAGTTTTTAGATATCATTTACAATGTTTTTGAAAAGCGAAATAAAACGAAACTGTCTTGTTACATGAAATCCTTCTATAAAATGAAATAGCACCGCTTTTACAGTTTTTAAAAACAACAACAACATGAAATTAAGAAACAAATTAAGCAGAAATTTTGACCATGTTGTAATTTGATTAGTATTTTGCTGTAGTAAGAGCTAATTTTAGGCCACAAAATTGTGAAATATGCAGACAAACATGACAAAGAATTTTAAAGCAAATATATAAGGCTTCAATAATAAATTTTAAATTTTGAATACATTGTTTCAATATGTAAATAATACTTAAACACCTCATATAACATTATATTTGAATAAACATGAAATAACACCAAAAAGTGAGATTTAAAAAATGAAATTTAACTAAAAATAAAAACTTTTTTTACGGACTCTAATCATTAGGGCTAGTCTGATGTAGATCACAGATCTAATCTACTGATCATGGGACAGTCAGATAAGCCTATCCACTGATTGCTTATGCCAATCATTTGGTCTGCATTTTATTGGCAAAGTACTGGAGACCTTTTACTATGGCAGTGACAAACATTCTTTGTAATATTGCTTAACAACAGGTTAGGGCAGCAAGAGGGCGGGGAAGGCTCTCTCTTAGTGGAAAAACTAAGTTGAAAAGGACAGACAGTTGTGAGTACCTGGAGGTTGAAATAAACACTAAACAGCTGCAATGCAATCAGTTTTAATATTGAGGATATAATAAACTAGTGGGGCCTGTAATTGATAGGCGCAATTTCTGATTTAGTGTGAAGACTGTTCCCTGTTGTTTTTATATATGTTTAGATTTTGCATGCTATGGAACTGATATATTTTGTAATTTTACTAATGTTTTATTTCCAGGATGAGGTCTTGAAGTGTCACGATGGGCACTCATCATCAGAGGATTGTGTCTCCGGTATCAATAAGAATAAAGAAGCAGCAAAGGAAGAAACTAGTGATGAAATGGATGTTGATTCTATTTTAGCTACAAATGTTGTAAAATCAAGCAAGCTCGCCACTTGTAAAGATGGTTTAGCAAAAATAAATACGAATTTAGTTGTTGATTCTAAATTGATTTCAAAAATAAATTTGAAAACTTCAAGTGATAAAATTGTAGCTAAAGAAAGTTTAGATATAAATCTGGAAAACAATATTGAAAGAACTTCCAGTCCTAATCATTTTGAAATGAACGTTGTTGACTCAATACATGACATAACTGATAACGAAACTACTTTGTTGATGAATGTTGATAAAGTGAGTGAAATCACAAATATTCTTGATTGTAGTTCGAATATGAAATTAAATATAAAAGGTGTAGAAACTAGCAGTGAAAATGGATTAAAATTTGATACAAACCTAAGTAAAAGTACTAAAAATCATTCTAGTTTTAAATTAGAATCGGGAAGTAAAAACACATGCATGGATTCTGATTTGGGAATAAATGATGAAACTTTGAGTGAAAGAAATAATATGGAATTTTTAAAAGAAGAACATCTTGAGGATCTACAGACCCAACTGACAGATGTGGAGCAAAAACTTCTCAAGCAGAGGTAAGGGTAAGGTTAGTCAGTCATTGGTTTAGTAGATGTGGAGCATAAAATCCTCAGTCACGATCAAGAGTATTACTTATTCTCTAAGTTTTTATTTTAATCGATAACATATATACTCTAATGAAATATGATGAGCTAAGAAGGATGTTGGTACATCAGCATACTTCCTCACCTCTTAAGTATCCTTGATTTGGATTCTTAGGTGATATATTTATTTGAAAGAAGGGAGTTTACTGTAATGAGATCACTTATTTTCACAACCCATGTTGAGTCTGCGATGTTGTTTACATGTGTGTGTTTAGGTACGCTGTGCTAAATGACATGACTGTGACCTTGGATCTCCTGAACCAACTAGATCAGGAGCGCTCTAATAAGGATATCCTCTCGGAAGAAGTGAAACAGTTGCGTGCTCAGCTTTTGAGTGCAGAGGGTCGTCTGACACAGCAGAGGAAAGTTTTACAGACTGTACGCACACAGACATCAGAATCATACAATCGTGTTGTTGAAGGCAAGACTGCGTGCTTAGGCTTGTCCAGACGGTGCCTAATGCTAGGAATCTCCCTTCGAGGAAAGCAATACAAGTGAGGGAATTGTACTAGATAAGCTGTATTGATCTATTATTCTAATTTGAGTTGAGATATAATTAAGTAGATTGATTTTACTGTTCATAGTAATATATATGTATGAAACAGTGCATGGATCAAAATCAATTTGTCATAAATAAAATGATAGATTATTAGGAAAATTGTAGATCACAAATAAAAGTAAAAACACCAACACACATTTACACACAAATTAATATTTCAATGCTATTTTAACATCTTCCTCAGAAAGTAGTAGTAGACTGAACAGGTCTGAACTTCCTGAGGAATATGTTATAATAGCATCAAAATATTGATGTGTGTGTAAATATGTGTTAGTGTTTTTACTTTTATTTGTGCTCCATCATTTTCCTAATAACTGTTCATAGTAATAAATTAAAGGCACCCCCTTGAATCGTTTGAGGCGGCACAATAACAGCTGACCTGTCTTGTTAACTTTATTTTTGCTATGTGTAAAGTGGGTTCTTATCCCTAGTCTTTTAACATTTACTAAATAACTAGATTTTTGTGCCACTTAAGTTGTGTAGACAAATATATAGTGGTGTTGCATCTGAGATCTATTAGACTTAATTGGAGCTCATTAAGATTTTCTGTGTTTGTCCTTTATATTATTCCTTTTACATGTTCCTATCTAAGTGGTCTATCATTATTTACAAGTTTCCTTTTCCCCACTTTTGTTTTTTTGGTTTCCCCTTTTAGGGAGTTACATTGAATGTTTAACATTCCTCCTTGATAAGTTCCGATAGAATGAAACCTAGGCCGGGGGATTGGGCGGTGTTGATCAATTTTCTTTAAGAAGCAACCATTACCTCTTTGTCAAATGGCAGCATTGTAAAGTGAGAACTGTGTTCTTCTTTTCATTGTAAAAGCCATATTGTGTTTATCCTTTTAAAATGTTTCTATCTACCTTTCCTGTTCCTTCTTCCAAATATAATACATGTGTTTCAATCCTCGATCCCAGCACAGATTTATCTGATTGCCAAACCCTTCCTTCACCGCTGACAAGACGTGTACTATTCACAACTTGTGAATGTGTGGAATCCCAGATATCCACCGTGTTTCGGATTCCACGTTAAACTGTAGGTCCTCCATTTCATCTCACAATCACCCTACCATTACACATTAGCATAAGTGTGTACAACCCGAACGGGTAGTAAGACATGGTGCTAGTTATAATAATAATAATTATAATACTGTGTTACTTTTAACGTTGACTATTGATAAACCTTCTCACAACTTAGCATCTTTGATGTGTTCATGGTCTTGTCACACCATATAGTGTGTATGTATATCTTTCACACTATGAGGGGTGAGTGTGTGTATGTATGCATAAAATGCACACTCCTGTCACATCTGAAGTGTTTTACATGTTCTTGTAGGGTTCCAACAGCAGCGGCCAAGATCATGGTATTGAAGCTGCATCAGTTAGCCAAGTTATCGCAACGACTCAAGAGGAGGAGTGGAGGGGAGGAAATGTGATCACAAGGGAACCTCCCAGCATGAGTTTGGCTCAAAAACAGGTCGAGAATGAGACCCAGAATCTTTCTAGTACTATACATGAGACTCGTCTGGTCAGCTGTTCACGCACCAAACAAAATGAACAAACTGATGTATCAATATCTTGTAGTGATAAAACACTAAACCTGCAACTCCGAGATGAACAAAGTAAATTATTTGATGTGCAGAGCAATAATTCTTGTACAGATTTGCAGTCATTAAGTCTTAAAACCAATAAAGAAGTATCCAAAATTAAAGAACTGAATGAAAATAGCGAAACAACAAATTTGGGGATTTCCCTGGACAAAGATACAAAAAGAGTTGGTGAATATGAAGATTTGGTGTCTTGTCAAACAAGTGAACAAATGTGTGTTGTAACTCCTGAAGGATTGGTGGGTGATAAAGTGGTGCTAAATGCTAACTCGTTTGAATACATTCCATTTTCAAGCAAGAATTCTGCTGATGATGAAGAGTTGACTTACGAAGAACCAACGACTCTCTCCTTATCTTCAAACTGTAAGTGGACCTAATATTTATTTATAATGTAATTTTAGCATGTTGGTATAAGGCAATTATTTTTTAAAGCTCTAATTTAAAAAAAAAATAGTTTCTTGTTGATAAATTTTACCATTCTTTTAACTCTTATTTAATTAATGTAAAAGTACAAAGTGTGTCCTATGAACCTTTAACTGAACAGTTATATTAGAAGTATATTAGAAAAAGATCTAGATAAACAATTATATAAAATATTTGAGCTTCAATTCAGTTCTGAGAATATTTAATTCATTCTCTTCGGGTTCGCTCACTTCAAATTGAAAAAGTGAACTTTGCCAACCATAAAACCATTCATACCTATGCTTGTGTTTCGGCCATTCTAGCCATCTAACACCAGAAAATGTCACCTTGATCTCACCAAAAGAGTTTGTTTATGGCCTAATGGATAATTCTGGCCGGAGGAACCAAATACAAACAGCAAGAGAGCAAAGTCCATATTAACAGGGGTTCCCTTGCTCTTTATTCCCTAGGCATAAAACTTAAGGCTCTTCTAGAAACAGGAGTTTGGGTTTACATTTGGTGTATTCTGTACATCCTTTTACATTGATGAGTGTACAAACATATGCAAAAGTATTTTCAAGATTCAGTTTAATAAAACCTTTTTTACTTCATACCTAATTACACTCCATATTATTTCTCCTGAAAAAAGCAGTCTTGTTACCTTAAACGCTTACACTATTCTAGCTTATATTATCTGCACTATAGTGCAATGGTGTTTCCACACCCAAATAAGGGTCACTAGGATGTTGTAGGATGAGAGTTTCAAGAAGGTCTTGAAAAAAATATTGGGATTTTGTTGTTGAAATATTAAAAATACATGATAAAACTGACGTATTATGAAGGATTATTTCAATACCAACAGTGACAAAATTATTACAAATAAATAATCAATTTACACTCGACCTACACTTGACTCAGCTATGTCAAATACTATACTACAAACTCAACCAACATTAGAATCATGGATGTCCAATAACCATACTACAAACTTAACCAACGTATAAATTGGCCACCTCCAATACTTATACTCAAAGATACCTACTCTTAAGGGACCCAAGCCCATTGGGCTCTCTAAATTTTTTTCTAAGAGACCTGTTACCCTTTCAACTACACCAAAAGTGAGGGCCAAAAAGTACAAGAAATACAGAATTAACTTAAGAGTAAAGAAACAAATAGATAAAATAGATTGTTTCGATAAAACCAAACCAAAATCGATTTGAGTATGAAAATAATGTTTTGTTTTAAAATAAGCTGCCCAAGACAAGTAGAAAATATTACCAGCAGGAGAGCTAGTAGTAGATTATGCTGCACATAAGGACTTATGGGTGCAATCTAGAAATATTGTATATTTTGATCATCTTATGACTTTCAATATACAATATACCAGAGTATTCTGCTAGCACTAGTTCAATTCAGTTGAATATCAAGTGCGAAGGTTTATTTGTCTATACTGTATCGATATTCTCACTAACTGTGTTTTGGATGAGCTAATGTAATTTGAAAAATCGAAAGACGCAGTTTTGCTTAATATTTTCAAATCACCATTCAATCAAAGATTAATTATTCTTTCATTAAAATTAGTTGACTTTCATTTAATAAGGCTTCCAAAACGGAAAAAAAAATAAAAAATAATAATAATCACTTGCAAACTTCAAAACACATGAAAGACCCCAATGCCACCAATAATTTATCTTAGTCAGAGTACCCACCAAATTGGTGTTGACATTCTGGCAGCAACTTAAGGGATGATACTAACGTTTGACTCAAAGCATACAGGAATGGTTTAAAAGCAATTAATTTAGTAATAATGTCTACCTCTGATATGTACCCAGAAAAACTCCATTCGCTTTACATAATCAGTAAAGAAATATTAATTAATCAATAAGTTAATTTAAACTGCAATTTTAAAACAAGATACAAACTTTAAGATGTGTCTGGTACCTGAAGAATGTCTTTTAATAACTTTCTGGTAAGTAGAAATTTGTGAATACAGTAAAAACCATAGTAGGTGTTAAAATATATTTGTATTAAAAAGCCATAAGTATTAATAATAGAAAAGTATTAAAATTGAGAAATAAAACAACACATTTCAAGAACAGAACAAATTTATGTAACTACATTAAACAAACGTGTAGAAATCATTTCAGTTCAGTTTGGTAGACTTAGAAAATTTCTCTCAAGGCTTGTTCTTGAAACCCTGTTTGAGAATGTGTGATGGATGCCGTACGTAAATATAATTGATTTGAATAATCTGATCCACTGATAAGAGTAAATGGTAGTGGCAATTGCTGTGGGTAATCAAGAGAGTTCAGCTAGTCAAAGAGGATGAGGAAGCCGATAATGATGGGAGAGACTGGTGGCTTATATTGACTCAGAATTTGTACAGCCAAATTTAGAATTCCAGTTTTAAATTGTCCCATCTGATCGCTGTTCACTTCTTTAATGTAAAAATTACTCCATTAGGTTTCTTGAGATTGGAGATTTGAAATATTACCTTGTAATTGACGGGTTTTGTAAATGGTTGTAAAAAATGTAAATACTCTCCAAAATAGTACAATTTCTTGGTCTTAGCACCTGAGCCAAACGATTTTAAGTGTTTAGTATAACGCCACCTCAAAAATTTTTCATTGGTCTTTACAATCTTCCACTTTAAAAGATTAAAAAATCATATTTTAATACTTGTTTTTATTAGAGGAAATGTTGTGGTTTGCAATTCAAATTTTTTTCAAATCAAAAGAAAATTAAACAATAATTGTTTGGCTCTCAGTAGTTTTATTGAAATATTTTTTAAATATGTTCTACTAATGGAAGCTCTTTCAAGGCACTTTAATATTTCCTTCGCGGATGGACCACTATTAAAATAATTGGGGCAGAAACAGCAGTGGCGACTTGAAAAACTTTTAAAGATGAGTTATGACAAATTATACCACATAATGTTGGTATAAGGCAACTTATCATTACAGGGAATTGTAGAATTTTCCTCATTGTGTGGGAAGTTTAGTTGTAAAACATATCAGGATTAAAACTCCACCAAACAATGTATCAACGTTTTATAGTTATAGAGGATATTTTTCAATAATTTTACTATTAGCTGTGGATGCAGATGACCTATTTTTATCCATTAGTGCTGTAAAATATGAGTGAAATAGGGATGGCCGAGTATTAAAAGAAAGTTCGTTTGGAAAAGCATTATCCAGTGGTCAGCTCTAATTTGCAAAGCATGTCCTTTGCCGGAAGAAGATTTTGTGGTTACACTTTATTTTGGAGCAGATGAAGCACTTCTTCTGACAAACAATATAATGAGCTCATAGACAAAAGTCTGTAGAATGTGCTTTTGGCATTTTAGCTTCAAAGTTTAGGGAAGCAATATGTTGTGGTGTTAATAGGATTGACAGCATTATTTAGGCTGTTTGTGCACTACATAATTTTATAAGAATTAATCAAGAAGTCTTTTGCAATCTGACGGTGCAAAACATAGTTGAGAGGCCTTATCAAACCCAGGACTAGGAAATTGTCAGACCAGCGTATACTACCCTTGATCTTAGAAATCACTTTGTAATTTTCCTTTTGTACCCCAACGGTGCATTGCCATATCAGAAAAAGTATTGCGTAAAATAGGTTAAATACTTGAATAAAATCATAGAAGCATTTGAAAAGAATTAACCTTATTGGCTTCAAAATAATGGTGGCTAAAGACAGGGAAAACAGGGAAAGGTCGGGGAATTTAACTAAAAGTAAGGAAATGTCAGGGAATTAAAAAATAGGTCTAAAATATCCGTTAATTTTGCAACCAAACACTTAAACAAAAGTTAATAATACTTGAATAAAATAACATAATTTTTAAAATAACTGATAAAACTGTTTATGTTTAGTTGATACAAACTTTTTTTTTAATATGTGATCAATAATAAATAAACAAAATTCATCATCCACCATTAAAAGTGGAAAAGGTAGTCAGGGAAAATTGAAAAATGTTGCCTGGAAAAGTCAGGGAATTTTGTAAAATATGTTTTGTAGCCACCCAGAATAATTTATTAGTTATTATTTTGATATATTAGTTATTTCTTAACATAATTTACATAATTCTAGCAAATTTAGGAGAAATGTAATTTATATTGATAATATATAAAAATATGTGTACTTAGCACTTGACTGTTTCTGATATTTCTTTAAAAATTGTCCCTCAGGCCTTATCCTGAACATTTAGCTTGCTGTAATGAGAACTGGTGTAATTGTATGTACAAGGATGCAAGCAACAAAATTGACGTTGAAATCACAATTGTCTTTTATTGCAATGAGAACTCCAAACACATTTTCGTTAAAACTTGTAAGCAACTTGTACAAAACGAATCTCCAGCAAATGAAATGAATTAACTTGTCTGTAACATTTGACAAAAAGTGGAGAATGCATCACTCCACTTACATGTCAATGTTGAATCAACACACTGTCACATCAGCGGGTGCTGACTCTGTGTTTACATTGCTCTAACTTGAATACAGATGATAGAGGCCAAATAATACGTCATATCACATGCCACATCATTATTATGGACACTCCGCCTTAAAATTGGGGTCCTGGCATGAATGTTTTGTTCCAACTTTTCAATGCTATAAAATAGATATGGAAGTTAACAGGATAGCATTGATGAAGGTACTGTCACCCCTTAAGTTTATGGCCATTCAAAGGCTCAAAATTTGTTGGCACACTGATATTCAAACAACTTTGTTGACGTTTTGAGTTTGTGGTACGGAGATTGCCTAGTTTTAAAGAAATGTATTGATCGAGATTCATTTAAATGGTGTACACATGAAGCTTGCATTGAAATTTTTGTGATCATAAACCATCATAACACATACTTGACTTGTTAGTGTATAATTTTTATCATTCATATGGAAAATTTCAACTCTTTCTTCCATCTTTCTTTGATTTGCAAAGTTTTCGGCGACGTGAATATGGTCAAGAACAAGTGAAATCACTTCATTTTCGGCAGGTATCAAAAATGATTGCTACATTTCTTGAACTCCTGAGAAATTTCAGACCTAAGTATGAAGCTTTCTGAGACAATATTTACTAAAAATCAGAAAATTTAAGTGTTGCACAGTTGAGGCTACTATTCTTTATTGATTAGATGATGCAAGTAACTAAAACATTTTCTTTTCAACACCCCAACTACCATCAGCTTTTCAATTAAATTGTTAATACGATTGTAGTGTGCACTAGCACTCAATTCAAGTCCAAAATTATTGACTTAATGGTAAATGTCAAACATTTTCTCACCGGAATGAGAAATGAGTGAACATTTAAATATGACTTTGACAGAGAAAGATTGGTTTTACACAGAAATATGTTTAGCAATATCCGGAAAACTAGCAAGGAGAGGGTTGTCAGCTTGGCATCTGTGGTTGACTTTCTTAAGAAAAACATGCAAAAGGACATGCTTCAAGAGTGGCTGAAGTTTGCTATAATCCTCCTGATCCTATTGTCAAGCTTCACAGTAGATAAATCATTTTAAATTGGCGCCTCTGCTTACACTCCAAACTTAACAAATGCCTCAATCAGTCGATGGTGATGAATAATTAAAGCAATATATGAAATGTCTGAATCTCTTTACTCTACCACCATTTTAAAATAGCCTCAAATATATTTCTGCACTTTCTAATAAAACAACAACTTTGAACACTTGGCTTGACATGGTTAAATAGAATATTAAAATTTATTTATTCAAGTTTGCCATGGACTAGGAAAATAGGGAAATTCATAAAAATTCGTAACAAGACTGGCATTTTTGTGAATTAGGGCTACTGAAGTGCAAGCTTTAAATAAATGTGTGTAGGTAGACAATGTTTTGAATATATATCTTATTCTCTCCCCAGCTTGAAGCTTTGAGTTATATATTTTCCCATCAAGCTCAAATATTTTTTTTAATACCATTTACATGACGTCACAATATTCATTACAGTAAAAAATTAAATTTATTTCCTCCATACTTAAATTCAACTTGTCTTAGACATTGGGATCCCTTCTAGAAAACAGAAAATTTTTGCAGTAATAATTTCCAAAGTATGGAATTAAATGTCTGGACAACAGGCTTTTAAGCATGTACATAGTCATTAAACATACAATTATATTTTTAGAGTAAAATACAAAAAATATACTAACCAAATTATATTGATGGTACTTTTGCAAATGTTGAACATAGTTGTTCCCTCAGCTTTAGTGTGCTAGTGTGGGTGTGTGGGCGTCCGTGTGTGTATGGTTATAGGCTTGGCCTTGGAGCACACCTCAGAGAGCAGTGCCTCTGGGACCATACACAGGGACAAGGTCCTGGGACTTGACATCGATCCCAGCAGAACCACTGAAACATCGTGGACTTTACCAGCTGATTGGATTCACACCAGGTATTACAGTCCATCACCCTCACGTGATACATATTTTACAAACCAACTAAGATGTTTTCATTTCACTTCCCATGTCTAGGTGGTCATTTTGCACTTAATTATTCATCTATCAGGATATATGAATAGTTACCATGTATAACTTTGTGATACATATGAATTAGTAATTCATATTAAACTTTAATTACTTAGGTAACTGAAAAGGGAGGCAGATTACTATAATTAGTATGTTTTATTTTAAGTAGATACACAAAATCTAATATAACATTTTAAATTTAAATTCTTAGGTATTTTCTTTGATTTTAACCTTTATTACTAGATTGAATTTTTACTTTAGCATTGTTTTCACAAATTTTTAAAATTGTTTTATGCACCAAAATATGTCTTGGGCTTAATTTATCCATAATGCTTTTAAACTCGCAAATGTAAACAAAATTATTTTTTGTGGCATTTATTCTTTTAAACTTTACTAAACAAAATTACATTTCTTTATATTAAATAGGCCTGAAATTACATTTCTTTATATTAAATAGGCCTGAAATTACATTTCTTTATATTAAATAGGCTGAAATTACATTTCTTTATATTAAATAGGCCTGAAATGTGCCTTTTTTTAAAATATTTTTTGAATTCGTAAAACCTTTTTACCTCATTGTAGGGCTTGGCTTTAATAATTGTGTAAAATAATATCAAAGAACATAGACTAGTGTCTTTGTACTTACACCTGTTAGCTTGCATGTGTAACAAACTAAATATTGTAGAATATGTAACTACATATGGTTGAGATGCCAAACCCTGAGTTTTGAGTAAATATTTCAACAATAAAAGTAACGTATATAAGTAAAAGTGTTAATAATGTATGTTTTCTAAGAAACAAATGACAAAAACTGGCTTTGAGTCTCACATGAACATAAGTGTGTTTGAAGTGCTTATGTCTAACTTCAATCCCTTTGCATTCATTAAATAATCATTTTAGGGGTCATTCATAAACCACATAACACTATTGTGGAAGATGACAGGGGCGCTCTTATGTGTACATGGTGTCACTTAGGGGCAGGGTGGATACATAACACAGATATAATACTTACATTCTAATGCTGAAGAAATAATATTAGTCATGTTTTCACCATT
>JBCFYV010000001.1:62504863-62527373 GCA_039000515.1 Timema cristinae
CCAATTAGGGAGGTCCCCACACCTTCCCTTTCACCAGCTCTCACCCCTATATTGCCAAGAAGCCATACTTATCAAGATGAGGAAGAGAAACTTGATGAATCCACCATTGAAACAAACAAAAGTGACGCAAAAGACATCAAGTCTTTACCTTTCTCGCCTGCCTTTTGCTTCAAGGTAAGCTAAGTTTATCAAAGTCTTTTAATTTTACAATACTTTCAAATGTTCCTAAAAAATTTCTCAATAGTTGACTATTATTATTATTATTATTATTATTATTATTATTGTTGTTGTTGTTGTTGTTGTTGTTGTTGTTGTTGTTGGCCCTGCATCTTACTACCCGTTCAGGTTGTAAACACGTAATGGTAGGGTAATAATGAGATGAAATGGAGGACCTACAGTTTAACGTGGGATCCGAACCACGGTGGAGGTCTGGCATTCCCCATATTCACAAGTTGTGATTAATACACGTCTTGTCAGAGGTGAAGGAAGGGTCTGGCAAAGTTGACTAGTCGATAAGAGTACAATTCACATGTGGATCACCCACACACCCCATCCACCTACCTGCATTAATCCAGATGATTACTGAGCTGTTAGAAACAAAAATTTTAAAATAATTTGTTTCTTATGCACTTTACACAATCATGTAGTATTACTTGCGGTACAAATTATTTTTGATTTAGTGGTCTTAGTCTGTAAATCTTGGGCTCTTTAGTGGTTTCCAAATAATATTTGTGTTAGTTCTGTTGTCCCATCTGCAGAACAACTGGCACATCAATGGGACCAGAGTTGTAAACCTTTGATCGAAAGTATTTGTGGTAATCCTTTATTAAAAAAAATCCTGGTTAGTAGTAAAATGTATTTTACTACTACTACTACTACTACTACTACTACTACTACTACTACCACCACCACCACTGATCACTACTACTACCACCACTATCACTACTACTACTACCACCACTATCACTACTACTACTACCACCACTATCACTACTACTACCACCACTATCACTACTACTACCACCACTATCACAACTATTACCACCACTATCACTACTACTACTACTACTGATAGTGATACTGATATTGCTGGTGATGAAAGTGATACTAATACTGATAGTGCTACTGATACTTATAGTGATACTGATATTGATAGTGATACTGATATTGCTGGTGATGGAAGTGATACTGATAATGATAGTGCTACTGATATTGATACTGATAATGATATTGGTACTGATAGTGATACTGATAGTGCTACTGTTATTGATAGTGATACTGATAGTGATATGAATATTGATAGTGATACTGATACTGCTATTGATACTGCTACTGATAGGGATACTGATACTGATAGTGATACTGGTACTGATAGTGATACTGGTGCTACTTTTATTATTACTACTACTTCTTTGCCAAATATTTAGAAATCCCATGTGATAAAATTCATTTTGAGTTGAGTCTACATCATAAGAGACAAAATATACCACAACCAGTGATTGTCCAATTTTCATCTAAAACTGTAAGAAATACTTACTTGGCTAGGGAAGAAAAGCGTCAAATAAATACCAATAAAATTGTAATTTAAAAAGGAACAGAGGCGTATAAACATTAATGAGAACCTCACCCCATTTTACAAAAATCTGTTGTGGCTACCTAAAAACAAATGCAGGGAAAACTACTGTAAATAATATATATGGGTAAAAAATGATAAGGTTTATGTCCACAGGAGTGATGGTGAAACCAGCTTTAAAATATAGCTGAAAGTGACCTGATTAAAATTAATAACATAATATAATATGTCTCTTTAGATTAAATAAGTAATCTTTTTGTTTTGTAAGATATGATAATTAATATTACTAATAAAAGTAAAACTGACAATAGTGTTGTCAACAAAAACAATATATCACTAAATAAACAAACAATCGATGCAGAAGAAAATGAAGATTTAAAAACTATTGAAAACGATATTAGGACTTTACAGTGTCAACTGTCAAGAACATGATAATCCCAATGAATAGACCGAACTATTAGCACACGAGGTACAGAATAAGAATAACCTTTATATTATTCACCTTAATTAGCTGCATAAACAAACATTTTGATCAACTTATAACTTTACTGGAAAATGTTATTGATAAAATAGACATTATAGTGATTAGAGAAATAAAATTAGATGACACACAGGTTATTCAATACAATATTAATGGTTATGTTAAGGGCTGGAAAAATAGGCACAGTAGCTATGACGGAGGTATAATTATCTACTACAGAAATAGTATAGAGACAACCATATTAGAAAATAACATAAATGGTAGGCCTACAGAACTCCGCGCTGACTTTATTGCTTCAGTGTTTAAAAATGGAGATATTTACTCAAAACTCGTAATATATGTGAAACTAAATAATATACACTAGCAAACACAGGCATAAATTGTGCTATACTATTGTAAAATAATTTTTGACTCCAGATTTAAAATTTTATAAATCTATTTTTAAAGAATTGATTTTCTCATTTGTATTTTTGGACCAATAAAAGAGATTGATATTGGGCGCATGAGGGTCAACACTTTGTATTAAAATTTCGACTTCTGGTTTAAATTTTTGATATTTTATTGGATGTTGTACATCTTCAGGTCATCGCATTGCTAATAAATTCCTTATTTATAGATTTAGACCAATAAAAATATAAAATAATATTGACTATTGAGTCTAAAATGATAGCGATAGATTATTACTGTACAAACATTTCCCCAAAGAGTTTAAAGGAAAAAAAACTTTTTGAGAGACTTACTAATATATTTTCCAATATCTCAGAAACTATTGGTTTTATAAAAATGTGTTTCAAATAGAAGTATTTTTTAATAGTACTACAATTTTTCAATGATAAGTTATTTAGTATCTCAAATAGTTGCTGAGATATGGATATTTCCACGTCCATAAAGTACCCTAAAATTCATTTTCTTGGGAAAATGAAAATAGCTATTTGGTTCATAATCTTAATCAACACCCATGTACAAATTTTAATCAAAATAGTTTAGCCGATTTTGAGAAAAACTATATTTTCTCTTTTCGCTCATTAGTAAACTACTCTTAATTTTAGGTTTAGACAGACACACAGACATACGACATTGTAAAATACCACTTTTTAGGGTTCGGAGGGTTCATGAAACGTAACATTCTCCAACATCTCATGTATGTATGTATGTATACTTGCGTATAGCTTGAAAATTATTGGTTTTATATAAATATGTTCAAAATATTTTTTTAAATTATAAATAGGCCTACATATTTGCCATGATACAGAATAATATCTCAACACATAGGTGTCAATATCTTCTCTTCTGGAAGGCAGTAAGGTTCTCCAGCTATTTTCAAATTGGTTGACCTTTGACCTGGATTCCCTGAATGAAAGTAATCATGATTTTTCTTTTCTATTTTGGCACAATTATTATTATTGGTCCTTGGTTTGTTTTCCTAAATAAAATATTTATCTCTATTCCCAATAATTGTTTTATCCTTTCATTTTTGACAATCTTCGTCCTGTTCCTGATCATTTTCAAAATTATCGTCCTCATCTATATTTGCTATCTCTACTCTTCTTAATAACGTATCAGCGCTCCCATGAGCTATATCGGGTTGATGTTTTATGGTATAGTTATAGCTTGTTTGCTGCAACGTCCATCTTACCACTCTACTATCACGAGCCATGTGGGCCCGGAGCAGGCTGGTCATTACGGGATGATGTGTTGGCAGAGAGAGTTGGAACTTGGCGACTGGCTACGAGGCTGTCTGCACCAAAAAAAGGGAGAATATGTAGTGGGGCAAAGAGAGCAATGAGCTTTAGGAGCGCAAGAGGGTTGTGATACCGAGATTCAATAAGGGATGCGATAAAAACTTCCAAATCAATAACATTAGAACACAAATATTCATAATTTTCTAACTAACAGGGGGTGGAAAACAAAACCTATGTAACATAAGTGATATAGAAGGAAGCCAATCTAAAGGAATTGTTAAGTTAGTTTAGGTTTTTATATAAAACAATAACCATTTCTCTTCATTTTTTCACACACAATTCACAATTACGATTACATATGTTTATCACTTTAACTAACACAAAAAAGCAAACTAAAATAATTGTCAGCTACATTGTTGAAAATTGCAAAGTTACCAGATAATAGGTTTACATATTCATCCTCTGATTATTCTGCCTATATTTAAATTAATCAAAGGTGTCGTGATGAAAATCAAATAAGGTGCTGTAGTCAGGTTAACATTTTAGGGCCACACTCATAGATGTATTAAAAATATTAAATGTCTCTAGAAGTTAACTGGAGTATCTAAGGGCAGGGGATTAAATAATTATATTAGGTGCTTTAAATTTGTTTAATATTTAAGTCTCCTGCCTCCAAGTCTGAAAATATACATTTAGCACTTCTTAAATTAGGGTATACGGTAGAACTGAGGGGAGGGGTTTCAGGAGAGGGTGTAGCCCTCTGACAATATTTTTTGTCTAGATTTATATTGACCCTTTCTTATATTCCATAGTATATACAAATAAAAAAGAGTAATCCAAATAGCTTTTAAATCTAAAGTATTAAATTTAGTTTAAAAATAAGGTAAGGACCGTTCTAGATAATATCTGTTAGAAAAAATGGGTACCCGTCATTTGGCCTAAAAGGCATTTGGCCTAAAGTGTAGGCTAAACGCCTTTAGGCCAAATGCCTTTAGGCCAAATGCCTTTTAGGCCAAATGCCTTTAGGCCAAATGCCTTTTAGGCCAAATGCCTTTTAGGCCAAATGACTTTAGGCCAAACGCCTTTTAGGCCAAATGCCTTTTAGGCCAAACGACTTTTTGTAAAGTTAATTTTTAGACCATTTATTAAAATATGTTTTGCTGTCTTCGGAAACATTCGTTAAGATTTGTAGTGATGCTAATAGATGGCGAGGTGCGTAGTGTTTAGTTAAATAGTATATACTACCGTTTCAAAATATATAAGTCTTTTCTAAATTTACTACTTCCCAAGGTATAGCAGCACGTCCATTAAACTGTAGTACCACTTTTGTATGTTGAACTTTTTACATTGCCAAGGTTTTGTTCTAATTTTTGACAAGCCATCTTGTTAATGTGGGGAGTGCCAGGCCACCACCGTGGTTCGGATTCCACGTTAAACTGTAGGTCCTTCATTTCATCTCACAATCACCCTACCATTACACATTAGCGTAAGTGCGTATAACCCGAACGGGTAGTAAGACGTGGTGCTAATAATAATAATTTTTGTACCGTTTTGTACCAGAAATAAAAAGTTTTGTACCCGTACCGTTTTTATTAATTAGCACATACATGTGGTCACACCATTTTAATAATTTTTTTTTTTTTGAATTTTGAATATATTTTTTTTAAGTGCCAAAGTATATTTTATCAGTCTTTCTAAGTATATTTGTTTATTAATTTTGCTAAATGAATTAATCAATCATTCATTTTTTAATAATCATATTAACTTACTCGAGTTTGCCCACGGCTTCGCTCACATTTAAGTTGGGTAAATTATCTTATTTTTAGCAAATCATCTAAACCAGGTTTTCTCAAACTCTATACTCTTGAGCCTTATATGAACATAAAATTAATTGTTAAGACTCTTATTCTTAGAATAAAATAACTTTTTTACGTTAAAATACAAAAATGAGACATTTATTATTTAATTGATTTAATTATTTTCTGATAAGAGCTTTGTAGAAGTTTATAAAAATAGTAAGGTTTTGTAAGATATTAATTAATTTTATTGCTTCATAGGCCAAACAGAATATTAATTTTTTAGTCAATCATAATTTAGGCAAGTCGAAAGAAGTGAGAAATTGGTTCACACCTCATCTGAAATCCCTTCGCGCCTCGCAGTTTGAGAAACCTGATCTAAACTACCAAAAATACAATTTCAGACACGTATGAGGCGAAAACTTTGTATGTTGATGAAGCCACAAATTAACTACTACCTATAAGAAGTAAAATCTATTTTATAAATATATATATATATAATCAATCTATTTTTTATATATATATATATATAAAATATTGATGCAAAGACTGCATATATATATATATATATATATATATATATATATATATATATATATATATATATATATATATGCAGTCTTTGCATCAATATTTGCTCGCTTACGCAGAGACATTGTTGAAATGAACACCAAAAGAAATAGTTTAAATTTACTAACTAAACATGAATAAATTTGAAAGAATCACTCTAGTACTAAGCACCTCAGCTTATCAAATAAATTGTTCTGTTAGTAATTGTTTCTATTGGTTTTTGAAAATTTTCCCTTCTACTCCCCTATCATAATTTCTCTAACTCCCATTTAAACACATAGTTTTAAGAATACTTTCTTTATCTATAGTTGTTGTTCTACCTGCCAGCCAAATTTCGATTTTAAACTATAGATAAAACGCCACCGAGGCGGGTGCGCTCGTTACTAACTTCTTATTTATGTCAAGTATGCTTCCAAAGTCAATGTGAATAGTAAATGTTTGTATGTTTATTGTAAGCTTTCTTATTATTTATGCGTGAAGGGTTACGAAAAGTGTCATACCGATACTAAGAAAATGCCGGGTAAGCGTTGTATCGTTGCCGTATGCAATAAAAGTAATCTAAGAGATATGGTGTTATACACCATGACTTCCCTAAAGATTCTGATGTCAGATGAAGATGTATTCCCTTCTGAACGAGATGGAAAATCATGATTCATATTTTATTTGCTCAGAAACTTTTTTTTCACCTAATGAATATGACTATAATGTTGGCATTTGTAATCGTCTAACCCTTGAAAAATGTATGTAATTAGTCTCTATTAAACTAAACCTTAAACCTTAAACCTTAAAAAAACCTAATGAATATGAACAAGACCTTCAGCCCTAACTGCTGTTATTTCCTTAAAAAGCAAATTAAAATCGCCCTTATTTGTGATATCTCCGAAAATGTTATCCAAGGGGAAAATATATCACCCGTGAATCTAGGCATTGTATTAGATTTACGAAACAAATAGTAAGTGATTTCATGGCGGGTAAACATGTCACCCCCAATAGTTTTACTTTATGGAAAAGTCCCCTTCTATAGTGAATTTAATTATTTGTTTAAATAGTTTACTTAACTGCAAGATCTCACATATGCATTTTATAACCTTATTAACCAAATCGATCTTGCTTCATTAATGTGGACAGTAGTCTGGAAGAGAAATCTCCCCATGCAAGGTGGATATGTTTTATGATATCCGTGCCATCTTAAAACATACTTTAGAAACATTATTTCTAAATTTAATAAATCACGTGGCTGTTTGACACACATAAATATGTTTTGTACAAGAACATAGTTTATTGTAGTACATGAACAAATGTATATAGTACGCAAGTTAATGAAAGAATTAAGATATTTGGTGACGTAAGTGTTACCTTAAATTATGTGTTAACTTTTCAATATAAATTTAATAACCCTCTTGTAAGTAGACCTATTAATAATCCAATTTGTAGTATAGTGAAAATCTTGAATTTATATTAATGTTCAAATGAGTGTGTCAAACTATATATTTAAAGGGTAATATTAGATTCAGCTACATTTATGTTATATAAGTTGGTAATAATATATGCCCCCCTCAAAGTTGGAGATAATATGTGTGTCCTCCACCTATATCCCCCACCCGCCCCCCTCAGTTGGAAATAAAGTTGTCCTCTAAGATTGAAGTTCAAATCCCAGCCGGGTGTAACAAGGGTATTTTTCCCTAAAATGGTACCCCACTCTCAATATACGCAAATGTAGGTACATTCAATCTAAAATGTAACATTCCTCATTCCTGGTTCATTAGGGTAAATTGATGTATGTGTACAACTCAAACGGGTAGTAAGTCACAATGGAAAAAAAAAAGTATTGTGGTGACTATCAAGAGTATCGGCGAAGCTTTATTAGTGTTGGGCGAGGTAGTTTGTAAAAACACTATTTTTAAGGAGTTTTTAGGTGATTGACTCCAAGCCAGTGGAAAATATTTGAAAA
The DNA here is from genome assembly GCA_039000515.1 of Timema cristinae. Classification (NCBI taxonomy): domain Eukaryota; kingdom Metazoa; phylum Arthropoda; class Insecta; order Phasmatodea; family Timematidae; genus Timema; species Timema cristinae. The sequence goes on from JBCFYV010000001.1 coordinate 62,512,917, forward strand.
TGGAATGCCACTAAAAGCTATTTGGGGTCTCCCTTAGGCATTTAGAAAAAATAATAGATTGTTTTAGAATCTTTTTGAAGTTTGATGCAAACCATCTTTCAGCTTCAAATTCAAGTATATCAGAGGGAAGTTTAACAAACTGGAGGAAGGCACATTTCGATGGGGGGAGAAAAATTTGGTAATACCCCACCCTATCAACCCTTCCCTCTTTCCCAGTTCACGCTCAATGAGTGACACTCGATATAAAACTAGTGACAAACACACCGTAGAATGTAGATTATTTCCTCAGAGTCTGACAAACTAACTTAAATCTAGAACAAATACAACATCCAGCCCCCTGACAGTTAATTCATCATTGTGAAAGGGGAAAAGCACAGTCAACCAATGATACGTTTCTCGGACATTCCGGGAATCGAACCCGGGACATTTAGCTCAGTATACAAACACGCTACCAACTGAGATAAAGTGTCGGACTGTGTATTGAAATCAACATTTAGTACGGTTTATGTGTTGTTAGAAAAATAATTCTATATTACGTGATAAAATAATTACACCTCTGTACACAAATAAAAAACTGGTACGTTGGTATTAACGCTGTAAGCTACCTGGTCTCATAAGTCATCGCACTCAAAATATAACTTGTTTTTGAGTGACGCGGAGGTCGGGGTGTAGTGTAGTTCTTCTTTTATATTCATTCATGTATTAAATTATAAAAGACTTGTGAGATTTAAATGTATTTATTGAATGATCATAATACTAGTGTAAATATTTTTATGAGAGTTCGGCCATTCATTTTTTCTGGTACAAAGGCTCCTTCGGTCTAAAATGTGAGAACCCCTGGTCTAAGTCAATATACAGTATGTTAATGCGTTGAATAACACGCTCTGGTAGCTTTGTCAGTTCGAAGTACTTTAGTATTAATTTTAACCGAAATTGGGTGGGGTGCGAGTGAAGTCTCTATAAGCGAGGTCCTCGGTGTAATAACCCATATCTTGTGTTAAGAGACTTAAAAACTAAAACGAACTTAATTACCAGAATGGTGGCTACTAGTTATATACATTTTCTTGTATACAATGTATGGAAGCTACTATGGTTGTGCTTTTTTTCAAATGAGAATATAAGGGGCACTTTTAATATGTGTGTGTTTTGAATATAAAGTCTTAAACCAAGTCTTAAAAAGGAGCCTATGTCTACGACTCATCTTCTGTGTCTAATGTTTTAGTTATAAAGTAAATAATTTATGTTTGTATTGAAATTATTAGGGGTTATGGGGGAAGGTGCCCCTTTTACTCCACCCATTGAGTGCGCCACTGGTTCTAAGTAAACGCTTAGTGAGAGGTCATTTTATCATAGATATAATTAATTTATAAAATATGATAGTTATTAAAATGGTTTTTATGAACTTATAATGCCCCTTTTTCTCGTCAAATGAAAAAATCAAAAGTATATCCATTAGCTTTTATTTAATTAAAGGGTACTAAACTTTTAGTTCAAAACCCTTTTAAAAAGGTTTAGATTATATATATAATGTTAATAATTAATACTTTTTGAGCCAGTGTGTTAAAGAGTCTCTCATTTTATATTATTAAGTCAATATAGTAAGTATAGTATTTATCTTAAAAATGTTAAATAAAGTTTAAATGTAATTATAATTATACAAAAATGTACATTTGTTATATTTGAATATGATGTATTTTCACCGTCTAAAATATGTTTTTCAAGTAAATAGAGTAAGCTCTAGTAGTGTTGTTTTTTCATTGTATCTTCACGCCAGTCAATGCTTTCCACATTTAATAGCAATTAGAAGGTAGGTATGAGGAAGATAAAATTATGAGAAGTACCCTCGTTTGCGTGGAAAAACGGGAAACCATTTAGGAAAAATTACCTCAAGTACACCGTGTAATTGAGCAGGCGCGGTATGCACATTTTTGTCCTCGATTCATTATTTTATAGTAAAAATCTTTCTTTCAAAAATGAAGATGAAATATATATTTAAAAAAATTAGATATCACTAAACTTTACACAAAAATATACAAATCAATACATTATTTAATCTATATAAAGCAAAGGATGAAGCAAGAGAGAGGTACCCGCCAACAACTCGTGAAACTCAAAACAAATTATGTTAGTGGGTTTGAAAAAGAACCAAAGGAAAGTTGCCGGGGAACAATGAATTTTTTTATGGTTTATTTCAAGGTCGTTTGCTATTATTAGGAATGGAGGGAGGAAAGGACTGCTGCCTAAACCCACCCTTCAAAGTCTCTTGTAGAGTGTGACGGAGAAGAGAGAAAGAGAAGATTTAGCCTGTTTGCCACGTAACTCAAGTTGGCCCGCCACATTGCTGAAAAAAACCTTTTTTGTCTAATCGTTTGTGCTCTATTTGTGCTCATATGTGCCCGAACATGAACATTTTTGCTGTGAAACTGGCCAATTTAGAAAATATTTAATGTGGTGAGCCAACTTGAGCTCAAGCTAGCCCACCACATATTGAAAAACACAACATAACAAAATTAATTTAAGTCAATCCATTGTGCTCCATTTGTGCTCATATGTGCCCGAAAATGAACATTTGTGCTTTAAAATTAGAAAATCTAAAGAACAATTAATGTGGCGGGCTAACTTGAGTCTTCCTTATACCATAACCTGTAGAAAAAATTGAATTCAAGCTGGCCCGCCACATTTTTAAATACCAATGTAACAAAATTCTGTTTTCACCATTCGTTTCTTTTTCGTTTGTGCTCATATGTGCCCAAAAATGAGTATTTGTGCTCATATGTGCCCAAAAATGAGTATTTGTGCTCTATAATTAGAAAATCTAGAAAACAGTTAATGTGGTGGGCTAGCTTGAGCTCTAGTTGGATCGCCTTCATTAAATGTTATCTAAAAGGCCTAGATTCACAGCCCTAACGTTAATTTTCGGGCACATATGAGCACAAACTAAGAACAAATGAATCGTGAATACAGAATTTTGTTACATTGATATTTAAAAATGTGGCTGGCTAGCTTGAACTATATTTTTCTACAGTTTATGATATAGGGAAGGTTCAAGTTAGCCCGCCACATTAAATGCTCTCTAGATTTTCTAATTTTAAAGCACAAATGTTCATTTTCGGGCACATATGAGCACAAATGGAACACAATGGATTGACTTAAATAAATTTTGTTATGTTGTGTTTTTCAATATGTGGCGGGCTAGCTTGAACTCAAGTTGGCCCACCACATTAAATATTTTCTAAAATGGCCAGTTTAACAGCACAAATGTTCATGTTCGGGCACATATGAGCATAAATAGAGCACAAACGATTAGACAAAAAAATATTATTTTTCGGCATAGTGGCGGGCCAACTTGAGTCACGTCTGTTTGCCTCTAGGCTATAAGAGTGTCACTTTTTGGAATGGGAGAACACAAGCGATCCTAGCGGTGAAATATTTTTACCAACCAAAGCTCGTCAGATTTATCCCTCTGGCCTCTGCTGCAGCCATTGGCATTTCGGAGGTCCACTTGCTTACATCGTACGTTTTTCTTACCCTAGGAAGTTATCATCCTGTAAAGGCTACCACATTTTGTATTTTTACGTTTTATGAAGACTTAAAAAAAGACCAACGACAATTCCATAAAATCTTTTGTATTATTTTCACAAGTTGAAATAATTCCTGAGAATGCTTTGCAAATTACTAGGAGGGAAATTAGTATATAGTTTTTAACAAAGGACCTATTGTGTTAACATAGCCCATGTTGTTAATAATATCACCGTAATAAAAATAGTTACACTGTTTGAAAAAAATAACTGTACTAATTTTATATAATAATAGTTATAATAATTCTAACAATAATAATAGAGTTAAGGATCTAGTCAAAACCATAATTTAAGTTTATATATATATATATATATGACCATTGTAATATTTACTGGCAAAATTTATTTAATGCGTCACTATTATTTATATATTAATTATTAATACAATAGATAAAAAAAAATATGTTCATATATATCTCAGTAGCGCTAAACGAAAATCGGGCGTCACTTCAGACAAATTTAAAGTGGGTGGGTTGAATATTGTTTTCCACTTTCATTTTGCCTTTCGGAATAAGTTGTCAAAAGTCCCCATAATTTGAATGTACGCATATAATTTTACCGAGCGTAAACGATGCTGAGAATAGGATTTTCTTATTGTTTTTCGTTAACTTTATGACCGTGAGATATATTAACAAGGAAATAATATCGGAAATCTATATATAAAAAAGGTGATAGAGTGTTTTGTGAACTACTGATCTAGTTGTATGTAGGATATTGTCAATGTTTTTAGAAATATTGTAACTACCTTGCATCAGTTGTGCTATCTATATTCAGATGAAACAACTAACAGTACCTTTTACTTTCCGAAGATAACCGAAGGTTTTAAATTTACATTTTAGGCTAAATGACTTTAGGCCAACTGCTTTTAGGCCAAATGCCTTTTAGGCCAACTGCCTTTAGGCCAAATGCCTTTAGGCCAAACGCCTTTTAGGCCAAATGCCTTTTAGGCCAAATGCCTTTAGGCCAAACGCCTTTAGGCCAAACGCCTTTTAGGCCAAATGCCTTTTAGGCCAAATGACTTTTGGTTTCATTTTTAGGCCAAATGCCTTTAGGCCAAATGCCTTTTAGGCCAACTGCCGCGTCCCCGAAAAAATAACTTGATTTAGCATTGGAAAACGTTGTTTTGCGTTGCTTAAAGACTTTTATAACAAGATTAAGATGTATTTTACTGTTAAAATGTATATTGTATAACATTTTAAGATTTGAGAGGAAATCATGTTTAATTAATGTTTTCTGTATTGTGATTTTCCTGTATTCAAATAAGTTGTATTCATTTTTACGTATCAATTTGTTCATAACATCTGGTGACCGTGACAGTACTCAGTTGGAAAAATTAATGATATTAACAATTTGACCAGGACATTTGGTTTATATCGCAGAGCTTTTACAAAAGCAAAAACTTCACTAAAAGCATTGCTGGAGATGGAAGAAATCTATATAATCATGATCCAAGGAAATTATATGTTGCTGGAAGAAAGAGCTAACCTCGTACACAGTTTGGATCATGAGATCTTTCATCACCTCATAGAGACAGATGTGACAGAAAAAGACCTATCAATGAGGTAGAGGTAGTTGATGACTACAAACATAATTTCCTTATTTTAGCAGCTGAAGTCTCTGATGGTGTTTCTGTTCGGAAAAAAGAACATGAAAATAAGGCTCAGTCATCTATAAGTACTAACCATAATTTAAGAAGCAAATATCGCCTTCCAAAAATTGAATTCAGAAAATTCAATGGAAATGTATGTGATTGGTTGGGTTTTAGGAACCAGTTTCAGAAGATTGGCGAGGATCAGGGGTTAGATAATGCAGACAAATATGAATATCTTATCTGAGCAACTTTACCCAATTCCAAAGCCCATGATATTGTCGACAGTTTCCCGGCCACTTGAGAAAACTATTCCAAAGCCATAAAGAAACTTAAATCCCGCTTTGGCAGAGGTTTACACTAGATGATTATAATCACTCATAAATGCCAGTAGTGCTCCTGATGTCTCTACCCTGTATGATACACTGTAAACTCACGAAGGGTAACTTCAGATAAATATGCTGTGTTGTTGTTCCCTATGATAGAATCATGTTTGACTACAGATATGTTACACGCTTGGCAGAGGAGTGGTGGAGGAAAATAAAATGATCCTGAAGAATGTCTTAATAGTTTGATGAAGTTCCTGGAGAGTGAGGTAGAGGGAGAGGATAGGATCAAGATTGCTGTCAAAACTCCACCTAAAGGTACCATCACTGCTAATCCTGATAAGTCAAAAGGTAGGAAGAAAGATTCTGAAAGTTACAATGAAAATACTGTAACCCCCCCTTCATATGATTTGATAGGTTCAAATTACAATAAATAAAAGGTAGGTAAGTTACAAGAGAGTTTATTTTATTCTACAAACAACTAGCAGACATACAAGAGCGAGGCACTCTAGGAAAGTCGAGTGACTGGCCGATAAGGGCCGAAGTAAACAATAAATAAAGGGGCAAGACCCCAAGTCGTTAAGAGAAAACAGAATGATTAATACCAACGTAGTCATAATTAAATTGACCCTCGCAGAAGGCGACTAACCTAGCAGGAAAGTTAAATACAAGTAATATGTATAGGTCTACACGACCTGGCGATGCCGACACTATATTGACATAAGTATGAAGTTTTATAATAGACTGCCATTGTAAGGCGCGACAGAGAAAATGATTTACCTAAACCTAACCTGTTACAATAGATCCTAATCAAATTAGTTCAATCTAATTATTATTATTATAATGACCAATGTGCTGGGTGCACGGGCTCGCGCCCCCCGAGTTGAGTAACAATTTAAAAGAATCACAATCGTAACAAATCTTTAACATTTAGCAAGCAGAACAACTATTTTAAAATAAGTTACACGTTAAACAGAAATAATTAGCGCCCCAAGATGGCGCCATGCTAAAGTTCCAACCCGTCCGTGAGGCGGACACAACGTTAAGTACAAAGAAAAAAGCTAGCGCATAAACCATAATGGCTGACAGGCAAATCCTGCAGTCTCAGAGAAATATACCTATTAGTAGTCATGATTAATATTTAAAGTTGAGCTTAAATTTTGAACAATTTAACCCAAACATAATTTAGAAAACGTCGAACAACGACCTACGTCTAAACCTAAGACAAGTGTCTCACCTAATCGAGTGCAGAGAAATGAGTGACATCACTACACAGTCCAGCCGTTATATACTGTACAAAGTCAATCACGTGTTCACAAACGGCGGGAATCACACTGGGACGAAGGGAGAGGGGTGTACGTCGCTTCGGCAGAAGTTTCGATTATTCTCGTGATAATTTCAAATCACGCGCCGGTGGATGAGTCTTGTTTCACTCGAACACAACCGTCGGCGCATACGGGTTAGCGCATCTTGATGTTCAATTGTCCGAGTCTTGCTCTAATCGGGCCTCGAGCCACGGGCGGTCAGTAAGCCGCGTGATGTTGAGTGGAGTTGAGTGTGCGTGTTTCATGAAGTCGAGATCCAGCCCAGTCAAAGGGGACCAGATCAGGTGAGCCAGATCGTCCATGTTTGCATTATGTCTGTGACAACGTCACAATGTCCCCCCTTGGACGGAGAAGAAGGACGTCCTTAGCCTTTGGTGAAGACACGGGGAGGCGCCTTCCCCGATGTTCACCGCTGACTAGAGGGTGGGTGGCGGCTCCGGTACCCTCCGAGGCCATGTTAGGTGGCCAGATGCAGGTTCGGGAGATGACGAATAACTGGACTCCGGGGGTTGACCTCTGCTTCACACGCTCACTCCAACACACCGTCATCCCGGGTTGACAGGGAGACAGCATATGCTCGTAAGGTGGCCCGCTTTAACCACCAGGGAAGCTTCATCGCCACGCCCAGCTGGGCGATCATTGACTGCCGATGAGTGTACAGGAACAAAGGAGGGGAAGGAAAGGGCAGGGCAGAAAAGGGGGGGGTGGAAGGCCGAATAGGTGAAGTCTCTGAGAACAAAAGTTTACACGTGAACACCACATCCAATTGTAAAGTTTATCAGTTAGCGCAGCCATCCTTGAAAGTTACTGTGGCAGTTTCGTAGCACTAACATTGTCTACCAGCACGAGTCACAGAGATACCCACAACTCTGTTTAGCGACGACTTTCCACGAATGAGGAAAGGTGGGTTTGCCGCTTCACACGCACTTAGAGGTAGTCCGGTCGGTGGGGCGAACGTTCTGCACCATGTACTTTGGACCCGACACACGCTTTATTATAAACAGTCCAACACAAGTTCCTGCCCAAGGTCATACCTAGGCCCTACAGTACTACAAATTTATCCTAACAATACCAGGGGGTGGTACCCCTTCCCATATATAAATTATATATACAACAATATAGAATACCTAGAAACATGCACTTAAGAACGCAAAATTAAATCACAAAGGTACACTTAAGCAAACAGACGACACACAGCACGGGGTCAATTGACTCATTTCCCTGCAGCCTTTAGGTGGCTGACATGTGCTCTACGTGTCAAAGATGGGTCGGATACTTCTTTTAACAATACCGAAACAGGCGTAAGAAATCTTTCAATTGACCAGGGACCACTCCACTTATACGCCATCTTCGCCGAAGACTTGTCAGCAGCTGAGCTAAGAGGAAAACACTTGCACACAACAACGTCCCCAAGTTTAAATGGGACAGGGATACGCCCTCGGTTATAGGTGGCGGCAACCTTCCTTTGGGACTTCAGGAGGTTAGAAAAAGCTACCTCACATTTCTTTTCATAAGAACAATCACCTGCGTCATTAAGGAGTGGGTCAATATCCCAGTTAAACAATAATGGGTGGTTCAGGTCCCTATTGAGGAGAATAGAGGAAGGAGTGGCTTTGACTGACTCATGGAAAGCGGCGTTAAAAGCAATGTTCAAAACGTCTAAGTCCTGGTCCCAGTGGGTGTGATCCAGGTGGTGAAAGATCGTCAAGGCAACGTTTAGGTTACGATTAAACCTTTCTACATGGTTCGGCGATGGGTTGTACGGGCTAGTGGTAACGTGTCTTATCCCCCACGAAAAACACATATCTCCGAAAGCTTTAGAACGGAAACACGGTCCATTATCACTTACTATGACCCTTGGGGTCCCTAAAATCGCCCAAACACGCCTGCACAGAGCATTAACAGTCGTCCTTGCCTTCATGTTCCTTAGGGGGATGAGTATGACGAATTTAGAGAAGGCGTCCATGGCAACGAGTATAGAGGTGTTCCCTTGGGTAGAGCGGGTAAGGGGGCCGACGAAATCAACAAAAACTTTCTCCCACGGTTGCTTAGCAACATCCGCGGAGTGAAACCCTATTTTAGAATTACGCGCCGGTTTGGCCAATTGACACGGCTCACATTTGCGCACCCAATCTCTAACGTCTCTAGGCATTAAGGGCCAAAAAAATTCCTTAGAAATCTTGCGTTCGGTCTTAAGGACACCGCAATGGCCGCCAAAAAGGGAGTCGTGAAAATATTTAAGTAACATAGGCCTAAGTTTCTCTGGCACAAAATATCTTATCCTACCCTTGACACGAACTACTAAGAGGTCTTTAAAAATCTCGTAGTTCCCAATCCTCTCTCCACGCTTGATCCTGTCAACGATCTGTCTGCAACACGGATCCATCAACTGATGGTCTTTGATTGAGATAAAGGATTCGGGAATCGTATGGATAACAAATAACGAGCCATCCTCCTTACATTCTCCTACAGGTTCCTTATCCTCACACATCCTAGACAAAGCGTCAGCGACAACATTAAGCTTCCCAGCAACGTGATGGGTAGTAAACTTGAACCTGGATAGCTTCCAAACCCACCGTCCAATTTTCCCTAGTTGTTTCGGGTGATTCCACATCCAGCTGAGGGCCATGTTGTCAGTGTACAACTCAAACTGGCGAAGCTCTAGATAGTCAGCGAACTTGTCGATCCCGAAGATACAGCTGAGACATTCCTTTTCATATATGCTATACTTTCTTTCGGCAGGGCTCAAAGTTCTGCTGGCGAAAGCTACAGGTCTACTTCCCTCGGAAGTCGTTTGAGAGAGAACCGCCCCTAGCGCTACAGAGGAGGCATCAACATGTAGTTGGAAAGGCAGAGAAAAGTCAGGCATGCGTAGCACGGCTGGCGACACTAGGTGGCGCTTAAGCGCAACAAAAGCCTGCTGTTGGGCAGAACCCCAAATAAAGGTGGCACCCTTTTTCTTCAAGGAGTTAAGGGGTTGGCTAAGTCAGAGAAGTTCGGGATGAACCTAGCGTAGTAGGCGCACATACCTAGAAACCGTAATACCCCTTTTATGTTTTTTGGGGCGGGAAAATCCAAGATAGGCTTAACCCGCTCCGGGTCAACGAGCAGGTTACCCTCAGAAATGATATAGCCAAGATATGGGATAGATCTCTTCGCCCATGTGACTTTCTCCGGGTTTACAGTCAACCCAGCCTCGCGCAGGCGCCTCAACACTACCTCAACATGACGCAAATGGTCATCAAAAGATTTGCTGTAAACGCAGATATCATCAAGGTAGTTAAACACGAATTTGTATTTCAGGTCCGCCAAAATATGGTCTAAGACTCTACTCAACGCTTGCCCCCCGCAACTTATCCCTAACGGCACTCGGTTGAATTCGTAGACTTGCCAGGGGGTGATAAACGCGGTAAATTTCTTAGACGACTCTGAGAGAGCACATTGCAGAAAGCTCGCATTAAGGTCGATCAAGCTGTAATATTTGGCTCCGCCAAGATGTTGGAAGGCGGACTCTATGCTAGGCATGGGGTATGGGTCGAACACTATTTTTTTATTAAGCTTTCTATAATCGACAATCAAGCGATGCCCATGACCTTTCCTGGGAATAATGAACGCAGGACTTGCGTATGGGGATTTGGAGGGACGAATAACCTCCTTTCGTTCCAAGTCCATGATAAGATTTCTAAATATCTCGAGTTTGGGGGGTGCACAGGAGTAGGGACCAGATCTAACAGGAATGTGGTCCTGCGCCACAATGTCGTACGGCAAAATGTCGCACTTGCCCATCTGTCAGTGATGACGTCAGGGAATCGAGCTATCAAACGATCTATCGCTTCACGTTCCTCGACAATGGGGAACAACCTGCGAGGATGGTGCCCAACACAAAACAGAATAAACAAACTAGGTTCAAAACTAAAAGATATTCCTAAGCGTCTCAGGTCAAGTTTGACTCCAGTCTCGAACATGAAGTCAGTCCCTAGAATAACATCAAAGGGAAGTTCTGGCATAACAAAAAATGGACGTTTCCAGGCAAATCTTTCTATCTTAATAGAGAGCACTACTTTACAATCGACCAAGATAGTCTGCCCATTTGCCACGGCGTAAATCTTAGGACCTACCGACCTATAATCGATTTTTGTTTTACCCTCTAACTGGCGCAAGAACTCACGGCATATAAATGAGTGACTGGCTCCTGTATCTAAAAGAGCAACACAATCCCTTTGGGCTACCTGGATCTGAACTACAGGAGTAGGAGCATGTGGTTTAATACAAGTGGGCACGACCGGACCACGACTACGAGCGCGCCCTATAAGTTTCCCGATCTACACTGTCTCTGTACGTGACCCAGTCTTCTACACCGAAAACATCTCATGCGCGAGAGGTCGCGGGGCGCACGGTTGTCAGAACCCGAAGGCCTGAAGTTGTCCCTAGGAGTGTTAGCATCGCGATCGCCCGGTAGTACAGGCGCTAATGACAAGGCCGTATTCATAGGTTCGGGAGTTGAACCCGTGCGTCTGCGGTTTAATGCCGCCGGCGCATGCGCACTTAAATACTCCTGTTCGGCGAGCAGGGTGTTTTCAATCGAAGATGCTAGAGAGAAAAGTTCAAGTACCGTACAGGGCTTACATGTAAATACAAAATGTCGCCGGGTGAGGGGCGACACATTCTCAAGAATAATATCAACGATCTGACTTTCCCCCAGACCACTATTGAGAACTTGAGCTGCCTCTGTGATAGATAAAATAAAATCTCTCAACGATTCGTGGGGATATTGAAACCTGTGAATAACTTCCTTACATAACCTTTCTCTAGCCCTACTGGGTAACAGCGCTTCTAAAATGAGGTCAGTAAGTGATCTCCAAGATAAATCATTTTGAATCCCACGGGAGAACAACTGGGTTAAAAAACCAGAAGTTTTGGCCAAACACAGAATCAAAAATTCACTATCACTCGCTAACTTTAGACAATATGCTCTGTTGATCTCAACCATAAATTTAAACAGAGTAGCGTGATCTTGACCGTCGCAAACAGGGGTCCGATTCAAAATCTCCATAAGTACTTTGTTCTGACATTTAACTAGTGAAGGGGGTGGAGGAGGAGCGGTAGGCGCTAAAGGGGGTGGATTCCCATCCTCAATCCTGTCCATACCCGAGTCAGTCTCCGCCTCCCCAGTCCCGCTAATCTCCCCACATAGCTTAGATCTGAGCTCACCCACAGTAGCATTGGGAGGGAAGGAGACGCCCCTTGAAGTCAGCTCAGCTGTCAACTCGTCCCGGCTCAGGCGGTAGACAGCAGTCTTAGACGTGGTCAAAGTGGACATGGCAGTTGCAGGAGTGGTCTCCATGGTCACGGAGTCATGAAACATAAACAAACAAGAATCAGTACAATATCAATCATCCAACAATACTGCAGACAGGCGGACCCTATTTTCTCTCCTAACTATACCTAATATCCTATTAAGTGCCCCACTCAACTCTGCGAGAGCAGAGTGGCGCAGCTTCTCTCTTGTAACCCCCCCTTCATATGATTTGATAGGTTCAAATTACAATAAATAAAAGGTAGGTAAGTTACAAGAGAGTTTATTTTATTCTACAAACAACTAGCAGACATACAAGAGCGAGGCACTCTAGGAAAGTCGAGTGACTGGCCGATAAGGGCCGAAGTAAACAATAAATAAAGGGGCAAGACCCCAAGTCGTTAAGAGAAATCAGAATGATTAATACCAACGTAGTCATAATTAAATTGACCCTCGCAGAAGGCGACTAACCTAGCAGGAAAGTTAAATACAAGTAATATGTATAGGTCTACACGACCTGGCGATGCCGACACTATATTGACATAAGTATGAAGTTTTATAATAGACTGCCATTGTAAGGCGCGACAGAGAAAATGATTTACCTAAACCTAACCTGTTACAATAGATCCTAATCAAATTAGTTCAATCTAATTATTATTATTATAATGACCAATGTGCTGGGTGCACGGGCTCGCGCCCCCGAGTTGAGTAACAATTTAAAAGAATCACAATCGTAACAAATCTTTAACATTTAGCAAGCAGAACAACTATTTTAAAATAAGTTACACGTTAAACAGAAATAATTAGCGCCCCAAGATGGCGCCATGCTAAAGTTCCAACCCGTCCGTGAGGCGGACACAACGTTAAGTACAAAGAAAAAAGCTAGCGCATAAACCATAATGGCTGACAGGCAAATCCTGCAGTCTCAGAGAAATATAGCTATTAGTAGTCATGATTAATATTTAAAGTTGAAACTTAAATTTTGAACAATTTAACCCAAACATAATTTAGAAAACGTCGAACAACGACCTACGTCTAAACCTAAGACAAGTGTCTCACCTAATCGAGTGCAGAGAAATGAGTGACATCACTACACAGTCCAGCCGTTATATACTGTACAAAGTCAATCACGTGTTCACAAACGGCGGGAATCACACTGGGACGAAGGGAGAGGGGTGTACGTCGCTTCGGCAGAAGTCTCGATTATTCTCGTGATAATTTCAAATCACGCGCCGGTGGATGAGTCTTGTTTCACTCGAACACAACCGTCGGCGCATACGGGTTAGCGCATCTTGATGTTCAATTGTCCGAGTCTTGCTCTAATCGGGCCTCGAGCCACGGGCGGTCAGTAAGCCGCGTGATGTTGAGTGGAGTTGAGTGTGCGTGTTTCATGAAGTCGAGATCCAGCCCAGTCAAAGGGGACCAGATCAGGTGAGCCAGATCGTCCATGTTTGCATTATGTCTGTGACAACGTCACAATACATTACCTACAGCAGCTGTTCTTGTGGAGTATTGTCCTCTGGTAGCATTTTGAGATAGGTATCGTGTTAGTGACAACTGCTTCTTAGAAAAGAAGATGCTTTAAAGGAAAGAATCTCCCTTTTGAAGGATAAGAAAGCGTGTTTTCTTGGTTTAAAGAGAGGTAATATTTCAAAAATGTGATTTATCTGATAAAAGCCACAACAGTATAATATGTCAAGACTCAAAGCACTCAAGGGATGCTTCTAATATGAAACTTCAGTCTCAGTCTTTGATTTCCACCGAAAAGGAGAGTAGCAGTGGTTCGCCGAATGGGATTTTACAAACTTTGAAGGTTAGATTAGTTCAAAGGAGTTTGGAACCCCTTCTCTAAATTATTGTTTCTATGATGGTTCCAACCTAATTGATTTGTTCCCAGCTATCCTTCAAAGATTCAGGGAGAGTAAAATAGGAATTGTTGCAAAAATTGAAAATGCTTTTCTTCAGATAAGTATCCATGAAGAAGATAGGAACTATCTCTGTTTTATGTGGTGGAATGAAGCTGAGCATATCTATGGGATCTTCAGACATGCAAGAGTGGTATTTGGCTTAACCTCAGACTCTTCCTCTTGGAGGCAGTTTTGGAGTATCATTTGAGTAAATATTTACAAAAAACCAGTTTCAATCCCCTGTTCATTAAGAGACTTCTACAGAGCTTCTATGTAGACAACATTGTCACGAGCATTGACAGTGAATTAGAAGTATATCAGTTTATCCAGCAATCTAGTGAGGTCTTATCTAAAGGCAGATTTAATTTGATAGGATGAAAATTCACACAAGATGAGGGAAAATCTACACCTCTTTATTCTGTCTTAGGATTGTTGTG
>JBCFYV010000001.1:62534620-62788505 GCA_039000515.1 Timema cristinae
TGTACTTTCTATTACCGCAAATAGGCTTATCAAATAACATATATCAAGAGAGTGATAAAATGTGATAGTGAAAATGAGAGTGTAAGTGTTTGAGTTTGTGATTGTGTAAGTGTGTGGGTCATTGTGATAATGAGAGTGTGAGTGTGAGGTGTGAACGATGGATAGTGAGAGTATGTGTATATGTTTGAGAGAGAAATATTGGGAAAAGAGAAAAAGAGTGTGTCTGTGAGGTTAGAGAATGTGTGGGAGAGAGAGTGAAAGAAAGTGTGTGAGAGAGCTATGATATGTTTGGGATAGTATGTAATAGTGTGTGTGAGAAAGAGAGAGTGTAAAATTTGGGAGGGATATTGTGTGAAAGAGAGAGAAAATGTAAGGGCATGTGAGAGAGAGTTTGAGAGAAAAAATTAGAGGAAGAGATTAATTTAGAGAGAAAGTGTGTGTTCGGGAGAGAGAGAAATTGAAAAAGCATGTTTGAAAGAGGGAAATAGAGAGAGTGGACTTGAGGGAGAGTGAAATTGAGAGAGAGTTTGAGATAGTGAGATTAAGATGAGAAAGTGTTTGAGACAGAGAGTGAGAGAGAAAGAGTTTTAGAGAGAGAGAAAGCTCAAGAGATAAAAAATTTGAGAGAGAGCATTTGAGAAAGAGAGAGTGGTTGAGCGAGAGAGCATTTGAGAGAAAAGAGAGCATAAGAGAAAGAGAGAGTTGTTGAGGTAGAGAGCGTTTTAGACAGAGCTTAAGAGAGAGACTATAATAAAGATAATAATGTGAGAGAAATTGTGTGATAAAGAGTGTATGTGAGGGTAGAGTGTGTGGGTGAGAGAGAAATAAAGTGTGAGAGAAAGAATGAGAAAAGATTATATTATAGAGTGTTTTATAGTGTATGTGTGTGTCTATGTGTCCGTGTGTAAGTGTAGAGAGTTCGTGAGAGCGTGAGAGTGTCAGCTAGAGAGAGAGAATGTCAAAATATAGATGTGTTACTCAAATATTATGATACTTTGAAATATCATTCCCTCAAAATCATCAACAAGTTAACATAATTGAACTTACCATACTTGTAATAATGTGAAAAGATAGATGGGGTACACAAAACGTTAATTTTAAACATAATTTCTTCAAAATTAAGGTGACCTGGTGGTCTAGGGTAAGGTGTCGGACTTCTATGCTGGCGGCCGGGTTCAATCCTCGGTCCCGGCACAGATTTATCTGATTTCCAAACCCTTCCTTCACCTCTGACAAGACATCTTGTGAATGTGGGGAATGCCAGGCCGCCACCGTGGTTCGGCTCTCACGTTAAACTGTAGGTCCTCCATTTCATCTCACAATCACCCTACCATTACACATTAGCGTAAGTGCGTATAACCCGAACGGGTAGTAAGACGCGGTGCTAATAATAATAATAATAATTCAAAATTAAGCGATAAAATGAAAACATAGATTAACTCATGTATTTGTATTGTGTTACTATTTTCTAAAATTAACATCAAAACCCTTTATTTGAAAAGAATGAACACCAAAACTCATACTTAGATAGTTAAAATGGCTATTTGTTTTAACATTATTCAAGATCATTTTATTGTTTTTAAGCTTATACATTATAATACATACCAAAACATATTTAAACATCATTTTATCATGTGTGAAACAAAACATAGACAGTATTTTCATGAATTTAACAACTTAACTCTTTAATTTTTGAATTATTTTCAATATTATTGATTTAAATGTGAATAACGATACTATTTCTATAAAAAGTAAATGATTCGCCAGTTTAAGCATCTCGACTTAGATGTGTTATGTATGACCAAATGAGTAAATTGTGATGTGTTCGGATCAACAAATAAAGATTGAGCTATATTTTTTTTTTCCAAAGAGATATATTTTATTTAGAGATTTACAGCCATGCAGCAAATAACTGTTTCCATGGTGACTAAACAAAGAATAAAAAATTGAAAATTTTCTGTGAAATTCAGGTTTGCGTCGAATACTACTATTGTTCCTGACATCTTGGACTCCTAACCATTGAAATGAGTGGTCATTTGTTAAAAATTTTAGTCATTTCCTCGTAATGTCTATTACCGGAAAAGGGCTTATATTATATGTAAAGATTGGCATTTGGGTTTGGTAAAAATAGATTTTAATATAAATTGACCTACATATTTGCAATGATAAATCATTTCATACCTCAAAGAATTACAGAGATATGATAAAAAGTTAGAATTTACGCATCAGACCAGAACACTTAAATTCATTTTGATGAAAAATTGAGAGTATCTATTTTGTTTGTAATATTAATCAATCCTTAGAAATTAAATTTAATCCAAATCGTTATAGCCAAATTTGAAAAACATCAATTTTTATCTCTTTTCGCCCTTAATTTTAGGGTTCAATATCCATTTCCAAAACCCCTCTGGGCAAATCTATGAAAAACCTAGATATCAAGCTCTAGCCATATTGGTAAAACAAATTAGGCTCTACTCCGAGGTACAGACAGACAGACAGACAGACAGACTAACACTCAGAGAGAAGAGCAAAAAACACTTTTTTGGATTTGGGGGATCACGAAACGTCAAAATTCATCAAAATCTCGAGTTAGCAACCTGTAAGATATCTGGGAAATATTATTCTAAATGGCATCTAATTTGATAAGAGTTTATAGGCGAAGACCACTTCAAATAGCTTTTATATAACTTTAAGAGGCATCCATTCATCAGAATTGTCAAGAAAATACCATTCCAATTAGCTTACAGAACAAGCTCTTTTTCCTAGGGGAAAGCAGGGGATCTGCTAGAAAACTTTACAATACTTGTAGCCAATAAGGGTTTTATAAGTTTATATATGTAAATATGGACAAGGGGGTTCATCAAAATCCAACATGGTGCATCCGGACCCCCATCATCTTCTACGACATTACTCTAGAGATATCAAATTTAAAATAAAAATTCAGACAAATAATTTCTAGAGACACCCAATCATTAAAATTGTCAGGAGAAGACTATTTAAAATAGCTCCTGAGGACATTCAACTGAAATTTCAAATAAACCCTGGAATGGACCACTCCAAATAGCTTTTAGAGAAATCTAGTTTTCAAGCTGTTTGCTCCAGAGAGTCACTTAAAATAAATTCTAGAAAAGTATTGTTAAAAAAAATCAGATGAGGGCCACTCCACATATCTTCCAAGAATATCAATTTTCAAACATTTTCCAAGGAAGGGTCCCCAGTCACCCTGAGTTGGTGATTTTCATTGGCTCATGAATATCTCACCGCTACTGAGCTTTAGCAATCTATTGCTACAATAAAAGCTAGTTTACATGTTTCCCTGAACATTTCCAGTGGAGGCAGTGGTACTGAACTGAGAATGTATTCTTTAGTTTAAGTCTATCCAGACTTTTACAAATATTGTAATGTGAGTGGTAAATACTTTGTAATTCGTGGCTGTTTAAAATTGAGTCCCAATACCACATTAATCATACACATAATTGATAATTTTATTATTTGATTGGTTGCTACAGGTATGTTTTGTGCCTTGACACTGTGTGAGCTGGAGCCATGTTTGTTCGGCCAGTGTCAGCTGACAGCTACGAGCTACACGTGCAACTGCCAAGCAGGCTACATCGGTACAACATGTGACCAAAAACAACGACCCTGCGCCGATAATCCTTGTGAAGGGAGAGGAGAGTGTGTCGATAAGACTGACAATACTTTTCTTTGTCGCTGTCATGCTTGGTGGGAGGGTAAGTTTAGCTATACTTTGTACAGACCAAAACAATTTTGTAAATAAGTGGTTGGAAGTAAACATAAGTAAGCTACCATTTCATTTTAACAAATTAAAGTAGTTTGTACATGCCTTCGGTAATGAAGATATTATATAAAATGACACAGTTTTTATTAAATTACTGATTGTTTTTTGTGAGATTTTACATGTCCAAGTTCTGTTTGCTGTGTAGATTTGTGTTACTACTCTGTAGATTCATACGCACAAGCAGCTTGTATCTGACCTACCCCTTGCCTCTTTGACCCCTTGTCACCAGTGTCAAAACTAACTAATGGAAAAACTCCTGGTGACTTGATGTTCTTAAGGCTGGCTTCTTATTGGGTAGAGGGAGCCAGCACGTCACATTCCTTTGGTAAATTCAATGGAGTGATATTTGAAATAAAAATAAGTTTGAAGGTACAATATATTGAAATTACTTCTGAAAAGCAGTGTGACTCTCCATGAATGTAATATTAAAAGGATATTTTACATATGGTATTTTAAAGAAAAATAAACTTAATCCATGACTTATTTTTAATATCAGAGAGGAGTCCAAAACAGTATCATTACAAGTTTACCAGAGATATATCAATCAAATTCAAATATATATTTAGAGAAAATCAAATAAACTATTTTTACCCTTCTAGAATTTTAACTTTGATCAAATATAGGATGTATTTTTTTGTTTGTTTTCTTACTACACATCCTACTACCTGGTCAAAGTTATATGCATTATAGGGTATATTCATAACTGTAAATAGGTGTAGATGTGTTTATGTCAATGTTGTTTAGACATTATTGAATCGATCATTTCAAAAAGTATTTATGCCTATTTTCCTTTTTTAGCAATAGTGATTAATTTTTAACTCTCGAATTAGACTATAAAATGCATCCTAGGTCAAGATTTCACTTTCAAGAGATATCACATTTCTTGGCATCTAGTAACGTAGCTAATGGGGGTGGCCCTCCTCGGTTGGCACTTTTTAGTGGGCAGAACTTTTGGTCTAATGTAAAAAAAATTAAGTTTTTTTTTGGCCAAGGTAGTACAAGACGTCAGACGCAATTTTATTATTCACTACTCTTTACTACTAGTATTTACTTCTATTTACTACTAAAGAAATAAAATGCAAATACATAACATAACACTTAAACTTCCTTAACATACTGTAATTCAACTTCTTAGAAATAAAACAATAAAACTTAACTTTGATTTCTTAAATTTATGTACATAATATTTTTCTAAAGTGCATTTTAAAGCTCGTTAAAAGGGAAATATAATGTTATAATGTTAGTTAGCATTTCTATAGTAACTTTTTTTAAAAAAAAGCGAGGAAAATGTATTTTCACGGCACTAAGTGAATCATCAATGGGAAATGCCAGAGCCATGAGCTTAGTACTTTCGTCCAACCCTGCTACCTTCATATCTTTACTGGCATCTATTCTTAGAAGACGAGCGGTAACGAGTTTTGATGGTCTTTGGTTCACTTCTAGCTGATTATTGATAAGATGAAGACGTCTCATTGTTAGTATTTGATCTCATTAGTTGCGTGTAATACTTTTCTGATATTAACATCACTATTTTTTTTTTTTTTTTAGGTTTATTTAGGGGGTCAGGTTGGTCTAATCTAAAGGAAGGTTCCTCTTAACCCCAAATAATCACTATCTCCCCCCCCCCCCCTCCCTCGACAAATACCCATCACTCTCCCTTGCAACCATTGCAAGTACACATTGAGATTGTGTTAGAACACGACTCACATAACTCAAACAAGCATACCATGGTATTCATATACTATATAATATAGAATATTTTCAAGCCATTCAGTGTAAGTATCAGTCACACAATCTGGGATAACGCCTGTGAGTAGATTTTTCAAGGGAGGGGGGTGGATCTGAACCCCTGGATACCTCGCTAAATTACCTCAGTTCATGAAACTACTACTACTACTGTATTTGAAGCAGTTTTAGAATTAAAATCATCATTAAATTGTGATTCTTCAACTTCAAACAGTGAAGAGTGTATCATACAAAACATTTCGGCTGTCGACTTAAAAGATGTTGGTCTGTGGCCAAGTAAGGCTAACGATAGCACACTAATCTTACTAGAATGGCAAGGTGTGTTGGTGGTTCAACATATAGATTCTGATTTTGGTGAAGTGATTCGTTAGGGTGCGTAAATCAAAGGATGAAACAGAAAACTTACACACAAGTGGTATTTCTAACTCTGCCAAGTAATTAAAAAAAAGGTTGAGATCGTGTTTGGTGTACTTTCCTCAAGGTCGTAGCCAGGGGAGGTTTTGTGGCTTCAAACCCCCCGAAATTTTATGAACAAAATATGTATGGCTTTATTTATGGTTCAAACAATATCAAAATTAAGATACAAGTACAAATTAGGGAGCTGTTTAACCATAAAAAGCACTTTAGAGAGCTTATAGAGGTGTTTAATATTTAGAATTTTCCTAGCCTTTGGCAGTTATGGTGTTATGTTGCCAAAAAAACCTTCAGGTAGCTTCTAGAGTTGTTTAATATCGAGAATTTTTTCTAGCCTCCGGCAGTTAGGGGGTTATGTTTCCATAATACACACTTCATATAGCTTCTATAACTGGTATCATTGTTAAGTTTTTCTAGCTTTTGGTAATTGGGGAATGTGCCCACCAAACACCAAGCCCCCCTCCCCTCCTAAAAAAAATATTGGCTGGATACAACCTTAACTTTCCTTCAAAGGAACCTCTTTACTGATTTTGTTGCAAACTATTTTTAGACAGAAGTCATTCAAATTTTAATTCTGTAGATGTATTCAACCTGTGGTGGAAACTTAGTGTAAGATATCCGAGCATGAATCCAATGTAAACCACGTTATGGTTTTCACACAGTGAAAGTAGTTGGAAATTAGAATCTTATGTGGAGCAACAAATTATAAAAAGGAACAAAAAGAAGTTAAAAACGAAGTGAAAAGGAGGATGGAGATACTTTCAAGATTGTTGGATATCATTAGATTCCTAGCTAAACAGAATTTGACCTTCAAGATGGAATTTAATATGATACTGTTGCTGAATCTGAATCAACAGGAAATAGAGGATTTTTCTTATAGTTAGTTCATTTGTTGGCGAAATATGATCCAGTGTTAAGTGAACACATTTTAAGAATCAAAGTTATCACGAAGGTAAAAGAAGCCAAGTACTTTTCTATGATATTCACCAGCACTCGCTGATATTTCCCATAAGGATCAAACAAGACTAGTTTTGGGCTACATGATGAGTGATGGAAATAAATTGAAGGTAGTAGAATCATTTGTTTATTTCATTGCAATAAAAGGTATAACCACCAAGAATATTTCAATTATGAGTTTGCAAAAATTATAAAATGACACAATTGATATTCAAAATGATTGTAGAAGACATATGATAATCCTGCTGTGGTGGTTGGTCAACATACTGGCGTTCAAAGACGCATCAAGGGACTTAATAAAAAATCAGAATTTGTTGCATGTACAAATCACATGCTGAATTTGGTGGGTATACATGCAGCTTCTGTTGATCTGCAATTTATTAGTTTTTTTTGTTTAACTTTGAAGCAGCTGCTCACGCTTTTTTTTTCCTCAACTTGTTGTGGGGATGTTCTGACCTCAGTCACTTGTTGAAGTGTTAAGCATGTAGTAGAAACTCGATACAGTGCAAGAAGAGAAGCTGTGAGTTTTATTAAAAAAATCGAAATTCTTAATTGTTTTAGAACAGTAACTGGTTAGGAAGAGAATACAGTTTCAGGTCAAACGCTTTTCCCTTTTGTGCTTACTTGGCCTATGGGAATCTGTCCTTCTAGAAATTAACAACACACATGCAAATAAACAAAAGGAATGAACGTACAACACAGTGATATAAAACTGGAGGTTTTAAAAGTATTTAACTAAAAATAGGAACAAACTAGTTAACAAATCAATAACCTATGCCAATGAAATTTGTGATGGTCATGGGATTGGCATATGAAAATGAGTTGAGGATAGAAATGTTTTCTTTGCTGGACAGAGTGATCCAATAAATTACTCTCAGATTTCAACAGCTTCATGTTCTTGCTGAGAAATATGCCTTCTCATTCCATCAAATCTGTTGAATGGTAAATACGAGTGTCAATGATTACAGTGACATTGATAATAAGAGTTCCTCGTTGAGAGAAAAATACTTCAGAGTTATATTGTGGTTGCTACTACACAGGACGAAATAATAGCATTGAAGGAAGGCCCCCTTGAACTTTTGCAGATTATTCAAAAATATAGTCTTGGAACTCAGTTAAAAATATTGTTATTGTACTAAGAATTTTCCTCACAGTTTGTGTTAGTGCTGCTACTTGTGAACGCAGTTTTTATAAATTAAAATTAATAAAAATTACTTAAGATCTACAATGAGTATCTTGTGGTTAAGAAATCTTGCCATACTGTCTATAAAACAGCAACTGACAGAAGAAATGAACCTCAACAATATCATAGACAATTTTGACAGAAAACAAGAAAAATAAACATTTTAAAGTGTTGGAATTAAATTGGTAACTACAGAAATAAACATGGTGTACTTTTTTCCCTATACGTAATTTTGACTTTTTGTAGAAGTGTGATGTCTAGTGAGGACAGCATAAACTGTAGTTACACCACTGGTGTCCTCACATATATTCATTTAGTTGGTCAACGAGCTTTTATTTTAAAATACCTATTAACAAATCAAATAATAGGTAGGACATTAGACTAATTCAAAATTAAGCTAGTCCTTAAGTTGCACACTGGTATGAAAATCTTTGCATTCCCAACCTTAGACTATTCGACCACCAATGTGAGCTGTGGGGTATTAATTTATATTTTTACCCGCCTCGGTGGCGTAGTTGGCTAACACGCTTAGCGTGTTGAGCTTCGACTGCTGAGGACGGGGACATCGAGGTTCGAATCTCAGTCGGGTGAACTGGGGGGAGGGGGGGGGGGTCCTTAAATGGTTTTCCACTCTCCCTCCACGCAAGTGCTGGTTCACTTCCTCTAATTCAACCTTCCAAATTCCTAAATACATTAACGTAATTAGTATTAAAGGTATAACCCGAAAGGGTAGTTAAGAACGCGGTGCTAAATATTAATTTATTAATTTATATTTTGAGCCGACTAAACAGAATTTGTCATGGATTTGTTCTTGGAATGAACATGAAAGGAGTTTTTGTGAATTGTTCATATGTGTTAAAGAAAGTTGAAGGTTAGCTGCATTTAAACTGTATTCTTTTGCTAGTGTGTTACATTGTTAGGTAATAACGTTACCCAACTCTCAACATGAAGGTAGGTGCCATTTTACTATTAGACGCTTCACTCATCAAACCTTCACAACCAGCCGGCACATACAGCCTAGCGAACTATTTATTGAAATGCTAGAATGCCAGGACAGACTTGGCTCTCTAATAACTTGCATATATAATCTAACTTAAATAAAAAATACAAGGAAAGAGTTTGAAAACGATTTAATAAACATATTATTCTTGAGAAATGCTGGAAAATATCATTGTGGAGAAAACATAATCGATTGAACTTCTAAAAGAAAACTCTGGACTAATAGATCAGATAACCGTGTGGCATTTTCTCAGAAATAAGACAAAATGAAATATTCTACGTTTTATAATAGACAGAAAAACAAAGTAAATGTTATATTCTAGGAAATATCGTAAATATTTTACTGTCTACTGTAATGTTACTTACATCGATGGTCACGCGAACAAAATGTTATGAACATCTTCTCCAGTGTTTCAGTGATAGGTGAACCGGATTTGAATCCTGGCTGGGTATATTGAAGGATTTTTTTCCCTCAATGGCTTACAACCTTCCTTCCAAGACAATATAAGAAGAAACTTTCTTGTTCATATCTGTTTCTTCTTCACACCACAATAATTATATTAGGCATAGAGCATGGAAGCGTAGTATGATGTGGTGAAATAATATTATTAATTATATAAAAAATATATTACAACATATAATATAATTTAAACTATATATGTGATTTATATAATATATTATAATGTTTTATTATTTAGATTATAAAATATAATATATTATATTTACTACCATATATAAATATTATTTTATATGTATTATATAATATATTTTGTATATTGCAAAATATATTATAAATATTAAATATATCAAACAATACATTATATATATAATTTATTTAAAATATATATTTGATATATATAAAAATATAGCTATGTTACAGTTAAAGTTGAAGATTCAGTGAATATTGACAGTTACTAGGGAGAGTCGACATTCACTGGACCTTTTAGTGAGAGTAGAATATTGAGATTGAAATAATATAAATCTTCCAACTGTAACTAGTCATTGTCGAGAAACTCTAGAAAATATCATATATTTCAGCCTTAAGTCAGGGAAAGTTTATCAAAATAATATAGGTGTAAGTGACCATTATATTCAATACTAAGTTATGAATAAACATAATTATAAAAACAAATATTCATTGACACAAAGGTAAACTCATTTACAGTTAAATTTGAAAATTACACTTTATTAATATTAACAAGGTAAAATGGTGTGAGTAATATTAATCTTCAAATTTAAGTAATTTATTTAAACTTCCAATTTAAGTAATGTTTAAAGTTTTTATTATTGAAAATTTTTATTATTTAATTTAAAAATGTTGATTTATTACAACATGGTAATGCATTATGACACTTTGAATTACAAAGTACATTAATTTTCTTACAAGCTCATATTCTTTTTGGCACTTGGTTTGGCACACACACTTGAAGAAGCCTTGCCCACTTCCGGTTGATTGTGCTCTTTTGTACGATACTTAAAGCCACCGTGGCATTTAATTTTCATTGGGAGTGTAAACTGGACAAGCACTGAATGTTGACCGAAATAAGCACAATTTATTTGCAAGCTTTACTCGCGAATGCATTTAAACTAAAGGGGGTGGAAGATGACAAATCAACACAGGCTAAACATGAACACATGTAACTTATGTATGTATGTATGTATGTATGTATGTATGTGTATCTTAGCTTACTACTACCCTACAGGGTGATAAAGGGTATACGCAAGTAATCAACTTGTGATAAACTTATTGTTATTTGACAGGTCATCGATGTGAGCACCGCATGCGTCATATTCCGTTCAAGCCACTGTCTGAGCGGATGCTTCAGGAACCGTTTTGGCTAGGGCTGATCACTGTGACCGTAGTTCTGGGTATCATTGGTCTTGTCTGGTGTGCCAAGAGACATTTCCCTGAGAAGCTTGAGAAACTGCTTGCAGAGGAGGCTGACCGAAATAGACCAAGTAAGCAGGTGTCATGTATTTCATTAATGTTACTTTAGGATAATCGGGATACTTGATAGTAAATACGACTTTACAATATATATGTTCATATTAGTATAGTGTCCATACACAGATTATTGTCATGTTGATCATATGACATAACAATAATAATTAATAATTGAGGGCAAACTATTGCCCTGAGAGACACACAGCCCTCACAGTTGCGGAAAAAGAAAACTGACGTTAACTATAGTATTCTGCAACAATGAAAATGATGAAAAGCTAACTATGTATGAATTTTCCTCGTATGTTTGTCTCAAAGAGTCTGCACAAACTTCAACATAGACATCAGGGAGAAGGCATGACTAAACAAAACAAAAAAATATATCTTTAATAGTCGATATTAATTTTTGAGAACAAAAGAAAATAATAAACATAGTCAATATTTAGAATGAAAGATGAAAACCTATCTAGTAATTCTTACTTTTTACTTATATATAGCCTATATTGTATGGAATAAAGTAACCATCATTTATTAACATATACATTTCCCATGATAGGACACTATTGGCACTCTAATGTATTTAAAAAAAAAAGATAGTTTCCATTAAGCTGATGATTGCCACTAAGCTACATTAATATATCTCCTATCACAATAAACATTTAAATTTAAATAGTTTCAAATATTACAGTGAGAATTTGTCCTACAAAAAACTAAATAGCTGAACCATGTGAATCATATCTCACTGTAGCAACATTATTATTTACGAATACGAATACCAACCTCCTCGTCATTGGCAAACCAGACTAAATAAGATTGGCATTTAGATTGCATGCCTTATGGTGCGGATAAAAGTGTAAATAAATGCAAATATCCGTGGATAGTTAGTAAGATGCAGTGTAAAATCAAATTCAAGATTATGTGTAAGTACATAATTAAAACCACAAAACAATAACAACTATTCTGAATTTGAAAAAATTAGATTGCTAGTTTTTCTAAATAGCTTACCTTAAATAATATAATATATTATGGTAAAACAAATGTTTAGTTTCAAACCATACATGTAAATAATTTCTTCATTCACATCTTCCAGAAATGATTTTAGTAAGTCATAAGAACAAATACAAAGACAGGTTTTCAAAAGTTGTATTTTGAAAAAAATAAAAATTTACGGAAAATAAGTTTTCATAATAATTTTAAATATGAATGCATAAATAATCAAATGTGAAGGAATGCTGCCTCGGAATGATTTAACAAATGCTATTAGATGTAATCCTTGTTGTATTTATGAAATTTAATACGAAATCAAAGTATACTGGTATCAATTTAATTTCTAAATAACAAGATTATGTTTCAAACAAACCCTTGTTTAACATTATAATTTTACTGAATCAAATTTTAATATCGAGTTAAGTATTTGATTATCACAGCACATGCATAAGTATATACCACAGATATAAGCTGGGTACATTCCTTGAACTTTCACAAAAAAAAAAAAATAATTAGAAAGGTAATGTTTAAAATAATATATTACACAAAAGTACACCTGGACCAGAGATTGAACCCCATACCTTTAGAAATGTCAGATAAAACAAACATATACATTTTTTCCTCAAGCTTACTTTATCAAACATAGCTCAATACTATAAAAAAAACATTATTTGTGATTGTAAATTTTTGTGTACAGGTAGTACTATATAATATTTATGACCTTTGTAAAGTTTATCATGATAATATGATGTAATACTTATTTGTAAAAAAAACATACTAATTTGATCATAATAGGTTCAACAATAGTAATAAAAATATGCATACAAATTAAATTTACCAATGTTCATAAATATTAAAATAATTCAAAGTAACATTATTTTGGTAATAAACTGCATAACTATGGACTTGTAAATACATTTATTAATTTGAATGTCATAATTTACCATCTTATTTATTAAATGTGAATATTTTTTATGCCTTTACGATTCCTTCCATATTAATATACCTTCTTCTAGCAATCCTTTGTATTCGATACTTATGTTAATTATATGGCTCATCAAAATAATATTTGTTCCTCAGGTAATCTCTTAGGAATATAATTAAAACTATTTACTGAATAAGCTACACAAACAATATAGTGTCATGTAAAATATTAATACTCAATAAATTTATATTTTCATATAATTTATGTTCAGCCTAGTGGTTAGCTAAAAAAACAATTTATTTTACCTAAACAGGTAATATTTAAAAAAAATGTTTCCAACAATAAATACAGAAAATAATCTTATCTCAACAAAACCTATGTTTCGTGGTGAAGTACAAGGAACCTGTATGTCTTCAGTCTTGTGACGTCACAGCAGTCAGGCCTTCTCTTTAGTTGGTGTTGCTTACCTCCCCCTAACCCCCTTCATTGACCAAAACTTTTTAAACAATGGAGTGTGTTGGACCCAAACATACAATGCCAGTGCTTCTACAGTGACCAAACATAAGTGACATGCAGTCTTAGAAATGCATTTGTAAATTAATGATTACATATTTTGTGACCAGCTTTTGTGGTCACAATTCTTTAGGATTAACTTTTTCGTTAGAATGAACTGCAAATAACTGGGATATTGGTGTTTGAATCCCAATCGCATGTTCGGAGGGTGGTTTTTCATAAAATGCTTATAGTTTTCGTTCAACACAAATACGGGTACATTTCCCAAAAATGTTACATTCCTCATTCTTAATCCATTAGTGTAAATATGTGGATAGCTGTAAATGGAAGAAGTAAGAGAGAGTGCTCAAACTTTGTAAGTAATTAAAATTAAATACTTATGTTGTAAAGGTTGCACTTATTTTTATATTCTATTGCCAAATTAATACAAACAATACATACAAGTGTTATGCTACTTTATATAAAAAAAAACACTGTTAAATGCATAGAAAATACAATGAGAAGAGTTTCATAAGAATATATTTAATTATCGGTAATGCCTTATATTAAACACTGGAATGCTTATATTAAGCATTATTTTATACAGATTATAGTCAAATAAAGTCTGAAAATTAAGCTAATCTTCCAGTTACACTCTTCCAACACCTGTTTGTATGGAAAATTTATTATCTCCTAATTCTAGTAAAGGGGAATAGAAATCAATATATAGTTATGTATTGCACCTAAAGCTCTTTCGTTTTAAGACTATTTTACTATAATAGAACAATAGTTTCATACAAGCAATAATTGCAGTTTTTCTTACAAAATAGATATTTATATCACAATAAAATAGAGTTTAGTAAAGTGAGTAAAATTGATGACAATACAAAGTATTTGAGAAAATACTCTTTAACTATTCCCAAATATTGTTTTAATCACAATTATATATATTAAGTGTTTTGTATGAAAACTATCTACTAAAATATATAAAAATATGTTATGTTAATAATCCATTTTGTTAACTGGAAGCCGGCCTTTTCTAGCATCACGATCATTTCTTGCTGCGAGCGTTTTGCCATTGCTAGGGACTTGACTGATATCACCACATCACTCATGTAGGTTACTGTATGCAATGCAGTGGAAGCAGCAAGAAATGCCCCTACATCATCCTCACAAAGCTGATGGAGGGTAGGCAATGCCAAAACGGTTGCATTTTAAACTCCATATGTCACAGTTGGCAGGGTGAATTCCCTTAAGGTGTCCTCTGGATCCTCTCTCGAAAAAAATATCTGGTACCGGTGATACTTCTTGCAGACAAGTATCTTTCTGTACATTTGTCTGATGTCAGTAATAAGCACCACTTTGTGTTTACGTAATTTTGAAACATATTCACAATTTCCTGCTGCAATGTGTGACTGCTAAGCAGAACTTGAGTTAAGGCGACGCCTTTGTTGATTTTATCGCTGGTCGAAAACAATCCAAAATTTGGCTATCTCCCCCTCCTCACCCTGCCAAAGTATGTAGTGGTGAGGAATGTATTAGTGTTCTTCTCCTGGTGGAGTCGAAGCGGTAGCATTTGCTCCTTTTGCAGGTAATCCTTCATAAAGGCCACATATTTCAATTTTAAGGCTGGGGCTTTCTCTAGGTGCCTCTCAAACACCAAAACACGCCTTAGAGCTGGTTGTTGGTTGTCTCCCAGCTCTTTTTGATCAATTAGGAAGTTCAACTTCATATCATCCCAACTGGCATCTCTTCAGCGTAGAGTGGTAATGCTTCTCGCGTTCCCTATCGCGGGAGACAGTTGAATCACCTGTGGCGGTTCTTCTAACAACCAAAACGGTTGGAGCAGAAATGTAGGTTATGTTCCATCACAGTACAAAAGGTTTTCAATTCACTTGCAACTCACCATGACTTACCTAGTAGGCAGTAGCCCCAATGGTCTAAATGGGGGATGGCATTTTAGGAGGCCCATGTACCTTCCATCCCATTACCACTCAGCTCCTAGTAGTGTATCAATCGGTCTTGCACCGTCCCCCCTGACCTGAGAATTTTAAACCAGAAAGGTGAACGCCATGATGCGAGTTGGCGTGGCATTTGCTGGGAGTGGGCAATGGCGTTCACTACCAGTGCATCTACCTCTTAGGTTAATGTCTCTGCAGGCTGAAATTCGCAATAGCCCAAAGGTGTGCTTCACAAGCCAAACAATTGCACTGAATTCACCTTACTCAGTTTAAGTGCAAGCCACTGTAAACAAGATGATATTATGAGGGACTCTTGGCTTGCACTGTCTAAAAGAAACCTCACTGGTTCATATCTACCACAGATCTCATAATAGACGTTCTACTGATGCCACCAAATTGAGGTTGAATCTTGACCTTCAGCTCTCTCATTGCTACTGGCACTATTTTTCTTCATAGACTGTTGCAACCCATCGTCTGAATTGGCAGATGTAACAACTTATGTTGGTGGCCATTACAGTGGGATCATAATAAGTTGGTCAAACAATCCTTCGAAAAATGCCCCCTTGCCAAACATAGCAAACATAACCTCCTATCCTTTGCAATCCTAAACCATAGTGATAGCTTCATGCCTTTAAATTTCTTGCATTGGGAGACTTAATAGTTGTTTTTGCAGAGAACGCAACTTCTATAGGAGACAGTGTTTGCACCCACAACAAATGCTGACGAAATCTTTGTACACACAGGCTTTCGTAGTTTGGCGGCGTTCTTTGACCCCGAGAGCGATGTGTTTAACTGATTCCCCAGTTGGTTGCTTCGAGAAAATCTCCTCGCTAACTATAAAATTCTTAAAGCTAGCCAAAGATGGCAGGGTCCCTTCCTTCAGTTTCAGCTGCCAACCTTCCCTAAGCTCTGGGGCTAGCTTTTCTCATAGGATGAACAACATGGGGACTGCCCAATTTTCTACAACATGGCCTAGCGGAAGAAAGGTGGCCGAATATTATTTTAATAGGGTTACAAATGAGAGGTTATAGCCAGTTTCTTTATATAACTGTGGTAACTCTAAGATGGTTTGTAGATACAGGTCAGATAAACGCTGTGGATCATGTTACCGGTTTTTTACTAGCTTTACAATCCTGTGGATACGCAGCTGCCAACAATGGTACCGCCGAGACAGTTGACAAAGCTTTCTCCTGCTAAAGCTGATCTCAGATTCATATGTTTCTAAATGCCATATAACTAATTTATCTAATGAATGGTTGTATCAAATAAATCAGAGAAGTGTTGACATTCCCTCGATTCGCCACTAAACTTCATTATAGCCATTTTGGGCAAGGTAATTCCCACAAGAAGAGAGCCGCTGGCATCTCATCCTGCCCCAGGCTGGTTTGATGAGGCCTGACTTACTCCTTGTGGGAATACTACTGCACAAATAGCTTGTACATTATAGAAACACGCATCAAATTTTTATATTTCAGCTTGATAATCTATTTGTATTTTAGGTGTTTGCTTAGCTGTCAGTGGCACTTATTTGGTTATAATTTTGTTGGACTCAGTTTGCCTCTGTTCAATGTGATCATTCATCACCTGCAATAAACATTTATCCTTATTATTACTACGGTTTAGTTTCACTCACTGAGCCACCTCATCGGCTTTGATAATTTTAGCCATTAAAGCTTCAAATTGAAAGGTATGATTCTCAAAGATGCTCATATTTGATTTAAATTCCTCAATTTATTTAGATAAACTGGCAAGCATATACCAACAGGTAGGCAATAATAACAGAGGAACCTATGGCATTTCTAATTCACAAATAACACTTAACCATTAAAGTAGTTAATTGCCCAGTTACAAACAATTCAAAAATGGAAGAATGTAAGCTTGAAAGATTAAATTTCCACTAAAAAGATATTTTATACAAACATTTGCAGCTATGAAATTAATAAATTTAATCAATACACCATTCATATCTAAAATGTAACTAGCAACGAAACCAAATGTTCTGTAATGGTCGGGGCTTCTAACCCATATGTAACTGGCCGGGGTTGTGACGGGTAGGTGTGCAAGGACAGAGTCTTTGGCAGACCTTGTAAAACGAGTTGTTTATTTTACAAAGCTACATGTGATGTTTGAAATACAGAGCTCGATTAACAGAGATGCAGAATCAGTATCATCAGTAGTGATTTTGACTCCGTTTGTTTGCCATAACTGGATACCGCCCTAACCACGTAACTGATCAACTAGTAGTCGTTCCTCAACACTTGTTCACACACAAGTGCATCTTTTACTCTTAAAGGAAACACAAGCCAATTGCTATTACCGAGACTCACCGTACCGACCGATGTACTAGCACATGTCACAGACGCATGTCACTGACAACCCATTTTCAAAAAGACGCCCACATGACCAACCAGAGAAGAGTAAAACCCCTCTTTCTTCTTGACCTCTATTTAATAAAATGTTTCATCCTAGTCCTTGAGACCATGGTAAGAAATCCTATCACTTATCCAACTCGAGTCAGCTGATCCTTTATACAAAGTTTATTTACTTTATTACTATATTATGTATGAAAAAAGTGCATTGAGCAAAAACATTTAGTAATGAATAAAATGATAAAGTATTAGGAAAATTGTAGAACACAAATAAAAGAAAAGACACTAACACATATTTACACACACTTCAATATTTCGATGCTATTATAGCATCTTCCCAGGAAGTAGTAGTAACTAGACTGAATAGGATGTTGTCTTCAATGATGCCAACTTGATTGGTAAGGATGAAAACTTCTCTGATGAAGATTAAATTCCCTGAGAGTTTTTCATTTACTGTATGGATGGTAGGTGGTGCTGGTGTAGTCTCTGGTTGAAATTAGCGAATATTTAGGTTGGGTGGTTTTCTAGACTTTGTAATCCATTGATGTGCCTGTTCCCATCTTCTTAACTGAGACATATTACATTGTGTCTTGTGGAGTGATTTTAACACCTTAACAGTGTAGCAGTCCTCAAAGTTGAGGTTATGAGTGGAGGCGTGTGCTGAAACTAGTTTTTCTGGATTCTTAATTTTGGTGTCATGGCGGTGTCCATTCATGCGTTTATGTAGAGTTTCGGTGGTGAGGCCAACATATTGTGCAGTACATTGTTAGCATTCTAGTTGGTATTCTGGATTGCTGAGGATGGGAAGATCGAGGTTCGAATCTTGGTCGGGTGAACTGGGGGTGGTTTTTCCTAAATGGTTTTCCACTCTTCCTCCACGCAAATGCGGGTTCACTTCCTCTAATTCAAACCTTCCCAATTCCTAATCAATTTTCGTATAGTTGGTACTTAAAGTGTATAACCCGAACGGGTAATAAGACGCGGTGCTAAATAATAATAATAATAATAATAATAATAATAATAATAATAATAATAATAAATCAAACCCTGGCCTTCCCAGAACTATTATCAATAACCTATTTCTACAATGAAACTCAAACGTAATTACCTGGTGATCTAGCACACATATTATTTATAGATCATACCAACTCGACACATTTTAGCACCACGTCTTACTACCCATTCAGTTTATACACTTAGATACTAATTACGCTAATGGATTAGGAATTGGGGAATTTGAATTTAGAGGAAGTGAACCCGCATTTGCCTAGAGAGAGAGTGAAAAACTACGCCCAGTTCACCCAACCGAGATTCGAACCTCGATCTCCCCATCTTCGGCGGTCTCTCTCAGCACTAATCGAGCGCGTTAGTCAACTACGACACCAAAGCAGGTTAACTTGGTAATTAGCTGGTGTAACCACAGGGGGTCGACCCTCAGGGAAGTGTACCATCCATCTACAGCAACGTCATTCAGCTGCTCCCTGTGACATAGAGCGCCAGCCGCCACAGTGAGGAAACATACCTGCATTAGCGTGGAGGGGGAGAGGTAGAATGGTGGCTTTGGGTAGATTTTCAATTAAATTAGGCTATTTATTTATAACTAATATAATATTATTATTGTAACAAATGTACTTAATAGTATTGAATTTGAGTATGAAACACGCATTAGACTATGCAGCCACTGGAGCGGGTACACATTGTTCAACAAATGGTGTGCTTGTATGTTATTTAACAAACTTTTCCAAGTAAACAAAAAATATTTGTCTCTAAACGTATTGTTAATTTGGTTTGCAATACTCTTAACTGGTTCATCAAGCACCAGGGTCATTAAAATCTTTATATTACAGTAGTTTACGGTAGTTTAAAATAGCTGTACCTGTATTAGAATTAAAAAGTCATAATCATTTTATATTGAGAAATGTTATTCTTGGTAGTGGATTCAGGCCGTACGAGGTTTGACTGGTTAGCCCGTTACAACGTTTTAGGTGCTCTGGTCCCATGATGTCATTGCATTTTGAACCACTCATACCTCAATATTTTCTTTCTCCTTAACAACCACCCCTTGTTGCTTGCCCTATTCTTACATCACAGAAGTAACCATCCCTGCAAGTATTGTTGTCCAGCTTTATGCCAATGACTAAACCTATAATGAATTTCCTTTTACTGATTTACTGTTCTTCCTAAAAACGAGTGTCTTTCTATTGTTCCTGATGATGATCTGAATTCTCCCCCTGACTCGAACAACAATTCCAAAGATTACTCCTTGAAATGAGAAAAAAGAGGAAAAAAGTGCTGCACTAGATTCACCAATAGAATAAAAAGAAAAACAATATAGGAAGTCTGTGAAACTGAAAAAACCCTGATGTTCATTGGTGGTCAGTAAAGGCTTATGACGAGAAAAATCCAGATGTAAATAGGAAGGCTGTTAAGAAGTACACTGCAAAATATCCTGTCGTTTATAGGGAGGCTGTCATGAAATACACTGAGAAAAATCCTGATGTGAATAGCGCAGCAGTTAAAAGACACAACGAGGCAAATCCCGATATAAACAGATATTCCGTATCCAGATACGCAACCAAACATCCTGAAGTCAATTCAAGAAGCTGTTTAGAGATACAATGAAAAAAATGATTGGTCCCGTGGAAAAAAAATCCTTATTAGATTAAAGTACGACTGCAATACAGACTACAGTAATGACAAGGTTGATTCTATTGGACAGAAAGTCGAATGCAAGTGGTATCACGCAAAAAAGTGGAAAGAAGAAACCACCGGTCTATGTTGTAGCAATGGCAAGGTACATCTTCCTCCAAATGAACGGTCTCTCGATACTCTCCACAGCCTCCTTACTAATGATCATCCTGAGTCTCAGCATTTTTTGACAAACACTAGGAAGTATGATGGATGTTTTAAAATGACATCCTTTGGAGCTAAAGAGGTACAAGAGGGAAATTTTATTCAACTTTTAAGGTTCATGGGAAAGTTTACCACAGGATAGGAAGTTTGTTAATTTCATCACAACAAAAACCTAATTTTTACACATATATTTTGTTGGCAATGATGAAAAAGAGGCGGAAATTCGGTCTAATATCGTCCTTGTTGTGAAGCTCTGGTTAGTTGGATTACTTCAAAAAGTTCTGCATGATCAAAATCCTTACATACAAGATTTTAAAACATCAATAAAGAATGCCTCAGATGGTCAAGAGCTTAAAGTTGTGATTCATGTGGATCGAAAACCTTCAGCTGAACATAGGGGTCGATTTAACACGCCTACAACGAGGTGGCTTTTGTGATTATGAGGCAGGAGTTTGAAAAGCAGGACATCTTCTCCACAGCAGCGACACTAAGTTGGTGCAGATCAGCGAAACTCACCGTGCTTATGACGCTCTTCAGTGCCCTCTTATGTTCTGCCGTGGAGAAGATGTATACTCCATTAGCATCCCCCAACTTGATCCAAATTCCAAAGCCCCTCTTAATAAAATAGTTTCTGCTTTAGACTTTTACTCTTACCGAATCATGGAAAGGGAGGATCAAGAAAACTACAGCTTACACCATCGCAGTATTTTAATCAGTTTTTGGTTGACATGTACGCAAAGATAGAAACAGAAAGACTGAATTTCATTAGACACAACCAAAGTAAACTGCGAATGGAAAACTACGTACACCTGTGAGACGCCATGTGCAAGGTAGATGGGCAAGTTTACTGATCTTGGCAAGTTGGTTGTGTTACCTTAAAGTTTTACTGGTGGGCCCCGTTACTCAGGACGCTATGACATAGGCACATCAATATGGTCGTCCTGATCTGTTCATCACATTCATATCCAACCCTAAGTGGACCGAGATACAAGACATTCAACCCTCCCCTGCGGCGGTAGCATCCTTTTCCCTATCTGACCAACAGCGAGAATGTCATACAAAAAGAAATATGTTAATAAATCATCAGAGACCTTTAATGGCCATCACTCAATCCAACCAAACCCAGGTGTCAACACCTATCCTTGTTTATTTTTATCAGGGAATTAGAGTTGTAGTTAAATAAAATCAGGAGTTGTAACAATTAGGGCCTTTCAGCAAGTTTATTTATAACAGGTAAATATTTGAATTTATAACTTTATAAGATGAAATAAGGTTGCGACTTCTACGCAAAATATTAGACGTTTAAACATAACATAAATTGTCTCCAATTGATCAAAATTATAACCAGTTTACAAATTATTAATTATAGGAGAGCAGTAAAGTCAGTTTACACATTAAATATTGCTCTAATAATGTCCGCAATATACAATCTTACAATAGGGATTCTACAAGAAACTATACAAGAGCTACCTTGAATTCAAATCTCAAAAGACTGGCTTGTCAATAAAGTACATACAAAAAGGA
Source organism: Timema cristinae (assembly GCA_039000515.1). NCBI lineage: Eukaryota > Metazoa > Arthropoda > Insecta > Phasmatodea > Timematidae > Timema > Timema cristinae. Next base: position 62,556,772 of record JBCFYV010000001.1, read on the forward strand.
GTTACAGAAATCTAGGCTGTTCCATGCCTTTAATTCTCACTCTAACTGCTTCATACATACAAATAACATAAGTTATACGCCAGTGCGTGAAGGCCTATTCCTCTGACAAAATTTAATAATGAGTTTCAACGCAATCGCAAAGAAAAAGGTCAACTAATACTTTAATCTCAGCTCAAGGATACTACCCGTAATAAATAGATATTACAAGACAATTTCCGCGACTTCAAAATAATATAGAAACGCGCAAACAAAACTAATATAAATTAAAGGCAACTTCTTCCAGTGCACAAAGAGGCAGCTACATATTTAAATATATGTACACAAACCCTTCCCACTAACCTAATAGTTAGAAAAAAAATATTGCGTCAAAGAGTACTGAGAATCGCTGAGCACTTGCTTATATTCTGCTTGTAACAGCGGGAGAAATGTGGATGGATTGCATGATGTAAGGTGATGTCATTCACAGCAAATGAGAGCTTAGATTACCTCATCAGCGCCTGCACACAATGCTGTGAGGTACTAGGCGAAGATGGGGGGTAAGCACACTTAGCACTACAGCTCCAATAACCTCCACAAGGCCGCGCTTGCGCATCAACCACTACATGGGTTTAGTCCTGTGGAAACAACTGCGCGTTCCCGAGAGGCCTCAGATATTGTTTACTCTCAGTGGCGGTCACAGTCGTAGGCTGGCATGTCTTCATGCTCCGTATGTCGGTCTGGTATAGCCGTTACATTGGGTAAGTGCTGGATGTAGACTTGGTGGGTTGCTGGTATAGTTTGTAGCCACGATACAACATTATTGCTTGGGTTTTTCAGATAAAAGTAAAAAAAATATACATCTCTTGATAAAGGCTCTATTTTCGTCAAAGTAGGTGTCACATGTACACTGTGGAGTGTCAGAAGCATGGTTTGCCTCGTGCCCACATTTTGATATGGCTTCAAGACAGAATCATGCCTGCTCGAATCGATACTGTCATAAGCGCAGACTCCTGACCCAGAACTTGATCCAGCCCTTCATGAAATTGTAAAGTCTACGATGATTCATGTGCCATGTGGAAATCTGAACAGAAATTTTCTCACGTATGATTGGCAGCTCATGTAGTAAGAGTACCCACGTCCACTAACCAAGGATACTCAGACTGCAGACGATCTCTTTCTGATGGTGGTCTTACGGTCAATATAAATGGAGTAGACCTTGATAATAAGTGTGTGGTACCGTACAACCTTGTCCTGTCGTGAACCTTCATGGCCCACATTAATGTGGAATTATGTAATTCTGTGAAATATCTGCAAATATTTGAACAAGGGCAGTGATCAGGCAGTGTCTGACACAGAGAATGAGTGGGATGAAGTTACCAAGTATGAAGCAGGACGCTATATTAGTAGTTCTGAAGCTGCTTGGAGAATCTTATGCTTCCCCATTCATGAAAGATATCCACCCGTCATGCATCTCTCTGTGTATCTCGAGAAAGGTCAATGGGTTATAGATAAGTTATAAATAATTTTGAAACAGCTTAAAAAATGTCTATAGTAATTCATCATAATTCACAGCATTCAAATTTATTCAGTAGCTCTTTAGTTAGAAGCGAACATTAAGTACAGAAACTCTTTTATCGGGATCTGGAAATTCAAAACAACCAGGGCCACCCCAAGGGGCGAGAGAGGCGGGCGACTCCCTGGGGCCCTGTGCTTTAAGGGGTGTCATGCCACCGATGTCATTGTAAAAAAAATACAAATAATATTTTTGTTTAATAAATACATTTCTCAGATATGTTTGCTGTACTAATTTTTCTTGCCTTTTATTTAACTTGTGTCCCTGTTAGAACCAGTGGTGCATTTTCTTGGTGTTATAGTCCTCGATGCATACCTATAAATATGAACCAAACTTTTAACTTGAAAATCGTTATTTGATCATTTTACAACAATATTGTGTGTTAAGTAATCTTCCAAGTGATCTTATCTGTCATCTTGCAAATTCATAGAAATGCCAATTGTAAACAGAAAGCTAGGAAGGTACTAATGACCTTGCACAATGTTTATGGGGGTTACAACCCCCCTTTTCCTACCCTAAAGGCCTAAACACGTCCCAATGAACTGTGGTTTTTACAACCTAGGGACTTAATAACTAATAAGCAAGCAGCAAGCTATCTATATGTAGCTAGCTATAGTAGGTTATGTTGGGGTTTTAACCCTCAATTGAAGGATTTCTTTTAAGTCATCATTTATTGTGCCATACATTATTGACTGTTATTAAGTGAATGCGAATTTTATAGCAGTGTTAATTAAATAATCCACAAAAGAGGATTTGATCACACAATTTTTATAAGCTTTAGTAGAAAAGGTAGAAACATTCTCTTACATTAGTTTACTTTCTGCAAAAGATAAATGTTCATGTATTGCTTAGCAATATACCAATACCGCAGCGATGGTGCATGGGAGAAAGTAAGGCCTAGTTCCATTTGTTAGACCAAAAATATATTAGTCATCGTTCATGAATCTAAATTAAAATGAAAATGTTGTTGATAGAATTTTCAAAGACAGACATTAGTGATCTACCCTAGCACAGTTGGGGACGAAATATTCATTGCTTGCAGTGATAAAGTGCACTCTCGTCAAATTTTTATATATAATTTTTTTAACTGACCTATTAAAATATAAATGTATTTATCTACATTTTAAATATGTATATTGTTATATTAGTGATTTAAAAATCCGGGACAAAATTCTTATCTCGGGTACGATTGGTAATCTTAATCTAAATAGCAGTGGTGGCTCGTAACTTTTTTCTTGGGGGGCACAAAATTGAAATAAATAAAAATTATAAAAATGCAAATTTAATTGTTATTTATATTGATTTTTATGATGGAAGACCAGACATGTTTCCTTGATTTTTGAAACTATGTCTATCACTTTGTTCTCTAAATCAGAAATTAAATAATACATTTATTAATAAAGAAAAGCAACGGGCAGGAACAGAAACTCACCCATCTTATAATGAGTTCCTTTCAAGTTTATAGGACATTAAATCAAGGTTCACCTGGACTCAAAATTATGTTTGAGGCGGCCCTGCAACCAAATAACTAAAATATGATTTCTCTTTGGATTTATTATTGAAATGTATTATGTATTACTTTTTGGATTTGGCATTGAAATTATGCATAAAAATAATTAATTCTACCTTCAATAGGAAAATTTATAGTTTATTTTAAGACAAAATCTTTGAAAAACATCATTTTTTTAAAAATACGATTAAATAATGGCCGGTAAAATCTTCATAATATTACAAAACTGTATAGCAATCAGTTAAGAGGTTACAGGGATCTTAGGTAAAAGACTTAGCGACCTACACTTTGTTTTATAATTTGTAGAAGAGATCATTTACTTCGCAAATAATTTAAAACTATATAACTACACAATTGTAAGTTTTGAAATAATAAATAAAGTGTCAAAAATAATTTAATTCTAATAGTTACTAAACAACGTTATTTATTTGAAAATGTCGTAGGTAAGGTAGGCAATGTGGTGAACAACGTACCACATAAACATGGTTTGTGATTGTTGTAGGCACTGGCTCCCACCACTCTCGCCCCTCATCTAGCCGAGAGCAGCTCACTGGGGCCACACTGGTGGTTGTTCCCAGTCCTCAGCCTGGTTGTCCTCGCTCTATCTTTGGCCGACTGGGTATCCGCAAACCTTCACTTCTCAGCCTGACCAGCCCTCAGGGACACGGCAGTCTCCCAGCCAACACCACGGCCAGAACATTTAGTTTGGACGATTTGCTTGGACCACCACCGAGAAGTAAGGCCGCTTCCTTCTTTCTTTATTTCACACGCTTCAATAACTCATAACGTGGTGTTTCACATACATTCCTAGTTACTACGTTAGGATCTCTGAAACTTATAAACTTATAATAAAATATTTGTTATACATTCAATTATTATCATTAGGCTATGAATATCAATAATTTACATTTTCAAGAAGTAGAGTTTTATGCTATAGATAACCATTACTATTTAAAGTGGCTATTTGAGTCATCTAGTTTATAAAACACCATCTCCATCATAAAATTTTCCAAAAAAATTGTAAAAGGCTCTTCTTTTTAACTATTTAATTTTTTTTATAATATAAAAATTATTTTATAAACAAATCTTAACGTTTTGGAAATCTATGTTTATTATTGAAGTTAATAAATATTTAATATTTAATTTTGAATTTGGTCAGTTTTGGAAAATAGGTATGATTTAGACAGTTTTAGAATTTATTGAAAGATATTTGTTAGGTTCTTCTTAAATAAAATATAATTAAAATTGTTTACATTTTATTCTTTCTTCTTTTGTAACACCCTAACTATAATGAATAAAACGAATTATTGCTTAATGGCTTGCAAACATATATGATAACATGTAGAAACAATGTAAAATAATGTAAAGTAAAGTAAGTGCTAGGGAAGGAAGCCAACCTGAAAGGATAGTTGTTAGGCTTGGATAGGAACAAACACACTTCTCTATTCCTTCTTACACTTTTACACTTATCAATTCCACAGTTACACATTGCTTAGAATTTTCAGAAATATTCATTTTTTCATATGAAGAGAGACATTAATAAAACACAACACACAAGGAAAGGTATGGAACTACATGCTCCTTGAAGAATTTGAAATACAACTTAAAACTTGAAGTGTGGCCAAATTTATGCAACATTATGAAGGATTGAATTGATAGATAGCTCTCTGAAAAAAATTAATAACTTACAAAGACTTTACTTGAAATTATAATTAAAAACAATAAAATAATTTAAAACATAATAAATAAAAATAATAGTTAAAAATATTATTACCATTATTATTATTATTTTCTATTTTTTAATCTCAGATTTAAAGCAGGGGCTAGTCTGGATTTGGCTACCCAATGATCTGTAAGTTCCCATTGCCTGAGCTGAGAGTTGCTTTAGGGAATGCTCTGAGTACTCTGGTATTGTAGCAAAAGTCCTTATTGTGGGTGTTGCATGGAAAGGAACTGATTTATTCAGCAGTCCAAATCCCTCTATTCGCTTCAAGACAAGTACTTATTGACGTTTATATAGACATATACATTATATAATCATACTACTTGACATGCTGCTCGTGAAACCGGCCTTACATCAGGGACACAGTACCTGCTAATATTGTTACAGGTACATGCTACAGGTAAATGTTTTCTAAAGGAGAAAACAATTAAGTAGTTATTAACAAAAGGTATAGCACAAGATATACATATAGGATTTAATCAGTCAGCTTGACTGGGTCTTATACAATATCCCTAAAAACACTTTGTATAATGAAAAAACAATAGAAAGGTCTGTAAATCTCAGTGGTCTATGGCTAGAAAACAGGTGTCGATTAATAGGTACTATGGCTGGTCCCTTTCCCTATCGGTACTGCCAGAGCATTCAATAGTACTAACAATACTAATTGGAATTACACTAAAAGCAACACAAAAAACAATAGGAGCCAAAAACACAAGTAAAGAAAAAGGATATTATTCGCGCGGACCCCATTATGACACAAGCGGAGTTCCGCGGTTTGCTCACCCAAGCTAATACTGTACGTGAAGCGTGACTACTTGACTAACTCAAAACATAGATCTCTAATAACCCAACAGTGATTTGGAAAACAGGACAGACAGCCTGGTTGTAGCCATACAAATATTAAACAATTGCACATGGTGTTCACGGCGTCATGAGAGACATTGACTCAGAATAAATAAATGGAACTTGTGGAGGTTAGCAAGTCTATTACTAAGACATTACTACATTCGAAGCCAAAGGCTCATAATGTAAAGACTGTATAATAAAGGATACAGAGAAACATAATCGCTAGGACTGATGTACCACATCTAAGGGACGCTAAATACTATTTATAATGACACTTGTCCTTCAGACAGAAGGAAACAATTTTAACCAATTAAATAAACTCTTTTCATATTGAAGTCAACAAGACTTGAAATGGATTAACTGTCCATTCGACATAATATTAAACTATCAAACAAAATTAAAGTTGGCTTCGACTATAGACACAGAACATATAGGATATCAAAAAATGTCTAGGTAGACATCGTCTAATTTCTTAACAAAACCAAGACTCCAAGTCATAAGGACTTAACGATGTTGCCAGAATACTTAAGTATTTCCTCCTGGCCAGCGCGGCAGCGAGTCTGATGGCCAACACTTCATGGTCGCCGTTTCCTTCGTTGAGTAACGTTGTAGAGGTTTCCTTCGTTGAGTAATGTTGTAGAGGTTTCCTCCTTCGATGCTGGGTTGTAGTAGATTGGGTATATTGTGAACCTGAGAAGAGCCTTTATATACTTTCAAATCTGACGAACGGAACAAAACAAAATGGGTGATAAACTCAGAAATACGGGAAAAGAGAGAGACGGACGAAGGCGGGGAGAAAGGAAAACAATAGATGGGAGAACCGCTAGTGGGGAAGGGGGAAAACATGGTTCCTTGGACTGCCGCTAGTCTTCTCTGCCAGGTAGGCGGTCACTGGGTCAAGTCCATTCTACAATTCTTTCTTTATCAGGTGTTGTAATAGAAAGCACGTGTGGCTGCAGTTAGGCCACCATCATTGAATAATTTTCTTTTCTAACACTGGGGAATAAATCCAAAAACATCTTGAAATGGTGAGTAGATACCAAAGCATCTTCTATTTAAATATATTCGTTTTGATTATATTCTTTAAGCTCAGCTATTATTTTTATGAGAATTTGTGATATAAACGTCCTTTACTATTTTTCTTGTAGGCAGCATGGCAAATCTATGTAAATCTATCCGAAATCATCCAATGGCAAAGGGGATGCGCTAAAGTATTTTATTCATAAATATGATAATGTTAATCCTCTTCTTTGATATCTGCTACAGTAATTATCAAAATATTGATATTTAATTGTAACTGTCCAATCTGCCTGATTGGCATGCTACATTATAGTCTTCTCTATCACTTGCGGACCTTAAAATTACGGTATGACCAGCCTGATTGATGGACCGAATTAATTACGGTAGCTCACTCCTCCGTTCGAGTCTGAACCTGACTTTGTTTTCATTTCCAATGATTCGCTTGTATGAAGTGTATAACATACAAGATTAATTCAATATGGGTGGAAATAGTTTTATTGTCCTTTTCTTTCTATTTCAGACACTACCACATGAATCCCCAAGCAAAAGCTTAAATATAAGCTTATCTGCTCATCCTTTTCAAGATGAACTAAAGAATCTTGAGACGTGTCTATAGCAATTACTACAAAAGTTTAATAAAATTTCTTCATAATAATGAAAAACCAAGTACCATTTTATAATCTTGATTAAATATCATGAAATCGATAAGGGGCTGTACTGTTGGGAGTTTCATACTTTATCTTACCTGATTATTATGCTCATACACTCAGTTTATAGAAAGACACCATGTTGCCCATATCAAAATTCAGACAAAATATCTACAAGTATTAATTGATTAATGAAACTAAAGAGAATCTTATTTAAGCCCAAAATGATATGATGTAGACACAATGAGGATCATCAACAGCTAAGCTGCCTTTGGGTCAAAGTATGCCCATAGCAATTATTAGCCCCATAGGATACATGCAAAACATACTAAAGAACATACACAAGCTCATAATACTACCAATGATATCAAAGGAGACTAATTGGTTTAATGTCTGGAGAAAGATAGAAATATGTATGTCAACTTGGAAAGTATTAACTAACAAGGGAAGAGGTATGAAAACTGTTCCACCAGTGGAAGGACCATCTCAAAAATACAAAAACAGCAATGGATTCTTAAAAATCCAAGTTTCTCATATTGGAGGATTCTTTTAACATGCAGCAAACCATTTAAGCTGACTTGTACCACAACGTAACGATGTATCACTGAGAAAAAGTGACGAGATGGTTGGTATTACGATGGAAAAGGCTTAAATTGTTTGTGTTCAAGGATTTAACAAGCTATTATAGGAAGATCTGTTAGAGATGATACCTTACTCTTTATCAAATAATGGATACAAATACTTTCTTCTTAAAACATTGATGTGTCCGTCTAGTCTAAGACATCTAAAAATGTTAACTTTGCTATGACGTATGTCCTAAGATAGGTAACACAAGTGGATTACCTGCTGTACGTCATCTGCAGACAGATAACGAAAAAAAATATTACAATGTCAAGAAAGTGTATCACTCATTATTAGACATACAGTGATATTAAACGATTTTATAGAACAATATATAGCATGATGTTAATAGATTCACGTCTAGGGTGTCGTATCAATGGATATATATGGTAGATTCCTTACACGACAGGTATAATCAAACAATACAAGATGAGATTATATATGTTAAGGACGATAGTCTTCAAGGTATCTGTATTCCAAATCAATTGGCCCTACACTGTACCATTATAAATGTGGTGATATTGTTCATATCAGTAAGCACAAGGATATTTTGCAAAAGGATATCCCACAAACAGGTCCACAGAACTGTTAAAGGCTCGAGATGAATCCTAGATCTTTTGTATTCAAATATATGATATGTTAACCTATCACTGGAGGATTTTACGCCAAGGAGCTAGGGAAAACATCTTATCTGGTCATCTTGTATAGGAGATCATAAGACGTGCTGGAGAAAGAGTCTTCATCAAATGGTTATACTTCGTCTGGTTGCAGCAATTCGTGGATAGATGCTGACAAAATTGTCCTGGGAGAGGGAGAAAAACTTTCCTCTCCAGTTTATAAACTGTATAAAGGTGAGCGTAGATTAAGAGTTTCATCGCATTCAATATGTTCAGATAGTTGGAAACCGCTTCAAGTATCTAGTCACAGCGTAATTACTTATTTCATCAAGATTTATGATAAAGGTTCAGCAAAAACTGGCAACGGATAGCTCCACCTAATGGGAAGCCATAATCCAGTTATATGGATCCCAGTCAGTGAATCAAATTTTATGCTGATGTGCTGATGGCTACCTCATCTAGAGACTAAAGAGTGGAGACAACCCAGATATTATTTGTATATGACATACTGAGAAATCTGAGAAGGACATTCTGGATGAGGACAAGATTTGCTAGGCGTTGGACCGCGTCTAGAAAGAAGAAAACACTGTCTCTAAAAGTTTATCAGAGATTAATAACTATAACGTGGATCTCTTTTAAGAAGAAGAGGAAAAGAAATAGGTAATGATGATCAGTTGAGAGATTCTTTACGACACTGTAACTCACTGAAATAGGAGACTCTTTAATTGAGAATTTGGTTAGTGAAGGATAAATTTCAAGTTATGTAGCAGTGGCTTGCAAATATGACCTATACATATGTTGTTAGACAAGCTCTTCCCATTTAATGATGTAACCATGTGTCTCAGGGGTAGCTCATTGGTGTGTAGTGCACAAATCAACTAGATCAGCTTATGGCAAAGCATGACCTCTAACAAAGTCATTATACCACACTTAGAACCAGGGTTAACATTTGTAGAATCACCTTCAATGGTCTGTAGTCCTTTATCAACACTCTTCTTCTTCATGAAATCTATCATATATTCAGAAATGATTAAATAAGTTTTTTTATCTTTGAACCTTTTAACTCGCTTTACATACAATAATACTCTTCTTTGACCATGCCAATAGAATGGTCTTCTTGAATCATAAGCTTAGTTATATTTTGACAGGCATCAATTTTACCCTTATAAAGATCATCATATTCCTGATAAAGGAATTTAATGAACTTTTTCTTGGTCCCTCTTGACTTTGTGATCAACTACAAGTTTGTTTTCATTAGTAAATCCAGCATCATTAAGTTGGCAGTGTTGATGGCAGTTGTGGCACACCGACCAAAACCATATTTGATGTTCTACCTTTTTATTTCAAGTAGAATAGATAATTGGTATGTCTAATGTCACTTCATAGCTTATTTCATTTTGACCTGATCATCAGCTATTGACTTTTCATTTCAATCATCTGGGAAAATTATTTCATTTGATGGTATCGACACATTCTGCTGTCCTGCTGCTTCTTCTTTTCGACTTGTCTGGTGTGCTCAGAATATTTGGCACACCAATCTGCTGTGATACAATAAAACCAGTCTTCTTTCTCTGACTTTAAATAAAAACAAGTTAAATCACAGGGATCTTAATTTCCTAGGATATGTTAAGTAAATGTGACCTCCTTTTGTGCAACCAGCATCTGCTACAATGGTGGCTCATCCATAAGAACTGCAGCACCCTCAACAATTTATATACATTGTATTTTAGTTTAGTACAGTCAATTATTATACATCTCAGAAGATTATAAATATTTTCAACATATCTCAGACTAGCCATTGCAACTCTCTCTGAACACCTTGGTTATTGGTAAAGTGTAGAAGCAGAAGAGGGGGAGTAGGGGAAATGCTCAAGCGGTAACATAGGATTGGAGCTGCAAGCGTTGCAGATCACCTCGACAGAAACATTTTAACTCGGAACTGAATTGTGCAAATAATTTTAGTTTTAGCTTAAGTCTGTATTCTTGCATGTTACTGTTTATCTAATGAGTGAAGAAAAGAATACTAAAACAAGAATGTGTTTAACCTATTAACAATTTAAAATTTCTAGATTAAGTTCCATTGGCATTTTTTACTAATATATCTGAGGACATCTAGTAGTAATTCGATGCTCAAACAATTATATACAAATATAAATACATAGCATTTGCTTTCCATTCAAAAGTAGATGTGTATCTTAAAATATTTTGATCCTCTAAATTGTAATTAGCATATTTGTATTATTTGCATTTAATTTATAATCTAATATTTATTCTAAGAAAATGGTAATTAACTTTACCCTTTTAATTATTATAATTCTGTATTTATTTACTGGATATTAATGTGTTTATGAGATTTTGATTTATTTGTTTATTTTTTCATAATTGTATACATAAAAACAATTTTATTTGGTTTATTTGTTATAGCTAATTAAATCATGTCGTCATTTATGTATTTCCGTTACAATAGGCTTATTACAGTACACAAATACAAAACAAAATCGGTATTTTTATAAGCTATATAGAGTATAAACAAACCAAAGGATAAGTTTAACTATGGCCATATCACTTTCTTGATAAGATTAATTTTCATTTTATGTTTTGTTAAATTACCTTTTTGCTAATAAGTCCTAAAAAATAAATAAGTTTTAGTACATTTTAAGTTATGAAACGATTAGAGAAAACATTACTATTCAACCCACCAAATGAACCCTCCTTCTTCTCATAAATCTCCTACCAATTCCCCCTCCTGCCCCCTTCTTACCGTATAACCCAAGTAGCACCCCCAGTGTTCAAACTCACAAGCCACCACTGATCTGCAGGGCAGTCCACTTCACAGCAGATAGCAATTATTGAGGATGTCAAAATCCTTGTCAAGTATTGCATTGAAAGCCGCTATTAAGCGATATATTTTTAGCCTGCTCCCTGTGGTATTAGATCTTGCTTAAGATTATAATTCATGAATTTTCATTGGGGGCTACAAAATAACTGTTAGATAGTTCCCAACTTATGAGCACTTTAGGGTAAATATTAAAGAGTTTCACTCACTCTCGGCCCCTGAGTTTTCCCTTAACTTTCAAAATGATGGACTTAACTTAGTGAAACTTGCAACGGACATAGGTTATCTTGTTGTGTGATAAACATGTTTATCTCTAATAGCAAGTGTTGAAAGTGGGCATTATTAGCATCAAGGCATGCCTGCACATGCCTCTAAATGTTATTATTCACTAACATATCGGGAGACACAGCCTTAATTTTAATTGTGTCCATTGTTTTGAAAGCTACAAGGGAAACTCAGGGGCGGAGAGCAAGTGAAACACCCAGTATTTTAAAGACTGGTTGCTGGGTAATTTCTTATGTCCTCACTTCTTTGGTGTCTTAGAATAGTTAGCCCATACCTTAAAATGTCATGCACAGTTTTTATAAAGATATTTAATATAACAAAGTCTTAGATTTTACCAATCCAGGTACATGGCCAGAAATAATTAATTACATTGACTGGCAGAATATTGTCTCTCAGGATAATATCAAAGTTGAGGAATGATTTAAGCAAGCTAAGGCATTCCTGAGGGACAAAAACAGGAAAACTGTTCCCTGACTATCTTCTCAATTCTAAATCTGTAAACAATCGAGAGCAGTACCCCAGAGATTGGTTAATCTGGCGCTCTTAAAATTAGAAGCCGGATTGCCTTGCATGTACTCTGTTTGCTATTACCCCAAACCAAAGCAAATTGGCAAACAGAGGGTTTTCTCCGGCTCAATTTACGTGGAAAATGTTGTATAAAAAACTTCCAGAACATGAAAACAGTGCTGAACATCGAAAGTGCTATTGTCAATGGAAAGCCCTCCAACAAACAATCAATACCAAAGGTATTGATGGAGGTCTTCAAAAACCAATTTTAAATTTAGGGCTCAAGGGTACGACGAGACTATTAGGATAAAATGATGTAGCATTTTATTCTACATGTGGAGCTCACTCCTTAAACAGAATAGGAGTTAATGCAACTAAAATGTGCCAAGAAATTATGAATTTCTTTGGAAATTTGAAAACAATATAATCCTGTTTTCACAAAGCCCAGCAGGATGGAACATTTTGACAACTGAAGTGCCATTTTCCCTAAAATGTAATCACAAACAAGATGGTATGAACGATTTGAGGCCGTGGTTCCAGTCACAAAGCATTATCCAGGAGTATTAAAGGTGTTGGAGCGAGTATTAAGCGAGTTGAAGTCAAGCCTCAAACCAAAAGCGTATAACAAAGTTATAGGTATAAAGAAATATTTTTCTTCTTTTCAAGGCGTCTGTATGACAGTCTTTTGGTTCAAAGTGTTTGGCTGCATTAATGAAAGAATTGTAAGATTCAGTCTCACAAGGTTTCTCTGGACATCAAGGTCAAACTGATAAATGACTTAAAAGAGTACATGCAGTGACTCAGAGACTCATGGGCAGAAATTATCAACGAGTCACGCTTAGTAGCGCAAACAATGAAAATACCCTATTCGTTTCCGAAAACAAGAAGCCGTCCTTCTCCTTCTTAGAAACCCAGAAACCAAAGAAGAAAATTCTAAAACTGACATAGCTTACAAAGATTTTTATTAGATTTTATATGACCTCAAAACAAGATTTGAAGCAACCAATTCACTAGCTGAACTTTTCAGTCCATTTCTTAAATTCAACTCATTGGAAGAAATTGATTTGAAATGTAAAGCTACAAAACTAATCTGCATTTATAAAAACGATCTATTCAGTGAACCTTTGATGAGATTTTGGATCTGAAACATATTTCAAACACAGTAGTTCAGCAAAATTCTCAAAATAACCTGTTACAATTACTTAACCCAATAAATGAAAAATAATTGCAACCAGTTTATATGAATGTTTGTATTGCCCTCAGAATTTTTGTACAATTCCAAAAACAAGTTGCATCAGCAGAAAGAGCATTTAGTAAGCTTGGAAACATATTAAAGACGTGGAAACGCTCATTAATGAGCCAATAACGACTAAACTTGCTGGCTGTAATAGCCATTGAACACCGTCTTGCTTCAAGTATTGACTTCAGAGATGTAATTGATACATTCTCCATGATGAAAGCAAGAAAAGTGTAAAATAACTGATTCATGTTTTGTTTTTCAAGATGGACACTTATACTTTTTCTATTAAGTATTATTAAAGTTTGAATTCTATTTTAATCAGTTGCTTTGATTTTTAATTTCATTTGTACATGTACGAATAACATTTTAATTTTCTGGAATTAAAACTGTATGTTCTAAAACATTATGTTTATGTTTGTTTATATAATCCTTTTTGGCCTAAATGTCTTGCTTATTGTATGGTATATAGTATATGTCACTCTTATGAACCAATATGGAGTATGTTTTAGTATTAAATTGTGGAAAATTATTCAAAATTTAATATGTCTGTTCAAACATAAACAATTATCTACAATAATTATGTTATTGTTGAAAGGGGATCCCGCAAACATTATTTTTAATTATGTGGGGTAGGTGGGAGGACCGTCATAACAGCTGGCAACGGAGCCCACAAATTTATGTGGAGGATCTGCATCGGGGCATGAAGGGGGGAAATTACCTTTTCATTCAAACTATACACAGAAAACTAAATATCTAAATAAAGTTGATAGCCTTTGATGAGTAAACTTGTGTTAAAAAGTGAGTGAAGGCCTATTATTTATATATATCATTTCTCAATAAAAAGTTTAAAATACATTTTAGTGGAATAATCTGCAGTCATCACTGCAATGATCCACTAGTATATTTTAATTATCTAAGTGTTTTCAGCTTATTGGTATTTTAGTTTTCGAGGCTTATTTCATCTCAATACAGATTTTTCTCTTGATGTTTTTTATCCCCGCCACATTTTTAGTTTTAAGTAAACAATTCATTTGTTTGGTTATCAGTTCAATATCTGGTTTGCATTACAATTTTTGGAGCAACATATATTATAGATTTCACAACCAACCGCACTTGCACCCACCATAATCAAGTGAAATTAGCATTTGAGGTAGACGTTTCAAATAAAAATATAGGACCTTTAGGAATCACTTCTAGTTAACATCCTCAATAACCTACAGAAAATACTAAAAAATCTGATTGCGGACTCCCCACCCTTTTGGGAGGAAAGTCAGCCATGTTGGATTTAGTGCATGCGTTCATTTTTTCCATTGTAGTTCCAAAAGTATTTGTTATACATTATAAATGTATTTTTTATTTTGTTTCCTATATTATTTACAATAAAAATGCTAGATTCAATTTCATCCTACGACCAACAGTTTTCTCAAAATTTAAGGATAAAATTAAAAATTATGACTTAACTTTTTTTAAGGAACATAAAAGGTTTTACGGACAAAATATGAAAAGAATGTTCACAAAAAATTTGCTGAAAATTTTGTTAGCTTTAAAATGAATCTTAGCACTGGCAGGATATTTCGTGCCACAGCGATGTGATCAAGATAAAAGTGATTGTTTTTGTGGTGTGAGTGTTAGAGATAATGGGTATGCTCGGCTGGAAGTCCTATTTCTTTGTTTCTTGTTATCATTTGATTAAGTTAAATAACAACTTTTTAAACTAAATTTTCATAAATTGTTAATATTTTTAATCCCATTTCATTCCCCACTAAGTGATAGTGATGAAAAATGGGGGCAGGGGAGGGTATGTGAGTAATAGGCCTTATCTATAACATTATGTTTAAAGTAAATGGTTTAAATTGTTATTTCAATTCATTGTGTTGTTAGAACCATGCAATTTTCATTATTAAATGGTAACTAGTATTGTTTAAAAATCTTAATTTATATGTAAGAATGAAATAATGTATTATTCACAATTATTATTTGTCAGCTGCAGGAATGATCACGAAGAAATTCCTTCTTCCATTGCTCTGAGTTACTATGATTATTTTACAATACTTTTGTTCTGGTATGTGAACTGTGCTATTAATGATTTAAACCTCATCTAACACCAAATTTCAGAGTATTTCTTCATAGTATTTTCATTCCCAGTGAACATTCTTTAGGGTGAGCTCACTGTATTTAAGGTCATAGGCATGGATTATTTCATATGAGTTGTAAGGTTTCTTTTCACACAAGAAAAAAATACTCTCAACATGTCTAGATGAAACTCACCTTCACCAAAGAACTTCTAGTGTTTTTGCCGACTTCGTGTTGGTGGTTCAATCACAGTTTAAGTGAAGTCATCTTCAAGGTTTTTGGATGGTAGGGTAGCTTCCTCGTCAGTGTCACCATAATTCTCTTCAATGAGAGTAGTGCTATTGTTGCAACCATGGCCTGAAGATTGGCTGCACATCGATGTGCACTCTACACTCTACACTCACAGTTTTCTTCACAATTTTTCTTGCAGTTGCAAGCTATGAGTTTCAGCAAGTTTGGTGGAGCATGGTGTGCAAGTGTTGGTGTTGGGAGAGGTTTATCACCCTCAAGTTTCCAGCCCCAGGCTATAGGATTTAATTCCTCTCCTCGCCACTATTGGACCTGATAAAATACTCGAAGAGAATGCTGACGTGCAGCAGCTGATGATGCTGGTAGAACTACCAAATTTAAAGTACCACTTACACGCTACTTGGCCACACTCTTCATGTAGAGGCTAAAGCTGGTGGCGTCCAGACTTCTTTCACCATACATTTTCAAGAAAATTTCTCACCTGCACTTGCCACTACATCTGCACTTGATGTGGTGTCATTGAAAACATTCTTTTCGAAGTACTTCATGTTCTTGCTGCCTCTTAAAGGCTGTGTTCTTTCCTTTACTGAAAGAAGCAGAAGTTGCATCAAAGCCTGTGAATGAATGCAGGAATAATATGGAATTCACCATATCACCTAGTACTTTCGCTAGTTTTTGGCTACTATAGAGCCTGTCTAGCTTTTTAGCACCGGAATGAGTGTATATATTTCTGATGCTGCATGGTATATAATTAAAACCAAGAGGTCAGTGTCTTCTCCCACTATCACTGAGGGTCAAGACAAGCCTAGTTGCTGTTGATACAATCAATGTATCTGCATCACCACCTGCTTGTAGGTGCTGCTTTAGGAGGTATATCATTCTGCCCTTATTTTATTTGTTGGAAAGAAATTCTTCTTGGGATGAGCAGACATGTATGTTTTCGTCAACCATGACATCTATTAATGCTTTCCCTCCTCTCAGCAAGTGATCCACATCCTTTGTGCTGGGCCCACCATCATAACCATCAAACACCACATAGCATGTGCCATAATGTTGCTTGATATATGAAACATATTGCTCACATTTCTCCCAATAATTTGGAGGGCAGGACCACACAACCTAGTGCAACAGGTGACCACCATCTAAAATATAAGTGGGATTCATGGGTACATTTTGTTCACCAGGCATTAAAGTTTCTAGTACAGTGATAAATGATGATTTCTATCCCTTTCGCATGAATACCTCATTAAAGAGTGATGTTGGACGTGCTGCTAGCTCATACTTCAAATAGTCTGCAGGTTCATCATCACTCCGTACAATACAAAGCATTCGATGGAAGAGTTGGTTTGGGTCTATATTCATCACATCATCGTGCAATTTAACTTAGTGGTTTTACTCTATTCTCTCGCTTCACATGAACCTCACTGAAAGCCTTCCCCACATTGCTTTTTAGTGGTAATAGCCCGATGTGCAATGCATTAGCACAATCAATGATTTTATCAGCAATCACACCATAGGACAATGAGCACAAGTACATAGATATCCTGGTGAAAGGATTATGTAGTTTTAACCAAACTAAGGAGGTCTGAAGGTAAGATCGATCATGTTCCTGTCTCGAATCTCTAATATAAATGTACTGTTCTGATGTTGTAATAGTAACGCCACCAAATTCTTTTATAGGATCAACTGTTCTTGAGAATGCTGGCATACCATGTACCCACTTTTCAACAGTTGATGCTGATATACCGTGCCCATGTGTTAACTCTCCAGTGCTTTTTATGGATCGCATAATAACTTGTTTGATCGTCATATCTGACCAAATTCCTGACCAGTACTTATTAGACCTCCTTATAGTAAAAAAACCTTGTTTTGAAAATTTGAACTCTTCATGACTCATTCTTTCATTAAATTTCAGCAATATTTGAAGATATACATGGGCTTATTTGCCATAATTTACATGTCCAGTAGAATGAAGGTATGACAGCATTTATTGCACACTGAAAAGATGAAACTCCCAGTCACCACATATTTCTGCCCTAACACACATGTGAATTATATCAACCATATGCATATACTGCACCCACAACTTTCCAGTCCGTCCACCTGTGACTGAAGCTTCTTCTGCTTTGTTATGTAGAAGACGTGCTAGTGTCACAACAGGCTCGGAATAAATAACAGTATGAAGATCTGCTGAGTTGTTTAGCAAGGTGGTGTAGCTCTCTCGAATACTTTCAGCAAATATATAGTTTTGGAAGCTTTCTTCCAAAAGCAGACTGGCAAGAGCGTTTTGTTTCAGTAGATGAGCGCAAACTGCTCTTGAATAAGCTTTTCTGTTTAACATGTGTAGTACACTATTTTTAGCATACACTGTTTCCCATGTAATTTCAATACCACTTCCTTGCATGATTTCACCAATAGTCCCCATGAAGGATAATAGTAGGTGGAACCCTCCAAGATGAACACTCACACGAGAGAGTGGGCTCTCTGGCTCAGCAGCAAGAATCATGTCAACAGCTTTAGCGACCATTACATGTGATTGGCCACTTTTGATGGCTTCTTCTGATACCTGCAAAATTTAGGTGTAAATGGTTGAAAGATTGCTAAGATCTTGATTGACAAATGGAAGAGGCAGTACTGGCGACACTTTATACGACTTAACTGCCAATGCTCGTTCCATGAAACCATTCCAGTTTGAACGTGGGAAAATGTTAAGGCATGTTCCTGATATCCACAACACATCTAGTCGAAAGGCTACATCCGCACTGCCTGGTTTTATGAAAATGTCACTAACATCTTTACACATGAGAAGAGGGTATCCTGGTTGCGATGGGCGTTTATAAAATGTTACTTTTGTAAATCAAAAAACGGTCAGATCACTTGCTTTTAGAACGTCCTTCCTTGGAATGGACTTGTTTGTATGAACAGCTTTTGCTGGTGTTACACGCTTTATGCCACCCATTGCATGAAATGTGTGGCACCCATCAATAGTGTTTGTTATGGTCTGCATTATCATAAACAAATTGTATGTAAGAATTTTCATCAATTGTTGGATTAGCATACTGTGTGACTGCCGATTCATATCTGACTGCTTCTTTGTATGTAGCACAATAATCTAAGTTTGATAATATATCTATCAACATTTTAGAGCTATACCATCTATGAAGGTAAACACTAAGACCTATCTGTAGAGGGGAAATAAAATACCTTGATCTGAGGGCAGCAGTAATGGAATGCTGAATAGCCAGCACTTTTCTATAATTTTAATTTTCCTTTTCCTTTCCTTTAATTTTTTTAGGCTTCATTAGCGTTTAAAAATAGCTGACATAAATCCCCAACTAATTCAGGGCTCCCTGTTTGTATTTGCTCAGGCTTTGGAAATATGCCAGTTTCATATGGTTTTGAAAAGATGTCTTGTATCATAATACAAGCAGCTGTTTCGACAAAACTCTCTTTTCTTTTTATCTGTAATATTCTGCTTTCTTTCTTCACCATTTCTCTGTCAATATTTTGTCTCTGATTCCTAATAAACACACAATAGTATGTTTACCAGGAAATTCTGTTATAGTTACGCCTTCATCAAAATATTCCTTCAATTTTCTTTAAAGGTGAGTTGAACTTTGAGCAGGTGAGTTGAACTTTAAGAAGGTGAACGGTCTATAGTTGAAAGCTTTACAATGAGCTCGTTAATTGTAAATTGGCACTCATCATTGCTCTCAAGAAAGTCACATAAACTCTGAAAAGCAAGAGCTTTCTTTCCATCTGGGTGCCTTCCACTTAATGGATTTGTTCTTGATTTTGAAGACCCAAGTACTTGAATCGCTAGTAGCACTGCCATTGGTAGCGACCCTCTTCAGCAACAAGGTCGATTACTCTAACTAGCCATGTATGCACCTCATTGACCCATTTACTCTCTTCTCTACTACGTGCAAATTGACAAATTTTATTTACAAAATTAAAGGTGGTCACAGCACTCCATGCCTGTTTCTCGGGGTTTCTCGATTTACTAGTGTTGTTGCAAGGATATTCACAGTAGACATTGAGTTTTAAAGTCAAACACTACGCTCGGTGGTTGTATTTTAGGGGAGGGCCTGGTGCCAACTGCCACACACCTGGTATAATCGTTTCTACAGTCCACATGTACAATAAATTCCTCAGAGCACCAAGCTCAGAAGCTAGCCCATCACCCTTTAGCGACTAAACTCTTTAATGTTATTAAGCCCTTTCTCATCTAACCTAACCGTTTCCCCACCTGCATGAGTGCAGGGACGAAGGAGACTATGAGATGACACATACACTATACAAGATTGTCCACAACAAGAAATGGATACAAAAATACGAACTGATTTTGCTCATTATTTGACACGCACACTAGACTTTAGATCCAAAGTATTTTCTACAATATTTACAGAACAAATTAACAATATGCAACATGTTCATTGTAAATTAGACGAGTACTGATATATTTATATATCAAGGAGAGGTGCTTATTGGCACAAAACTATGGCGCCCACAGGAAACATTTCATTTCAGACATAGAATTCTTGGAGAAATTACGTATTCTTTTCGACTTGAGCTGAGAAGACACCCATTTTCATATCTGTAACATAATTATATCCAGGCATTAATACATCATTTTCAAACTCAAAAGATTTCCAACAAATTTTGTGCAAGTATTTTTACCATATTTTATGCGTGAAACAATTTACATTCCGTTAAATAAAGGAAAATTGTTTAGCAGTCATAATTTCACCCTGATATTTTGAGAAAATGGTTGCTCGTAGGACAAAATTGAATATGACTTTTTTTGTTTAAATAATTTAAGGAACAGATTAAAAAATTATTCAAGACTCTACGGCAAATGCTTTTGGAAATACATTTAAAAAACTTAAAGCATGCACTAAATCCAACATGGCTGAATTTACTCCCAAAATGGCGGGAAACTCGCAACAGGATTTTTTTGAGATTTTCTGTAGATTATTGAGGACGTTAAACAGATGTGATTCCAAAAGGTCCCATATTTTTATTTGAAATGTCTAGGTTTGGCCTCATTTCCGCCTAATTGCACTGTACTATCAATATTAATTATTTTTATAAAATTATATTTAATCAATTTTGTTTATATACCCTCACCCTTCTCCTCTTCCCCCAAAAATGCATAGATTCATCATATTATATAAATTTCATTAACTCACACTGAAATGTTATTGAAAGTAGGGGCGGAGATTTTGAATTAACCCAACCCCTGCACCTAGAACTTGGGGGTTTAGCGGGCATCCCCCAATCACTGGAGGCAAGAAGATTTTCGAACTATATATACCGCTATAAGCATATTTCGAAGGTTTTTAAAATAGTAACTATGGACCCATGGTTTAATATTTTTTAACATAATCACTAACATTAAAAATCTAAAAAATAAGCTTACCCTTGGTACAAAGAATATTGTTTTGAACATCCTCTAAAAACCATGTTTAATAGACTACAACTGTTTCAAAAAACATCTAACTAATTAGGTTCTTTTATCTTCATTCTTTAACATCATTCCAAACCACTAGATAGTTTTCATCAGCGTACTATTTTTGACAAACACGTTCTAAGCCAATCTGTAGATTACTTCTGGGAAATTACTGAAGGTAAGAAGAACAAGAAAAATGATGACAGAAAAGGCTAATATTATTAGTATTGGATTACACAGTGGCTTATGAGAAATCTTGCTGCCTACGATTGTACGAACACCGAGTATTCAACCTACATATTTATATTATCAAGGGGACGATTTCTACGCTAATACTGATGTTACAAAATAGTTACTTTTACCTTTTGTATGTAACTCATTAAAAAACATTACTCTTCAGCAATTTTATGTCCCTATTTAACCTAAAACTAATTATGGATTAATTTGATATTTACTGTAACTTAATCAAAAATGTACAAATAATGAATATTATTCTCAAGTGTTGCACTGAAGGGGTACTTTTACGGAGGGGACTGAATTGTATCCACTTGGAATGGTATCCATTCCAATAGTTTTGTAAAAAACTGCTTTTGTGAAAGATCGGAATTGTATCCACTGGAATTATATCCACAAAAACTGGAATTGTATCCACTCGGAATGGTATCCATTCCAATAGTTTTGTAAAAAACTGCTTTTGTGAAAAATTGGAATTATATCCACAAAAACTGGAATTGTATCCACAAATGGCCGACTTGAGGTTTAACAGAAGGAACGTTTAACGTAAAAACTTTGTCACACTTCTGGTAGAGGGCAGCAGGATGGAATCCTCTTAACTTACTAATTGTATACTAGAGTGCAGCCTTGTCTAAAAATATTTTCTTAAACATGAAGTATTCATTCTCTTTAAAGATTGCACTGCATACTAGAAAATTAATTTGCAATCTTATTTAACTGGTAAGATTCTTTTTTTCAGGTCAATACATTTTAAAGTATGTATAGACTTCTATAATTTTAAAGAGATAAATCAATTATTTTATTTGGCAACAGACTTTAACCACTATGTTAAAAAATTATTATTGAAAATCTAGCTTTAATTTATTCAAATCTAGTGAGAAACAAGACACTGTTTATGAATTCTGGCAAGAATTTTATTAATGTGAATTGGCAGCACTGCTTTGCTCATGTCCTATGCTCAGTGAGCTCTAGTGATGGGAAGAATCGAGTAAAAGTAGTCGACTACACCTTTTGTGTATCATAATCGGCTGTACTTGATTCTTCCATAAATACTCAAGTAAAAATAGTTGCTCCCTTTTTTTATCTTAAGATATAATACACAATATTGGTTGGCATGTTTAACGTGTTATTTTAATACAAAATCTTTTTTCCCAGTTCATTTTTCAGTCATACTTTTATCAGCGCACGAATTAGAACAATATTCAATCGCCATTTGACATTTTATCAATAATACATCTATGACCATATCGGGAATGGAACTCAGGACGCCTAGCTTGGTTGGCACACCCACTACCAACTGTGGTAGTGTTGAATATATGCTAGTTGTTTCGTTAAAGATTCGAGCCCCAACCTCATTACTAACGGTGACAGTATTTGCAAGCGATGTTCACCACAATTATTACAACCACCATAAAATTACTGTATTCCCCACACTAGTGGAACTATACTTATGGCGTCATATTAATATATAGACTTTTGAAGCTGAAAGACAATGTTAATTTTCATAATTTGGTTGAAAAAAAGTGGTTTAAGAGTCAGTTTTTTTAGTATATATTGCGTTCACTAGATGCATCAGTGACTGCTGTATAATAAATATTTGGTGCGTATTTCGTATAAATAATTGTGTTTATTTTTAAGCTATGTAATTGCAACTATGCTGATTAAGAAAAGAATAGCGTTAACGGGGATACCAATGGGATAGAAAGAGACGTAAGTACCTATAAGCGCATCTACTACAATCTAAGAGCGAAACGACCTATCGGTATTCATTATTTGCTCCATAAATTTATAAAGGTTTTGTACATATCTATGATATTTAGATATTTTAGTAACAATTCATCACACAAAATATAATATAGCCTAACATATATTAAAAATTTGCGTGTCTTATCAAATGTTTAAAAGAAAAAGAAATACTCAAAAATTTATTTTTCTCTCACGCATTATATAAAAGACAATAGCTCGAAAATTTCAGACACAGACGTCGAAATCAAATGATCATTGGCTGTTTTGATCTGAGTTAGGTTAATCTTATTGAGCCTAGTATTTCCATTCTTAACCTAAATTATAGAGTTTAACCATGGCTAATTGTCGAGAATTAACATCTACAACGATGATCAAGTCACATTTTAAATTCTCCTAGCCATAAAATATATGGATAAATGATCCATCACTAACATTTAGATGAGTATGAAGAGGAAAATGCCCAATTCACTTGTATAATTCGGACATTTTCCTGTGGGTGAAATGCGAGCTTAGTTCAGTGGTTTCCAACCTTTTGCCGGGTTTAACATCATTTTTGTCTTGGAGACTATCGCAACCTCTTTATGGCCTACAAATATTAATATCCTGGTTTTTAAATTTTAGTTTTTTAATATTCTTACTAATCAGAGCTATACAAATTTTAGCACCGCATCTTAATACCCATTTTGATTATAAACATGTTTACTAATTTCGCTAATGTATTAGGGATGAAAAAGGTTGAATTAAGATTAAGTTTACCCGAAGTTGCGAGGAGGAAGAGTGGAAAATTGTATGGGGAAAATCAATCCCAGAACCGTCAGTCAGAATATGAATCCTGACCTCATCAGTTAAACCAAACTAGCGTGCCGTTAAGCCCATGTGTTTGATTTAATTCCTATAAACCAGATTATGCTATATTATTTATATGAAAGCGACTAAGATATTTCAAAATTGAAATAACGAGCTAAGTGGGTATTTAGAAAGCTTGATAGCAACGCTTCTCACCTAACACGAGACTCATATAGCAAACTAAGTCAACAAGAAACTGCTTGAGTTAGGTAACCAAAAGAAACATAATTAAAAACCAAACTGTTTTTACTGTATTTGAATTTTGCAGCTTCCTATAGTAATAATTAATTTAAAAAGTAAACATAACACTATAATCTCAACGAGCAATATGATTGAACCAAATAAATGCCACGGCCCTGAATGTGGTCATGACTCACAGGTTGTAAGCCATTGGTCTAGTCACTATAGTGCCTTAGTTCACTTAGTTACTATGCGAGAAATGGTTGTATTTGAATCTCTATCACTGAAAAGCTGACCTACCGGTCTTGCCGAGTGGCGAGTGGAGTTTGTACCCTCCTGACACAGGTAGCAAAAGAGGGGAAGGGTAGTCATGGAGGGGGTAAAAACTGTCAGAGAAGGCCACATATTTTATGCTTGAGTGCGTTAGGTTAAGATGCAACCCTCTTCATAAAATCGCTTTGAATTCGCCAAGTAGGCAACGTCGTTAAATAAACTACCTTTAATTTTAGGGTTGGATATCTAACTCCAAAAACCTCTCTGGGGAGCCCTATCAAAACCTTAAATATCAAGTTTCAGCCTGATCGATAAAATAGCTTAGGCTCTATGCAGAGATACAAACACACAGACAGGCGGCATCGCAAAAATAACTTTTTCGGTTTCATGGGGTCATGAAACGTTTATCAAAACTTCAAATTTTATTTAACATAGCAATACTTTTTCTGCACGACCGGTGCGAGAAAGAAAAAATTATTTCCACAAATTAAATCAAAAGTTGTTTTTTCAAGACATTTATAGAGGTCTTGATTGAAAATCCTTATGAACTAACTTCGTGTTCACACTTTAGGAATTTTATGAGAGGTAGAATTTAGGGAAAGTGTATCTACATTTGTGTGTAGATAAAGAGGAAAATAATTTAGGCAAAATGATCTCGAAACATCCGGTGAGTTTCGAACACCGATAGTAGTCATGGTAAATCTGGTTGTAGCTAGGACGATAAAACTTCTGGTGTGTGTGTGTGTGTGTGTGTGTGTTGTGTGTGTGTGTGTGTGACCAT
The DNA here is from genome assembly GCA_039000515.1 of Timema cristinae. Classification (NCBI taxonomy): domain Eukaryota; kingdom Metazoa; phylum Arthropoda; class Insecta; order Phasmatodea; family Timematidae; genus Timema; species Timema cristinae. Next base: position 62,582,010 of record JBCFYV010000001.1, read on the forward strand.
ATTAGCTTAGCTGGTACAAACAGTTGTTAATATTTAAAAGTAAATGTTTTTAAAAAGGTTTATAATTGATTGTTCACTCTCTTATTAATATCAAATTAACATAAACAAAACCACAAATTTATATTTACTATTATTATTAAGGGGTGTGAGAGGTTGACTTTTTGATTAAGTTCAAGATAGAGAGCTCTACTATTTCGAATGAGATTGGGAACGGGTAATTTTAAATCCATAATTTTGGGGTGGTTTCAAGAATGCTGTTATACGAACCATCTCTCCTTCTCCTCCTCAACCGCGTTTTGGCATTATCTATCTTTCCATCTTTTTTGTAAGCCCAGCTACTCCCCCTTCCCTCACCCCATTTATATCCTGTTCAGGTAAAACCCTTCACTTGACACTAATTGTGTTTCACTTTATTACTACTATTACCTCCAAACCTGAGTTATCGAAAATATTCCCATTGATGTATTGAATGATATAGGCCTTGGCCCTATGTTAAAAGTGCTTCTTATAGAGTAAGCTTGATTCGGTTTAGCTGATAAATAATTTGCATAAACAGTGTTGCTTTGATTAGATAAAACCTATTTGTATAACTTTGGTTTTGTAAGAAGAAGTGAAAATGCTTACACCCGCCTTGGCGGCGTAGTTAGCTAACGTACTATTTCGTGTTGAGCTAGATTGCCAGGGACGGAGAGATCAAAGTTCGAATCTCGGTCGGGTGAACTGGGGTTGTTTTTCAAAGATGGTTTTCCATTCTCCCTTCAAGTAAACGTGTGTTCACTTCCTATAAATTAAACTTCCCAATCCCTCACCCATTAGCGTTATTAGTACTTAAGCGTATAACCCAAACGGGTAGTAAGACGTGGTGCTAAATAATTTTAAAAAAATGCTTTATCTAAATAGCTTTATTCATGTTTTATAGACAAACAAGACCTTTTAGTACTTACAACAGGATTAATTTTGAAGATATTAACATTCCTGGTGCATCCAGGAATTTAATTTAGGGGAACGAGTCATGTGTGTCAAAGCTATTATTTCTGTCCCCTGAAAATTGTCATTGAATAATGATTTTAATTTAAGACTTCTTTATTTTAAAATAAATTACACTCACATGCACATACGTATATATAGGTTGTTAAAAAAAGTTTAGAAATTATGGATATTGTTGTGCATATTAAAATTAGTAAAGGAATCTTAATGATGTTTCTTGTGTCGATACGTCGGTAAACTTCAATAGTAATAAATAATAAAAATGTTGATAAACTCTAATAATAATTTCAATTTCAATTTCCTTTATTATAGTGCTGGCCAACAGTCGTAGGACCTGTAACAGGCCAGCACTGAAAGTACACATTACCATAAAAATACATATATTTACGCGAGAAAACCAATATTTTGTATTATATCTTAGGATAAAAAAAAAGGGAGCAACTAGAAGAAGAACACGGCCCAACTATTTTTACTTGAGTATTTCTGGAAGAATCGAGTACAGCCGATTACGATACACAAAAGGTGTAGTCAACTACTTTTACTCGATTCTTCCCATCACTAGAGCTCACTGAGCATAGGACATGAGCAAAGCAGTGCTGCCAATTCACATTAATAAAATTCTTGCCAGAATTCATAAACAGTGTCTCGTTTCTCACTAGATTTGAATAAATTAAAGCTAGATTTTCAATAATAATTTTTTAACATAGTGGTTAAAGTCAATAAAATAATTGATTTATCTCTTTAAAATTATAGAAGTCTTTACATACTTTAAAATGTATTGACCTGAAAAAAAGAATCTTACCAGTTAAATAAGATTGCAAATTAATTTTCTAGTATGCAGTGCAATCTTTAAAGAGAATGAATACTTCATGTTTAAGAAAATATTTTTAGACAAGGCTGCACTCTAGTATACAATTAGTAAGTTAAGAGGATTCCATCCTGCTGCCCTCTACCAGAGGTGTGACAAAGTTTTTACGTTAAACGTTCCTTCTGTTAAACCTCAAGTCGGCCATTTGTGGATACAATTCCAGTTTTTGTGGATATAATTCTAGTGGATACAATTCCAATTTTTCACAAAAGCCGTTTTTTTACAAAATATTGGAATGGATACCATTCCGGGTGGATACAATTCCAGTTTTTGTGGATATAATTCCAGTGGATACATTTCCAATTTTTCACAAAAGCAGTTTTTTACAAAACTATTGGAATGGATACCATTCTGAGTGGATACAATTCCACTCCCCCTTTAGGTATGCAGCATATAATATGTATGTAAATATGTCAAAAATGTTGATACAACTCTAAATATTTTACTATAATTCAAAATATAAAAATATCTATAATTTAAATATTATATGAGTTTATTTTTATATTATGTTTTTTTTAGGAACTCCTTCTCCAAGGAAGAAGCGCAACAACTCAACGCCCACAAAGGATAACTTCGCTGAGAAAAGTCAGATTCTGCATCAGCTAATAACTCCATCTGCAAATCGGCAGCCATCTCGTAAATCTAGTCTAGGAGAACTAATTCACCTCGCTGAACGCAAAATAAATGAAGCTGAAAAGTATAAAGAGGGGGAGAGTGTGAAACAACGTTTATTGGTAGCCCACCACTGTTTGACTTACACTCTCCGGTTATTTTAGATTCAAAACTGGAAAAGAAAGTGACTTTTGCACGGCTTCTTAGCAAAGTTTCTGCGGAGATGAGCTCAGGTTCAGAGGTGGAACATGTAAATAAGCACCCATCTCTACTGAACAGATCTAAAAGTACACCTCCATCACCAGCCGCTGACCCTAAATCTCCTCATAGCACAAGTAGCAATCAAGGTAGCGATTCGATGTCGAGTATTGATGTAACTTTAACATCTACTAATGCGAGATTATCTGAATTCTTTGCCAACAGGTCTAGTAACCATCTCCTTCATGGTGGACTGTCATTGAAAAATCATAGCGCAGATTCCATCCTTGCAATGTTCCGTAACTTTTCTTCTGCCCCCATTGCATCCAACCAAAAACCCTCAACATCAACTACACCCACAACTTCTAGTCCTCAAGATGATGTTGCAGGATCAGATGAATCCTCAACGTCATCTTGTAGTTTCACAATGGATTCTCCTCCCTTCCTCCCTACATTTCACCGACATACCATACAAGTCCCCGTCTTAGATGCAATGAGTGCTCACAAGGATACAAGAGAAGGGAGCAATCTCTTGCACCCACCAACTATACTCCTCGAGATACCAAGATTGGGTACTAGCAAGTGCCTGTCTCCAATTAGGGAGGTCCCCACACCTTCCCTTTCACCAGCTCTCACCCCTATATTGCCAAGAAGCCATACTTATCAAGATGAGGAAGAGAAACTTGATGAATCCACCATTGAAACAAACAAAAGTGACGCAAAAGACATCAAGTCTTTACCTTTCTCGCCTGCCTTTTGCTTCAAGGTAAGCTAAGTTTATCAAAGTCTTTTAATTTTACAATACTTTCAAATGTTCCTAAAAAATTTCTCAATAGTTGACTATTATTATTATTATTATTATTATTATTATTATTATTATTATTGTTGTTGTTGTTGTTGTTGGCCCTGCATCTTACTACCCGTTCAGGTTGTAAACACGTAATGGTAGGGTAATAATGAGATGAAATGGAGGACCTACAGTTTAACGTGGGATCCGAACCACGGTGGAGGTCTGGCATTCCCCATATTCACAAGTTGTGATTAATACACGTCTTGTCAGAGGTGAAGGAAGGGTCTGGCAAAGTTGACTAGTAGATAAGAGTACAATTCACATGTGGATCACCGACACACCCCATCCACATACCTGCATTAATCCAGATGATTACTGAGCTGTTAAAAACAGAAATTTTAAAATAATTTGTTTCTTATGCACTTTTCACAATCATGTAGTATTACTTGCGGTACAAATTATTTTTGGTTTAGTGGTCTTAGTCTGTAAATCTTGGGCTCTTTAGTGGTTTCCAAATAATATTTGTGTTAGTTCTGTTGTCCCATCTGCAGAACAACTGGCACATCAATGGGACCAGAGTTGTAAACCTTTGATCGAAAGTATTTGTGGTAATCCTTTATTTAAAAAAAAATCCTGGTTAGTAGTAAAATGTATTTTACTACTACTACTACTCCTCCTACTACTACTACTACTACTACTACTACTACTACTATACTACTACCCATACTACTACTACTACTACTACTACTACTACTACTACTACTACTACTATACTACTACCCATACTACTACTACTACTACTACTACACCACTACTACTACTACTAATAGTGATACTGATACTGATAGTGATACGGATACTGATATGCTAGTGATGCTGATAGTGATAGTGCTGCTATATTGATACTGATAATGATACTGATATTGCTGGTGATGAAAGTGATACTAATACTGATAGTGCTACTGATACTTATAGTGATACTGATATTGATAGTGATACTGATATTGCTGGTGATGGAAGTGATACTGATATTGCTGGTGATGGAAGTGATACTGATAATGATATTGGTACTGATAGCGCTACTGTTATTGATAGTGATATGAATATTGATAGTGATACTGATATTGCTGGTGATGAAAGTGATACTAATACTGATAGTGCTATTGATACTGATACTGATATTGATACTGCTACTGATAGGGATACTGATACTGATATTGATACTGCTACTGATAGGGATACTGATACTGATAGTGATACTGGTACTGATAGTGATACTGCTACTGGTGCTACTTTTATTATTACTACTACTTCTTTGCCAAATATTTAGAAATCCCATGTGATAAAATTCATTTTGAGTTGAGTACATCATAAGAGACAAAATATACCACAACCAGTGATTGTCCAATTTTCATCTAAAACTGTAAGAAATACTTACTTGGCTAGGGAAAAAAAGCGTCAAATAAATAACAATAAAATTGTAATTGAAAAAGGAACAGAGGCATATAAACATTAATGAGAACCTCACCCCATTTTACAAAAATCTGTTGTGGCTACCTAAAAACTACTGTAAATAATATATATGGGTAAAAAATGATAAAGTTTACGTCCACAGGAGTGATGGTGAAACTAGCTTTAAAATATAGCTGAAAGTGACCTGATTAAAATTAATAACATAATAAAATATGTCCCTTTAGATTAAATAAATAATCTTTTTGTTTTGTAAGATATGATAATTAATATTACTAATCAAAGTAAAAATGACAATAGTGTTGTCAACAAAAACAATATATCACTAAATAAACAAACAATCGATGCAGAAGAAAATGAAGATTTAAAAACTATTGAAAACAATATTAGGACTTTACAGTGTCAACTGTCAAGAACATGATAATCCCAATGAATAGACCGAACTATTGGCACACGAGGTACAGAATAAGAATAACCTTTATATTATTCACCTTAATTAGCTGTATAAACAAACATTTTGATCAACTTATAACTTTACTGGAAAATGTTATTGATAAAATAGACATTATAGTGCTTAGAGAAATAAAATTAGATGACACACAGGTTATTCAATACAATATTAATGGTTATGTTAAGGGCTGGGAAAATAGGCACAGTAGCTATGACGGAGGTATAATTATCTACTGCAGAAATAGTATAGAGACAACCATATTAGAAAATAACATAAATGGTAGGCCTACGGAACTCCGCGCTGACTTTATTGCTTCAGTGTTTAAAAATGGAGATATTTACTCAAAACTCATAATATATGTGAAACTAAATAATATACACTAGCAAACACAGGCATAAATTGTGCTATACTATTGTAAAATAATTTTTGACTCCAGATTTAAAATTTTATAAATCTATTTTAAAGAATTGATTTCCTCATTTGTATTTTTGGACCAATAAAAGAGATTGATATTGGGCGCATGAGGGTCAACACTTTGTATTAAAATTTCGACTTCTGGTTCAAATTTTTGATATTTTATTGGATGTTGTACATCTTCAGATCATCGCATTGCTAATAAATTCCTTATTTATAGATTTAGACCAATAAAAATATAAAATAATATTGACTATTGAGTCTAAAATGATAGCGATAGATCATTACTGTACAAACATTTCCCCAAAGAGTTTAAAAGAAAAAAACTTTTTGAGAGACTTACTAATATTTAATTACTTTATGGCATCAGAGGATATTGCGTTAAAACTTAAGTAGTACATGTGTTGTACAACTAAAGCTCACAAAATAATTGTATTAATATATTTTCCAATATCTCAGAAACTATTGGTTTTATAAAAATGTGTTTCAAATAGAAGTATTTTTTAATAGTACTACAATTTTTCAATGATAAGTTATTTAGTATCTCAAATAGTTGCAGAGATATGGATATTTCCACGTCCATAAAGTACCCTAAAATTCATTTTCTTGGGAAAATAAATAGCTATTTGGTTCATAATCTTAATCAACGCCCATGTACAAATTTTAATCAAAATAGTTTAGCCGATTTTGAGAAAAACTATATTTTCTCTTTTCGCTCATTAGTAAACTACTCTTAATTTTAGGTTTAGACAGACACACAGACATACGACATTGTAAAATACCACTTTTTAGGGTTCGGAGGGTTCATGAAACGTAACATTCTCCAACATCTCATGTATGTATGTATACTTGCGTATAGCTTGAAAATTATTGGTTTTTTATAAATATGTTAAAAATATTTTTTTAAATTATAAATAGGCCTACATATTTGCCATGATACAGAATAATATCTCAACACATAGGTGTCAATATCTTCTCTTCTGGAAGGCAGTAAGGTTCTCCAGCTATTTTCAAATTGGTTGACCTTTGACCTGGATTCCCTGAATGAAAGTAATTGTGATTTTTCTTTTCTATTTTGGCACAATTATTATTATTGGTCCTTGGTTTGCTTTCCTAAATAAAATATTTATCTCTATTCCCAATAATTGTTTTATCCTTTCATTTTTGACAATCTTCGTCCTGTTCCTGATCATTTTCAAAATTATCGTCCTCATCTATATTTGCTATCTCTACTCTTCTTAATAACGTATCAGCGCTCCCATGAGCTATATCGGGTTGATATTTTATGGTATAGTTATGGCTGCTTTGCTGCAACGTCCATCTTACCACTCTACTATCACGAGCCATGTGGGCCCGGAGCAGGCAGGTCATTACGGGATGATGTGTTGCCAGAGAGAGTTGGAATTTGCCGACTGGCTACGAGGCTGTCTGCACCAAAAAAAGGGAGAATATGTAGTGGGGCAAAGAGAGCAATGAGCTTTAGGAGCGCAAGAGGGTTGTGATACCGAGATTCAATAAGGGATGCAATAAAAACTTCCAAATCAATAACATTAGAACAATTTTTTAACACATTATCTATTATCTTAGGTCAATGTAGGTCTTAGGAGATGATTTAAGGGGTGAAAAACTTGCACGTACACACAAACAACCATGGTTCAATTGACTAATTTATCTGCCATTTATTTTATTTATAAAAACTGAACATTTATTAAAACAAATATTCATAATTTTCTAACTAACACGGGGTGGAAAACAAAACCTATGTAACATAATTGATATAGAAGGAAGCCAATCTAAAGGAATTGTTAGGTTAGTTTAGGTTTTTATATAAAACAATAACCATTTCTCTTCATTTTTTCACACACAATTCACAATTACGATTACATATGTTTATCACTTTAACTAACACAAAAAAGCAAACTAAAATAATTGTCAGCTACATTGTTGAAAATTGCAAAGTTACCAGATAATAGGTTTACATATTCATCCTCTGATTATTCCGCCTATATTTAAATTAATCAAAGGTGTCGTGATGAAAATCAAATAATGTGCTGTAGTCAGGTTAACATTTTAGGGGCCACACTCAGAGATGTATTAAAAATATTAAATGTCTCTAGGAGTTAACTGGAGTATCTAAGGGCAGGGATTAAAGAATTATATTAGGTGCTTTAAATTTGTTTAATATTTAAGTCTCCTGCCTCCAAGTCTGAAAATTTACATTTAGCACTTCTGAAATTAGGGTATATGGTAGAACTGAGGAGAGGGGTTTCAGGAGAGGGCGTAGCCCTCTGACAATTTTTTTGTCTAGATTTATTTTGACCCTTTCTTATATTCCATAGTATATACAAATAAAAAAGAGCAATCCAAATAGCTTTTAAATCTAAAGTATTAAATTTAATTTAAAAATAAGGTAAGGACCGTTCTAGATAATATCTGTTAGAAAAAATAACTTGAGCTAGCATTGGAAAACAGTGTTTTGCGTTGCTTAAAGACTTTTATAAACGAGATTAAGATGTATTTTACTGTTAAAATGGTAGATTGTATAACATTTTAAGATTTGAGAGGAAATAATGTTTAATTTTCTCTGTATTGTGATTTTCCTGTATTCAAATAAGTTGTATTCATTTTTACGTATCAATTTGTTCATAACATCTGGTGACCGTGACAGTACTCAGTTGGAAAAATTACTGATATTAACAGTTTGACCAGGAAATTTGGTTTATATCGCAGAGCTTTTACAAAAGCAACAACTTCACTAAAAACATTGCTGGAGATGGAAGAAATGTATATAATCGTGATCCAAGGAAATTATACGTTGCTGGAAGAAAGAGCTAACCTTGTACACAGTTTGGATCATGAGATCTTTCATCACCTCATAGCGACAGATGTGACAGAAAAAGACCTATCAATGAGGTAGAGGTAGTTTATGACTACAAACATAATTTCCTTGTTTTAGCAGCTGAAGTCTCTGATGGTGTTTCTGTTCGGAAAAAAGAACATGAAAATAAGTCTCAGTCATCTATAATAAGTACTAACCAAAATTTAAGAAGCAAATATCGCCTTCCAAAAATTGAATTCAGAAAATTCAATGGAAATTTATGTGATTGGTTGGGTTTTAGGAACCAGTTTCAGAAGATTGGCGAGGATCAGCGGTTAGATAATGCAGACAAATTTGAATATCTTATCTGAGCAACTTTACCCAATTCCAAAGCCCATGATATTGTTGACAGTTTCCCGGCCACTTGAGAAAACTATTCCAAAGCCATACAGAAACTTAAATCCCGCTTTGGCAGAGGTTTACACTAGATGATTATAATCACTCATAAATGCCAGTAGTGCTCCTGATGTCTCTACCCTGTATGATACACTGTAAACTCACGAAGGGTAACTTCAGATAAATATGCTGCGTTGTTGTTCCCTATGATAGAATCATGTTTGACTACAGATATGTTACACGCTTGGCAGAGGAGTGGTGGAGGAAAATAAAATGATCCTGAAGAATGTCTTAATAGTTTGATGAAGTTCCTGGAGAGTGAGGTAGAGGGAGAGGATAGGATCAAGATTGCTGTCAAAACTCCACCTAAAGGTACCATCACTGCTAATCCTGATAAGTCAAAAGGTAGGAAGAAAGATTCTGAAAGTTACAATGAAAATACATTACCTACAGCAGCTGTTCTTGTGGAGTGTAGTCCTCTGGTGGCATTTTGAAATAGGTATCATGTTAGTGACAACTGCTTCTTAGAAAAGAAGATGCTTTAAAGGAAAGAATCTCCCTTTTGAAGGATTAGAAAGCGTATTTTCTTGGTTTAAAGAGAGGTAATATTTCAAAAATGTGAGTTCTGTGATAAAAGCCACAACAGTATAATATGTCAAGACTCAAAGCACTCAAGGGATGCTTCTAATATGAAACTTCAGTCTCATTCTTTGATTTCCACCGAAAAGGAGAGTAGCAGTGGTTCGCCGAATGGGATTTTACAAACTTTGAAGGTTAGGTTAGTTCGAGACACCTCTGTTGTAGAGACCAGGGCAATGCTTGCTACTGGTAGTAGGAAATCTTTTATTCTTGAATCAATAGCAAAGAAGTTAGGTTACCCTTGTCATCACACTGAAACCCTACGACATTCGCTGATCAGTGGAGTAGTTACTGAAGAAAGACAATATTCATGCTATAGGATATTTTTGGAAAGTTTGGGGAAACTTTATGCATGCAATTTTGAAGTCTTAGGGGTACAAGTGATCACAGGGTACCGTTATTTTCGAAATGATTCATGGTTGAAGGAAATTAAGGCAAATGAAATACAGATCAATGATAATGAAGGTCCCATTGAAGTATTAATAGGAGCTGATGTGGCTGATGAGTTAATAACAGGACAAACATGTAGACTATTGTGTTGAGGACCTGCTTGGATAGACCATAATGGGTAAATCAGTTTCCACTGATTATACTGTTACGACTAACCTTGTTACTGCTCTCTCTATAGGAGATATTTCTAGGGAACACCTGTGGGAGCTAGATGTACTTGGAATCAGTGATCCTGCCTTAAGAAAAACTAAATATGAAGCAAAATCAGCAACAATAGAACATTTCCTACGAACTGTATATATAAAAATGAAGTTAACAGGTGTGAAGTTCATTTGCCTCGGAAGGACAATCAGCCGTTTCTTACATCCAATAAGGTCATGGTTGAGAAAAGGCTACTAAACACCGACAATAAATTGAAAACCCTTGGACTATGGGAGAAGTATGGTAGTATTTTTACTCAGTAGAAAAAGTACAAGATTATTGAACTTGCGTCAGAGGATGGGAGTTTCAAACATTATCTATCTTATCGCGCTGTAGTGAAGGAAACAAGTGCGACCACGCCTGTGCACCCTGTATTTGATGCCTCAGCAAAGGAATTTGGAACCCCTTCTCTAAATGATTGTTTCTATGATGGTTCCAACCTAATTGATTCGTTCCCAGCTATCCTTCAAAGATTCAGGGAGAGTAAAATAGGAATTTTTGCAAAAATTGAAAATGCTTTTATTCAGATAAGTATCCATGAAGAAGATAGGAACTATCTCTTTTTTATGTGGTGGAATGAAGCTGAGCATATCTATGGGATCTTCAGACATGCAAGAGTGGTATTTGTCTTAACCTTAGTCCCTTCCTCTTGGAGGCAGTTTTGGAGTATCATTTGAGAAAATATTTACAAAAAACCAGTTTCAATCCCCTGTTCATTAAGAGACTTCTACAGAGCTTCTATGTAGACAACATTGTCACGAGCATTGACAGTGAATTAGAAGTATATCAGTTTATCCAGCAATCTAGTGAGGTCTTATCTGAAGGCAGATTTAATTTGATAGGATGAAAATTCACACAAGATGAGGGAAAATCTACACCTCTCTATTCTGTCTTAGGAATGTTGTGAGATCAGCAAGATGATACGTTGATTCTGAATGTGGACTGGTTTAATAGGTGTGATGTATGTGAAGTGACAAAAAGGAAAATTTTGTTTCTCGTGCAAATAATTTTCGATCCTGTGGGAGTGACATGTCCCTTTATTCTTTGTGCAAAACTCTTGATTCAGAGAACATGGAAGACTCGCATTGAATGGGATACAGTAAACTCCAAAGTCAAGTTTCTCACCTGGGTTAAGGATCTGCTTCTACTGGTGGTAATCAAGATTCCTCAATGTTTTGTAAGTAGTGATGTGTGCAAATTCATGTCATCTGTGACGCCAGTCAACATGATTATGCGGCAGGTGTCGTTAGATGTGAATCCAGTGATCATCACATAAGGATGCAGTTATGTGAAGCAAGATAACATGTAGCCTCCACCCCCCGTCAAAGTAATAACAATCCCTAAATTAGAATTGTTAGCAGCTACGATTGGTGCGAGGTTGCTAAAAGGTGTGCTGGAATCTACTTGTTTGATGGTTCTTGATGTTTTTTATGGTCGGATTCTTCTACTGTGCTGTCTTGGATTTGTAGGAATGATAACTGGTCTGTTTTTGTAAGAAATCGGGTGAATGAGATCAGGAACTTGACAGATCCTTGTCACTGGAGACATGTTTCAGGTTCAATGAACCCAGCTGATTTGCCAACCATCACTTGGATGTTCTGTTTCTCAGCTGGTGGATTCCCGATGGTGGGAGGGCCCTGCCTGGTTACACGAATCACCAAACTGTTGGCCTCTAGCAGAACCTTTGTATGAAAAAAATACATATTTGGGGGGATAAGAAAACTCCAGTGAATTATTTTACTATATTAGACGAAGCTTCACCGTAGTATGCAAGATTTTTTTCCAGTTATTGTAGAATAGTTCATCTAATTGCATGGATTCTTCGTTTCTGGAAGAATTGTCTAGGACTAGAGAAGATTTCACAAGAAAACCTGGAAGCTAGTGAGCTAGAGAAGGCTGAAATTAGACTCATGAGTTTCATTCAAAAGAATAGTTTCCATGTGCCATCTGATAAACGATTTTCCTCGCTAAATCCTTTAGTGGAAGACGGTGTCCTCAGGTTCAAAACAAGACCACTCCTTAGAGAAGATGTGACGCTGTTCAGATTCCCTATGATTCTCCCAGCACATCATGTTGTTGTTTCCCTTCTCATCATGGAAGAGTATGTGAAACAAAGTCATATTGGAATACAACTTCTTCTTAATAATCTAAGACAACGTTTCTGATTTAATGGTGGGAGGAGAACTGTGTAAAGTCATAAGTCATTGTGTCAGATGCCGGAGGCATGAGGGAAAACATGTGGAAGTAGCTCCAGCTCCTTTACGTCTCAACCGCATAAGGGAGACATCTGTGTTTTGAAGTAATAGGGGTTGACTTGGCGGGTCCTCTGTTTCTATTGTAGTTTTCCCTTGTGCTGTCTACCACGCAGTACATCTGGATTTGATTACTTCTCTCTCCACTGAAGCTTTCTTTCAAGTTTTCCAGCGTTTTGTAGCTCTAGCAGAAGAGTCAACGTTCCTCCACGATATACCGATTAGTTTAGGATATCCATCCTCAATGGTGGGAGGATGTTAGAAACAGAACTTAAATTGGCATTGGAAAGCAATGATAAAACCAAGATTAAGATATATTTTACCGTTAAAATGGTAGATTGTATTACATTTGAAGATTTGGAAGAAAATAGTGTTTACAATTGTCTGTATTGTGGTTTTCCTGTATTAAAAGAAACTGTATTCATCTCTCCGTATCAATTTGTTCATAACAATATCATATAGCACCACCAAAAAAAGGGTTGACCCCTCCAAATCGATTCTAAATGAGTATAATTTTTGAAACAATTCAAGGCTCCCTCATATAGCTTAAAGCTGTGGTTTTCAAATTGTTGTCATTGGTGATGTCTACACAAAATTAATGATATGGCATGATCTTATTTACTTTCTCAAATAGTCTAGTATAGTTTGAGACTAAGCTTTCAAAAATAAAAAGTAATCAGTGATCCAACCTCAAATAATCTTGGTTATTTTACCATATAAAATTATACACTTTAAACAAAATCACTATGTCCGTTACCAAAACTACCCAACATTAAAATATTCTTTATTTGAGGGCTACAATCAAAATCAAAACAACACCCTCGAGGATAAACAGAATTGTTTTTGGGGTATGGAGCGCATAAAATTCAAAGATTCGCCACAATATTTATCTGGTAAGTCAACTGTTCTTTGTCCACATGTACAGTCACATTTTCATAGGAAGAGCCAACATTCATAAAAAAATTCACTACATTTTTAATAAAATATATAAAAAGTGACAGAACATATGACTCAAATTGAAAGTAAATTTGATCTAGTTTATACATATGAAAATTGAATTGTAAAATGTGGTTATGAAACAAAATTGTATAAATGAGCCATCTTACTGCTTGCTAAACACTAGAAAATATCCTTCTTCGACAAGTGACTTGTGGGTAGTATATGAAGGGGGGAGGGGGGTTGGCGTGTGCATCAGACGCTTATTATTATTATTATTATATTATTATTATTATTATTATTGTTATTACTATTACTATTAGCACCGCGTCTTACTACCCATTCGGGTTATACACACTTATGCTAATGTGTAATGGTAGGGTGATTGTGAGATGAAATGAATGGGATCCGAACCACGGTGGAGGCCTGGCATTCCCCACATTCACAAGATGTCTTGTCAGAGGTGAAGGAAGGGTTTGGTAATCAGATAAATCTTTGCCGGGACCAAGGATTGAACCCCGGCCGCCAGCACAGAAGTCTGACACCTTACCCCTAGACCACCAGGTCACCCAGACGCTTATCAAGTGGTCTCTTATTGGGAACAGTTGGGAAAATGATCGAAATTTTACCGTGGGAGGGCCTCTTAAAGGCTGGGGGAAAGAGGACAAGTCCCTGAAAACAACTTTTCTTTTGTTAATGTCCCTCTTCCCTTTTACACAAATAAGGTTTTACCGCCACTGACCCAACATTTAAAATTTTAAAGGTGATCTTGTCTTTCTCTAATACATTTCTAAGTTTTAAAATCTGTGCTTGGAGAGAGCTTTTTCAAGTCAGGGTATTTACAACTTGACTAAATGTTTTAACTCTTATATCTAGCTACGCAGTGTTTTGTGTTGATAGTTGGGGTCCCCGTCCTATTAACCTATCTCACCCTTTCATTCTTATTTCTTAGATGAATCATTTGCGATGTGTTTTGGAACTAGATTAAAATAGTTTTGAGTTGAAATGTTTTATTATTTCCCAGTCTCAAAGACTTACACCCTTTCACATTCATTAATACTTCCTATTTCCTTTGTCAATATTTTGTCTTATTCTATCTATCCACCTTTGTTGTCTGAACAATGAACACAGTCATACACTTTTTATTTAAATGTATCTAGACATTAGAATAATTATAGGCCCCATACTTGTATGTTTTGTTTTGTTTGGACTGTAAATAAGGCATGATTAATTTTTATTGTCAACTTTGGGGTTGGAGGTGGGGAGGGGGTGTTGAACCCCCATGTCCCCCATGACTATGGTGTTGACTGCCAGTAACACACTCCTATTGGTGGCAAACGCTTGGAATTATTATTTACTGTAACATTGAAAATAGCAATAGTTTTAAATGTACTAAAGAGCTATGCATATAATACATCACATAATTTTGATCAAAATAGAAACTTACTTGATGAGGTCTAATACTAACAGTGCCAATGGTTTTCCCTTTAGTTTTTTTACCTTAATATATATTAGCATCGTGAAATAATGATTAGGTTGTATGTTCACAGGGTTGTCCCACATCTTTGCACAAACAGCTGAAAGACTTGGCTGATGTTCACCGTCTAGATGATTCTTCCACTACCGATGGGCAGAGAAGGGATGCTTACAAGCATTTGTGCCATTATTGACCGTCCAACAGTCCTCACCCCCAAAAAATATCCCTCCGGTGCTATACATTCCAGGCTCGCCACCCCTAGAGCTGCAGGTAGCAGTAATGCTGAAATTGAGTCCTTTTTTCCTGAAAAGATGCCTGGAAGACCGTTGAAGGAATTGGACAAGCCAATGAGCCTGGATATTCCATACCCTACACCCCAAATAACAGTAACATGTAATATGAGTGAGATGGAGTCAGATACTGAATCTATGTCTACGGCAAATAATAGTTTAGGCGTCCATCCGAGGAATCCTTCAGGTGGTGGGGGAATGTGCTATCTAAGTCCCTTTTCAATGTGTTCAAGGGTTGATCGTACTGCTTCAGAATCTAACCTTAGCTCGTCAGGCTATAGCTCCATGGCTAGTCCCGGACCTTCCAGATGTGGGTCGAACAGTCCTCTCTGTCCAACCGAGGTAGAGGATCAACCTGGCCCTGTCACCACTTTATTTAAAATAGTTCAGCACAATCCTTCCCTCTTTTATACACTTTGACAGGTACGAATGAAATAGAAACCATGAAATCTGGTAAAACTCAACACTCTCAAGGTCAGGAAATTAGTTTTAAAGGGCGGTCTGATTCTGAAACTCTCTCTGATGACCTATTTGTTGAATCTAATGATGAAGGCATTGGAACTGATCATCTGGATGAGAAGATTGAAGAAGGTGAACTAAAGAGTGCTAAAGAAATGGAGATGTTCATTGGAAAGGAAATCTTAGATAATGGTAAAATTCTCTTAGGTTTGCCTATATTAGGCGCAACAACCGTGGGGCTTAGTGTTCCCAATCAGGGAACTGTGGATAATGTGTCGGACACTTGTAAATGTATTTCTCTTTCATCTAATAAGGGCAAGTCTTGTCTTCAACTGCCATCAATTGTCATTCAAAATGATATTGTCAGTACGCATGAGAATCACTTGATCCCCGTGAATTCTCTAAGTGAGAGCCCACAAAGTGATAAGATGATAGGCCTGGAAAGTTCTCCCCTCAATTTTATGGACGCCGGATAGATAAACTACTTTCAACCGACTCTGATGACTTATATGACTGTCTTAGCTCTGACTGTCCAAAAGTACCAACTGGGAGTGGATCTACACCCCAACACAGAAAGTCCACTGGACGAAGGCGAGAAAGAAGAGCTACTGTTCGAGGAGGAAGCAAAACTCCAAGCCCTACCAAAGCAACAATCATGCTTGATGTGCCTGAAAAAGATGTATACTACCACCCTACAGTACCCCGTAAACCTAGTCCAAAGAGGCCCGAATGAAACCCCAGGGTCCTGTCGAATCATCTTCTTCCTCAGAAAGTCTTAGTTCCATAAGGTAAGTGTTATTTTATATAGTGGTACATTTAAATGAGCCAACATTAGGAAGTGAAGTCAAAGAATCTATTAGGAAGGTAAAGAACCATAAATATTCAGGTATAGATTCAATTCAAACATGGTTAATAAAGGGAGGTTATGAATTGTTAATAATAGAAACTCATAAACCGCTATGCACCATGGAACCATGAGATATTTTCACAAGAATGTAAGGAAGGTATATAATAATACTCATTTTTAAAAAGGGAGATAAAACAGATTTTAATAACTACATATGTATCTCACTACTACCAACATGCTATAAAACAGAATAAAGTGATTATAGAGGTATCTCACTACTACACAACATGTTATAAAACAGAGTGTAATGACTATTGAGGTATCTCACTACTACCAACATGCTATAGAACAGAATGAAGGGACTATAGAGGTATCTCAGTGAGTTTGGTTTCAGTTTTCATCTATGATCAAAATTAGCTTTTAACTTTTAAATAGGAATTAATTTAAAAAAAATTATATTCCCAATTACATCATAAGCAACCTTTGGATTGGCAGGGGAGGAGGGGTGGGAGAAGATCATAAAAATATGTTTATGCTAATTTCCTCTTTTACGCCAAATGGGGTTCCGCATTATGATTTTCTTCTAGAAAACCCCTAAAAGTGTCCCTGTTTGAGAGGAAAGTATTATGGTAAGCTTATCTATATCTAAAGTACTAGCTTTATGCCAATATTCAACATTCTAATTTGACTTGTTCAAGTAATGGCCCACCTCCGCCCCTTCTAATTCATATTAATTAAAATTGTACACTGATTGTTGTCACAAGTTTCTTGCTGTACACAAATTTTTTGCTCTACTTCTATGGATATTCTCTTTTGAGCTTCTCAATATAAATTCAAACCTCTCTCTTTTTTATCAGAAGGATGATTTCTCTTATACTTTTTCACCATTAATAAAAAAGATCGCAATCAATTAAAATACTACTGTAAAAGACCCATGCCAACCAATGCAGCCCTAGCACCTGAGCGTTGTGTCCTTTCAGGTCTTAAAAGATAATTCGAAGATAACTGATCCTTCCTCCTCTACCCCTTCCGCTTCCAACCAGGCGTATTTAATGGGTGTTTGACAAGATAGAATGGAGGTAAAGTGACGTATCTCCAGTGAAATAGAAAATAGAAAATGCATGGAAATTTTTTGGGTTTATTAAGTTTTTTTATATATAAACACCCAATTATAATTATACTGTTGCAAGCGTAAACTATTTGTGATTATTAAAGCCAAGTTAAAAAAATTAGTTTTCCTTCTCAGTTAATAGTTTGAAGCTAAACACATTTATTCATTTCTATCTAATTTTTTATTTAATTATTCAATGGTTTTATTAAATTTTGAGTCTGGCATAATCATTTGACATATTAATACCTTAAATTTGATACAAATATTTTACTCTCATTTATGATAGTTGAGATATCATCAGAATAAGAATAACCTTTGAGTAAATGGGTAAAATGAGGGTATCTGGTTGCCCCTTCAATTGTAAAACTCCTTAAGTAAACTACCCTTAATTTTTTTAGGTTTGAATATCTAATTATAAAAACCTCTCTGAGGTACCTTATCAAAACCTTAAATATCAATTTTCAGCCTGATCTGATCAATAAAATGGTATAGGCTCTTTGGAGAGATACAAACAAACAAACGGGTGGCATCGCAAAAATCACTTTTTAGGTTTCAGGTGGTCATGAAACGTCGATATTTATCAAAATTCCAAGTATTCTTTATACGATAACAATACTTTTTCTACCCGAGAGGTGCGAGAAAGTAAAAATTATCCCCACAAATTAGATCAAAAGTATTTTTAACATTGTCAGTTTTGAATAGAAAAACTATATTATCTTGGAAATTAGGAAAATAATACAGGTGGTAAATGCACGCTATTACTCGGCCAGTAAGTTATTGACATATTGCCAGCTTCCCAGGAAGTAAAACTCAGAATATACAAAACAATAATTTACCAGTTGCTCTCTATGGGTGTGTAACGTGGTCTCTTACCTTACATGTTGAAAACAAATCCAAGGTGTTTATGAAGATATTTTGTCCAAAAGGATATTAGGCTACTAGGGAGTTGAGGTTATATAATCAAGAGTTACATACTACATACCCTGTACTTATCACAATAAATTGTTAATATAATCAAGTCTCGTAGATTACGATGGGCAGGACATGCAACATGAATGGGAGATTCTAGAACCCGGTTCAGGGTATTGACTGGCAACCGCTCCCTCCCCCACCATTGGGAAGACCTAAACGCAGATGGGAGGATAACATTAGAATGGACCTGAAAGAGAAAGGGTGTAATGAGGTGGACTGGATATAGCTAGTTAAGATAGGGATAGGCTGTAGTGAGGGAAACTACAGAACTAGTTTATGATATAGATAGGTGGCGTACTTTTATAAGGGCGGCAATGAATTTTCGAGTTCCTAATGCCATAGAGTAAGTAATTAAGTACTTATTCCCCCTTCTTCATTTTCCAAATTCTTAATTTGAAATTTTAAGACTTATTTGGTTATCTTAAATGGTCTATCTAAGTGCCTATCGAATTTCAACTTAACCACATCAAAAATAGTGTTCTACATTAGTTATTGAAATTTCATAATGTTCAGACGTCATTCGGATATCTGGGAAGGTCCTTTAACGTACATGCAGAGTTTCAATTTTCTAGCTACTCAAAAATTATTTTTATATTAGCTTGGGAAATTTTCAGGGGATCTTCCCTCCCCACTTTACCCTCCTTCATTTTAAAATTTAAGAATTAGGACCTTTATAAAGTTGTGTGATGGTCATTATACCCACCTGACAAATAATGTTAATCATCTAACACTAAGAAGTATAGTTTATTCTTATAGTTTTGGAAATTTTATCCCCATCACTGCCTCTCTACCTCATTTCTCTAATTCCTCTTATAATCTTAAATAATAAGATTTATTTGGTTATCTGGAGTTGTAATTTTACCTACCTTCCAAATTTAAATTTTCTATCATACCAACAAGTTTTGTATGTCCCTTTTTCCCTTATTTTCTGGAGTCCCACTTAAACATTTTAAAATGAACAGACTCTTAATTATTTGGAGTGGTATATTTACTTGCCTGCCGAATATCAGTTTTCTACCACATTGACAAGTAGTGGCTTCTAATAGTTTTGTAAATTTAGAACCACTCCAATACCATTTTTCCTTTTCACTTTGAGAAGTTTCAAATTCTGAGCTAAATTTGGTTATTTCAAGTTTTCCCTCTACTTCATCTCAAAAGTTTAATTCTGACTACAACTCTTAATTTCCCAGAACTCCATTTTAAAATTTAAAATCACCCTTTCTTTATTTGGGGTGGTCCTTATACTTGCTTAGAATTTCAGTTTTCTACCACATACAGAAGTAGTTAAACATCCCTCCTCACCATTTAAACTCCGATTTATAAATTTCAGATTTTTAGATTTATTTGGCTATTTTGAGGGGTACTTATAACTGCTTGCCAAATTTAAAAAAAAAATCCTATCACACCTAAAAGTAAAAAAAGAAGTAAAAAGGTATAACCCCTTTCCTCTATTTCCTGAAAAAAAACTACTCTCTTGTAAAACCCCCTCCCCCTTATTATCACTCATAAATAACAGTCATGTTGATCACAAGTTGTATTTTTATTCAAGAAAATAACAAATACAGCTCTATGAGAGAGTGAGACATGCATAGCGTTAGGCGCTAAATCCGTAAACAACAATCAAGAATTGAAAAATTATATAATAAATATGTGGGACGCCTTCCCACAATCCTTAATGGCGACTCAAAATAAATCATACAATCTGCAGCTAAATTAACCTTCGTACATATTTCATGATAAAATAATAATCGAAAGTCAAAAGCAAAAATAAGGAACTAGTAATGGGAAATGATATTTACTCGCCACCACCAGCGGTTCTCAGACAGTCTGAACAGCGAACAATGAGTTCCTAATAACATATCTCCCCAGCCATAATTATGCATAGTAGAAATAAACAACAGGGATCTAGTTTAGAAACATATGCCTTAAATGGCTGCATTAATGTTGAATATTAAAGTCCATATTAGAGAATAAGCATTCCGATTTGTGGCCCCACATTTACCCAACATAGTATAAACTCTCAAAATATGTAATAATAATAAATTATCTTCCAACAAATAACAAGTGATATAATCTTTAAATGCACAAAATCGGCAGAACTAAAGTATGACGTTGCTAAAATTAATAATGGACCTTAGATAGAGGTACGCCAAGATATAAGTCCATCCGTGAAGCGGGTGAAACAGAATATAAGATAAATAATAAAAGTTCTCTCAAAAGATCGCAAAATTATGTCAGACATACGGTTTGGTCAAACCTTGCAAAGATAATAAGTCTATCCATAGTGTACAAGCAAATTAAAAGAGACTAGGTACAGTTAATAAATAATTACATTAAATATAAAGAATCCTGAACTATAATTTTTAACCATTACAGCCAAACGGAATTTTGAATATCCAAATTATTTTTATTCAAGAAAATAACAAATACAGCTCTATGAGAAAGTGAGATGCATTGTATTAGGTGCTGAATCCATAAACAACAATCAAGAATTGAAAAATTATATAAGAAATATGTGTGACTCCATTCTTGCGATGAGGAGCGAACCACGGCCCCTCGAGTCTGTCCAATATTGGCAGTGCCGTGATGTGTTAGTGGATTGGAGCCTTGCTGAGACGGGTCAACTGGGGCCGGAATAGTGATCCAAGCATTTTTTTTTTCTTTAGGTGTTGTAACAGGGTTACAAGCCCATTTAAAATCTAAAGTGTTCAGACTCTTATAGATATTTGGCAAAGTCCTTTTATTTCCCTTTTATCAGAATTTCAGGTTTATACTACACTGAATATTAGGTGTGTCTATTATTTTTTGAAAATGTAAACCTCTAACCCCATTTTTCTAGCTACAATTAGGAAATTTTCAAATTTTAGGACATTTGGCTATCAATTATCTAGGGTTGTCATACCTGACTGACGTGTTTAAATTTTCTAGCTCACCTAAAAGTTGTTTATTTTTATAACCCCCTCTCCTATTTTTCAAAATTCAACATAAATGTTAAAAACGTTCAGACTTTTATAATTTAATGACATGTTTCAATTTTCTCTCCACATTGATAAATAGTAATTTATTTTAGTTTATTAAGTTTCGATCCCCCACTCTCTTTTCTACCAATAGACCTTGGGATCCATTTTGTGATTGCCGTACATAAAAATGTCAGATTCTTATTCTGTGACCCGAGAAACTTCCAGATATTAAATTTCATTGAGTTTTGATGACACGAGATTTCCCACCCCTTTCTGCTACGGTACCTTGGGGAGTTAAATTTGAAAAACCCTCAAAAAACTTTCACCAAATTTTAGAAAGAAACCTTCATTTTAAATTTAAAAGTTCAATTTCCGCTAGTTCTAAAGATACATAAGTGAATTTTAAAAACTTTCAACGCCTCTTTTTTGCCTCTTAAGAGGTCAAATTTTGGAAAATACCGTCACATCTATTGCCTCGGGCCTAAAATTAATATTCCCCCAAAATTTAAAGTTTCCAGGTCTCGAGGTTAATGAAATAGGGCAATAAGCATTTTATTTATTTAGAGAAATTTGTGTGTGAGCTGAAACATAAAGTTGATAAATTGTGCTCTATTTACACATACCGTTAGGAATGCACAGAAATGTGATACTAATTTTTTTAATTCGGGGCCACATAAAACGTCAAGATCCATCATAATCTCGAGGGCAAAATGTCTACTATTACAAAAGCAGTTGTCAGGGGGGGAGGGGGGTCAACCCCCCCCCCCCCCCCCCAACCACCGAAATCTTATGAACAAAATATATTTGGCTTTATTGATGGTTTAAAACACTATCAAAATTAGATTAAAAATGCCAATTAGGGGGTAGTGTTACCACATAAAGCACTTCAGAGAGCTTCTAGAGGTATTTAATATTTAGAATTTTTTCTAGCATTCAGCAATTATGGTGTTATGTTACCATAAAAAGCACTTCATAGAGCTTCTAGCTGTGTTCAGTATTTATAATAAAAAACCACTTCAGATAGCTTCTAGAACTATTTATCATTTAGAATTTTTATAGCCTCCGCCATTTCGGGAATGGGCACACCACCCCCCCCCCCCCCTAAAATTATTGTCTGGTTATGTTCTTGATGATTACATTACTTTCTCCAAATAAGAAAGTAATAAAAGAAAATGTATTTTACTAATGTAAGAAGGCAAACAGTCTTCAAAACAAATAAAAGATAAGAATCTCCAGTTAAAATATTTTGTTCACTTTGACTTGTCACCCCTCGCCCCCTTCCCCTTGCCATCATCACAATAATCCTCAATCTTTCTCTCTATCAGTTTTGCACTAATCTTGTGGGTCAGAGAGCTTTTCAGAACAATAAGAACATATCCACCAGTTCTAACCTTTTTTTAAAATCTAGATGCAATTTCAAATCCCTCCAAATGTAAACCTCACTCTTAATGCATTACTTTTCATGTAAGGAAAAGATATTGAAGTTTTGAAACAAAATAAAATTGATCGAACTGAATAAAACTAAGCTATGATTGAATTTATATCTGAAAAGTTGCAACTATTAGCGCTTTAACAAATGTTGTTTCTCAATGTTTATCCCTCCTTAAATTTTATTTAGGTTTGACCCCTATTAAACATATGGAACAGAACATATGGGAAGATTTTTACTTCGCGAAAATAAACTACTTCCATTTATCTGAGACTTAGTCAGTTTTAATTTGGTCCTCGTTTGTTGAAAGTTAAGTATCCTCCACTCCCCCCTCCTAAACACTTCACATACACTGGAGGGGTGAAGAGGGGGGACTGGCAGGCTCCAAGCGGCACTGCACTAAAATATGACGACATTCATAAATACTACTGAAGCTTTGTTTCTGTGGAAGGAGAAGTGTTGAGGTAAAGCATTAATTGTATTTTGTACTGTATTATTAGTCAAATCAATTACATTATCAATGAATAAGTCTCTATTCCCCCACTTTGGTGGCCGCATGGTCTAAAGGTATCACTTTCGTTTTAGACAGGCTTGTTGATGGCGGAGAGACCAGGTTTTGAATCCCAGTCAGGGTTATCGAGTATGGTTTTTGCCTAAATATTTCCCCACTCCCCTTCCACGCACATGCTGGTGGATTATTTCTAAAATTATACCTTATTACCAGCTTTGGTGGAGTAGTTGGTTAACACGCTTGTTTTGTGTAAAGCCAGATTGCCGAGGATAGGGAGGTTGAGGTTCGAACATAGTCAGGTGAACTGGAGTGGTTTTTCCTAAATGATTTTCCACTCTCCCTCCACGCAAATGTAGGTTCATTTCCTCTAAATTCAACCTTTCCATTTCCTGATCCATTAGCGTAATTAGTACTTAAGCATACAACCCGAACGGTTAGTAAGTACAGTGCTAAATATTAATAATAATAATAAAATCTTCCTTATTCCTATTCCATTAGAGTAGTGTTTTCAAACTAACAGCCCGCTTGTATACAATACTTTTATATTACTATATAACCGGTAGTCACATATGCACACAAAAAAAAAAGTTAAAATGTGTGTGAACATAATTGAACAGAAAATAAACTGTGCTAATTTTTTATCCCTTTAAATAGTTGAGTGTGTGAATTTTTATTTATATAATTTAAATAGTGTATTGAGTATTTTGCTAACACACATAAATATTTGGGATAACATAAGCGTTTAAATATTATATCAATGATTTAAAACAAAATACAATAAATACTATAAAACTAAATGCTGATTAAACATCTTATTATGGTCTGGTTTGCAGGGTTCGAATTCCGGCTGGATGTATAGAGGTCAGTTTTCCTTTCTGGTTTCCCTTATTCCCTAACTCAAATGGGTTACATTTTCACTACATTAAATCTTCCTCGTCCTTAACTTACTGGCGTGTTTAAAATGTTCAAGGTCTAGATGGGTAGTAAGATGCGCTAAAAAAAAAACAGAAATCGTATATCCAAGTAAACTTGTTTATGTCAGCAGTGGCCTGCAATGCTCCCTGAGTTTGAGATCACTGCATTAGAGTATTGTGTATAACATGTACATGCTGTAATACGCGGTGATATGGTCATAGATGTATTATTGATAAAATATTGAATGGAGATTGAATGTTGTTCTAAATCGTGCGCTGATAAGAGTATGACTGAAAAATGAACTCTATGGGGAAAAAGATTTTCATTAAAATAACACGTTAAACATTCCAACCAATATTGTGTATTATATCTGAAGATAAAGAAAAGGAGCATCTAAAAGAAGAACAGGGCCCAACTACTTTTACTGAATATTTCTGGAAGAATCGAGTACAGCGGATTATGATACACGAAATGTGTAGTGACTACTTTTACTCGATTCTTCCCATCACCAGAGCTCATGAGCTTAGGATGTGAGCAAAGCAGTGCTGCCAATTCACATGAATAAAATTCTTGCCAGAATTCATCAAAAGTGTCTCATTAGATTTGAATAAATTAAAGCTAGATTTTCGCTGCTCATTTTTTTTAACATAGTGGCTAAAGTATATAGACCAGTAAAATAAAAGATTTGTATCTTTAAAATTATCAAAGTCGATACATGCTATAAATAATATTGACATGAAAAAAGAAATTACAAGTTAAATATGGTTGCAAATTAATGTTATATTATACACTCCAATATTTAAAGAGAATGAATATTTCACGTTTAAGAAAATACTTTTACAGCCCACTCGAAAAGAGAATTAGAGCACCAATGACAAACTTAGTTTAAGTTCACCTATCTTAATTTGATTACAAATGAATTTTGAAGCATCTTCAAGGAAAAAAAAAATGGAACAAGATAATATTAATACAAAGATAATCAATATCTATAAATAACAGTAAAATGTTATCAATGTTGACTGCAAACAATTTATTTATATTTTCTAAAAAGTGATCCTAATGCCAATTCATAATTCACAAAGTCTAGAAAACTACCCAACCTAAATATTCGCTAATTTCAACCCACAGGCTACACCAGCACCATCTACCTTCTATAGAGTAATAGAGAAACATTCAGAGAATTTCATCTCCACCAGAGAAGTTTTCATCCACACCAGTCAAGTTGTCATCACTGAAGACAACATCCTGTTCAGTCATCTACTACTACTTCCTGAGGAAGCTGCTATAATAGCATCGAAATATTGATGTGTGTGTAAAATGTGTTAGTGTTTTTACTTTTACTTTTATTTGTGATCTACCATTTTCCTTATATTATATCATTTTATCTATTACCAATTAATCTTATTTAAATAATTTGATTGAATTAACATATTGATTTGGCTGCACTTTAGTATACAAGTAGTAAGTTAAGAAGATTCCATCCTGCTGCCCTCTACCATAAGTGTGTTGAAGCTTCTACGTTAAACATTCCTTCTGTTAAACCTAAAGTCGGAAATTTGTGGATACGATTCAGGTTTTTTCTTAAGTTGTTTATTTCAAACTGACTAATGGATACCATTCAGAATGGATACAATTCAGGTTTTGTGGATATAATGCGGTGGATACAATTCAGTATTTTCAAAAAGCAGTTATACAAAACTGTCGAATGATACCATTCAGTCATACAATTCAAGATTTCACAAAGTAGTTTATTACAAACTGTTTGAATGATACACTCAGAGTGAATACATCAGGTGGATACAATTCAGGTTTTATCTTATAGGTGTTTATTTGAAAATAATCTGAATGGATACCATTTAGAGTGGATTTAATTCAGCTCCCCCCAGTATGGTCCTAAAATGTTTTAGTATTAACATATACATTTTTTTTAAATACAAACGATAGGTTATCATACTAAACTTATTAATCTAACTACCGGAAATTTTTATTTTTAGGCCACTTGGTTTTCTGCACATTATAGCTAATTTGAAAGAGTTTATTAAATAGGTAATCTGGGAGATTGAGTGAGGGAGGTGTTAGTCATTCTTTAACCCATTAAGGTATTGGTTTCAATTTTTTTTTTTCCATGCAGTGTTTCATAGTTGTTAAATTCAGTGACGGCTGAATGTTTTCAGTTTTGAAGCAGAATAGATTCAAAAAGAATAATAAACTTACTGTGAAACACTGACTATATCTGGTCTCAGATTTGAATCATTAGTTTCAGTTGAATGGTGACTTTGCACTGAATGAATACTATTAAAAAAAAGGCCCTTCACAAGGGAATATAAACTTTTTTGCTTTATTAACTCTTATACAATTTTTCTTAATATAGATTATTAAATTTAATTTCAGAAAGTTTGGCCAC
Organism: Timema cristinae; assembly: GCA_039000515.1. Lineage (NCBI taxonomy): Eukaryota > Metazoa > Arthropoda > Insecta > Phasmatodea > Timematidae > Timema > Timema cristinae. Next base: position 62,608,867 of record JBCFYV010000001.1, read on the forward strand.
AATCAGATATTTAAAATTGTCCAAAATGTGAAAATTATTCCACTCCCCACAAATTTCATTCCTCACCTCTTCTTCCAATAACTTTATCGATCTGAATGATGCAGGTGCTTTTGGATGCTTCATCCTAACCTGATTTATCCATGCTGACAATGCTAATATGGATATACCAGTTTACAGATACATTTTAATAATACGCTCCTTAGCAGCATATATGTGCACTAAGTTCCTAAAATGTACAGTAAACTCTTGGCTATCCGACTCCGACTACTCGACCTTCGGCCTATCCAACTCGATGTCATGCTGAGCACAATTTTCCCGCCATGCGATGATTCATATCGCGAGAAGAAATGCATGTGTGTCTAGGAAGTGCACTATTAGTCTGTATCCAGAATATGGTCTGTATCATTCGTGGATTGTTAAATTATGTTATAAAGTGTGTATACAGTCCAGTGTAATTTTTGGTGGTTTTCTTTTTAAGTGAAATATGGTGACGACTGCAAGCAATGAAACAAATGGATTCTGTTGAATCTGCGAAGAAAATTGCATTTGAGTTAGGAGTTGGAAAAACTACTGTGGATGATTGGCGAATAAATCACGCAGAGATTTAAATATGAGGTTCTAAGCAAGCAAGTGGCAGTAATGTGAAAGTTAGAAAAACTATGCAAAAAGGCAAACACGTGGAAGTTGAAGAGGCTTTATATCTCTGGTATGAAAATTTAAGGGAGAAAGGAATGCCGGTTTCATGCCCCTTGCTCCAAGAAAAAGCAATTCAGTTTAAAAAAACAGATTGAAGGAGATGATCCTGAACTTACTGCCAGTGATGAGTGGCTTGATCTCTGGAAGAAATGTTTTGGTGTTCAACAGATGACGATTTGTGGTGAAGCTTTGTCTGCAAATAGTGATGCTGTCCCAGACTTTAAAAACACCTTTATGACTTGCTTGATAAGGAAGGTATTTCCTGAGAATAATTGTACACCTGTGATGAGATGGGGTTGAATTACCGGATGTTTCTGTCTAAAGCACTAGCTTTAAACAGGAAAAACCACACCAGGTTTCAAGTAGAGTAAGTACCGCGTTAAAGTTTTAGCTTGTAGTAATGCAACCGTAAACCGTAAGTTGAGACTGACGTTGATCGGAAAATCTCGCAAGCCTAGATCTTTAAAAAATCTTAGAAAGATTTAAATTCTCTGCCCCTCTTTATACTCACTAAAAAGAAGCTAGGATGAATGGAGAAATTTACAAAAAATTGTTTGGATAAGAATTTGTGTGAAGAATTGAGAAACATTTAGTTGAAAACAATTTACCAAGGAAAGCAATCCTAGTTTTTGATAACGCTCTTTCGCATCCAGCAAAATTACCAACTAAAACATGGAGAGATAAAAGCATTGTTTTTACCTGTGAATGGTACATCTATATGTCAGCCAATGGATCAGGAGTAATAGAGTATTTTAAATAGAAATATTGACGTAGGCTACTAAGCAATATCATAGCGACCATTGATAACAATACAGAAGTTGCGGTCACATTTAAGTCAGTTGTCATGCTTGATGTTATCAGATGGGTGTCCAAGGCATGGGATGAAATTCCATCTGTAACACTTGTGCGATCATGAAAAATTTTGCTGGATCCCAGAGCCAGCGAGAACTGGAGAGAGGTGGAAGAGTAATGCAATGTGGAAAATGAAACTGACCACACTAAAATTGTTTTTCTGCTAGAAAAAGTTCCCAGATGTAAGGAAGTTTCATTTAGAAGACATTATAAAATGGTTGTCAAATGACAAAATCGAAGAAACTATAGAGGAAGATATTGTATAGATGTTGATAAATGAACAGCCGATTGAAGAACAAAAAGATGATGAACCCTCCAATAGTATAACCCATTCTGAAGGCCTGAAGGCAATCGAGGCAGCGCTGGAGTATTGTGACCAACAACAAGAGGCAACACCAGCAGACAACATATCAGAACATATGTAAGTGGAAAGACATTTTGGCAAGAAATTAATGTGAGGAAAGAAGCAGATCTATATTAGAGATTTTTCAAGCCTCAGGTAATGTAGCTTTAGGCTATAATATTTTGGTTTATATTAACAGCTAATTTGACTGAAAACTTTCTTTCAAATGAAAGCTCATAGTAAAGTTTATTCAAATTAATGTTCATTACAAATTTCCTTTCATCCTTGAAATAAATTTTCCATGAAAGTTGTGTACACATTTTTATTTCATTTTAATTCAGTAATTACTGTAAGTCATTAATATGGACAAATTAATATGACATAACTCTCCAAATAGCACAAAGTACAGTATATAGTGTACATTACATTAAACGCAAGATTGTGGCAGTCATTAACCTAGCAGGGGCTATGTGCCTATGGCTCCTCTATTAGACCTGGCCCACTGCCACATTAGGTCGGATAGCTGAGAATCTACTGTAACACTGTAAGTACTAGTGAAGTGTGTAATGTTTATTACCTCTCATTTCTCTATGCATCAAGAGCTGTAGCTTTTCTTGTCTCTCACGGTGCAGATTGATAGAGGCGGGACTTTCTCCCGATCCTACAGTTCTTGCCTTCCAAAGTAATTATTATTATAATTATTGTTAGTCCACGATTATCAATGTAACTTATTTGTTATATCTTATATGAACACAAGTACAGGGAGGAACAACTTTCGACAAGTGGTGATATTTAAAAAAACACAGACCAAAAAAATCACATGTAAAGGAAAAAATTACGGGGACCAGTAAAACCTACAAGCCGCTTTGAAACAACCTTAGCCAGCCACATGTTTCCCCTCTGTCGCCTTACCCTTTTGTGCTGGGTTTCCTTCCACAACTCCAAGCTCCTCGGGGCCAATTAGGAATCGAACCTGCATGAGCGCGTCACCGAGTGGATTCAAAATAACAGGATGTCTTAGGTAAATTTAGGCAGATTTTTAGCAGTGACTATAACATATTAATAAAGCACTTTGTTCAGAATTTCATAATATCTGTTTTTATTTATCTAAATACATATCCCCGATCATACTTTTTTTTTTGAAAATTATGCTGAAAACCTCACATGATGATTTATTTAAGGAAAAAATTCTTAATAAAATACATTTTTTAATACTTAGAATCACCAAACAATTCTTTCTTACGTTGGACTATAAATATTAAATTTATATCTCATCTTTACGACTATGTGCATCCCTAGAATAATGCTTCCAAGATACGTCACTTTATGAGACTATATAGGAATCTTAAGCCAATGTAGACCTCATCCTTGACTTACAACACTCTCTTAAATTATTCTAAACATCTAGATGGCATCTTTAGTTTCTTTTTCTGAATACAAATTGATTTTATTCCATCAGACTTTCTATTTTCTGTTCCAACATTCTGTTAACTATTCTTTCCACGATTTTCCACTCATGAGAGATGAGGCTGATGATCCTGTGGTCACTGCATTTCTTCTTTAAAACCACCATGGTTACTAAATACACATGGTAGAGTCACTTATTACTCAAATTGGTAGTAAATATAGGCTACAATTCAACCATCAAACTTCTAAAGTCTATACTCCCCTAACTTGCTATTTTGAGTTTTCTCTCGATACTTACAATTTAAGTTTATGTGATTGATTTACAGGAAGGCTAATGTCCGACTGTCTCCGACATGTGAGGCAGTTTGTTGGTCTGGAGCAGGGATAGAATCTTGGGCAGAAAAAGAATCATCTACCATAAAATCATCCAGCGAGGACTTGAAAGAGGTAGGTCAAATTTTCATTTAATAAACTGTGCTTTAAGAAACTTATCACAATGTATGTTTGAGATCTTTGAAGCAATAAAAAACTATAAATTCCAATTCATTTTCATAAATCTTGGATTAAACACATTTAATAAGTTACTAACGTGTACGAATTTTATAGCAATCATCGTCATTGAGATTTTTCCGGTGTGATCATACTTTTCTGTGGCCTCTTAAGGTATGCACCACGAAGGATCTAATTATAGACTAATAATTGCCTAAGAGAATATAGGCTTACATGGATTATTAATTATACTGCCAGACCATCACAATGTTAAATAAATATTAATAAACCAAGGCTAAATATGCTTGGTACAAGTGGTTAAGGGGGCCACCTCGGTACGTGAAATAGTATCAATCGTGTGAGGAGGCCTCGTCTTAAAATGAAATGCTATGTGCTGTTTTCTTGAACTACAGCGTCTGTCTCTGTCTAATCTTATCCTCTTTACACTTTCCCCACCACCCCATATCTACCAGACGATGTCAGGAGAGAAGCAACGGAAAGGAAACCTATCTCAAGGTCAAAAGGAAGAATGCGCGGCTGATCGCCCTACAGAGTCCAGCCTTCAGCCTGTATGTTTATTTTGTGGTATTTTGCTAGCTTGAGATTCTCGTGAAGGGTTCACAAACAAGCACAATCAATTCTTGATTAGATGGTTTAACTTGTCTTGAAACCGTATAAACCGAACGGGTAGTAGGACGCGATGCTTTAAAAAAAAAACAATTGTCTTGAACACACACTTTTATACATGTCACTTTATTTAGGGAAATGTGAATATTAACTATACAATAATTAATCACGTGTAGACCAAATTTATATCTTACCTCATTTAGTTGATAACAGTGGCGTCGGAACCGAGGAGTATAAGGAGTTCCATCACACGGCCCTATACACCCAACCCCTCTTAGATTTATTCTATCGGAGAAAAAGGTTTAGTAAATAATTATAAATAAGGTATAGTATACATAGATAATCGGTTAATTGGTCATGTGTAACCTATTTTACACTCTTAATTAATTTTAATTTTAGGTGCCTATTCAAGCTATTAGTAATTTCCTCTGATTATTCTAGCGGACAGGAAAAGAGGAAGGAAAGTTTTTGATTAAATGCACCCGTATTTGTTTAGATAAAGGGCTGTGGATAAACTATCTTAGTATATAAACTATAAACTTTCCCACGCAGGAGGACAAAATATTTATTAATATTGGATACCTTAGCAAGCTATTTTGCGTTCTACTTGGTTTATTTTAGGGGATACTTCAATTCGATCTATAATACATACGGGTAATACGGATATATCGAAGTGAGTGCTCATAGAAATAAGAATATATAGAAAGAGGGCGGGGATAGGGGTGTTGGTTGAGGGGGGTTGAGTGTTGTTGTTTTAGAGCCCAAAAACAATTATAATGTATTTCTTCATCAACAAAGTGGGGGTAGTTAGAGATCTTTACTTGAGTTTACTATTGTTTAAACAGTAAACAAGATAGAGTTACATTATTTGGCAAATTAAAAATAAAATCGTAACTCCAAATAGTTTCTGAAAGCATCCAATTTACAAAAATATGACAGTGGAAGCACACTTCAAATATCTTCTAGACGGGGGATCCAAAGTACAGAAGTTACAAGTCAATAGTCAATCCAATCTATTACTTATATAAGATTCATACTTTTAACAAAACACTTCATGAGGCTATACAGACTTGACAGCGTTAAATCCAGTTGGGAATGTCTCACACTCAGGCATGGATTCAAGGGTATTGGGAATAAGGGGATATAAACCCCCCCCCCCTCCCTTTCAGCTATTTTTCAAAAAATTAATTGACGGATTGAAGGGTGCTGTGCTTCTCTGCAGAAATACGTCCAATGTGTTCGAACAAATCATACTTCACCTTGTTTAATATAGACACTTGAATTAGGCATCTTTATTTTTGACAATTATTTTTTATGTTAATTTAAAAATTATAATCACAAAGGAAACAGTGGCTATATCTAGAAATTAAAGATGGCAACCAAATCCAAGATAACAGATATTTATAACCAATATAAGTTTAATCAGCAACTATTAGGTACAAAATATACATAAAGATCACCATTTTGAGCTTTGGAAATATATTTTTTTTTCCGGGAGTAAAAATACTACTGGGGCACGGACCAACACTTTATTGGTTCCTAAAGGTATTGCTTTTGTGGTGTAGCCCTCCCTCCCCCCCTTGAAAAAATCCTGGATCCCCCACATATCTTTGCTTTGTATTTAATCTTTTATTTATCCTTCATGTTCTTCAGGAGAGGGGGGGGGGGGGGGCGAAGGCTTGGACCCACTGGATCCCCTTGTGTGTATGCCTATGCTCTAGAGGGATCTTATTTTTAAAGTTTGCTAGAAGAGGGTCACTCCAACTTTATTTCAGACACAAATAATTTAAAAAAATCCAGGTGATGACTCCAAATTGATTCTAAAAACATCCGATTACCAAAAATGTCCAGGTGAGGATAATTTCAAATAGCATTTAAAGACATAAATTAACTTTTCAACTAAAGGCGAGGACCACTCCAAATGGCTTATAGAAGAATCTAAATTAAAAAAAAAAAATTAAAAAATGGAGATGACTTCTCCAAATAGCATAAAAATAATTTGATTTTCCAAATTTGGGGAGGAGGATATTTACAAATAACTTTTAGGGACATCCAAGTTTCAAAAAATTATCTTGAAGAGGGGTAGAGTAAGGTAGGAGGTGAAGGGGGGAAGGCAACTTCTCAAAAAACTCCTTTTTTGCTTACGGCCCCTACCACCCCGTTTCTTCACAAATGACGTTACGCCGCCACTGGTAGCAGACAATCCTTGCAACTGGTACAAAATGATGGCGAGTGCAGCCCTGAACTTTTTTTTAATTGACCTACTATTGTCAACCAGAGAAGCTACGGCGTAGAGGTTTACAAGGGTGAAAGTTGAGAAATTGAATTTTATAGCTAGATTTTCATAAATAAGGCATAGACTAGAATTTTTTTGATACAGTAGTGATGAATTTTTATTTAAATATATATATATATATATATATATATATATTCCGTCTGTCTGTCTATTTATACCTCCAATTAGAGCCTAAACTATTTTACCGACCGAGCTTAAACTTGGTATCTAGGGTTTTTATAGGGTTTCCCCGAGGCGTTTTTGGAATTGGACAACTACCCCTAAAATTAAGGGTAGTTTACTGAAGGTAAACAAGAGAAAAAGTTGATTTTCTCAAAATCGGCTCTAACGATTTTGATTGAATTTCATTTTTAAATATTAATGAATATTTCAAACAAAATAGCTACTCTCAATATATCGGCAAAATGACTTTAAGGGCTCCGGTCTGATGCGTAAATTATAATTTTTTATCATATCTCTTAAACTATTTGAGATATGAAATTACTTATCATTACAAATATGTATGTCTATTTATAATTCAAATATTTTATTGGAAACATATTTTTATAAAATCAATAACTTCCAAGCTATACGTAAATATATATATTATTTAACTTTTCGAACACTAAAGTTTAAGTATTGCGAACGTAAAAAAAAATCTAAACTGAAATGTTGATGGATGTCGACTTCTCATGACCCCCCGAACCTTAAAAAATATTCTTTGTAATGCCGTTTGTCTGTGTGTCTATTACAACATAAAATTAAGAGTAGTTTTGTAAAGGACGTAAAGAGGAAAAATAGGTTTTCTCAAAATCTGCTCTAACGATTTTGATTAAAATTCGTATCTAAGCGTTGATTAGGATTATAAATAAATTAGCTATTTTAATTTTCCCAGGAAAATGACTTTTAAGATACTTTACAGAAGCGTTAATTTCCGTATCTCCGCAAATATTTGAGATACTAAATTCATTACAAAATTGTAGTACTATTAGAAATAAAAAACTTTTATTTGACATATATTTTTTATAAAACCAACAGTTTCTGAGATATTGGCAAATATATCCTATTAATACAATTTTGTGAGCTATAGTTGTAAAGATATACTACTTAAGTTTTAACGCAATAATTATCCAATGCCATGGAGCAATTAAATATATGTAAGTCTTTCAAAAAGTGTAGGTTATATTTCCTTAAACCCCTTAGGAGAAATGTTTGTACAGCAATGATCTTGACCCATTTTAGGCTCAATAGTCAATATTTACATTTTTTACTGGCGAAAATTTATAAATGAAGAATTTAATAGCAATGCAATGGCATGAAGATGTTCAACACCTAATAAAATGTTAAAATTTTAACCGGAAATAGAAATTTTAATAGGAAGTGTAAACCCTTGCTGACCTAATATTAATCTTTTTTTATTGGTCCAAACATACAAATGAGGACATTAATTCCTTAAAAATAAAATTATAAAATTTAAAACCGTGACTCAAAAAATGTTTTACGTAAGTTTAGTGCAATTTATGCTTGGGTTTTTTAGAGTATATTATTTCGTTTCACATATATTTTAAGTTTTGAGTAAATATCGCCATTTTTAAACAATAGAGCGAGAAAGTCTGTGCGGGGTTTCGTACCATTTATTTGAATATGTTATGTTACTGTATATACAAATACATCATTGGATGTAATTCTTGTATTTTAAATTTTGTTGTGATACATAATTAATTTTAACAAATATCAAAACTTTATAGTTCGTTTCATGACTATTCATATAACCATTTTACAGTGTAATGGATGGTATGGTATTGTTTGTAACTTGATTAAATTGTAGACGTCAACAAATACCTCAGGATTGATTTCATCATCACCACCATGATTGAGGGATGGGAGAATTATTATCTGCTTGTGACAATACCCTTAGTCTGCCCCTGACTATAAATATCTCCTTCACCGTAATCACCCCGGTTTATGGTAGTAGGCTAATAGTATTTGATATACGAAACCAATTGTTATTAGAAATATATTAGTAGGGCTAACAATTAGCAAAGAAAAGTCAACCCTAAGAACTTCCCCCCACACAAACATAAATCTTCTATGAGAGTGGTTCCCATCCTTGACCACTTCACAGTCTCCCTCAAGCCAATGATAATTGACCGTGAACCCGTAACCTCCCCAGACAAACAGGGTGAAATAAAAAACTTACTAATTCTACGTAACCAATTATATATATATATATATATATATATATATATATATATATATTGTCTGACAGTAATGGAAAAAATAGATTTTTAAGAAAATTGTGAATAGCGTATTTTTTTAATATAATGTGAAAATACAAATAAAAGATAACTTAAGAAAACTAGGGCTTATATTTACTTCACGGGCCCCCACAGGTGCCTTCGCAGACCCCTAGGTACCCGTGAACCCATGTTGGGAACCTCTATCACATTCAATCACCGAGTGTGGTTCATTTAGTAGACTTATGTCAAATATAAAATGTGGAGATTATTATTTAATTGGACAAGCAGTCATATTATTAGGGATCATGAAAACGAAATAACTAGCGTATGATGTCTAACAGCTTTATGCGCACACAAAAATGATTATAGTCTACGCTATAAAATTATTTAGAAACTCACCTTTCTTCAGAAGAAGGAGACATAGATTTGCAATCTATAGTTTCTGTCTGTTTTTGCATATAAGGTTTTTGCTGGTTCGATGAACTGTTACCACCTCTGTTAGTATGTAAGTCATTTGTCTTTACAAAGCATACTCTGTGGATAAATAAGGTCACTTTTTAAGAAAATGATTTTTCTATGAATACTATTAAACTACAAAATCAAAAGCCTATAAACGGTATATTTGAAAATTTCTGACAGAAAAACATAAAGCCAAATTTACAATTCCGAAATGATGTTGTGTTTTTTGGTCATTGATCATCAATCATCAAAATCATAAAAAAAAATTACATACATTTATTAAATGGTTATTTTTCTATAACCAGTAGATATATTCTGAAAATTGAATATGTTGTATAAAATTGGTTAAATCTAAGAAATCGCTATGCTTTGCCTTAGATTTTGCATAATTTGTATTTCAGCTAGTAGCTCAAAAATCTCAGACAAAAAGTGTAGTTACCTGAGCATTTTATTGCTAGGACATATTATATGCATGCAAAATAATACAGGATCTAATTTTGTCAAGCGTGTTCATGTATTAATTATTGTAACATAAAACTTGTAATTTTGAAAAAATCTAACAATTTAATTTAAAAAATTTAAAACAAATATTCCAGTACCCTATTTTTATTATTATGTACTCATGTGAATAAATATTATACTTAAATTTAATTTCTTATGCATTCTTAATAACACACTTTTGGTTTTAAAATAATCCTTTGTTACTTTTTGAAAACAAAACTATAAATTAAATATTAAAACAACAGTACAGAAAAAAAATATAATTTACTAGGGACGAGGAAGTATTTGATACGAAAAAGTGCTCTCACATTAGCGTGTATAAAACCAAAGTAAATTTCACATTTAAAAAAACTACCGCTCATGCACCTTGGTGGAGATTCGTGAAGATTATCTCAACATTTAAGGCACTAGGTGACCTGGTGGTCTAGGGATAAGGTGTCAGACTTCTGTGTTGGGGGTCCGGGGTTCAATCCTCGGTCCCGGCACAGATTTATCTGATTGCCAAACCCTTCCTTCACCTCTGACAAGACGTGTATTAATCACATCTTGTGAATGTAAGGAATGCCAGGCCCCCACCGTGGTTCGGATTCCACGTTAAACTGTAGGTCCTCCATTTCATCTCACAATCACCCTACCACTACACATTAGCTTAAGTGCGTATAACCCGAATGAGTACTAAGACATGGTGTTAATAATAATGTAAGGCACCAATCCTGAAACATTTGTCAATATTTAGTGCATGATTAGTGCTTTAAATCCTGCTGTCTCAAAATTAGTTCTTTATATACAACGTACTAAGAGGCGTACATTACTGGCTGAAGGAGACTAGCTTCACACAACCCCACCATGTAAAGCAATAATTCAGAAACACGTGTCAATACTTAGTATATAATCCTTGCTTTCAATCAATAGTGCTCAGTAATGATTAGAAATTTTAGGTTTACATCCAAAAAGTTGCTTGAATTTACAGTATATCACTAACTTCTATATCTTGATACGACCCTAATTGTTGCCATATTTACGGTCAAATAATACGGGCTTTGTTTAATATTGAAAAGGCAAATTCACACTTACTCATAAATTAAATATGTTGCTCAATATTTTTATATTGTAAAGCTGATTTTGGAACTTTTTCAGTTGAGACAACCAATCAGGCACTAAGCATTATAATAATTGCTTTAGATTTAACCTTCACGTATCAGAACTGAATTAATCTTTATTAAAATTAAATGTTATCTTGCGTGTAATAAAAATTTTGTTTTAATATATAGTTATACATATTTTAAGAAATTAAATTGTCCATTATCACTTTGTTGGTAATTAGTATACGTACAGTAAATATATACTTTCCCCTCTCATTTCTCTTCATGTAATGTTTTTTTTTTACAGTCCAAGGCATGGCCAAACAAATAAATGTTTTAAATCCAAGAAACAAACTTCAAATGATGGTTTTTTACTTCACGGGACTAGCTTAGTTAAACTTCCGGACGGGATTTTAACCCCGTCCTCCTGAATATAGGAGCAACAAGGTAAAATTAAACTAACACGTAACCGTTGAACAGTGAACTAGCCTATCTTTATACTAATAAATCAGTATGTACTTACTTTGATCCATCAATAAAACGCTTCTTCCATCCTAATTTTTCGTGGTGAGCATATAGTCGAAGTCTAGTTTTTTTTCCCTTTAAGGTATCCCTTTTTGATTGTGTTATTGTTCAAAGTCAGAAGTTTTAGTTTATCGAAAAAAAAATATAATTCTATGTTATTAATATATAATTATAATAGCTATCATAAGAAGGCAAGCGTACACAACTGTTCGGAAACACAGGACTAGTTTGTAAACACATTTATTCATACATTTACAATAAAAGCTATAACAGATATTATTATTTTAAACCATTTTAAACACTTATTATTTAAAAATGTGCCTGCTCACTGTGTGTTGTCTCAACTCTAAACAAGGCGAAGGCAGACATCCAACTAAAAGAGCGCATGCGCAAGGAGTCAACTGCCTTTCCTTCTTTTTCCGGCTATTCTTTACTTCCAAAGCGTAGATGGGGGATATGGCTGCGCCACATGATGGCCGAATAGCATTAGCTTTGACGCGTCAAAACAGCAAAAGGAATTAGCAATTATCTTTACATTTTCTGTTGTGACCTTATCAAAAAATGACTTAATTTGTTTCTGAAAGGTTGTATCTAGGATTATCTAGTAGTTACCCTCGTCTCAGAACTGTGACAATATATTTAAATGGGCATTGAAAATGAGCAAATTACGATATTTCATTCATTTTTTATATATATAGATTATCAAGATGTAAGGTTGAGAGTACTAGATCAGCATGTTCCCACCTTTTCTCTTCATTTTGGCTTAGGTTAAGTTTGGTAAAAATAAAACACTACCTAACCATGGCCTATTTCCTGAACGTCTGTAACGCATTCCAGCGCTCCGGAAGGCGGCCCCCTTAACACCTAATTACTTGTAGGCAGGGTCGCCCAGAGAGCTCTGGGGACCTGGAGCTACATAATTTTGGGGGGCCCCCTTTAACAAAAATAATAAATATAAACTTTATAATCTTCCTCTCATCATTATCTAAGGTGTAACACCCGGATTAGACTGCTGATGATGAGTTTGGGGTTTGAATCTCACCCGGGTTTACTGAGGGTGGTATTTCATAAATAGTTTTCCACTCTTTCCCCATGTAAATACGGGTGCACTTCCTCTTGAATTAACCTTCCTATCCTTAACATATTAACATAGTTAATAGTTAGTACATAGTCCATACAAATAACTCGAGCTGATACCAGTGAAACATGACAATTTTTTTAAAAGGTAATCGACTTATTTTTAATAAGATATTCTTAAGCTGTGTCAGCTACATTAGTAATTTCATTGAAATACTTAAGTATGTTCACTATCATATTATTTAAGAACAAATTTTTTACCTTTCATTACAGCGAATCAGTCAAAAATATCCTCAAAACTTATTTCCTTAACAAGATGATGTTCAATGTTCAAACTTTACAAATGGTTTAGTATCTCCTCACCAGTAGCTCAACGCAAACGGTTTTTAATCAAAGACAACTATCTTAAAGTGCACTCCCCAAGTGCTACTAACACAGTTATAAACAAATGAAAATTTGTGGAAAAACTGTTTTTAGACCCTTTTGAAACATACAATTGAGCAGTTCAAGGGCAGATCTCACATTTTCACTAAGATTCAAGTTAGATTCTGTTCGTATTTTGTAAAAGAGTCTATTTTTTTCTATGAGATCTTCTTTTTGAGGGTCCTGAGGATATGCAGCCTTCAAAACTTCAGCATGAGTGGCTCTGGCTGAGGTGTCCACATCATCTGTTGGGTTTAAAAGAGGCGAGAATAATACTGACAGCTCAGCCAGGTTACGTAAATCAGACAAGGGCAGATCTAATGTAGAAATGAACACCCACACTTTGAATCCAATTTATGGATAGTCAAACTTGTAGTCAACATCCCCTCTCTCATCATGGAATTTTCGTTTCTTACAAATTCTTGAGACATTAAACTCTGGATTGATTCCGAAGTTTGGAGTGACTTCTTTTGATTCCTTAAACAAACTTGGTCAGGGATTCTTTCAAAAATTGAATCACCTTCACTAGTCTGTTCACATTTTGAGTTCCCTCTTCCATTGTTAGTTTAGAACTTTGAAGGACTCTCTTCCTAGAATCAATGCACTGCAAGACTTTGTAGTGAGCAGGATGAATTCAAACTACTATTGCAGCCACTCAATTAGACCCAATACATTTGCTTGGTTCTCCAGCGGCATGTTAAACTCCTTCTCAATCCTAATCAAAGAATCTAGAACACCTCTGCGATTTTTGATCAGAGGACAAACAGCATCTACTCTTGCACTCCATCTAGTTTTAGATACAGAGGGAAGAGAAATATTAGCATTATTTTGTAGAATTTTCCATCTCGCAGGACTGACATAAAATACATTGTGGTGTTACTGGTAATTGCCAAAATAGGTTTTCACCTCAAAACTGGTTTCCATAGCATGTGTAACACAAAGATTTAAAGTTTGTGCACCGCATGGTGAAAAATAGGCTTGAAGACTCTTTTCAAAAATTCTTGCTTTTAAAGCTTAACATTTACCTGACATGTTAGAGGTGTTATCGTAACCTTGTACTCTTTCTGTTTCATTGTATTACATATCTGAGAGCAAAAGCTAACTGCTCGATATGTAATACATCAGGTGTGCCATCAACAATAATGGTAATTACCATGTGTTTTTTCCACTTCCTCAAGGATAGAGCTCAAAACCTTACTAGCAAATAGTTTTAAGAACTAGTTCTGGTTACACCATGATAGGTCGTGAGCTTTCATTCTTTGTCCAGACTTTCTGAAATAAGCTAGTTTCTAGATGTTGTTTAAGTTCAACAATATACCTGCCCACAAGCTGGAGTGTGACAAGAAAAGGCAACGATCATTATAATCTACATTAGAGTGTGTTTCATGGAAAGGTAAATTTATTTGGTCTAAGTAGAGTGTGACATCAACCACCACAGTTAAAATCCAACGCCACTTCTCCTCTTCCTGTCTAATACTTCGTTGCAATGCCTCTTCAATGCCACCTTTACCACTAAGGTTCTGAAATAATTCCTTCCACTTAAGATTCCAATGGACATCTAGAGGTTTTGCACATCTCTCTTCCAAGTAGTAATATGTATTATCACCTCCCTAGAGGTGCGCTTCTCCAAGGAGTGATGCCGAGTTTTGAGCTACAATATAGGTGTTTTATAAAATGACGTCCAAAGTCAAAGGACAAGGGCTCGAATCAGTGTCAAAGTACAATTTAACTTTGTCACCTTAGGAAATAAACATTTACAGTCAATTGTGACATTTTTATTTAGTTTATCTATTACTGTAGGAATATATAAAAATATATAGCCATTTCTTTTTGTTCTTTTCATTGTCATAGTTTTTAAAGGTGTTACTTGCGCAAACCTTTTAAATACATGGTATAAGGAGGTTATAATTAAAATATGTGCACCACAATTTGCTTGTAAAGAAGATAGAAAAACCAAAGCGAAAACCACACTTTGTTTTAAATGATAGGCTGTTAAAAAATTGGAAATATCCTAAAACAAAATTAATGAGTCAGAAAAAGATAACCAAAGTTTGTGGAAAATTGTCATTTGTTAAATGTTATTTCAATTAAATAGAATTTACACATTGTACGCCTACTTTGCTTTACAAACAGGCCCAACTGTTAAATTTCTCTGAACACCATACTAACAAGTACATTGTATTCTAAGATCTAAAAAAAAATCTTAATTAAATAAAACTCGGTAAACCACGTTTCCATTTAAAATCATTAATTTATTACTGTAATATGATTATAAACACTCTAGAATTAAGTTTTATTTTTTATTGTTTATTGTTTTATTTGTTTTTTATTGTTTTATTTTTTATTGTTTTTTATTGTTATTTATTTATTTTTTATTGTTTTTGTTACTCTGATTGGGTAGATATGAGGAAGTTAGCTTGGAGGAAGTGAACCCGCATTTACATGGAGTGAAGATGGGAAAACCAGAGTGATATATTATTTGGGGAAAACGTTAAATGTATGTATAGTAGTATATACATACATTTAACGGTTTTCCACTGACTATATTTTCCCGTTAAATGTGTGTGTATATATATCTCCATCTTCAGTTCACCCATACAAGATTAGAACCTCAACCTCCCCATCAAAGCCGATCAAACCAATGGCAAGTAACGGTTATAACAGTGCTGTGGGTAGCTAAGCTTTGTAAGCAAATATTTACTTTCTTTTGACAGCTCAGAGTGAGAATATTGTGATCGTCAAAAATTTGAAATCGAGATTTTGATAAATGTCAACGTTTCATGACCCTCTGAAACAAAAAAGGGGTTTTCACAATGCCGTCTGTCTGACTGTGTTTATTTGTACCTTGGCTTGGGCTAGAGCCGAAACCATTTTACCGATTGGGCTACAACTTTGTATCTGGTGTTTTCATAAGGTCCCCCAGAGGGGTTTTTGGAATTGGATATCTAACCCTAAGTGTAAGGGTAGTTTATTGAAAGACAAAAAGAGAATAAATCTATTTTCTCGAAATTCGTTCTGACGAGTTTGATTAAATTTTGTATCTAAACACTATCATTATAAACACGATGGAAATTTTAATTTTCTCATGAATATGACTTCGAGGGTACTTTACAAAGGGAAGATTTTCAAATTTTCATAATTTTCCCGCACCTATTTAGATACATAATCACTTATCATTATAAAGTTGTAGTAGTACTGTCAAAGATAAAAATCTTTTATTTGAAATATATTTTATAAAACCAATAATATCTGAGATATAAACAAATATATATACCGTTTAGTACAGGCCTTTGAAAATTAATTTGATTCTTATGCTCTTTAGTTAACAAAGATGTTTATCTTTTCCCAATTTTTGGTAACAGTGTTCCTAGTTCATAGTGCCATGGAGTAAATAACAGTGTATATTATTTCATTTATGATTTTTGGTGTAGTGTTTCTACAACAATGTGTATACCTATTATTTTGTTTCACAAATCTTACTAGTTTTTAGTAAATGTAAATTTCAAGATAAAAGCGAGAGAAAGTCTGTGTGGTATTTAATAGCATTAGCAATAACAATAGTAATAGTAGCATTTAATTTTTATTACTAAAATACAAAATTTCCTTTACCTCTATGGTTTGTGGACCTAAAATTTCTAAGACACCAACATTATTATTATTATTATTGTTGTTGTTGTTGTTGTTGTTATTATCATCATTATTATTTGAGTTTACCGACGGATCAACACAAGTAACATTAATAAGACCGGAAAAAGAAAGGTGGAAAGAACCAGATAACGGTAATTGCAGACAATTAGGGTTTTGCCCAAGCCCCCGTTGTTTTGCCAACTTTACCTTGAGAGCTGCTCGCTTAATCCCAGGAGTACGCGTACTCCAGTTTGAGAACCACTGCTTTACTACAAGGTTTTTTGCCATTATCATTAATCCCACCTTCACAGAATTTGGACTGGTGTGACTGAGGTTCACCTCTGAAGAGACTACATGGAAATCAAAACAGTGCTTTGATGTCTTTACTCCATTCAATCCAATCTCTTGGAACACACTCACCATTACAAAGATGTTTTGAAAAAAAAAAAAAATTGGAAAAAATCTGCCATAAGAATCATAAGGACCTTTTTCCGGGTTTTGTAAAGGACCCTTTAACACTATTAAATATTTCTTATTCTTATCAAGGTGTTTTCAAGAGGCTGGGTCATAGCCATTAGGGGATGACTGTTGCAACTACGCTCGCGCCCTCGCGAATGACACCTTAATTACCTCCTCAAACTTTGAAGACCACTTAGACCACCTACAAGACACCTTCAAACATCTTATTAATATTGGAATGACCTTGAGATTAAAGAAGTAATTATTCTGCAGGGATCAAGCTCCTTTCCTAGGGCATATCATAACGTGTGAAAGCATGAAGATGGACCCAGATAAGTTAAAGATAATTAACCACCCACCTCTAGGACAGGGGATAAGGCATTCTACCAGTCAACTCGCAGAAAGTGGTCGTTCCTCTCACTGAGCTGTTACAGGACTAAAGTCAAAGAGGCGGCACTCCAGATAGTGAAGAATCTGTTCCTCGAGACTAGAACCCTCAAACAACCGTGATTGAACCAGGTATTCTACGTGATGACGGATGCCAGCTCATACGCTTTGGGAGTCACCATCATCCAAGTGGACGACCACGGCCAACATCAGTTTATAGCCATGAACAGTAGGAAGTTGAACGCTGCAGGGTGGAGGTACACTGTAACAAAGAAGGAATGTCTATCTATAGTGTGGGCTCTTCAGAGGTTCTGCAGTCTACTGTTAAGACAAGGTATGATCATCCTGTCTGACCATAGAGCTTTAACATACATTAACACATGTTGTCTCAAAAGTGATCGTTTGGCATGGGAGGTATTGGTTATACAATAACTCAGTTTGGAGTTGGCAACGATAGCCTCCATACCGACACAATAAGCCAATACCCTCTCAATTACGATGGACAGCCCAAGCCGGAATAGTCTATGACATCAGCCAACTTCAACGTGTTCCCAGTCCAAATGGAAGGAGACATTGATTTGGAGACTCGACTGCAGAACATCAAGACGCTAGAAAGAAAATACATTGAATTACTGAAAATAATACGTAGATTGAAGTCTTAAGACAATCTTGCAACAAAACAGAGGCAAAGGCCAGAACACTATGTACTCCATATACAAGACCCCTTAGATTTCACAGAACAAGTTTTTATCCCAGCTGTTCGATGGGAGAAGCTCATCTCAAATTGGGACATTTCGGTGCTTGTAAGTGTTACCATTTAATATGTCGTTATGTGTATTGGTCCGGTTATGTATTTTAAATGCAACACAATTATACCTAAATGAGAATTATGTCAAAGGACAAAACCAAACAGAATAATTTATGACGGTGCCTACGTTGCCATCATACCTGAAGGACGGAAACATTCCTTCCTGTTTTGGACTCTCTAAAGCCTGAGCTAACAAAACTTGCAGAATCTTATTAATTGATTGGAAATCTGTTTATCACCTTCTTCAGTGAATTGAAACGAATTAATTCTGATGAGCTAAACAAAATGTGTAAACATCTGGATAATGTATATCACAAATAGCTTAATTATGGTGACCTTATAAATTAATGTGAGCATCTCAAGGACTACACAGCTCTTGATGAAAATTATATGTCCCTCCTTGCATTGTACAGAAAAATAATTTTGGACAGCTTGAAATTTGTGTCTCTAAATGTAAAAATTTCAGTCAGTGTTAATGTGCATGATGGTGACCAATTGTGCAGGATAACGTTCATTTTCAAGACTGCAACTTATAAATAACAACTTTCAGTACAATGGGGCAGCAGCGTTTATGTAGCTTTCACTCATGTACAGGGTAAATGACATTCTAAGACTATTGACTTTAATGCAATTCTCTGCATTTGTGTTGAACACTTGATTAATAATAAATAAAAATACTGACCAACAATTTTTAAATTTTCTCTGCTGACTAAGACTTGACACTTGATTTCAACTAATTTCAGTAGGCTGATTTCAAATATGAAACTAATTTTTTTGTATCACCCAAGCTTTTGAAATATTGCATACTTTGTTTATCGCTATGATCGTTAATGACTCAAACTTTTGATCACATAATTTACGCAGGATTTGCTGATAAAAATCTGAAAAAATCATAAGTAATTCAACACTTGATTCTTATGTTATAAAAATGTTCTCATTCGAATAATTTGCATAGCGAGTGAAATAATTGAGATTATCATTGTTAAAAACTACTTGTTGTTGAGTCTGCACTCTGTAGGGATCTTTCTTACCGTTGAAAAATATTCGGAAATGTATGATAACACACGGAAGGATTATTCTAAGGCACATGTAATAGACAAGCTGTGGAAGGAAATAGCAATAGAGGTGCAAGAATAATTGAAAAAAAATTGCATAGTTAAATTTTGTTTATTAATTAATAATGTAAAGAACAAAATACATATTTCATCTTCTAATAATTGCCAGCAGCAGATCCTCTTTGTCAGACGACTCCATTATGACTGAACTCTCCCTTGAGCCATGTGCCATCCTCTCTTAAAGCTCGTGTCGTATTTCTCATGCTGTATGTTCCATGCACCATCCGGTGTGAAAGCTGCCTTAACCCAAGATCGACTCTATATAAGGTGTTGAAAAGGCAACCGTATTTTCAGAGGTTGTGTTAAAACTCGTGGCCTGAACTGTATCAACCACGTTCCATTTCTCCAACAGATCATAAATTGCATTAAATGTGTTTTATTATGTTATGTGTTAGCATTTCAAGAAGCTTTTCCACTCAATCTTAATAAACCAATACTGGCAGACGGTCAACTTTTTCTATTTCGGGAATATCAGGCAAGATGTTGCTGTCTCATTGGACTAAAAAAGGGTATTCTGTTGTAAATGCATGAAATGTTGATTCTGAATATCTTTTATGGCCTACATTCATATTTGTTTGATTATAATCGGGGAAAGAGGAAGAAAAGAGGGTTCATCATGACCAAGAGCTGCTACTATCGTGCCCATCAAGTGTGGTTCTTTGTGAATATATATCTTCTTCCAATTCTAAACACTTGTTACATGAAGAGTTAACAGGAATGTATTAGACTTGGTGGTCTTAATCCTTTCTAACTTTTTATGTCAAGTTTTCCTTATCGGTTGAGCTGGATTATTGAATTCATCACCTAATTATGAATGTTTGTTATCTTCAAAGCTTCAGCTTCACCCATCAGGCAAAAGTATAAAGATTCTCATGTTGAAGGGAGCAGGAGAGTTCCACTGGTGCTTTGTCATTCCCTCTTTTTTTCGTGGAAGTTCCCATTCATCTCTTTTCACTAGTTTTTGTCTTTGTTGACCAAATATTTTCATGGTACTCTTGTTGATCTTGGAGGGAATCACAATCTTCTCTGATGTTTATTTTAGTCAAAGCTTTGGCATGTTCAATATCAAAAAGTGTGTCTAATCCCATTATTAAAACCAGCTCTGTGTTGTTGGGCTTCAAAGAAACGTCCCTTGTTTTCTTATATCAACTGTAAAACTTTGAATAAACTTAAGCGAGCCATTCAAAACAAACGTTGCGGTATGCTGACACTCGTTGTTGTGCATGACAATGCTCGTCCTCACAGTTCTCGGAAAACTCAAGTGCTTTTAAAGCAATTCAAATGTGGACGTTTTTGATCATCCCCTTATAGCCCCAACTTGGCACCAAGCGATTTTCATCTCTTCACTCACATGAAGAAGTGGCTTGCGTCGCAACACTTTGATGATGACGACAAACTTCAAAATTCCGTGGAAGATTGGCTACGTGCCCAGGCGGCTGAATTTTATAAAGAAGGAATTTGTAAATTAGTGAAACGCTATGACAAATGCTTAAATATAAATGGTGACTATGTTGAAAAATAGTAAAAAGCTGTAGTTTTAAGATGTTATAATAAAATATTTTTTCTATGAAGGTTTTTTATCTACAGCCAAACGGAGGTTACTTTCCGAACTGCCTCCCCTCGTATATGTATATATGGTGTGTGTTGTTATATATATATTGTTGTGCCCTGTAAACATTCATAAATCAGGGTAAAATCAATTTAATAATTCCAAATATAAATTAACTTATATAAAAATCACAATATTTTTTCAGATATTTATTAATGATCCATCTGTCTCATCTTTTAGGGAACACATAATTTGTAAAGAAGCTATTATCATTATTATGGTAAAAAAAGACACACATTTTACTAGATTTATTTTGATACGGTATGAATAAAGCTTTTTTTTGACAGTTGTATTAGTTAGGCAATAAATCAGTTGAGTGTTAATTATTACAATCTTGCAGCATAATATTAATTATCTTCACTGGAAAAGTTGAAGTATGAATGAAAACAAAGAACTTAAAGTGCCTGGTCAGCTTGGTGAAAAACTCTGCAAGAACTGTAATGGTCACCACAGTACAATTCAAGACCACTTCGTACCTGAGTAACAATAAGATTAGCTGAGTGGCAGGCCGTCATAAATCGGACCCTTGTCAAGGAAGTTGATTTCCCTAAACAAGGCACTATATTTTGGAAGATGCGACTAGTAATTATGCCAAATTAAGGGGGAGGAAAAGCCTAGTTGATGGATATATAAGCCCGAAGTGTTGACCATATCGCGAAGCAGAGAACTGGAGAGTCAGATTAAGGGTCCGTCTTCTAATGTCTTGCATACCACCGTTCTTTGTTTGATGATCTGATCAGTCTAGAAGAATATTCCCGGTGTATTACATGGGGAGATTGGGCCCCCCAAACTTCTCAAAAATCTAGTCGCAGTATAGTCGGAGCGTTGTGAGCCATCACCAGGAGTTGTAGTCGAAACATTAGGGCTAGGTCAGAAAGGAACTTTTGAATGTTAAGACACTGCTAAGGAAGGATATTTCTCAAATAAACTATCCTAACTTGTTAAACAACATAACACTGCTATTTAATCGCATTCCTACTGAATAAACAACTATAAAGAGCCCACAAAATTATTTGACGCCATTTAACCCAATACACTAAAATCATCTTTACAGATTTGCCAACAGAGTGGGGCGGTAGCAACATTAAAATAGCTTCTTTACTTATTTACTCTATGGTATTAGTAAATCAAAAGTTTATTTCCACTCTTACAAAGGTATGCCACCTATCCCCAGTCCACCTCATTACACCCTATCTCCCCCAGGTCCATTCTAATGTAATTCTCCCATCTGCATCTCGCTTACAATAACTATGAAAATAAATAAACTAAAATCCGTAGTTATATAGGGTTGATGTCCTTTGTAAATTACCTGATTTATAACTTTTTTTTAGGAAGCAACCAGTAAAATACTTCAAACGACAAAGTTGAAGGAAGAATATCCACATAAGATAAGTCGCCTCAGGACTATTGGCCATCAAATAAGGTAGAGCTACAAATTTTTGCTAAGAATATAACCTCATATTTAGTGTTTATGAACTTTTAACAAAAATAATATAAGATTTAATGTATTAATAGGATTACAATAAATTTGTGTTATTTGTTATCTTAGTAAGAACATATTATGTTCATATTTTACTATAGCAAAAAATTGACTAAAAAGTAAAAATAAGAAATAATTAATTTTAAAATATAAATTAACTGACTAAGAAAAGAAAATATCCAGCAAAATACATTAACATGATATCACAGCCCACCTTTCGAGTGACCTTACCGAAGCTCTTGGTTACCATCAAGGGGGATTGATAACCCAATTTCTCCTTCGTTGACGAGACCTCCAGTTCGTTTCTATATAGGGTTGAATATCCAGATCAGATCAGGGCACAAGAGATGAAACTTGAATCTTATACTTTAGAGTGTGAAAAATGAAGATTGTAAAAGGAATTCAGAAATTAATCATGAAATTGATTTTAAAAAAGTTTTATCTTTTTTAAATGTTTATGTACGAATTAGCCAGAATCAAAGAAAATTTAATTAGATAAATAGAGTAAAGAATTATCAATGATTATATTGTCTGCCTGGAAGCGACTAGAAATAGCGGTGAATATTTAATACGACACATTTTCCTGTGTTAACTAATTGGTCAGAAATAACTCACACTATCCCAATATTTAACCCAGTGAAGGGTTATAATTCATATATCATGATGAATTAAATTTCAAGGCTATTATATTTAAAGAATTTAATACAGTACTAGGAATCATTGGTCGATGAGCCTAAGGCCTTTCACAACAGAGCTACTCAAATAATACTCAAAAGTGATGTAATTAAAACCTAAATTACCTTCAAGTAGATAAACCGTCACCGCCTATGTAGTTCAATAGCGGTCCACTCACGGGGTCACTGTTTGCTAACAGGCTTATGACATGTCCGTGGTCAGTCAGTGGAAACTCAACATGTTAGTCGCCGGGCTAACTCAGTTATAAACTCAATCATCGTTAATGAACATTATTAAACATTTAATGTACTGTTCAAGGTAGCTTTCTTTTGACATTCTGTACAACACTATAAATTTTGCATCATTTTGTTGCAGTCCCTTTACCGCGACGAATGGTCGATTACTTTTATTATTAATAATTGGTATTTACTTTAAGTTAGATGACACTTTCCATGTGTGAACGTGTTTTTGCTAAGCTCCGCAAGTGACTTCATTCCGTGTGCTGAGTGTTTTTCTGTGTGAGTTTTCCCATTCCTAGGCATCGTAAGTTGATTTGCTCAAAATGCTCCCAAGCACTTTTGTGCTGACAAAGTTTTATTTGATTTTCTGGCCCTTTTAAAGCAAGATTTTATCTAGACTGCCTCAAAATTAATGAGGCAAAATATTAAGGTTTTTTTAAATGAAAATTGGGTTATCTTTTTTTTAAGTGTGACTCTTGTACGGAAAGGAAAAAGCTTCGTTTGGGAATAATGCCCTCACCAGATCCGCACTCTCTCTTCCAAAGAGGCCAGATAAACCTATTCCTCAAGTTAAGCAGTCTTATGAGAAGCTACTCAATGTTACATCTTCGCACCTACAGGTTCTATGACATCACACCTCTTGCTCCATCCAGTCCATACCCTTCCTTCTCATCCTCTACCAAGACTGTATACATACAAACAATAATCAAAGGAGTGTTTTATGAGCTAAACCATAGCTTTATGAGCAAAGGAGTGCTTTACAAGCTAAACCAATACTTAGGACAGAGAAAAAAGCCATGCAAACGCCTTTTAACCATTTGTATTTTTTTTTTTTTAAGCATATACATACATAATACAACCAAAATTTAAAAAAATTCTTAGATTTCCTCCCAGATAGTGTAATCCTCTATGAGATAAACTAAAACTGCGTTTAAATGCTAGCTCAATGCTCTACTATCCATCAATACAATCCTTTGAGTAAATTCTCTCATTGTTATGTTCTTGAATGTTCAATTGAATCATTCGACAACGCCAAGCTTAACGTTACTGTATGCAGAATAATCGTGGATCCTTTTCATGCTATGAGGGCTTTTAAATCGGCTTATACGTCTCTATACCGTTATCTCTCTGCATATGATGTACAGGGGGCTAGTGGTCACTTTTTGTAGACGTGCATCATGGCAGCTATAACTTTATTCCCAATCTTGGTCTTGACATGTTTGGAATACACATCGCTTACTGTACAGAGTTATTTGTATTCATTATTATCTCTAGAGAAGGGAATGATCTGCCTTTAGCGACTCGTTCAACCCCTGCATGCTTATATGCCTTATAGCAAAATGTCGTTTTGCAGGACATGAAATAAAGTGAATTCTTCTTGACCGCAGACATGATTATAATGCAATCCGGACAGTGTAAATACTTTATATTGTAATTTCGGCCTCACATTGTTCTTCAATAATTGAAACGATCTCGCTATAGTGAAAGGTATGACCACCTCTGGTGGATGCGTGCAAGAATTCTAATCAATTGTTCAATTTGTTTGGGTTGTCCCAATAAGTATAACCTATCCCTCTTCCTCTCTCCGTTTTAGATATACCTTCTTCCTCAAGCTCATCCTGTAAAACAGGTTTTATTATATGTATATATTTTTATCCTATTCTTGACTTGAAACGGCTGTAATATATGTTCCTAATTCGATTGCGTTTGTTTTCTTGATCATATACATGTACACCTTCAGATCCTTCCGGGTATAATTCATAGGCTCTTTCCTGAAGAGTAACCCCTAAAGTCCTCGTGTGTAAGAAGGTACAATATTATTGAGAATATTGTAATTCACTCACTCTAATCAAACACAACATGTGTATCCCCAAATTTGGTCATGTTTCCATCGTAATGTAAATCACATGTTTTATATGAGAGTGGTTGAGGTGTATGAAGACAATTATGCAATAAATGTATGTTACACAATCTTTTGGGTGATACTTCTTTTTCCTCCTGCTCTTCCTAATTAGTCATCTTAATCATCTTGTTTAGTGGTCCTGTGTTCAGTTTAAAAGTTTCTATCGCCACAAACTCATTTCCTGCATCTCGTAACTGTATGTACCTTCATTTAATGACCTACTCACTTTGATGATATCCTCTGTAACCTTAATCAACATGATGTAAACTTTGAATGTCTCGTGCGATTAATGAACCAATAATTATTATCTAAATATAAGTAGGACCTAGCTCTATGTACTACGTTGGTGATGAGGTTGAAAATCTTTCCAACGTGAACGATATGAAAACAATCTTTTACATATCAAACGGCACCCCTCTGATAGGTTTGAGATTCAAAAAACGGCAAATGCTTTTAAATTTCATATCATAGTGGAAACAATTCTGTCTTAATTGAACTTATTACCAGATTCCATAGTTAAACTAGTTTGAAATATCTCGTATTCTTCCTGATAGATTTTGGATCTAAATACATGTAAAGGAAACCATGAGAAAGCATCTGAATTACATATTCTTTAAACACTGCATCCAAAAGTAATATGTGTAAAGCAATGTTTTGCATACTTAAACCTTCTCCATCTTAATACCAATCGATCCCCATCAATTTTAAAGTTGTGATACCTCTCGTTCATATTGTACAGGTCAGCATAAACGGTCGACTGTATGGTAAAAGACTCCTCCAACTAGAGAAGCTTAGGACTTCAAGAATATATCACTGTTTTCGTATTGTTGAGATGCTATTGGGATAGTTTCCAAACCTCCTCCATCTCTCATTTGTTGTTCCTTTAAACTTGGAATCCATAGCTCGATTTTTCTCCAAATATTTGATCAACGAATGTATTTGTCCTATAATAAGATCTCTGGTAGTATTTGGAGCGTGTATCTCTTCGTTATTATGTTTGCATCCATCCTATCAGCGTAGTACTTATTTGAAACATCTTTTATTGCGATGGGATCTTCAATGTCGATGATCCTCCTCGATCCAGCACTTTAATGTCCCCATGGGGTATTAGTTAGTTTCTCTAATACCTTCCAACTGCCTGAGTTATACTTGTGGAGATTATGTCCAAATTTTGATATGGACGACATTATGTCTATTTACAAAAAAGAGACTTTGCGCATATTAATCAATCCTGATAAAGGTTTCAAACCTGTATCAGTATGTACCCTTTTTGATATTATGATCTTTGTTTAAAAATGGTAAATCGAACATTTTCCAACGTAACGAATATATATTTCCTTAAACATTTGGAAGGTCATGTTGGTGTTCACATTTTCATCATAGACATGTTACCATTTGCTATCTTCTATCCTGGAAATGATAAGGTTAGCGTAATCTCACAACATCTGTTTAGAAAACCTATAATATGTTTGACATGTAAAAATAGTCTATGGTCATCTTATATACCCATGCCAAAATAAGCCTGTATGTTATACTGTTTATCACAAGCGACGCAGTCAAAAGTTAATGCATAGTCAAGGTTCATCTCGAAGGGTGGAACTAACTCTTCATTGTCTGATTAAAGGAAACAACCCATACCATTTATGAGTGAAAACACTTGTAATAATCGTTGATATTTGATCTGATACAAAGGCTTAGAGTAAATTTACACGTTCTTGAATCGTAATCTGTAGGATTCCTCAAGCAGACAGATAATGTAACTTGTTTTACCTCAATTTGAAGATCTGCAGATAAAACAGCTAATAGTATCGGCTAATAACGTACAATGCATATTGGGTAGAGATATACTCGCTTCATGATTGTTGTCACTGATGGGTAAGGAGTTAGAATATTTCACGAGCCGCATACCGGATAGCAAAACTATATAACACGCATGAGTATCTAAACAGGAAGCATTACGTGTCATGAAACAAAGAAAGGGAGGTAGTTTCTCTAAATAAGTTTATCAACAAACTGCCATTTTGAGAACTTATACCTGACTGCCAGTATTGTGAACAAGGTACCAAGTTTACAAATGTCTGAAACAATGTGATTCTGGTGTGAACGAGCTAGACCGAGCCTATAAATAGCACGATATAACCTATTCAAAAAAAAGTTCCTAAAACTGATCATAATGCAGATCGGGAGCTAACATAGAAAGCTTGAAAAGAGTACTCGTATCCGGTTCCAAATTGAGAAATAGCTTCTGTTTGGAGTGTAGTGAATATGATAAAAACAAAAGTCAAGGTGGAATCCGGCATTTTAAAGGACATCGTAATCAGCGTAAGACGGATAAACAACATAATATTACTACTGGCAGAATAAGAATAAGGGTGGAGTCATACTTATACTCCCTCTGATTGTGACATCAGGAGCTCTCACTATAGGTGCGACGAGGATCATGAAATCCATCATTATTACCAAGGCTGATAAAAACAAATGAATGAGGTTCAGAGACATATTGTATGCATTATTATCTTGTGTATTGCTTCAAGTAAAGGGATGTTCGTGCCCAAAATATTAACTAACTATACATGCTTTTACTGAAACAAATATACTCAAGTACACTTAAGTGTTAAAGATACCTTTCTTTAGATTTGTATTCGCAAGAGATGCTTCAACTTCTGAATGGAAGCGGATGAACGAAAGTGGTATCCTCAATCTTAACAGAGATTTATTGGGCAGCGTATAAAAACTTGGAGGTGTAGCAGAATAATTCGATATATTGAGAAATCTAAGACAGCAGATCATACTTTTAAGATATCTCGGTGGAGTATAGTCATATATAATCATACACAGTATAAAGAGTACAATACCATATTCTGTCTTCAGTTATGCCTTTATTCCATAAATACCTGTGCTAGTGATAAAACCCCAGCAAACATGTTTGTGAAGCTTACGCTGATGGTCAAAGTTCAAATCTGAAGGAATATTGTTTCCCTCACATCCTACTAACTGAGGAAAGTCATCAAGAGGAATGGTGTATTGGACTGATCAATCGGGCAAAGTTTAAATCCATGACTGATATAGACAAACGTAATAGTAAATCTGATTGCGCTGAGAAAGAATATTTCATTCTTCCGGTCACTTACGAGCTTGAAGCTTTGGATCAATATTTGCGAAGAATGTTCATGAGTGATGTGAGACTATCAACCACACGCTTGAGCTACCTCATCTTCAATCTAAATATTGACTTTACTCAACCTGGCATGTTCACATCTTTGCTTGGTTTT
The DNA here is from genome assembly GCA_039000515.1 of Timema cristinae. Classification (NCBI taxonomy): domain Eukaryota; kingdom Metazoa; phylum Arthropoda; class Insecta; order Phasmatodea; family Timematidae; genus Timema; species Timema cristinae. The sequence goes on from JBCFYV010000001.1 coordinate 62,637,437, forward strand.
GAAGCCATCATTCTTCTCGGTGGGAAAAAGTACATCTTGAACAATGTTGTGAATATCCTTAAAAAATGTAATCCGTGTGGAGTGCAGTCTTGTTAGTGGGGCTTGCGTAAACGTAGAAATGAGTCATACACTCACTTCAAGAGTTCAGCATGACCGTCCCTCAAGGCTATAAGATAGTGGAAGTGACTAATAATATCATTTATCTTCCGGTAACGAAATGAGTGATAGACCCAGTACAACTCGTCGATGAACGAGGAGAAACAATCACGCGAATATATTGTTACAACTACATCTGAAAAGATGGGACTCCTACTAGATAAAAAAAGACGACGCCCTTATTCTCCATACAATGAGAGAAAATCTCTAAAAGCTTTAACAATCGCCCATAAACTCTATTTACGAAGCTTAGGCTACCCTCTGTGGAATAATTGGATGGAGATATATCGATCATTGGAGAGAAGACCACATTTAATACTTCTTTGAACAGTCCCCAGTACTATTTCCAGGGTGTTAGCTGACAGAACTGGACTTAAATATCAATCCAGCAGGAAGGAACGTACAACTTACCACACAACACACTTTTGCACATCAGAGGAAGATTGCTGCTAGAAACAGATGATGTCAGAAGTACTTCTAGAATCGTCAATAACGTTATATTTTATTTCTTTTCTAGAATCACTGACGAGCTCAACGAAGTAGAGATCAATCAATTGAGAGTTGTATGTACATCATATCAGCTCAACAACTATATTTTGATTTGGAAATATGAGCAAGCGTACCTTTAAAACGTTGGATGGAAACTCGACGGGTATATTTGAGTTATGCATCCCTATAAATTTCATACTAGAATTTGCGAAACTGCATACTGATCAAAGCTAAACAAGAGTTAATGCTTGTCTGATTAATGACTTACAGTAATGAGTTACTATGAGACATCTACAAGACGCCTTCAAGGATAGAACTAAGTAAAACCTCATGACTAATGCCTCACATCAGTATATTGACTCAAATGCTCCATCAAATGTGGTTGAACCATCGATCTCCTAATTAGTACGTGGGAATTGTACAAGTATCAGAACATTACAGCCTCTACGCAAAAGATCGAACTGTGAAAACTTCGACCATGTTGAAAAAACCATGTTACGTTATTTTTGCTCTTATGACCTAACATAACAATATGACCGCTATGGATAGAAGCATGTTTGTTCATTGTAATCTACACTCGGTTAAACCCTACTTTATTATTCCACTATGCACTCCTAAAGAAGATATGAACTTGAACTTTAACCAAAATTCCTTATCTAAATTGTACAAAGACTTTGCCAATTTTCAGACATAATACTATGGAATGATCGTGAACATTTAAAATCTGTGATCCCTTTTGTCAGGTTTGACGAAAGTAAATAGGAAGATACTCTCAAAGATGTTATGATAATATGCCGTATAATGTTCGAGTCTGAAAACAATATATCATTAATTATACACAAGTCACAACCTATCTAGCGTCAGCAAGTTGTTTACTTTGTTCTTGTCCACATAAATGTCAATATATCGTCACCCGAAAATGCAAGTGTTCTATGTCCAATTATTCACTTTTGTGTAAGAGAGCATTGAAGTTTGGCATTGTGTATAAAACCAATGTTACTATATGACAACTCGAGTTTGTATCTTCTTAAGTAATTATACAGTAGTCTCAATTTCACTGCAGGTGAATCATATGCATTCTAAATAAACGTAAACATCAAATATCTCAAATTTAACCATTTTTGAGATAGAACACTTGCATTCTCGGGTGACGATATGTTAAATATTTAATTCATTATGAACAACTAACATCAGTTTTAGTGAACCTAAGAACTAAAATGTCATGGAAAAATGTTATTTATAGTTTAAACGCTTTGAAACCAACCCTTTATTGGTGTTTGTACTCAAGACTTGAAGAAATAGTTTATCTGCCAGAGTTCTTATTATGGTAGCAGCTAGAGCTGTGGTCGGCAACACGTTAATTGACATCGCTATTTCTGTCACTCGCGGAAAGTTTTGAAAAAAGTAGGTTCTAATCAAAATAAATGGTTTAAATATTTTATCAAAAAAAGAAAAGGACTTGGACTTGGACCCTGTTTAGAAATTAGGAACATTGGCATAAAACTCTCCCGCTGCGTAACCTTAGTAGTTGGAAAACAATTCTAATGTTGACTTATAGAGGGCGGCACATGACAGTGCCAAACGTTTACAGTAACTCCCCTTTAGTTTGGCCGAGAGTACATTTTATTACAGTGCAGCGCTGGTGTGTGTATGTTGGTGTTCAAATTTGTACGTATTATTTTTAGGTGTTCTGTCTTATGACATGCCCATTACTTTTTTCAGAGAACTTACATTATCAATGCGCCCTGTACTCTGCCTCTTCTTCCAGCTCCCAGAATGTTCTTCTTTCCTTCAAATCATCTAGTATTTGAATCCTCCTTCTTCCTAAGCTCTTATTTCCCTCAATCTTTCCTTCTATGGCGTCATACAGAATACAGTTCCTCCTAAGGATGTGTTCGATCCAATTTTCTTTGCGCCAAAGAATCACATCCAAAATGGTTCTCTTCTCACCCACTCTTCATTTGTCACCCTATCTGTCCACCGAATCTTCTCAAGTCTTCTCCAGCACCTAATTTCAAAGCTATCCAAGTATTTATTTTCCATCTTCTTAAGAGTTCAAGTTTCTCCACCATGCAAAGTAATGCTCCAAAAGTGTCATTTGATCAGTTTCTTCCTTAGTACAAAACTCAACTTGCTGGTCAGCAGTACTCTCTTGATGTTGAAAGTTTCGTTGGGAAAGGCAATCCTTGATCTAATTCCTTTAATTCATTAGCTATACTTTGTCGGCAAACTTTCTAGGCACTTCTGCTCTGTTTTCCAACACCTGGTTTTTCAAGTTTTATTTTCAACGCTGATGATCCAGTGGTCACTGTATTTCTTGGTTTGCTTCTTCTTATTTAGAGTCACCATGTTTACGCCTAGAAAGTATTTGAGCCATTCTACTGTTTCGTCGATCATATTTTAGAAGTATTTTAAAACCATTAATCCGTTGTTTCCTAGTTCCTTAAGAAGGTCAGCAGGTATTTCATCATCTCCAGCAGTTTTCCTTCTTCGCATGTCATTTATTTCTCTATCCACTTCACTCTTTAAAATGCTGGGTCCTTTTTCATCTTCCTATACCTCTCCTTCTACATCAAGCTCTAGATTTTTTGGTTGATTTTACTTATCGTACAGTTCTTCTATATATGTTTCGCAAATCGTAAGAACCTCTTTATGATCCGTCACCATCTAATCATTGGTTCTTTTTATTCCTATTGTTTGCACATCTTTGTTTTCATTCCCTCTCAATAACCTTTGTTTTGGTACATGAGGTCATACCTTCCTTTTCTTTGCATTTCAATAACCTCATCGCATGTCCTCTATATATAGTATTTCCTCGCTTTGTCTATTTCTCTCCTTAACTTGTTGTTTAGCTGCATATATTAATTGTTTTTAACTTTTTTCCATTTTCAGGGCTCCCATGCAGTCCTCTTTCCTTTTCCAACAGTGTCATTTATCACCTTCAAAAAATCATTCTTAATAAGGTTACACTTCCCTTCCTCTCTTCTGTCACACCACTTAACTTTTGCTCTTTTCAATTCCTCAAAATGTCACTCTTTCTAAGTCCCACCTCGGTCTTCTCTTCCTCATTTTCCTGATTATTTTCAGTCTTATTTCATTGTTTACCACCAGAAGGTTGTGGTCCGAATCAATATTGGCGCCTGGCACTGACTTCACATCCTTCACTCCATTCTTGAATCACTGTTTGACAATGATGTAGTCTGGTTAGCATCTGTTGATGTCTCCTGGGCTCTTCCATGTGTGTAGTTTTGTCTTCTGTTCTTGAGCCAGGTGTTTGTCACAATCAGCTCATTTCACTTGCCCAACTCAATAACTTAGGTAATTTTATTGAACATGGGACCGAGTCTTTTATTTAATGTCGAGCTGATGAATATTTTTCTCAAAATTTTCAACTTTTTTTAGTGTTATCATCTTGATATGTTTATCAGTTATCTAGCACCATGTCATTACAAAAATGAGACCAGCTAACGCTAAAAAAAATAATCATAAGACATATCACTTCCACAAGGAGTTTGAATATGAATACTTTTTACTCAAGTGAAAGTTAAGTGTTTATGTCCATTGTACTTTACCAGCGTTGCAGTTGTAAAGAAAGGTAATTAAACCATTTTAATGCTATTCATTCTAAACTATATACAAAATTTCCTACAAATAGTAAGATAGTTAAGGAAAAAGTGAAACAGCTTAAAAATCAACTAACCAGCCAACAATCTTTGCTTACAAAGAACAGTGACAATTCTAAAGCTGCCACCATAGCTTCTTACCAAATATTGAAGGTTATTTCAAAAAAAGGAAAATAATTTTAAGATGGGGACTTGATTAAATAAAGTTTTGTAGCAGCTGCAAACTGTTTGTTTGATAGTTTTAAAAACAAATGTAATAATAGGTGCCATTAATTATCTTCAGCTTTACTTCAAACAGTCACTATGCGATTGTAAACTATTTCAGAAGATGTTATTTCTCAATTGAAAATGGTCTTGAAACAATGCATTTTTTGTCTTTACAATTTTATGAGGCCAAGAATATAAGTGCTATATTCCAGCTAGCCTTGTTTATCAGAATGGATTTTGATGACTACTGTGAAAGAAGGGTTTCTTAAAATTATTCCTCTAAAATTGTGTACACGGGGTGAAGATGTATGTCTCTAAAAACTACCTATCTTATTTTCGAAAACATTCTAATTCAAAAACTAGTTTGCCTAACAACTGATGGGGCTCCAGCGTTCACTGGGGTACATAGCACATATTGGTGTCTGCCACAAAGATGACATTTCCAAATGATCTCTTTTCATATTATTGTGTCATTAATCAACAAGCACTTTGTGGACAATTTTTGAATGCCAACAATGTGTTGTAATTTGTGGTGAAACACAATAATCAGGTACAAGCCCATGCTTTACAAAAAATACAGCTTTGAACAATAATAGAATAAATGAACCTACAGTACGAAGAGCTTCTTCTATATACAGAGGTATGTTAGCTAAACAAGAGGAAGATTCTCCGTCGCTTCTATGAGCTGTTGCTGGTTATGATCGCTTTCCTCAAAGAGCGTAATGAAATGTTGGATTTATAACCGAAACTGACATCACTGACAAACTCAACGATCTAATCTTGCAACTACAGAGTAGTCATAAAAATAATCTGCAAATAGTAATAGAAATATTAATTTATTTCAAAACTTGAACTGTGGGGGGAAAATCTGAGGCAAGGGAATCTAAACAATATTCCTACTTCAAAAGAACAGGTTAAAAAAATGGCAACACTACACAGGAGATGAAGGACATATATATATATATATGGTAACCAAGCTGGGTTCTGTGACTTCAGAAAACTTGAGTTCCTTGCTTAGTTTATTTCACAACCTTACTCGACTCTTGAGTCAGAACATATCTCATTTCATTGAACAAGACTTTAATGCAGAACTATAAATAATTACACTGCAAAATGACTTGTGTCTGAAAAGTGTTATTGGACAAGAAAATTAGTGATTTTGGCCATTAGTGCCCAATCTATGTGTAAACTCGCTTTATTTTTCTATCATAACTCTGTAACTCTTTGAGCTATGAAATTATTTATCATTACAAATATGTAGGTATATTTAAAATAAATATATTTTATTTGAAACATATTATTATAAAACTAATAATTTTCAATATACACATGTATATAATTTTTAACTTTTCGAACATTAAAGGTAAAGTAGTGTGCCCGTAAAAAAAATCCAACCCGAGATGTTGATGGACGTCAACGTTTAGTGACTCCCTGAACCATAAAAAGTTTTTTTTGCAATGCTGTCTGTATGTGTGTCTGTTTAACCCTAAAATTAAGAGTAATTTAATAAAAGGGCGAAATGAAAAAAACATTTATTTTCTTAAAATCAATTCTATCGATTTTGATTAAAACTCGTATCTAGACGTTAATTAAGAGTATAAATAGAATTGATATTTTAATTTTCATATGAAAATATCTTTTAGGGCACCTTTACACGAACGGAAATTTCCGTATCTCCACAAATATTTGAAATAATAAATAACTTATTGTTGCAAAATTTAATTAAAAATGAAAAACTTTTATTTGAAATATATTTTATGAAACCACTAGCTTCTGAGATATTGGCAAAATATATTAATACAATTTTGTGAGCTTTAGTTGTAGAGAGATACTACACAATAATTAGTCTCTAATGCCATATAGTAAGTAAATATTAGTAAGTCTCTCAAAAAGTGTATGTTCTTTTTCCTTTGATCTCTTAGGGGAAATATTTGTACAGCAGTTATCTATCTCTATTATTTTCGACTCAATAGTCAATATTTACATATTTTATTGGTCAAAATTTATAAATGAGGAATTTAATAGCAATACGATAATCATAAGATGATGAAACCCTTAGTAAAATTTCGAAAATTGTAACCGGAAGTCGAAATTTTAATATTAAGTGTTGATTCTTGGGAACCCAATATCGATATTTTTTGTTGGTCCAAATATACAAACAAGAATTTTAATTCTCTAAAAATAAAACTATCAAATTCAAAACTGGGAGTGAAAAAAGGTTTTATGGAAGTATAGCACATTGTTTCCTCGGGTTTGTTAATGTATAATTATTATTTGTTTAAAATATTTTACGAGTTTTGAGTAAATATCTTCATTTTTAAACAGTGGAGTAACAGACCTCGCGGAGTTTCATACCATTTATTTTAATTTATGCATACGGATTGATATCGCTGCTAATAAACTGTTTTGACGTTAAGGGTTTATCCACGTACGTGGGACTGCAACTTTGTACTACTTCCACCATTTCCCTTCATAAGACTTCATAAGAATACATTTTATCAAGTAAAAGGGTAGATAATCCGCTACAAGCTGGGTGTTGGGCTGTCAGGGGTCAGCAGAAGGTTTTAAGAGAGGGGGGGATTCCTAACTATTTCAAAACGATGGGTCCTCTACATGGGTAAGTGGGATTTAAATCGTTCTTGCTCTCACCCCACTCTGTTTTATAATCACCCTCTTACTGTAATCACCCAAAGGAGGAGCTCTCTGACCCTCTTACTGTAATCACCCAAAGGAGGAGCTCTCTGACCCTCTTACTGTAATCACCCAAAGGAGGAGCTCTCTGACCCTCTTACTGTAATCACCCAAAGGAGGAGCTCTCTGACCCTCTTACTGTAATCACCCAAAGGAGGAGCTCTCTGACCCTCTTACTGTAATCACCCAAAGGAGGAGCTCTCTGACCCTCTTACTGTAATCACCCAAAGGAGTAGCTCTCTTACCCTCTTACTGTAATCACCCAAAGGAGGAGCTCTCTGACCCTCTTACTGTAATCACCCAAAGGAGGAGCTCTCTGACCCTCTTACTGTAATCACCCAAAGGAGGAGCTCTCTGACCCTCTTACTGTAATCACCCAAAGGAGGAGCTCTCTGACCCTCTTACTGTAATCACCCAAAGGAGTAGCTCTCTTACCCTCTTACTGTAATCACCCAAAGGAGTAGCTCTCTTACCCTCTTACTGTAATCACCCAAAGGAGGAGCTCTCTGACCCTCTTACTGTAATCACCCAAAGGAGGAGCTCTCTGACCCTCTTACTGTAATCACCCAAAGGAGTAGCTCTCTTACCCTCTTACTGTAATCACCCAAAGGAGGAGCTCTCTGACCCTCTTACTGTAATCACCCAAAGGAGGAGCTCTCTGACCCTCTTACTGTAATCACCCAAAGGAGTAGCTCTCTTACCCTCTTACTGTAATCACCCAAAGGAGTAGCTCTCTTACCCTCTTACTGTAATCACCCAAAGGAGGAGCTCTCTGACCCTCTTACTGTAATCACCCAAAGGAGGAGCTCTCTGACCCTCTTACTGTAATCACCCAAAGGAGGAGCTCTCTGACCCTCTTACTGTAATCACCCAAAGGAGGAGCTCTCTGACCCTCTTACTGTAATCACCCAAAGGAGGAGCTCTCTGACCCTCTTACTGTAATCACCCAAAGGAGTAGCTCTCTTACCCTCTTACTGTAATCACCCAAAGGAGTAGCTCTCTTACCCTCTTACTGTAATCACCCAAAGGAGGAGCTCTCTGACCCTCTTACTGTAATCACCCAAAGGAGGAGCTCTCTGACCCTCTTACTGTAATCACCCAAAGGAGTAGCTCTCTTACCCTCTTACTGTAATCACCCAAAGGAGGAGCTCTCTGACCCTCTTATTTTATGACAGGAGAAGAATAGGTTTAATGGATTCTCACTTTCTCTATACCTCATGTAATTATTTGTTAAAACCCTTTTAATGAATTAAACTTTGGAATAAATGTGTATGTAACAATTCTCAAATCTGTTATTTAAAGATATTTTCTGGGTTTTCAAAACATTTCACTGCCCCTGTATTACTATAACAATTTTGGCCATGGTTCATTATAGGTGATGACACCTAGCCCTAGTCTATTTTAGAATGTTTTCTCTTAAGAAGTGGCACTGTGAATTTATTTTTATTTTACATAAAATAATTTGGTACTTTTTTAATACTTCTGTCTAGACTTTAAAGTGTCGTATTTATGAGGGTGATATCAGAAAATGTTTGAAAATGTACACGAGTGCAAGATAAAGTTGTCATGGTAAAATAAAACATTTTATATGTCCTTAAGACTTTGAAATATTTAATATGTTATACAAACACTAAAAATCATCCATTATAAATCTAAAGAGCTACAACACTGTCCTTCCAGGGGCACAACAAAGTGATCCCATGAGTATATGAGTTTAAACTCACAACTCCATGGTGTACCCACGGTCTTGAAGGTGATAAATTTTATGTTCTCACTAAGCATGTTGGCAAGACAAAAAACATATTAATTAAAATGTGTTTAAAAGCTGTGTGATAGTTGGACTGGTATCTTTTCCAGGTTCTTACGACGTCTGGAGCAGAGTTTGAAACAACGCGAGTGTGTGGCAGGTGAGAGTCAGTCGGACAGCTGTGCCGACGATGATGATGATGATGATGACAGCTTACCTGTGTGGTCGCCTCTGTTACCTCAAGTTCCCCAAGGAAGCAAGTCTAAGAGAGGCCTCATGTCAGAGCATCGTTGACTAGACACACTCGTGGATGTCCAACTCTAACTAGACCTGTTCATCAATTACTTTACAATAAGAACTATCAATGTGGTTTTATTTCTTCTCTGAACTAAGTCATTGACAAAAAAAGTTTTTCTTTTTCAATATTACATTACGTTTTTGAAAGATGGTGGATCTTTGCGACTTTATTGTTTTCCTGCGTTTTATTGGTTCATAATATTGAGAGTGTAAACAGTAAACTCGTTTTAAAAATGTAAATGTGAGTTTATAATTAAGTAAATTGCAAGAAGAACTCTCTCCTTCATACACAATTGTAGTGAGGTTGTCAGTAAACCTATAGGCCTAAGGAAAACTAGAACTAATATGAAATTTTGCACAATCATTTGCCACCATTTAATTTTCACTATCTCGGGATATGTATTTACAGTTACATGATGATCCTAACCTATCTGCGTGGGAGATTATGACTTTGCTTATTTGATCTATCACTAAACATTGTCTTTCTTGTTCAAGTGTCTTAAACCATAAAAAATTAGCATTTAATAACTAATTGATAAAATGACACGATAAAAATATATTAATTTGACATAAGAAACTTTTTTTTATATGAGCTTAACATTATATACCAACTTAAATGTACATCCTGGTCTTATGCTGTAGTTATTCAAAAAATTGGTGATTTTTAACACAAAAATAATTGTGTATATTATTTGGAGGGATGACGGGGAGAAGTTGGCAGAAATGTTTGAGGGTTGATGATGAATGTTGAAAAAACAAATATTTTAAGTATTGGTAGAAACCAAAGTCAAGAAAGAGTTGGTTGTAATCATCAACAAGATACCCATAAGAAATGTAGCTAAAGATAAGTATCTGGGCAATTTTTTTGTAAACGAAGATATAAATAGACAGAATGTAATGGGGAGACTATTATATGCACATATGCTGTATCAAATTCTAAAAGATAAGTATGTGCCAACAGAAACCATAATTGTTTTGCGTATATTGGTACCATTATTGAATTGCGGAGCCAAACCATGTGCATTGGGCATGGCAAAGTTAGGTGGAAGCATGATACATACAGTGGGTATGGCAAAGTTAGGTGGGAGCATGATACAGGCAGTGGGCATGACAAAGTTAGGTGGGAGCATGATACAGGCAGTGGGTATGGCAAAGTTAGGTGGGAGCATGATACAGGCAGTAGGCATGGCAAAGTTAGGTGGGAGCATGATACACAGTGGGCATGGCAAAGTTAGGTGGGAGCATGATACAGACAGTGGGCATGGCAAAGTTAGGTGGGAGCATGATACAGACAGTGGGCATGGCAAAGTTAGGTGGGAGCATGATACAGGCAGTAGGCATGGCAAAGTTAGGTGGGAGCATGATACAGGCAGTGGGCATGGCAAAGTTAGGTGGGAGCATGATACAGTGGGCATGGCAAAGTTAGGTGGGAGCATGATACAGGCAGTGGGTATGGCAAAGTTAGGTGGGAGCATGATACAGGCAGTTGGCATGGCAAAGTTAGGTGGGAGCATGATACAGTGGGCATGGCAAAGTTAGGTGGGAGCATGATACAGGCAGTGGGCATGGCAAAGTTAGGTGGGAGCATGATACAGGCAGTGGGTATGGCAAAGTTAGGTGGGAGCATGATACAGGCAGTAGGCATGGCAAAGTTAGGTGGGAGCATGATACAGACAGTGGGCATGGCAAAGTTAGGTGGGAGCATGATACAGACAGTGGGCATGGCAAAGTTAGGTGGGAGCATGATACAGACAGTGGGCATGGCAAAGTTAGGTGGGAGCATGATACAGGCAGTGGGCATGGCAAAGTTAGGTGGGAGCATGATACAGACAGTGGGCATGACAAAGTTAGGTGGGAGCATGATACAGACAGTGGGCATGGCAAAGTTAGGTGGGAGCATGATACAGACAGTGGGCATGGCAAAGTTAGGTGGGAGCATGATACAGGCAGTGGGAATGGCAAAGTTAGGTGGGAGCATGATACAGACAGTGGGCATGGCAAAGTTAGGTGGGAGCATGATACAGACAGTGGGCATGGCAAAGTTAGGTGGGAGCATGATACAGACAGTGGGCATGGCAAAGTTAGGTGGGAGCATGATACAGACAGTGGGCATTTGTAAATTAGATTAGGTAGGTTAAGTGACAATGTGAATAATGATGTAAATTGTTACGAGAGACAAGGTCATTTTTTTTTAAGGCGAAAGGTGTGGTAATTGATAGTAAGAAGAAGGAAAAGAAACCTGGTGTCTACTGGCAGAGGTTGACAGCCTGACGCAACTGGAAAGACAGAGAGAAGAGAAAAGAGGAAACTTTTTACTTGTAATGGCCGAGCTTGAAGGTGGTAAGCCTTTCTGTAGCCGGAGTAATATCCATTTATAAATGTTTCATCCTGTGGAGGATAGAACAGTGATTATTATTATTACTAGCCCCGCGTCTTACTGCCCGTTCGGGTTATACGCACTAGAACAGTGATAAAAATGAGAATTTACGCATCAGATCGAAACCCCAAAGAAATTTTTCTGAAAAAAATGAGAATAGCCATTTTGTTTATTATATTGATCAATGCTCAAAATGAAATTCAATCAAAATCGTTAGTGCCGATTTTGAGAAAATTGATTTTTTTTTTCTCTTCAGTAAACTCTTAATTTTAGGGTTAGATATTCAATTCCAAAAATCCCCGGGGCAGCCCTTTGAAAACCCTAGATACCAAGTTTCAGCCCGATCGATAAAATAGTTTAGGCTCTAGTCCGAGGTACATACAGACTGACGGAGATACAAAAACCAGCATTTTGGATTTGAGGGGTCATGAAACGTCAAAATTTATCAAAACCTCAAGTTTGATTTTTTTTGATGATCACAATACTAAAATACTAAAAATATATTCTTTGGCTTAAAAGTTGTTTGGTCCCAGGAGTTAGAATATCGTGTTATCTCGTCTTGTATGTAAGAATATTTGTACATATTTTATATAAATCATATAATTTTAAATTCTAATTATTTGAAATTTTACATTTTTCTTTGATAGTGTCAATAAGTTGGCAGTGTTTTTTTTATTTATAATAATTGTATAAATACTTTTTGCTGTCAATGACGAAGAAGAGGATCAGAGTTCTACAGTGGCACTGATAGGGAAGAGAGATATGTTCTAAAAGACAAAGATGTGCGCAAGAAGTTTGCCAGCTAAAGTTAAAAGTGCTGCATATACAAATTTAATGATGACTAAAGTTAACAATTTTTTTTTAATCCTATTCGTTTAGTGAGAATGTTAATATCCCTAACATATAAATTGAATAGTAAAATTAAATATTTTAAACATCCTATATTGAATTAATTTAATATAAATATAATTCTAACCTTATAAAAAAATTGCCATCAATAGTTATCAACATGAACCAGGAAAGTAATCATTTTCTTTCTGTTTTCATAAAATAATCTCACATTAGGGAGGTAGGTAAAATGTGGTCAACACCCCAAAATAAGACTTAATTTGCTGAAGCAGTTATTAGTTAAAAAAATTAAGTCAATAACCCTTTAAATTATTCAATAATACAAAAATGAACAAAGATAGTGATCAATAAATAATAACATTAAATATAAATAAATACAACTATTCAATAAAAGGCTAAGCAAATCAACCTCAAATGACATATTGACAAAATTTAAATTATGTTTACTATGTTTTGGGTTGAAGTACTCCCTTGTTAGAAATCAGCGCTGGACGTAGATCATGGTCGTTGTCAGTCCGCTCCTGAGGTCATCGTACCATCTAATCCCGAAGATGAAGTAGAATCTTCACACTCTCAACATAATTTCTGCTGGATCATGCATATTTTTGATAAAATAAATAAATACTGAGAGAATTTATTGATGTAATTTTCCCGTTATTTACAACTCTCGGGAATCTTTAATGACATTTGTTTGGCTCTATAACACTTCAAAGTGAGTGGGCACCCGTTTAGACTATTTAGATGATCTATTCTTGTTTTAAATAAATACCCGAAGCTTTCTTAGTTTTTATCAATGTCCCTTTTCTGGTTCACTCCCAGAATAAGTAAATAAACAAAAAAGTCTTAAGTAACAATCTAGAAAAGTAGAATCTCCTTAATCTCAATCCAGAATATTTCCATATATGTGTTGAAATGGCTCTATCATGGGTGATTACACTCCAAGTATATTAATTCTACATCAACTTTTTATAAAAAAATAAAATAACTACTCTCTTCAAGTCAATTCTTTTCTTGTGAATACTTTTTCCAGGGAATCATCAACATTACAAGTATGTTCCTGTTAGGGTTTTCTTGTGAATACTTCTTTCCAGGGAATCATCAACATTACAAGTATGTTCCTGTTAGGGTTTTCTTGTGAATACTTCTTTCCAGGGAATCATCAACATTACAAGTATGTTCCTGTTAGGGTTTTCTTGTGAATACTTCTTTCCAGGGAATCATCAACATTACAAGTATGTTCCTGTTAGGGTTTTCTTGTGAATACTTCTTTCCAGGGAATCATCAACATTACAAGTATGTTCCTGTTAGGGTTTTCTTGTGAATACTTCTTTCCAGGGAATCATCAACATTACAAGTATGTTCCTGTTAGGGTTTTCTTGTGAATACTTCTTTCCAGGGAATCATCAACATTACAAGTATGTTCCTGTTAGGGTTTTCTTGTGAATACTTCTTTCCAGGGAATCATCAACATTACAAGTATGTTCCTGTTAGGGTTTTCTTGGGAATACTTCTTTCCAGGGAATCATCAACATTACAAGTATGTTCCTGTTAGGGTTTTCTTGCCTTCACATGTGGTTGGAACTCATTCTTAATAAAATATACACATTTTTAAAACTACAACATATCTCATATTTTCTCTTTAAGATAAACAATGAATTATTAATTATTTTTTTAATAAAATAAATGATACAACAATGCGACATCTCTATAGTTTTACATGATAGTATAAAACAAAATAGCTCATTCTATACATCTCTTTAACCTATCACACTTTCACTTTATCCTTACGCAGGTCTACTCCTAGTGTACGTAGTTCCCTAACTCCTAAAGAAAACTCCAGAAGTGCATGTTATCTGCTACTTCACTGGGATTGCAGCTTGCCCGATTCTTCCGAGGATAATTTGGTGGCTGTTGCCTTGTAGGGGCAAGGTACTAAGAGGAGTGTTAGAATGTTGGTTATTTTGGTTATTCCTGGGTAGTATATTTTTATTCCAATAATATTGACGAGGTCCATTTGAAAACCTAGAATGTGCATTTTCTGATCCGTCCTCATTGTTTCTGATATTAGAGAAACCTTAAGATATCACCCATAAAATAAGTAAGTACCAGGGCTCAATTATTTTTTCAGTACTGATACGTATCAAGTTTGGCATGAAATTTCAGGCATAAAGAAACAAGCTGGCCAAATTATGTACTTAACAAAATTAACTAAAATATGGAGCTTTACACAGAAAAAAAAAGAAAAAAAAGCTGCCATTTTTAAATGAGTTAATATAAAAGTAAAGTAATCTTGATTTTAAGCTACCAGAGCCAGTTAATGTGTATGGAGGAGAGTGATCTTGTAATGTGAGAGGCAAGCCAGATTGGTCCTGAAAGCTGCTCCAAAAGATGTGGAGACAACTCAGGGTGAGAACTGTTAAGTTATTTTATATCTTTCTTAAAATCCAATAAGTGTTTTGTATTTTTGGGCAGAGTATTTGGTTAAATAATGTTTGGGACAAACTTCAATAACGTAATATTGTTTACATTCCTAACAATTTTGTTGTTTTATGTTTTGACATTTTTACTAACAGCAGTTATAAAAACAATTTACTACCATTATTTATTGAAATATGGAGGGATAATTGAACGCTATGAGTTACACGACATGCCAGAGGAGGCAAGATTTTAATTTAAAGAGTAAGAATCATTGATATTTCCCAACTTTTCTAGGTCATACATAATACTTGAATAAATGTAAATAGTTACAGTAGCCTAGTGGCTTCTTTAGTGCTGACTGACAGCTCACAGTTGACTTCTGACAGCTGCTAAACACATGTTTTTTCAGATCATATGGTTTGGTGTAGGAATGCATAATTTGGTCTGGTAACTTTTCAAAGCCGTCAGTTGTCAGCTGTCAGTCAGCACCAAAGAAGCCACGGGACGGGGTCAAGGAAATATTTTTTTTATGTCGTGACTAATATTTGTAAAATAATATTAGGCCTTTTTTTAATACTATTTGCAAAGTGTAAATTTGATTTCTGTTTATTGGCCTGGGTTTGAATCTTGGCTCCTAGAGTGTAAGTTCTGCCAGGGTTTCTTCCCATTTTCTGTGATGACAACTTTGTGTACATTTTCTAGAAGCTACCCTCCTTGACCTTATACTTTGAGATAAACAAAGAAGGAGGGTGCTACAACCTCTTCTGCCTCAAAATTCTATTTTTCTGAACAAGTGTAATTTCTCTCAGTTACACAATCAAATCATTTCATCATGTTATAGATATTGGAATCCCATTAGTTATGAGGGCTCAGTTGCTTCTTTTGCCACCTAATAATAATAATAATAATAAAAACAGGTCAACAAAAATAGACTGCATAGAGTCATACGTCAAGCAATATACTTATTTATTAGTTTTTAACCAAAATAAACTATCTGTTTAGCCACTGTAAAGAAAATTGTCTATTAAAACATTTACAATTCAATACATGCCACTTTTTATGGACTGTAAAATTTATTATAGTGACAAAAAAAATCACTTGTGAAGATCTGGGAATATTGAAATAGTTCAGTCAGGAGGTACAATTTAAAAAAAATTATTTTTGTTAAAAAATGATCCAATGGCTTGATTAAGCTACAGGAAGAGCTATCAATAAACTTGTAGAACATTATGAAAATAACTATCCAAATGAGAATTAATGGAGAAATAACCATAATGATTCTAAAAATACTTGATATAACATATGTATTTCTTTGAAAACAGTTTTTTTAGGAATCAAGTAAAAGTGTTCATTAATATTACTGTCTACACAAAAACGATACCATCAAGGCTAGTAATTTTGTTAAAACTTTAATTTCTCAAAGTTTTTTTAATTAACGTAAATATACTTCTCTCCACTATAATGGAGCTTGCTGAACCTTATAAGATGAGCTACAATGTTTTGTTTATTCGTTATCTCAAGATGACAGCTGAGGAAAATAATGAATATTCACTGCTAGCATGTTCTTCTCGAGTTACTTATTTTAGTCCTTTAATTTTTTGTTTATAATTTTACTGGTTCATAAATTTAATTTAACTAAAACCACCAGTCAGATTAATTGTGTGTGCACTTGTCAATGGAGACATGTACAAATGAGTAGCGTTTCTATGTCCACCGAACCCAAAACTGTGTAAAGAATCGTCAAGTGCTATAAAAAGCTCACAGGGGTCAAATGCTAGGCTATAAACAGGACTACTTCTATGTCCTTGAACAAAGTACATCTGAACCCCACGTCGTGTGATTCTCTTGTCCCACAGTTGTGTTCTGCAGTGGTGCGATGTGCCACACATTATAGCGTTCCCGCCATCTGTCTGCAAGCAATACACCACCGAGTCATGGGGGTCTTCCCATGATAACACAATGTTACCAACCCTGGAAACACAAGCAATACAGCTCTGAACAGGCTTGTGAGGGAGGACTCTGGGGCACAAACTTGACCAAAAGGAGAAATGAATCATATTTTGTAATTCATATATATTTTCTTATACTTTTAATTATATAATGAAAAACATAAGAGAATTACATTTTTTTAGTTCCATAATTTACCCATTTTATTGAGGAAATTAGTACAACCAAAATCACATCAAAGTAAGACAACTGCATTTACTAGTCAAAATTGTGGTAACATGTGCTCGCGGGTGACCTGGCGGTCTAGGGGTAAAGTGTCAGACTTCTGTGCTGGGGGTCCGGGGTTCAATCCTCGGTCCCGGCACAGATCTATCTGATTACCAAACCCTTCCTTCACCTCTGACAAGACATCTTGTGAATGTGGGGAATGCCAGGCCTCCACCGTGGTTCGGATTCCACGTTAAATTGTAGGTCCTCCATTTCATCTCACAATCACCCTACCCATTACACATTAGCGTAAGTGTGAATAACCTGAACGGGTAGTAAGACGCGGTGCTAATAATAATAATAATAATAATATGTGCTCGCTGTCACTCTGTGGCTGTAAGACGGCCAATCGCACCGCCCAAGTTCTAAATACATTATAGGGTGGTTACTATGACAACCTGACATCAATGTGGTAATTTACAATGTCTTGTGGACACTGCTACATGCATTCAACAAACTGATCATGCTGATATGCGATGAAGCCACTGTTATGTGTGGACGTAAAGGAATATAAAATGCTCAAATCAAAAAGAAATATAACAATTTCCAATATGTTTAGTGTTATGTCCACTCTAATTAAATACATTTCTCAAACAATCTGTTTCTAAAATGAGTGAAAGAATTCTTTTGCCAATTTAAATAGGATTGTTGCATTTTTCTCCCATTTTCCAGACAAGAGAGCGGCTTTAAAGCATATGCGATAAAAAAAAGTCTCAACCCTCACGAACTAGTAGTGTGGTCCAGAATGTTTTTTGTGCTGATTGTTTGTTAAAAGTAAACTTTCACTCGATTATGAATTTACATATCTTAAAGCAAAATAAAAAATAAGTTGGGGATTTTACAAAAATCCAATATGGTGTCTAACTTATAATACAAAATGGCGTCAAGGAGCTTAATTAAAGTACAACTTTTTACCTTAAGAGTCCTATACAGACTCAAAGTGATTTTGGAGAAATTGTTCTAGGGTTATACCTAGTCATAAATATGAGATATAAATTCAATATTTTTTCTCCAATAAAAGAAAGGACTATAAAATGATTCTATGTGTTAAAAATGTATTTTAATTACTTTTTCCTTTAAAAAAAATCATAAAATGAGGTGTTTTCTGCATAATTTTCCAAAAAAAGTATAACTGGAAACATGGATATAGATACATAAAAACATAGATTACAAAATTCTGAACAAAGTGTTATATTAATATTATATAGTCGGCGCCAAAAATCTGTCTATATTTACCTAAAACAAAAGACATTTTCTTGTAATTTTGAATCCGTCTGGTGACGCGCTCTTGCAGCTTGGATTTCTAACTGGCCGCACAGAGCTTATAGTGGGTGGAGACCCAGCAAGAGCAGGTAGGGCAAGAGAGGGCAAACAAACGTCTGGCTGGATAAAGTTGTTTCAAAGCGGCTGGCAGGTTGTGCCAGTCCCCGTTATTTTTAATTTTATTCGAGATTTTTTGGGCTGTATTTTCTTACATATAAGACTGGTTCACAACATGCAATGGTAATTTCCTCCCAAAATTATCATCATGCAAATATGAACAGCTTTTTGCGATTTGCCAACAATTCACTATTTGTGACTAAGATTATTTTTGCACACAGATTAAAGAAATGTCTTAGACGTCTGTTTTGGATTCCAGCCTCGCCAGAATCTGTATTTGATAACTGATCGGAATATTGGAACCATGGCACTGGGTGGTGGTCTAAGAATCAGTATTCTTAGAGTGCTCTGGTTTAGTTTCATATCTTCATTCCAGCACAATTCCAATCTCTTTTCATCTCTCAGCCGCTCGTGTCGCCACCTTATGATTATTGGAGGGATAAATATATATTTCTCCTTACCTTCTCAACTTTTTTAGCGCCATATTTTATTACACATTCCACTATGTACTAATTATACTAATAGGTTATTATTATGAAGGTTTAATTTGGAGTAAATTCACCCGCATTTGTGTAGAGGGAGAGTTGAAAACCATTTAGGAAAAACCACCAGCAGTGTATCCGACTAGGATCAAATCTCGATCTCCCCGTCTTCTGCAGTCTAATCCAACACAAGAGTAGCATGTTAGACCACACAGCCACCAAAGCGGGTTAATCTCTTGCTCTTATCACCATAAAATAAAATATTTTTATTTAAGAATTCCCCCTTCCCCCACCCTGTTAATATATCAACTTTTAGATACTTTAATATGATGCAATCACCATAATTTATGTCAGCTGTATTGCAATCAGGGGTAAAATTATCACATGGAACTCTTTGAAAAGCAAGTATCAACAATGTATTTATTCAGTGAAAGTAGATTTTTGTTCATAACTTTAATGGCATTTAATGTGTAGGCTTACTTTATGTAATTAATTCGTGATTAATCCAACCTTGATTTAGAAACAGTAACATAATAAGTCTATAGTTTCCATTAAATCACAAACTCATCCATATTCTAGCATAAAAACCAACACTCTTCCATATTTACACCATATTCAAATGTGTACCTGAAGTTACTGTCGTTTAGAAGTTCAATAACCTCATCTTGTAATTCATCAGGAAGATCCTTGGGCTTGACACTGAAACAATTACGAATTAGTTTCTTAATGGCTTCACTCTTTATTTTTGCAATATTCTGGAAAATAACAGGTGAATTTGTCCTTGATTATTTGTGACACAACACGCTATGTTGGAACTCATCTATGGCAGTAGCATAGTTCTTGTCTTTAGCAAAGGCTTTAAACTTCAAAAATACTGAATAGTTTTTCCCCTGAAATTTGTCAATCCCATGATAAATTTTGCATAGCAATGCGCGAAGTTTGTCTTAAATCACAAAGATATGTGCAACATTTTCCAACTTTTCATTTATAGAACCCTGTAGCTGCAAATTTAGCTTGTTAAAATGGGAAAAGTATCCCAGAGATAGGCCAGTTGTATCTCAAATTCTGTTTCACAGAACTGCTCCATAAATGTTGCATTTTTGTCCCAATAAAGAACACTTTCAACTCTTCTCTTAACTCATACAAGAATCCCAACATATTTTTTTGGGGAGCTGATGAATCTCATTGTGAAAATATAGAGTCTCATGCTCAGGGTCCAGACTGCGTGTATTTTTTTAAATACAAGTGTTTAGTGCACTACTTTTAACAGCATTCACCATCCTTATGATCTCAATGTATTGGTCAGGTTTTCCAGCAACGTTGTGGACCCTAATACTCAACAATGAATGATGCAGCACATCACCAATGTGGAGGAGTTATTTTCTTTCACCAACAATGCTAAGCCCGAACGCGATCCTATCATAGCGGGAACTCCATTCATACAAAATTCAGCGAGGCTGTCCCACTTAATGTCATGCTTCTCAAAGTTATCACAGATTATTTTCAATACATGTTTTTCTTTCAATGTTGTCTCCAACTCTCATGATAACAATTCTTCCTTAATTGAGATATCATTATGAAAAAATTAGCAAACACAAGCAACTGACAGCAATGAGCAACATCAGTACTTTCATTTGATATGCGACATTTGGCCTAAAATTCAGTTGTCCTGAAATTTAATTGGCCTTAAGTGAATTTTGAATAAAAAATGTCAATATTATTAAGTTCGCTGGGAGTTCTAAAAGTTATATGGCCTAAAGTCAGTTGATCAAAAAGTCATTTGGCCAAAAAGCCAGTTAGCCTAAAATTTAAAGATAAAACCTTTGTGTATCTTCGGAAAATAAACACTTAGTTTTGTCATCTGAATATAGATAGCGCAAGTGATAGTATATGACTAACATATTTCTAAAAACATAAGACTTACTACTTACTTACTCTATGGCATCAGGGACTCGAAAGGTCATCGTTACACTCACAAAAGTATGTCACCTATCTCTTTCAGGTCTATACTGTTATCCTTCCATCTGCGTATGGGCCTTCCTGGTGGTCTTTTCTCATAGGGTTTGCCATTCAATACCTTAACGTGGTTCTAGATACTCCCATTCGCACTGCATGACCTGCCCACCGTAATCTGCCAGATTGTATTACATTAACAATGTCTGGTGATTATTACAGAGCTTACAGCTCCTCATTATGTAGCCTTCTCCACTCCCCACTATCTTCATCCATTTTTGGACCAAATATCTTCCTAAGCACCTTGTTTTCAAACACCCTAAATTTATTTTTGTCATTCAAGGTAAGAGGTTATGTTTCCCACCCATAGAGAATAACCGGTAAAATAATGGTTTTGTATATCCTTAGTTTTACATTACTTGACAACAGGCGAGATGTCAACCACTTATAGACCGAGTAATAACAAGCATTTCTCGATTATATCCTTTTCCCAATTTCCAATCTAATATTGTTATTGCCAGTTAAATTTGTGCCTAAATATTTGAACTCAATAACCCTATCAAATGATATGTTGTTTGTTGTAATATATAAATTATCGTCACCGATCTATTCATTAATATACATTATGGGGTCAATTCCATACTCGAGTAACATGTTAATTGATAATGATTATTCTGATTTTTAATTCTGTTTTAAATGGTTACTAAGCTACTGAAATTATTCTTGTTTTATGGTTTTTTAAATATATTATTATTGTTTTATGAAAAACACATTTTCTTTTATAGGTAAATTAGTTTTGTAATTTTGTTCATTAACTAGCCCTAGCAAAAGTGATTTCAATGGAAACCATTTCGGCTTCCATCTTTTATATCTCGATTCAGGTATTTCTGGCATAATGTAAAACCTTATATTTTACTTTAGCATCCATTTGTTTGACACCAAATTCGCTTGGCCTAGTTTAAAAACTTTCTAAAGATTTATAAATGTTTTGGCGCAATATTGTATATCTTTTTATTCGGTCTTCCGACAACATTTTAAAGTATTTTTTTGTTAGTTCAGCCACTCTTAAAACATACAAAGAGAGACCCATTATGCATTAGTTGCACAACTTTCAAGTATATTTCCAGGTACATATGGTTCCCTATTGAAAGTGTGCACCATTTTACAAAATGGTGGTTCCTGACATAAATTTAGATATTCAGGAATGCCAACAAGGCATTTCATAATCTTTAAGGACCAATAAAATAAAATAGATTAAAATATTTTTGCTGGCACTCTCTAACATATTATACCCCTTGACCCTAAAAAGGTACCTCACAGGTGTGGAAATTCTTAAAATTTAAAATGAAAATGTGGGAAGCGGGTCCCCTTAAAATTTCCAAAGCTAATATAAAAAACAATTTTTGCGAGATGAGAGGGGAGGCCCCTGAAAATTTAAATTAGGCATGTAAGTAAATAGACCTTCCCAGATATCTGAATGATATCTTAACATAAGGAATGTCTAAATAAAAGCCTGGTAAAATTAAAGATCTTAAAAGGTATACAACTAATAGACAATGCTATTTTCAGTACGCTTAAAAATTGTTGAAATTTGGTAAGCACGTAAACAATACCACATAATATAGCCAAATAAGTCCTAAAATTTCAAAATGGAATGTGGAATCTGAAAAAAGAGTGAAGAGGGGGTGGTAGTAACTTTATATGGTTTCAAAATAATTAAAACAATACTTTTTGGCACGAAAGAAAATTTAAATTCGCCACATAGCCATAATAGTTGGCTAATTTGTAATTTAAAAATCATGCTACAGGAAATAGGGTGAAGGGTTTAAAGGGGTTAAGAGGGGCTCCCTAAAAATTCCCTAGCCCAGGGTGCCCCACTTAAACTATAAACGGTCCAGATTACACTTTTTTTTTCCTCTGGCGGGGCGGATACTTCCACCCCACACCTCAAATTATTTCTGATACTTAAAAAAAGTGAGAACTCTAAAATATAAAATTCAGATAACTAAATTAAAGTTAAAGTTGATGTTCCACAAGGTAAATAGGATAGGATAGTTTAGTTTTGTTAGCCTTTAAAATGCAGGTCTTGTGATAATTGGCAATATATTTACAGAGAGTGGACTCCACACCACTGCCATCATCGATGAAGATTAAGGTGGGATGCACACCAGAGTGATAAAATACATAACATAAGATACTTACCATATGTGGTAGATATATTAAGATTACTAAATTACAAAGCAACTAATTGAAAGTCGAACATTATTTTCATGCAAATATCGCAAAATATGCGATTGAGTTTTCTAGTTAAAATTAAATTAAATGCATTTTAACTAATACAGAAGGGTTCAGGGTAATCTGGTATTGAACATATAATAATTATGTATGCCATTGATTCAACAAGAAGAGCAAATTTCAAAACATTTTAATTCAATATTTATATCCATGTATATAGATTTTAATATAAAAAATAGAACTTTGACCGCGGACTTTTCGAAATATTGAAAGTAAGGTTTGTTTATGCATGTAGTTGTAGCGCTAAAATAAAATAAATAAGATAATACATATTGTTTGTTTTCTTTTATGTTAATGTTTGACACCTCTACTGTCGACATATATATATTTTATATATATATATATAATATATATATATATATATATATATATATATATATATAATATTTTCGATATACATGAATAAAAATTCTCAAATAAAATTTTTTTAGGAAGGCTTCGAAATTTAGCATATTTTTCTTGAAAGTGAACATTTTTTTGACATGACAAGAAATTTTGGTCTATCCTCAATGCCAAAACGTGTTTCTTTGGGATTCTCACCAGGTCTAAAAATACAAGCATTCATAGGTAGGAATACCTTTCTGCCCCCTTCAGGAAACCATCTACCAGAATTCGATAGGACCCCCCAATCAGGCTCTGTGGCCGTCTGAAAAATGGTTGTTGCCAGCACCACCACCGATGCCGCTTTTTTGGAAGGCCATGGAAGGCGTAGTTTTGATATCTAAGTGTTGGGAAAAGACGAGAGCACTTGTGGTGATGTCCTGAACACTAACCCAGCCAAAACCCAAATCAAAATTTTGCATTTTATCTTCAAATTTCCATTCAAATCCGGTGGAATACTTTCTCTCGAAAATTTTTTTTTTTTCGACAGGATAAACTATTGTCTTTCTCCAACGGAAAAAAGTTGGGTTTTTTTAAACTAAAAAAATGCATAATCGCAATAGTATAAATTGCTCATCAAAATGAACAGAGACTTTTTCTTATTCTGCAGAACAAAGTGATCAAATTTTGGTGTGATGCTCTTACCAAATAGAAGTCTTTGTGGTATAAAATTCAGATTTTTACTCTGTCTCCCACTGGAGATATAGCTACTCAAAAAACGGAAAAATCAAAAATGTCACATTTTCATAAGCCAGAAAATCTTGAAAGGGCTTAAAACACTCTAAGTTTTCTCACCTTGGGTAAGATCTATTGGTACCATAGTTCTTGCACACACAAAAAATTGATATGACTGTTTTGCGCGCATCTCAGTGAAAAAAAATTTGTTAGAAAATTGAAAAAATGCAAATTTCATCAATCAACTTTGGCCTTCAATAAAATTTCAAAAATACATAAGAAAATTCAATCTAAAAAACCTAAAACAATCAGAATTTCCTCCTAAGTACAGTGGTTTTCAATTTTTTAAATTTTCTCAAATGGGAAAAAGTTATCTCACTATGAGTGAATGCTTTCTGTGGTCAAAATTTAGATGTTCTGAGCACTATCTAGGGACCTCCCCTCCGAACGGTGAGGGTTTAAAAAAAAAATTAGTTATGAACTTTCTAAATATGTATAAACAACTGCAAAAAGAATAAATAAAATAAAAAAAAATTGTGCAGCAACCAATTTAATATAAATTTGTTGAATAATATGAAATGATTTGTATATAAGTTTTTCAGCAGAGTGTGCGGTCCATCCCATGGCATATCAAGTGACCCAAACTGACCGAGTGTCCCACAGACGTATATAAGTGTCGTAGCCTGCTGATAGCAGTGTATGCGGTCCATCCCATGACATATCAAGTGACCCAAACTGACCGAGTGTCCCACAGACGTATATAAGTGTCGTAGCCTGCTGATAGCAGAGTATGCGGTCCAACCCATACCATATCTAGTTACCCAGACTGACCGAGTGTCCCACAGACATATATAAGTGTCGTACGTAGCCTGCTGATAGCAGTGTGTGCGGTCCATCCCATACCATATCTAGTGACCCAAACTGACCGAGTGTCCCACAGACATATATAAGTGTCGTACGTAGCCTGCTGATAGCAGTGTATGCGGTCCATCCCATGACATATCAAGTGACCCAAACTGACCGAGTGTCCCATAAACGTATATAAGTGTCGTAGCCTGCTGATAGCAGTGTATGCAGTCCATCCTATGGCATACAGAGTGACCCAAACTGACCGAGTGTCCCACAGACGTATATAAGTGCCGTAGCCTGCTGATAGCAGTGTGTGGTCCATCCCATGGCATATCAAGTGACCCAGACTGACCGAGTGTCCCACAGACGTATATAAGTGTCGTAGCCTGCTGATAGCAGTGTGTGGTCCATCCCATGGCATATCTAGTGACCCAGACTGACCGAGTGTCCCACAGACGTATATAAGTGTCGTAGCCTGCTGATAGCAGAGTATGCGGTCCATCCCATGACATATCAAGTGACCCAAACTGACCCAGTGTCCCACAGACGTATATAAGTGTCGTAGCCTGCTGATAGCAGTGTATGCGGTCCATCCCATGACATATCAAGTGACCCAGACTGACCGAGTGTCCCACAAACGTATATAAGTGTCGTAGCCTGCTGATAGCAGTGTATGCGGTCCATCCCATGACATATCAAGTGACCCAGACTGACCGAGTGTCCCACAGACGTATATAAGTGTCGTAGTCTGCTGATAGCAGTGTGTGGTCCATCCGATGACATATCAAGTGACCCAGACTGACCGAGTGTCCCACAGACGTATATAAGTGTCATAGCCTGCTGATAGCAGTGTATGCGATCCATCCCATGACATCAAGTGACCCAAACTGACCGAGTGTCCCACAGACGTATATAAGTGTCGTAGCCTGCTGATAGCAGTGTATGCGGTCCATCCCATGACATATCAAGTGACCCAGACTGACCGAGTGTCCCACAGACGTATATAAGTGTCGTAGTCTGCTGATAGCAGTGTGTGGTCCATCGATGACATATCAAGTGACCCAGACTGACCGAGTGTCCCACAGACGTATATAAGTGTCGTAGCCTGCTGATAGCAGTGTGTGCGGTCCATCCCATGACATATCTAGAGACCCAAACTGACCCAGTGTCCCACAGACGTATATAAGTGTCGTAGCCTGCTGATAGCAGTGTATGCGGTCCATCCCATGGCATATCAAGTGACCCAGACTGACCGAGTGTCCCACAGACGTATATAAGTGTCGTAGCCTGCTGATAGCAGAGTATGCGGTCCATCCCATGACATATCTAGTGTTCCCGCTCCAGACTTGAGTACTCCTTGTAAGTTGGCCAGCAGACTCCCACGCTGCATGTCAAAGAGGTGCAGTGGAGCTACCCCATAGTGCCCAGATGTCCCGATGGAACAAACACTCCCACAAGGGGACAAACTGAGGCACAGCACTCTGTCACCCAAGTTTATCTCGACACTTGACTGACATGTCACATTGTTGATCAGAGAGGAAAACTGCCAAACCTGCACAGATGAACCACACCACTAACAGATCAGAGTTATGGATCTATCAAACTATTTTATTAAAACTACAACAAATTTATTCACAATGTAACACCTTATGTTAAATTTCAAATAAGGTTTGTAACAAGAATTAAATAAATAATAAAAATGTAGGGCCAAGGGCACATTTCATTCAAACAATTAATTTTATTAAAAATTAATTTCAAACATGTTTAAAAAATTGTTAATCCAGATTAGTATATGATACTCTTTATTAAATGGAATTGTAATTTACACTCCAATTTATTGAGATATTACAAAGATCAAAACTTTTTAAATTGTCAAAATTTTCTCAAAAACGGAACCATTTTGATTGCTTTTCAGATGTTTTACTCATATCTAACAATAATACAAACATTTCAGTTTTGTGAACCTCCCTTTTTCTTGATGAATGAGTTGAAATGGTCCTTAATTCATATAGAGATTGTTAATTAATTATTCATAAGATAAACAATTTAACCTAAAAGAAAAAATCTATGGTTGAGCGGTCATTGTAATATTTGTACTGGTATAACACGCTAAAGGTGGGATTGTAGGGGACACGATAACAGGACAGTGTATTTTAAGTTTTACTGGCAAAACATTTTATTGGCTAAAATAAATAA
Source organism: Timema cristinae (assembly GCA_039000515.1). Classification (NCBI taxonomy): domain Eukaryota; kingdom Metazoa; phylum Arthropoda; class Insecta; order Phasmatodea; family Timematidae; genus Timema; species Timema cristinae. Next base: position 62,664,716 of record JBCFYV010000001.1, read on the forward strand.
AATATTGCTCCAATACAAACATAAGAGTTTAATTTCTTCACATGATGATATCAATAGTTCCTGAATATCTTCCATGAGCACGGTGGCATTATCTAACATACTTTTTAAATTAGGACAAAAAAGTTATTATATTCCAGAACACTCTTGACAGATATCCAAAAAATGTTGAGGTCACAATTTGAAGAACATTAAATTATATGTTAGTACTGGAGCAACATTTTAGCCAAAACACTGGCTTTTCTTGCATCCCACCTTAAATGAAATAATTACCATTCTCTGGTTAAATAATAAAAGTTTTAAATAAAGCTACAGAAAAAACTTCTAATTGGTTACATACAATTTAGGGAGGAAAAACAAAATGAAAGACAACAAACTAACATCAGAGGACAAGTGAAAGACTGGAAACTAACTAACATCAGAGGACAAGTGAAAGACTGGCAACTAACTAACATCAGAGGACAAGTGAAAGACTGGCAACTAACTAACATCAGAGGACAAGTGAAAGACTGGCAACTAACTAACATCAGAGGACAAGTGAAAGACTGGCAACTAACTAACATCAGAGGACAAGTGAAAGACTGGCAACTAACTAACATCAGAGGACAAGTGAAAGACTGGCAACTAACATCAGAGAACAAGTGAAAGACTGGCAACTAACTAACATCAGAGGACAAGTGAAAGACTGGCAACTAACTAACATCAGAGGACAAGTGAAAGACTGGAAACTAACTAACATCAGAGGACAAGTGAAAGACTGGCAACTAACAAACATCAGAGGACAAGTGAAAGACTGGCAACTAACAAACATCAGAGGACAAGTGAAAGACTGGCAACTAACATCAGAGGACAAGTGAAAGACTGGCAACTAACATCAGAGGACAAGTGAAAGACTGGCAACTAACTAACATCAGAGGACTAGTGAAAGACTGGCAACTGGCCAACATCAGAGGACAAGTGAAAGACTGGCAACTAACTAACATCAGAGGACAAGTGAAAGACTGGCAACTGGCCAACATCAGAGGACAAGTTAAAGACTGGCAACTAACTAAAATCAAGTTACAAGTGAAAGACTGGCAACTGGCCAACATCAGAGGACAAGTGAAAGACTGGCAACTAACTAACATCAGAAGACAAGTGAAAGACTGGTAACTAACTAACATCAGAGGACAAGTGAAAGACTGGCAACTAACTAAAATCAGAGGACAAGTGAAAGACTGGCAACTAACTAACATCAGAAGGCAAGTGAAAGACTGGCAACTAACATCAGAGGACAAGTGAAAGACTGGCAACTAACTAACATCAGAGGACAATGGAAAAGACTGGCAAATCACTAACATCAGAGGACAAGTGAAAGACTGGCAACTAACATCAGAGGACAAGTGAAAGACTGGCAACTAACTAACATCAGAGGACAAGTAAAAGACTGGCAACTAACTAACATCAGAGGACAAGTGAAAGACAGGCAATTGGCCAACATCAGAGGACAAGGGAAAGACTGACAACTAACATCAGAGAACAAGTGAAAGACTGGCAACTAACTAACATCAGAGGACAAGTGAAAGACTGGCAACTAACATCAGAGGACAAGGGAAAGACTGGCAACTAACTAACATCAGAGGACAAGTGAAAGACTGGCAACTAACATCAGAGGACAAGGGAAAGACTGGCAACTAACTAACATCAGAGGACAAGTGAAAGATTGGCAACTGGCTAACATCAGAGGACAAGTGAAAGACTGGCAACTAACTAACATCAGAGGACAAGTGAAAGACTGGCAACTAACTAACATCAGAGGACAAGTGAAAGATTGACAACTGGCTAACATCAGAGTACAAGTGAAAGACTGGCAACTAACTAACATCAGAGGTCAAGGGAAAGACTGGCAACTAACTAACATCAGAGGACAAGTGAAAGACTGGCAACTAACTAACATCAGAGGACAAGTGAAAGACTGGCAACTAGCTAACATCAGAGGACAAGTGAAAGACTAGAAACTAACTAATATCAGAGGACAAGTGAAAGACTGGCAACTAACTAACATCAGAGGACAAGTGAAAGACTGGCAACTAACTAACATCATAGGACAAGTGAAAGACTGGCACTGGCCAACATCAGAGGACAAGTGAAAGACTGGCAACTAACTAACATCAGAGGACAAGTGAAAGACTGGCAACTGGCTAACATCAGAGGACAAGTGAAAGACTGGCAACTAACTAACATCAGAGGACAAGTGAAAGACTGGCAACTAACAAACATCAGAGGACAAGTAAAGACTGGCAACTAACTAACATCAGAGGACAAGTGAAAGACTGGCAACTAACTAACATCAGAGGACAAGTGAAAGACTGGCAACTAACTAACATCAGAGGACAAGGGAAAGACTGGCAACTAACTAACATCAGAGGACAAGGGAAAGACTGGCAACTAACTAACATCAGAGGACAAGTGAAAGACTGGCACTGGCCAACATCAGAGGACAAGTGAAAGACTAGCAACTAACTAACATCAGAGGACCAGTGAAAGACTGGCACTGGTCAACATCAGAGGACAAGTGAAAGACTTGCAACTAACTAACATCAGAGGACAAGTGAAAGACTGGCAACTGGCTAACATCAGAGGACAAGTGAAAGACTGGCAACTAACTAACATTAGAGGACAAGTGAAAGACTGGCACTGGCCAACATCAGAGGACAAATGAAAGACTGGCAACTAACTAACATCAGAGGACAAGTGACAGATAAGCAACTTCTAGAGAGAAAGAAATGAGAACCAAGTGGTCTACATGAAAGAACAAACAGTTAGACAAACATTGAGATGAATCCAATTAAGAGTGGAACAAGTGAAAGAGTAAGATTTTACAAATTTTGTAACAATTTGTTTGCCCTCTTCCCTCGGATCTGTTAACTCGTTTCATTCTGAAAAACTTTCTTTGTTTTCACATAGTATATTGTATGTGCCAATTATTTATTAGAAATGAAAATTGAATTATTTTAAATATCTACATGTATAAGTGCATCCCAGGAGGGGGACAAACATTTATAGGGGGATCTAGCCCCCTTACGCCCTCCTTTTTACGCCCATGTTGATCACTTTGTTCATATTGTATTAACTTGTTAGTCACTTGGTCCACTCTCAAGTGGATTCATATTGATGTTTGCCTACAAGTTTGTTCTTAGTGTGGGCCACCTGCCTGTCTATCACTTTGCACTACTATATGTGAGGTTGTCTATCTGTTGGTCCAAGTTGTGTCAGTCACCTGCCTGTCTATCACTTTGTACTATATGTGAGGTTGTCTAGCTGTTGGTCCAAGTTGTGTCAGTCACCTGCCTGTCTATCACTTGTACTACTATATGTGAGGTTGTCTAGCTGCTGGTCCAAGTTGTGTCAGTCACCTGCCTGTCTATCACTTGCACTACTATATGTGAGGTTGTCTATCTGTTGGTCCAAGTTGTGTCAGTCACCTGCCTGTCTATCACTTTGTACTATATGTGAGGTTGTCTAGCTGCTGGTCCAAGTTGTGTCGGTCACCTGCCTGTCTATCACTTGTACTACTATATGTGAGGTTGTCTATCTGTTGGTCCAAGTTGTGTCAGTCACCTGCCTGTCTATCACTTGTACTACTATATGTGAGGTTGTCTAGTGGTTGGTCCAAGTTGTGTCAGTCACCTGCCTATCTATCACTTTGTACTACTATATGTGAGGTTGTCTATCTGTTGGTCCAAGTTGTGTCAGTCACCTGCCTGTCTATCACTTTGTACTATATGTGAGGTTGTCTAGCTGTTGGTCCAAGTTGTGTCGGTCACCTGCCTGTCTATCACTTTTACTACTATATGTGAGGTTGTCTAGCTGTTGGTCCAAGTTGTGTCGGTCACCTGCCTATCTATCACTTTGCACTACTATATGTGAGGTTGTCTAGCTGTTGGTCCAAGTTGTGTCAGCCACCTGCCTGTCTATCACTTGTACTACTATATGTGGGTTGTCTATCTGTTGGTCCAAGTTGTGTCAGTCACCTGCCTGTCTATCACTTTGTACTATATGTGAGGTTGTCTATCTGTTGGTCCAAGTTGTGTCAGTCACCTGCCTGTCTATCACTTTGTACTATATGTGAGGTTGTCTAGCTGCTGGTCCAAGTTGTGTCGGTCACCTGCCTATCTATCACTTTGCACTACTATATGTGAGGTTGTCTAGCTGCTGGTCCAAGTTGTGTCGGTCACCTGCCTATCTATCACTTTGCACTACTATATGTGAGGTTGTCTAGCTGCTGGTCCAAGTTGTGTCAGTCACCTGCCTATCTATCACTTTGCACTACTATATGTGAGGTTGTCTAGCTGTTGGTCCAAGTTGTGTCAGCCGGGAGCAGGCAAAGTGATAGACAACAAAGTGGTCGACACGAGAGGACAAAGTGGTAGACAGCAAACTGCTAGACACGAAGAAACGACACGGACCAAGTGATCGACACGAGCTGGACCATGTGATAGACAACCAACCGGTAGACAAAATGAAAACAATTATTTGGAAGGCTGGGTGGGTCAAGTGGCCGACACGACTTGGACCAACTGCTAGACAAGCTCAAGTATAGGAGTACAAAGTGATAGACAACCAAGCGATCGACACGAGAGGACCAACTGCTCGACAAACTTTGATATCATCCAGTTAAGAGTGGGCTAAGTGACAGAACAGTTAATTCAATACACGCTTGTCCTTGATTTCAAGTTATTTTCACCTACATTCTTACTTTAGCAAACCCTACAAAAATATGTCAAGTAGTGTAAGTATGGTTTAACCTCCTAAATAACACTGTGCTAGGTGTAAGTATATTTGACCTCCTAAATAACACTGTTTGCTAGGTGTAAAGTATTGTTTGACCTCCTAAATAACACTTTATGCTAGGTGTAAGTATTGTCTGACCCCTAAATAACGCTGTTTGCTAGGTCTAAGTATTGTCTGACCTCCTAAATAACGCTGTTTGTCATACGGTCTTATAAGGTTTTAGAGTAGCTTGAATAAGAGTAATCATTCCGACTGAGTGGATTGGGCTGAGTTACCACCCTTGTGATTTTTACATCTAACTTTTACACTAATGCGGGATTATTTCATCTTAACTTAGCTCCTTATTCTAACCCATTAATAAACCTGGTGCTAACACAACATCAACAAAATATTCTTAGCTTTGATGGTTGATGGTCTAAAGCGTCATTCTCAAAATAGACTGGACTGTCAATGACGGGAATATCAGGCTTCAAATCCAGCTGGGTGTATGGAGGGTGATATTTCATTAATGGTTTACATTCTCCCTACATGCAAATGAGAGTACATATCTTGTAATAACAACATTTCTTCTTTAATCCATTAGTGCAATTAGAATTTTTTTTGTAGCATTGTGTCTTACTACCTGTTTGGGTTATACGCTTATTTACTAATTACGTTAATGTGTTGAGAATGAGGAAGATTAAATTTATATATAGTGCAACTGAATTTGCGTGGTGGCAGGGTGGAAAATCTTTTTTAAGAAAAATCACCCTCACGGTACCTGGCAGAATCGAACCATGATCATAAGCTACCAACTTAGTTTCTGGCAGTTGCTCTTTTATATAAAATTTTATTTCATCTTGTTAGTTCTTAAAGTATGATTTTACCATTTATAAAAAAAACGTTTGTCTACTTTCCTCAGATCCGATAATTCGTTTCATTCAGAGAAACATTCATTATTTTCAGATACCAGATTGTATGTATCAAAACCTATTATTTATTTGAAATTATAACTAAACTAGTGTTAGAAAATATGTTTTGAAGAGTGCAATGTGTAAGTAAATTATTAAAATTAAAAACACGATAGTTTAAGTTTATACATATATAAGTGGATCTCACCCTTTTGGGGCTAGTTAAATCTAGGGTGTCGGGAGGGCAGCAATTTCTAGGAGGATCCAGACAATCCTTATACCAAACTTTCTAAGCCCATGTTTAACACTTTGTTAGTTTTGAAATAACTTGTCTGTTACTTGAGCCACTCTTAACTGGATTCATCTGATGTTTGTCGAGCAGTTGGTCCTCTCGTGTCGACCGCTTGGCTGTCTATCACTTTGTCCTCTTATTTGGGAGCTTGTCTATCACATGGTCCAGCTCGTGTCGATCACTTGGTCCATGTCGTTTCTGCGTGTCTAGCAGTTGGTCTTTTTACAGATTTGTTCTCTCGTGTCGACCGCTTGGTTGTCTATCACTTTGTACTCCTATACTTGAGCTTGTCTAGCAGTTGGTTCAAGTCGTGTCGGCCACTTGACCCACCCAGCCTTCCAAATATTTTGTTATAGCTTGTCGAGCAGTTTGTTGTCTAGCAGTTTGTATGGTGCCGTGTCAGTCACCTGCCTGTCTATCACTTTGTACTACTATATGTGAGGTTGTCTAGCTGTTGGTCCTAGGTTGACTAGCAGTTGGTACGAGGTTGTCTAGCTGTTGGTCCTAGGTTGACTAGCAGTTGGTCCAAGGTTGACTAGCAGTTGGTACGAGGTTGACTAGCAGTTGGTACGAGGTTGTCTAGCTGTTGGTCCTAGGTTGACTAGCAGTTGGTCCAAGGTTGACTAGCAGTTGGTACGAGGTTGTCAAGCAGTTGGTCCGAGGTTGTCTAGCAGTTGGTACGAGGTTTATTCAGCCATTTGATATACCCGGTCTTTCAAATATTTTGTATAGCTTGTCGTCCAGTTTGTTGTGGGGCCAGACACAATTTCATATGTATTATACTTAGATGTGTGATTTAATCTTTATTGTCTCTGAGATAAATCTTGTTGAAATCTTTTGTACTTAATTTACTATTATAAAGAGCTGACTCTGTTTTGCTGTTCTCAGACAGTCTTTTTCAAATTATCATCCATTACTTTACTGTGGTTCAAAGTGTCAGAACAAGCCTTGAAACCAAATTTGGTTTAATAGTCTATAACTTTAATGAGTTGTAGGTCTATAGAGGTGCCACACTTAGTTATGGTTATTAGTTGGTTGCTTGGCCACACTTTAAAATACTTCAATGTTTGTGCTTTTCAACATTAGTTGCAATTCATTCTTTGTCCGATTTAATCACAATGTACTCGTCATGAATGTAGTATAAATGTACCAATAAACCATGTTATACAAGAATTTGTGTAGTACTATAAAACTTGACACAGCCGATCGTGTCCACAGTGTTCACAGTTTGTAAAGAACGCTGTGGATCAAAATTGTCTGTTGTTAAGAAACAAGTTTAGTGAACAATTTGTTAGAAAATCATGTGATTGGTGTGGCTATGATCACCAAAACCAACCATGTACTGCTATTAATATGCCATGTGATTGATGTCAAGTTCTGAACAATTTTGATAAAAATATTTTTTCTAATTATTGCAGTGTTTTTGAACTATGATCCATATAACTATGTAGTTCTTGCAATAAATGCCGATAATAATAGTGTTAACCAGACTTCAAATGTTGGTGATGGTGAATATTTTTGTCGATATCAAGGTAGTGATGGTTTCCCTTTGTCCCCTGTTTCTTGTTATTCAGATATTGGTTCTCTTTCATTTATTAATTTAGTAAATACCAATCGCCCTTGGTGCAATCATTGCTAACTGTAAACCTGTACTTTTAAAATTGGACACAGGGACAGAAGTCAACATTAATCCTTGAAGGTCATTACAGTCCATTGGACCAGATTATAGTTCTAAGCTAAGTGCTCCTAAAGTTAATATTGAAGCGTTTGGGGGGGTTGCGATAGAACCTGTTGGTGAAATTTGCCTTCTAGCTGTCTGTAAAGACAAAACACATAGCTTGGTGTTTACCATTGTAAATTCTGTTGAGGGTGTACCCTTATTTAGCCTTTCATCTTGTGTGAGTCTTGATCTTATTACACACATTTTTATTGGGCCCCTTAGTGCTCAAAATATATACAATTTTAAAAACATTTAGCAGCAAACAAATATGTTTTACTGATCTCAGATGTTTCCTAGAAACTCTGGAATTGGAAAATAAAGTTTTGCCTAAAATTAGACCAGCTCGAAGGAATAAGTTTAAAGTGCATTTTGATGTTCTTGAACAGCGCGGCATTATAAAATGTTGTGAAGCTGGTGAATGGAAACAATCCGGTAAGTGTTGAAAAACCTAAACCAAGGACCTTAAGACTATGTGTGCATTGATCCTGTGTATATGGTTTTAAGGATAGGTTTTACCAATTTAAATTGGGTAGAAATCAGTTATTCTCTGTACATTGGGTGTTATATCGGTTTTTACATGGCCCATTTAGGCTAAGCGTGCTTCCAGAGTACTTCCAAAAAATGACTCAAATTACTTTGGGAGAATTGTGGGAGTATATGTGTCTTTTAATTATGTTTTATGTGGATTGGATACAATGGAAGGGTTATAGACATTTTATTCGTTCACTTGGTGCCAATCAAACCTAACTTAAATACATTATCATAGATAACAGTCCTTCCCTCCTGGACAAAACACAAAATGTTGATTTTTAAGCTATATGGCCATAGTTAATAGAAAATATATATGCTACCAGTTAGTTACTATAGGTTTTCACTATTTACCTACATGTTTAATTTCTACAAATTTACCCAGCCTAGCACAGCCTACTGCCTCACAGCTCTGGGGTCCTGCTGGCGTCTCTGTGTATCCCTTTGGTTCCTGAGAAGAAGGGTGGGACAGGAGAGGATGTAATGAGAAGAGGACAGCAGAGAGAGTTGTTCTACAGGTGTGTAAGAGAGCTGAAGAGACTTGCTATGGTGAAGAGAAGTCCCCTTGAAGTGTAAGGAAGTATTGTACAGAGAGTACTTTGTATCTACTGTCATATATGCAGCAGCAACATGGACAATGAATGTAAGAGAGACAAGGAAAGTGAAGGACATGGAATGAAGTTATCCAGAGAATAGTGGGGGTGCAGGAAGTGCATGAGATACTAAAAGAAGCACGACTGATATGGTATGGACACGTAATGAGGATGTAAAAAGAGAAGATAGAAAGAAACTACAGAAAAATAAAAAATTAAGGTTATGGTAACTTCCATCCAACAGTGCCAATTACTAGATTACCATATTGAACACGAGTGAAGAATCATTACCATCTTGAAACAAGAGTGAAGAATCATTACCATCTTGAACACGAGTGAAGAATCATTACCATCTTGAACACGAGTGAGAATCATTACCATCTTGAACAGAGTGAAGAATCATTACCATCTTGAAACACCAAGAGTGAAGAATCATTACCATCTTGAAAATCATCCAGAACGGTGAAGATATCCTCATTACATCTTGAACACAGTGAAATATCCTCAAACACGTTGAGACCACATATCACTTCAGATTGGGGTTCAAATCATGCGGGTACAATGGTTTTACACTCTCCCTTCATACAAATGCAGGTTCAATTCCTCAAGATTCTACCATACTCACTCCTCCCCCCCTGCACCATTTGTTGTGAATATTTGGACAAGTGTTTTTACTCTCTGGTTTGTTACAGTCCGATATATTTTGAGGATATTACCTTGAACATGTTGTCCTTGGATCCAGAAACAACTAGTAAGTCATTGGCATCGACAGCATTTACATCATAAAGGTGAGCCAAGTGTCGAAACATCAACTGATTAGTTCCAGTCGACCAACAACATACACAACCATCCCTGAAGAGAAACATCAACTGTTTAATATCGCTTGGATTATGTTAGGGTGGGAATGATAAGCTAAACACAAAAACAAAAATGTTAAAGGGATTCTTAACAATAGGCAACAAACAATATATATTCCATTAAAAATAGCTCTAACAGTTTTGAATATGGAAAGGCTCTTCAACTCCTTAGATCCTTCATGATATTCAAGTTCCAAGGAATCAAGATTTGTATTCATATTTTAAATTCAAATTTAATTTTAGAGCTAGTATGATGCTAATCGGTGGATTATCCCAAATATGGTAAAAACTAGCAAATGGACCCAGCCCCTTAACTTAGTGTTGCAACATAGAAAAAAGTTTTTATTTGGTTGTAATTTATATTTTCTAAAGAAACTAAAGATTTAGCATGAACAAAAGCAGATGTGTCGCAATGTGGAAAATATGCCTCTTGAGTTTATCATATTTTCTAAAATTAAGATTCAAAGAAATGAAGGTGGATTGGACCCAGCTCACATTTTGATTAAATTTCAACCAAGTGTAGGAGGATTATTTAATAACTGGGTTATTTTTTATTTTTTTTTACATGGAGTGCAGGTATATTACTCTGGTGGGCACTACAGTAAGTTGGCAATTTAGATGGTTTTACCCTTCACAATTGCACTATAAATATGGACACAGAAATTAAAGATAAAAGGAAACATTAGTAAAAGATTTAAACACAAATATATCTTTTACAAAAAAACTATTCTATAAAAACTGTTAAAAATTTTGGGGAAAGAAACAACACACTGTAATAGTGAAATTTCTTTAAAAATAGCACTCAAAGAAGTTTGATTATTTTTTACACAAATTCTTATAATCAGCCTTCTCTTGAAAGACTTACATAAATATGTTAATATGAATTAAGTAAACGTTTATACTTTCTCAAATCAAGAGAAAGTATTGTAATTGTGAACATTTTCAACCCTGAAATTATGTTTTAAGTTTTATGATACATCTTTAAGTTTCTTATGATTCAGAACCCAGAAGAAAAATTTTTAATTCCATCTGTCCCATATATGTCCCCAAGCCAGCCTAACTGTCCCTGGCCACAGATCCAAATCAGTTTGATGGATTTTGTTCAAACTTGGTAGTTAGATTTTATAGGGTTTAACCTTGGGAAATATTTTTTATTTTTGAACATAGCCCTCAAAATCAGATTAGTTCACTGATGTACGATTTTTTTTTAAGTTCCAAATATTTCTAAAATGACTCTAGGAATTGTGTTTAAATTTATATTAAGGGAGTGTTGGCAGGGTGGCTACATATCTTTTATAATAACATTCCCTGACTTTTCCACGTTTTACAGACAACATTTAAAAAAAAGTTCCCAACTCAACCTGATTTGTTTTTACTTTCTCGCTATCTTAAAGGTAGAGAGCATATTGTGATCATAAAAAAAATTGAACTCAAGTTTTGATGAATCTTGACGTTTCATGACCCCCTAAATCCGAAAAAGTGGTTTTTGAGTTTCCGTCTGTGTGTCTGTCTGTACCTCCAACTAGGGCCTAAACTATTTTACCGAACGAAATAAAACTTGCTATCTAGGGTTTTTATAGGGTTTTCCCGAGGGGATTTTGGAATTGGATATCCAAACCTAAAATTAAGGATAGTTTACTGGAGGGAAAAAGAGAAAAGGCAATTTTCTCAAAATCGGCTATAACGATTTTGATTAAATTTCATTTCTAAACATTTATAAATATTCTAAACAAATTGGCTACTCCCACTATTTCGGCTAAAGACTTTAAGGGCTCCGGTCTGATGTGTAAATTATCATTTTTTATCATATCTCCGAAACTATTTGAGATATGAAATTACTTATCATTACAAATATGTAGATCTATTTATAATACAAATATTCTATTCGAAACAAATTTTTATAAAACCAATAACTTTCAAGCTATGTGCAAATATATATATATTAACTTTTTGAAGATTAAAGGTAATGTATTGTGAATGTAAAAAATATCTAGCCTGAAATGTTGATGGATGTCGACGTCTCATGACCCCCTGAACGGTAAAAAGTGGTCTTTGCAATGCCGTCTGTCTGTGTATCTGTTTGTCTGTTTAAACTTAAAATTAAGATTAGTTTAATAAAGGGCGAAGAAAAAAAAATCTAGTTTCTCAAAATCGGCTCTAGCAATTTTGATTAACATACGTAACTAGGCGTTGATTAAGATTATAAATAAACTTGCTATTTTAATTTTCTTATGAAAATTACTTTTAAGGCACTTTAAAAAAGCAGAAATTCCCATATCTCCGCAACTATTTGAGATAATAAATAACTTATTGTTGCAAAATTGTAGTACTATTAAAAATTTTTAAAATGTATATGAAATATATTTTTATAAAACCAACCGTTTCTGAAATATTGGTAAATATATTAGTAAAATGTTGTGAGCTTTAGTTGTAAAGAGATACTACTTAAGTTTTAACGCAATAATTCTCCAATGCCATAGAGTAATTGAATATAAGTAGGTCTCTTAAAAAGTGCATGTTATTTTTCCTTAAACCGTTTTGGAGAAATGTTTGTACTACAATGATCTATATCCATTTTAGACTCAATAGTCAATATTTACATATTTTTTTATGGATCAAAATTTATAAATGAAGAGTTTAATAGCAATACTATGACATGAAGATGTGCAACACCTAATAAAATGTTGAAAATTTTAACCAAAGTCGAAATTTTAATACAAAGTGTTGACCCTTGTGGACCCAATATTGATCTTTTTTTATCGGTCCAAAAATAAAGACGAGGACATTAATTCTTTAAAAATAAAATTATAAAATTTAAAACCGGGACTCGAAAAATGTTTTACAAGTATAATGCAATTTATGCTTGGGTTTGAAAGTGTATATTAGTTCGTTTCACATATATTATGAGTTTCGAGTAAATATCGCCATTTTGAAAGAATAGAGCAAAAAAGTCCATGCGAAGTTCTGTAACATTTATTTTCTAGGTGAATGGCTTAAATTTTTGTCTATTAATTTGATCAAATATTTTTGAAAATAATCCTAACAGCCATTATCATCATCAACTGTTTCCAGCCTGTGGCCTGGTCAGTTTAGTAAAATGCCTCCATCCTTCCATCATTTAATTCATCATCCTCTCTTTTTCCATCCTCATTACATGCCCATACCATCTCGGTCTTGCTTCCTCTACCATCTCATGTATTCCTTGTACCCCCATTCTTTCCCGGATAACTTAATTGCTAATCTTGTTTCTCCTTGTGACAGCTAACATGATCTTCACAAACTTATTTCCCATGGCCTCCACTTTCCTAGTATCTTCTACATTCATTGTCTGTTTATGCTGCATATGTGATAATATGTACAAAGTATGACCTGTACAACACTTCCTTACTCTTCAAGGGGACTTCTCTTCTCCATAGCAGGTCTCTTTAGTATTTATAGAACAACTCTTTCTGCTGTCCTCTTTTCATTAAATCCTCTCTATTTCCACCTTTGTCCTCCATCACACTTCCAAGATAGTTTACGTTCTGTGATTTTCTCAGCTCTACTCCATCCAACCTTAAAACTTTATTTAGGCCTTAACCTCGTCCAGGTGTTCCCTCACCTCACACAGATCCTTCAGGTGTTCTCTCTCCTCACACAGGTCCTCCAGGAGTTCTCTCTCTTCACACAGGTCCTCCAGGAGTTCTCTCTCTTCACACATGTCCTCCAGGTGTTCTCCTCTCCTCACACAGGTCCTCCAGGTGTTCTCTCTCCTCACACAGGTCCTCCAGGTGTTCTCTCTCTTCACACAGGTCCTCCAGGTGTTCTCTCTCCTCACACAGGTCCTCCAGGTGTTCTCTCTCCTCACACAGGTCCTCCAGGTGTTCTCTCTCTTCACACAGGTCCTCCAGGTGTTCTCTCTCTTCACACAGGTCCTCCAGGTGTTCTCTCTCCTCACACAGGTCCTCCAGGTGTTCTCTCTCCTCACACAGGTCCTCCAGGTGTTCTCTCTCCTCACACAGGTCCTCCAGGTGTTCTCTCTCTTCACACAGGTCCTCCAGGTGTTCTCTCTCTTCACACATGTCCTCCAGGTGTTCTCTCTCCTCACACAGGTCCTCCAGGTGTTCCCTCTCCTCACACAGGTCCTCCAGGTGTTCTCTCTCTTCACACAGGTCCTCCAGGTGTTCCCTCTCCTCACACAGGTCCTCCAGGTGTTCTTTCTCCTCACACAGGTCCTCCAGGTGTTCTCTCTCTTCACACAGGTCCTCCAGGTGTTCCCTCTCCTCACACATGTCCTCCAGGTGTTCTCTCTCCTCACACAGGTCCTCCAGGTGTTCTCTCTCCTCACACAGGTCCTCCAGGTGTTCTCTCTCTTCACACAGGTCCTCCAGGTGTTCTCTATCCTCACACAGGTCCTCCAGGTGTTCTCTCTCCTCACACAGGTCCTCCAGTGTGTTCTCTCTCCTCACTCAGTTCTTCCAAGTGTTTCCTTTCCTCACTCAGTTCCTCCAAGTGTTCCCTCTTATCACTCAGTTCCTCCAAGTGTTCCCTCTTATCACTCAGTTCCTCCAAGTGTTCCCTCTTATCACTCAGTTCCTCCAAGTGTTCCCTCTTATCACTCAGTTCCTCCAAGTGTTCCCTTTCCTCACTCAGTTCTTCCATATACGCCAACATTAATCTAGAACGGACACAACATTCATTCTCCGGACGTTAATACATCAGTGTGAGTTTTTCGGCCAGAAAGGGAATCAAACCCAGGACCCTTAGCTTACTGGACAGACATGACAATGACTGAGCCCAGATGAAAGATTTGTGTGTATGTAACAGAGCAATCGGCCCAAGAATGTGAGCATGTAAAACAACTGTAAACCCTCCTCTCAAAGGTTGTCAATATAATATTCTGTCACAAGCTTGGAATTATTACTAAACTATAAATATGTGTAATCTACAAAGTTAATTACCTGCCTCCACTTATTAACAGGTCACCTCTTCTAACAAAGCGACATACATCATCTGCATGGCCCACCAACACCAATCCAGCGTTTCGACTTCCAACTCCAGATCCGGATCGTTTGAACCTGACGATGTGTTGGCCTTGACTTAGCCATAACACCTTCTTCTCAAGAATTAGCCATGGTAAATACCTGATAGGTATTAGCAATATTGTTAAACATTTTATTAATGTTATTACATTAAAGTTTGAGAATATAATACACTCATTCGTATTTGATATATTTTAAAATAACCTAATAAGTAATAAACAACTATTTTCAACTAAGAACCAACTTGGTTGGTGTACACAGCTAGCCTCCTCCTAGAACACTGTTGTGCTATTGTGTAACATTTACCTATGAAATGTTTATTACACATGCACACAAAACATAACTAGATTAGTTTAAATACTCAAGTTAATCCAAAAAGCATCTGCAACTGATCCATAGTGACTCATAGTAGTGTTAAGCTTCCTGTACTACATTAAATTAGTGTTTCTGGATCAGGAATGTTCATTATTTCGAGTGGGAAAAAAATGAAACTAGAGCAGTGGTTTCCAACCTTTTTTGGAGTGCGACCCCAATTTTTGCCTCAGATTGTCACGACCCGTTGCATTTGGATTCTAGACCTTTAATTGATATAAAATGATTCTTAAACTATCATTAAAGGTATCAATCACTTTTAATAAATAATTTAAAAAATCAAAGTGTATAGATAGCATAAACAATGTCAAAAGAAACTAAACATCAGCTGCTGTGCAGTTAGTGGGCTTTGAACTTGCATTGATGCACATAGTTAATTAAACCTTGGCACTAGTGAACAAAGAGCCAATCTGATATCCGGCTCTACATTAAGCCACAGCAGAAAATCCAGAGATAGGACGTGGAAAACAGCAAGAAAACTAATACAGCCTTTGCACTCATTGTTGGGTACTCACTTTCAGCCTGAAGCCAAAACTGTGTGAGCTCACATGTTTTAAAATTGTATTCCATTGTGCGATCTGAGGACAGGTTTATCAGTTTTTCTTGTTCACTAATTGGCAGCCTCTTTTTTGCTTGGACAGAAAAATGATTTCACATCCACTCATTTTGACTAACATCATTAACAGATTTTTAAAAATATTTTTTGAATCCTAATTTTATTAGTATGAGGTGGTCAGTGATAAAAAAAAGCATTAAAATTGTGCCGCACATTGTCATGTTCTTCAAGCGTTTCGTTCAGTCTTGGGAACATGTTAAGAAAACCTTCTTCAACTTTAACCAGCCAAAGATTCAGTTTTTCAGTAAAAGCACTCACCTTGTCACTTGAAGTGAAAATGTTCGATACAGACCCCTGCAGTGATGTGTTAAAAATATTAAATCTTTCAAATGTATCAGCAAGATAGGCTAGTTTGACAATAAAAACCTGTTCTTATTGATCTCATTTTTATTCTCTGGATAGTCACTGTCTTTGAGATAAAGAATAATTTATCCTTCAGTTCAAACACCCTTGCAAGCACTTTCCCTTGTGACAACCAGCGTGAAGCAGAGTAGTACAAGAGAGCACTGTGTTCAGCCCCTGTTCCCTCGCATAAAGCAGCAAACAAACGTGATTCAGCCTTAATGTAGTTCACTATTTTAATGTTGGAACTAAAGACAACACTTAGTTCTGTACTCACGTTTTTTGATGCAAGTGACTCCTTGTGGATTATACAGTGAGTCTATATGGCGTTGGGAGCCTTCCCTTTCACGGGAGCTTGTAAACTACTACTTTCTCCAGACATAGCAGGAGCTCCATCACTGCACAGCCCAAATAAACTTTCCCACTTCATCTCATTTGCTTTCAAAAAATCATCCAAAATCTTGAAAAGTTCCTCAGCACTGGTTCTTCCTGGAATCGGCTTACAGAACAATAGGTCCTCTTTGACAGATCTGTTATTGATGTAGTGAACATAAGCTATAAGATGAGCATCCTTCACTGAGCCAGTGGCTTCATCGACCTGTATTGCAATTTTGACGTTTTCAAAGCTTCAGTCAGTTGTTCTTGTATGTCTTGCGCCATGTCGGATATACATCTTCCCACTGTGTTATCTTCCAGATTAGATCTGCAGATGCTTTGTCAAACATTATGCCAGTGATTTCGACAGCAGCAGGCAAAACAAGTGTATATTCAACAGAATGAGGCTTCTTACATTTTACGACCATATACGAAACTTTGTATGATGCCAAAAGTCCCTTGGTAGGAAAACTTGTCAGTTTTATCATTGATTTGGTTTGTCCAGAATATTCTTCCAATTTTTTTTTTTTTTTAAATCACCCCATTTTCCTGCATGCTGGATGTTTTTTGATTCTAGATGTCACTTCAGCTTGTTTGGTTTCATACAATCTGAAGATAAAACAGACTAACATAGCACAACACAAAGGGGTCTCTCCTCGTCATCTTTTTCAACACTAGTGAACCCGAACAATAAAAAATCCTCAACATACTTTTTAACTTTTATTTTCTTACCAAACTCTCCCCTGCTGCAACTAGCAGAACTTCTTTTTAGGAATTTATCCATGTCATTATTAATTATGTTGTTATTCACATGCACTTTTATGAACAAAGGAGGGAATCTTATTTAAGCACACAAATTTGCTACAATGTTGGTTGAACACTCAGGCAAGCAGGCTGACTAAGCTACGCTAACGCTAGTCTTTTACAAGAAAGCAAACGAGAGCTCACAGAAAATGACAAGTTTGGCGTATATTATGCATTTGAACAAAGAGAGTGCTTGCAGTGCCCCTCACCCAAATATGAGGCTGCTGAAACTGTGTCAGTGTTAGCTAACCAAAATACTCCATTTCTATTTGGATTTTGAACGACTATACTCATCAAAATCTCGTAAAAGAGTAAATACAGTACACCGAAGAAGATCTGATTGAAGATTTGTATAGTTTCATTATGTAATCTTGTATAATTGTATGCTTAATCTGTACTTAAACTTGACTAACAATGTAATGGGCTTCACTTGGGCCTTCCTCATCACTTTTCTGGCGCATCCTTCGGACCTTTCAACGCTTTCCAACTCTTTCCATCGCCTCCTAGAGGTATAAAAGCGGTGGGAGGCTTAGCTAGGGACTCGGTCGGAGAAGCGGGAAGGAACCCAACAATGGCCCAACAGCAGTAGAGTATATAAAAATGAGATGGTGGACGGGTGCCTAGATATAGCGGTATTAAAATGAGATGGTGGACATTTCTAGAATAGCAGTATCAAAATGAGATGGTGGTACATTGTTCTAGATATAGCGGTATTAAAATGAGATGGTGGTACATTTTTCTAGACATAGCAGTATCAAAATGAGATGGTGGTACTTTTCTAGACATAGCGTATTAAAATGAGATGGTTACAGGTGCCTATATAGCAGTATAAATGAGATGGTGGCAGGTGTATAGAGTATTAGAATGAGATGGTGGTACGAGGGTGCCTAGAAATAATAGCTGATATCTAAAAAAATTATTAGTGATACTCGTGGTGTCCAAAATATCGTTATTAAAAATTGATGATGGTACGGGTGTGCCTAGAATAGCGGTATTAAATGAATGATGGACATCATCAGTATTAACATGAGATGGTGGTATAGGTTTCTAGGTATGGCATTAGTGTCAGTCCGTATGAAGTTCTTTGAAAAAAACAATTAATAGTTGCTTGACTATTTTTATTTAAAAAAATTAGTCTAGTGTAATACTTTCTGTTCTAAGAGTAAGTACACAGAATATCCGAATTAATTGATAAAACTCTGCGCAAGGCCTCTTTGTAAACGAGGATAGTGATTTGATCGTCTTGAGAAACGGTTAGTTATAGAACTACCACAGAGACACATCACGCATAGTTGTCCATCAGGAGCAAACTGTTAGTTACATGTTGATGCTAGAACTTTCACAGGAACGCTGCCCAATTGCAATGCTATAGTCTCGCAATTACTAGTTTCAAGTTAATAGGGTTTTGATGGGAATTAAGTTGGTTGGCTTCATAAACGACTTTGATAATCTATTTAGGTATTCTTGGGGTCAGCTTGATACTGTTTGGGTGATTGAGCTCTGCTCGAGCCTGTCACCAGTGTTAGTTATTTATTTACTAATAGACCATATCAAAGGATAAGCTGGCATCAGCTCGCATTCCTAATAAGACACTATCCACTAGGCTTTGTAGCTGTATAGTTCATGTTTGCTGTCTAATAAATTTCTCCACCCTTGTTACCACCTTGATGTTATTTGTAATGGAAAGATCAGTTGATAAAACTGTGTGTTAATAGCTTAAAAGTGTTTTAAATCTATTAGGTAAATACATTGTGTTTATTTCTTGTTGTGTTTAATTGGCCTAATTAAGGTGGGCGGTATGTTTGGATTAGCTGTATGTCATGAGAATGTGATAGTTCTCATTATCATTACTTGGCGGAGTGAGCTTCTAAGAACTATGTTTAGTTCAACTGCTATATGCTGGATGTCGTAGGCTGTACAGAAGACAGTATCTGTGTGTTTTTATTATGTTAAGTTGGCAAGACTGTTTCTTTTTTGTTTATTTGTTTTGTTCTGTTCTGTTACCAAGGAGATTAAGGTTGTTTTTATTGCAGACTTGTTTTTGTGTGTGACTGGAAAATATAGTTAAATAAATCAGCAAGATGGAATTATGACTTTAGTAATTATTGGTCATCCAAAACAAACAAAACACTGGTAGAGTGAAGATTCGACAAACATTTAGCAAAGAACTGGAAGATTGGGAAGTGTTCAATATTTTAAACAAAGATATTAGTGTTTTAATTCATGGAATTAAATCTGGAAAAGACATGTTTAAAGAAAAGAAGGACTTAATCAATATGATCAAATTTTTACCAGAAACACATCGTCAGTACTACGTTGACATATGGAGTGAAAAAAAAGTGTAAATATTGAAAGCAATTCATTCTGGAAAACCATTTTAATTTAAATATATTTGAAATGTGTTTAATAGTTTTAATATATAAAATGCTGTGGTTTCATTCATTCAAAGTAGATTAATTATAAACATATGGTTTAAAATTTACAAAGATCAGTTGATAAAACTGTGTGTTTAATAGCTTAAAAGTGTTTTAAATCTATTAGGTAAATAAAAACTCATTAAAAATTACTTTATTAATGCATAAAAAAACTTAATTGTAAACAACCCTTCAACAATTAAATAAAGTTCTACTTTATTTACAAAATTAAAGGTTGTTTAATGCATAAAACTTAATTGGGATGGATAAAAATGTATGGTATTTAATAATATTAAGTAATAATGACAAGCTGGTTCCAGAATCTAAACTGTGTCCAGGTAGTCATTTTTAAATTAAATTAATTAGATTCAACAATCAGGACATTCTATGGACAACCAACTTCTATCAGTTTGTGATACACATCAAGTATTAATAAGTACTGTATTGCCTAAATATACCATTCTCATTTAAAAGGTTCCAAAAGCCTTCTCTAATGTGTGTGAGTGGGTATTGAAATATATATTTGTGTAAACAATTAGAAGCTGGACTTGCATTAGGAACATGTTTAGAGGTTTGACACAATAAGCAAATATCTAATTGCACTAAAACTATATGTAATCATCTTGGTCCAAATGGGCTGGGATAAAATTATAAATTAAGTTTCAATCAAAAATAAATAAAGCTGTAAAAGTTTTTTTCAATACAATTGAAAGTGGAAGTCCTCATTTTGAGTATTTTTTTTAAAATTGGGACATTAGTGGGCAATGTCTGCAGTAAATTTAAACTTTATCCAAACTGTAATTAATTAGGTGAGAAATAACTTTTACCTATATACTGGTACTTAATATTATAGCTTACTTGTTGTGATAAGAAATATAATGTTGCCGATTGTATTTTCCAAGCTTCCAATTTGAAGAAATTCTGACCCTCTCTTTGAATGGCAATAGGGCAAATGATCTGGAACAAATGATAACATCTTCATCAAATTCATTTATTTATTTTAATATACAAATTAGTGTGTTTTAGGTGTACAACATTTTATTTGGTGACAAGTGATCAAAAATAGTTAATTTACAACATGTACTACATAATTTTTGATAGATAAAAACAAGACAATATTAAATAGAACATGCAGTACAAATCTTACACCAACCCGACAGTAACTTTAACAATGAATGTTTAATTAATATGACATGCTGAGATTGGTCTCAGAATGAGTAAACAACTAAATATTGGGTCATAATTTAACACACACAAGGAATTGTTGCACAAACAAATGGATCAATCAATATAATATGATGGTGACCTGGTGGTCTAGGGGTAAGGTGTCAGACTTCTGTGCTGAGGATCCGGGGTTCAATCCTCGGTCCCGGCACAGATTTATCTGATTACCAAACCCTTCCTTCACCTCTGACAAGACATCTTGTGAATGTGGGGATACCAGGCGCCACCGTGGTTCGGATTCCACGTTAAACTGTAGGTCCTTCATTTCATCTCACAATCACCCTACCATTACACATTAGCGTAAGTGCGTATAACCCGAACGGGTAGTAAGACGCGGTGCTATAATAATAATAATAATAATAATATAATAATAATAATAATAATAATATATAATAAAACAATATAATATGAAGAAAATCTTTTTTGCTGAGCCAAATCCAGTTTCCACAGAATACTGTGAGAGCCATGTGAGTTTGTTCAGACAGCTGGCCAAGAGTTGCTTATCTCTAAAATATTGTGTGATGTTTCAATTGCTGACCATTTACTATTCACAATATGGGACACACATTCAACAAGAGCAGCATTCAAACCTGTTTTTATTGCAGATAAATATTCACAACACGTGATCAAATAACTGAGAACTTCCAGAAAGGTTTAAAAATTAATTTAAATATAGTAATTTAAAGAGGTATACATAATTTGTACTTGATGATCTCAAACAAATTGTATACATACAAATAATATTCATATTTTAAATGTATTTTTCTGCTGATTAATTTTTCTCCAAAAATTATAATTGCTTTTTATTTCACTTTTGAGCTCTTTGGAAGAAACACTAAATTACATTTTGTTATAATCATTGTTTTTAATGTTTTGACGCTCAGTTGTGTTTTTATAAGGTACACAAATCAGTTAAACTATGCAAACAGATTTATTATGTGGGTGCATTTGTCCGTGGAAGACAAAAACTTAGTACCACAATATTATTTAAAGTTTCAAAAGGAGTTGCTTGAAAAATGTCAATCCACCTGTCAATTCATTTGTTTTTTTGTTTGTATTTTGTCAGTGACAGTACTTTAGAAATTGAATTTCATCTAACAGAGGAACAAATCCACTAGAAATTATTTTTTTATATCTAACACTAAAGTTGTTAATTTCATCAACTATGGATATTTTCCATAGATGCTCTTTTTTTCCTTCTTTCATTCTTTTATATTGCATTATAAAGTGTGATTTGCAAAAAAAAATCATTCAAATTTGGGATTTCTATCTTTAAAAAACTTCCAATCTTGTTAGACATTTTTTGCAAGAAATAAAAGATGACTTTAACGAAGCAAAAAATTGAAAGACTCTTTCAATTGGAGGCATTTGCACTAACAATCTAGTGTTACACACTCCAAGTATTCGACAATAATTGACATCATCGCAAAGTTTTCAAGCAACTCTACTCAAACAGTGCAAATATAAAAATGTCCATAAATTTTGATTGTGATGCAATCCATTTCAAGAGAAAGCAAGTCAGCAGCAGTTCTTTATTGTATTGTGGGCAGCCAAACCTACTCCAACTATGGAGCATCAATTTTATTGTTCATTTGAAAATATGTTATTTGAGAATGTTTGACATAACTTAAATAACAATGTATACTTATTTTTAGGGTAGAAACTCATTTATTGGTAGTGTACTGAAAATTGATTTTTCAAAAATTTGAGATATCCTAAAAATGGCTGTAACTATTTGGTTCCAAATGGGGTATCATGGGAGTGTTTGACATGAAAATATCACTGGTTTTTGGGACGAAATTTTTTTAGGATAGGTTGCTGATGAATAAGTTTAAAAAATGGCTCAAAACATTTTGTTTAAAACGGGTACTGGGGGACTATTTTAAATGATAAAGAAAAATGTGTCTTTATTTTTATGAAATATCTTAATTTAAAAAGATATTTTACATATTAGCGATTATATAAAATGTTACATTTTTCATAATTGCCTTAAAGAGAATTAAAAATGGGTATCTGAAAGTAGTTTTACATGATGAATAAAATATATATTTTTATTTTTACAAATTACTAATAATTTTAAGGTGGCTTGCAATGATTTTATGAAATATGAAATTTGCTAAAAATACTTGAACATTTTTTTATAGTCTATAGATAAAGAGTTTTTACTGTGAATAAAAAGATGATGTATTTGTTTTTGCTGTGAATAACAATACAATGTGTTTGTTTTTGCTGTGAATAACAAGATGTATTTTTTACTGTGAATAACAAGATGTGTTTGTTTTTATGAGAAAAACTTATTTAAGGGTAGTTTGCTGAAAAACCTTTTTTTGAAAATTTACTTAGAAACTATAATACCCCATATTATAAAGTTAGTGTAATAGTGATAGAGTATTTACTTTTGTGGGGGTAAATAAAACTAAGTTTAAGTTTATAATCAAAAAAACTTTGTTACTGGCATTTGAATAAAGATTATTAAAATACATTTAAATATTTACCTCTCTTCCATTTGTTTATATATTTGCGTTCTTTTGTAATTTAGGTTAGTTTTGTTTTAGTAACTATAAACCATTTTTTTACAATATTGATTTTGTCATCATTATAAACTTGCTATTTATGTTTCTGTGTATAGGCCTAGATGGTAAAATATATTTAATTAATATAACATGACAAAAAAATGGTGTAAATAATTCTGCCCTCTTTCCTATTGTAATGTGATAATTAAAAAAAAAAAACTTTTTGCTGTCAACAAAAATGATAATATTCTTACTATGTTATACACAAGCTTTTCCTCACAACTACCCTCAGGTTATTATCAATTTTAAAAACATGTTCATTAAAACAATAACGTTTTTAATTACAGAATGTTTAATTTTCTGTAGAAAGAATAAATCACACAACATATTAGGTAGATGAATTAAATAGCCAAGATATCATAGTTTTTATGCAGTTATAGCCATATCTAAATCTCATTCTTTAGATTGAAAAATGACACCAGGACATTGGAATCAAATCCAGGACCTTTGGCTTAATATGACAATGCTCTTACCATTGAGCTATCTGGCATGGCTATTGTGATTATACATCGATATTGGGATCAGTATCTATATTTACTGATAAATTATTGGTAGAAATACTGCATGAGCGTTTGTGTCTGTCCGTACCACGGTATTAGCGCGATATTGATACATACAGTATCTAGTTAGCTACATAGTCACTTCACTAGCATATTTACTAAGGTTGGCAATATACATTAACAAAAATTCATAGTGCCTTGTTTAATTTTCGCCAATGATGTTTTTTTTAAGAAAGTAGATGACTTTGTTGTTTTTGTAGATTGATATTTTTATCTTTATACAATGGTTTATACAATGTACCGAGAGCCGTTTGGAAGGAGAACAAAGTACCAGAAAACTGGAAGAAAGGAGTTAGAACACTTATTTTTATGAAAGGAGATATGAATAGGTATGCAAATTAGAGGGGGGTAACGCTGATGTGCCACTGAACAAAAATATATGAAAATATTTTGGAAAAAGAGAATAATACATAAAAGGACAGGATATTGGAAAGAGGAAAAGCACAGATTTAGGGATATGAAGTTGTTGGAATCATCTTGCAATTGTGGAAACAGCCAATATTGCAACATACCAAGGTACAACATACCAGTCACAGTGTTTTCAATAAAAAACATAGGCGCATACATCTTTGTTTTTGAGAATGCACAGAAGCTGTTTAGTTTTGAGGAATCCCTTTCTTTTTCCACAACTGCATGAGGATTTTCCGTGCTTCACCTCTGACAAGACATCTTGTGAATGTGAGGAATGCCAGGCCTCCACCGTGGTTCGGATTCCACGTTAAACTGTAGGTCCTTCATTTCATCTCACTATCACCCTACCATTACACATTAGCGTAAGTGCGTATAACCCGAACGGGTAGTAAGACGCGGTGCTAATAATAATAATATATGGACATGGTGACTATTCACCTTTCCATTTAAATGAAATGTCGCCTAATAATTAAAAATCAGACGGGTAGCAAAATTATCGTTTTCCAATTATTATTGGATGATATTACAAAATTTGTATCGTTTAATATGGTTACCAGGCCATAAACGTTGCAACAGCTGTAGACGGAACAAGTTTTGTTGTAATCGACGTCACAAAATCTTCCAAAAAGTTGGCTGTGGAACACCAATTTTGCGACTTGAGCGCTTTGACTTTTGTGGGCTATGCGCTATCTCTAACCCTCTCTAATGTTTCATTACACAACTTGGTCGTCCGGTGCTTTTAGCTTTACACAAGCAATCTATGTCCTTGAACTGTCGATGCCAAAGTGGAATGCTATGGTGTCTTGACAATTCTGTTTTGTATTGTCTTCAGAACACTGCGCTGTAACGGAAAAACATTTCTCATATTCTAAAACACTTTCTGCTGCATAATCGCCATATTTCAAACTGAACTCGTGCTGTCACCGAGTCTACAAGCATGAATTTTAAAATATGAGATGTGCTCTTTCATTTTGTGATTGGCGCAAACGAGTGCAATCAATAGTTTTGGAGTTGTAGGATTTTAAAACACGAGGTATCATTTGTAATAGCCCTGTATCAGGGTGTCTACTGAGTTGTATAAACAAAAATTTGTTACTTTTTGGTGACATTTATTGGCCACAAAATTCCTTCAGTTAGTGTTCAAACATTATCTAATGCATATATAGGCAAATTGAACTCACACCCAACATTAAACTTTAAATAGATAGCAAACATTAACCTTGTCCTTGGTATTACAGTAAAAACCATCAGACAACTTGTGGCTAGTGCATGGCATCATGGGTAGTGGGTGGCTCAAAATTTGACACATTCACGTTTTTACGACGTGCAGGAAATTCAAACAAAAATATTTTTGTGACTTTATAATCAAAATATTGAAAATACGTGACTTTAGGTACTTTAGTGGCTTTTTTTTTTCAATTGGTAACTTTTTCATGACTTTTGAGACTTGTGCCCCAGTAGACACCCTGTGTGTATATATAGTAGTTTTGATATTTCAAAAGTTGCATACCACTTGCACGTTGGATGACTGGAACTCAAGGTATAGTTTAAGTTGCTTGTTTTCAGTGATGTACAATCACACCAGGCAATCCACCTCTCTAGGAAATCCGTAGGAACAGATTTTGTGCTAACAATATCTACCATGTAAGGCCCGCAGCTATTTTGTGCTAACAATATCTACCATGTAAGGCCCGCAGCTATTTTGTGCTAACAATATCTACCATGTAAGGCCCACAGCTATTTTGTGCTAACAATATCTACCATGTAAGGCCCACAGCTATTTTGTGCTAACAATATCTACCATGTAAGGCCCGCAGCTATTTTGTGCTAACAATATCTACCATATAAGGCCCGCAGCTATTTTGTGCTAACAATATCTACCATGTAAGGCCCGCAGCTATTTTGTGCTAACAATATCTACCATGTAAGGCCCGCAGCTATTTTGTGCTAACAATATCTACCATGTAAGGCCCACAGCTATTTTGTGCTAACAATATCTACCATGTAAGGCCCGCAGCTATTTTGTGCTAACAATATCTACCATGTAAGGCCCACAGCTATTTTGTGCTAACAATATCTACCATGTAAGGCCCGCAGCTATTTTGTGCTAACAATATCTACCATGTAAGGCCCGCAGCTATTTTGTGCTAACAATATCTACCATGTAAGGCCCGCAGCTATTTTGTGCTAACAATATCTACCATGTAAGGCCCGCAGCTATTTTGTGCTAACAATATCTACTATGTGAGGCCCGCAGCTATTTTGTGCTAACAATATCTACCATGTAAGGCCCGCAGCTATTTTGTGCTAACAATATCTACCATGTAAGGCCCGCAGCTATTTTGTGCTAACAATATCTACCATGTAAGGCCCGCAGCTATTTTGTGCTAACAATATCTACCATGTAAGGCCCGCAGCTATTTTGTGCTAACAATATCTACCGTGTAAGGCCCGCAGCTATTTTGTGCTAACAATATCTACCGTGTTAGGCCCGCAGCTATTTTGTGCTAACAATATCTACCGTGTAAGGCCCACAGCTATTTTGTGCTAACAATATCTACCATGTAAGGCCCGCAGCTATTTTGTGCTAACAATATCTACCATGGGCCCGCAGCTATTTTGTGCTAACAATATCTACCGTGTAAGGCCCGCAGCTATTTTGTGCTAACAATATCTACCGTGTAAGGCCCGCAGCTATTTTGTGCTAACAATATCTACCGTGTAAGGCCCGCAGCTATTTTGTACTAACAGTATCTACCGTGTAAGGCCCACAGCTATTTTGTGCTAACAATATCTACCATGTAAGGCCCGCAGCTATTTTGTGCTAACAATATCTACCATGTAAGGCCCGCAGCTATTTTGTGCTAACAATATCTACCGTGTAAGGCCCACAGCTATTTTGAGCGCTTGAATAGAAAAAACCCACCATAACAATCGTGGCCTATAAAAATAAAAATAAAATTTTGTTGTGTGAAATCAAGCTGTCTAATGATCTAAGTTTTATTGTATGAATTAGGGAACTAATGACATCTAGTTTATGTTAAATACATGTATTATAGGTCCACATAAGCCATTCATAAGAAAGCATACTATACATATCTATTTGCCTACTTTCATTCTTGTCAGATGTCACTAATACGTGATATTTTTTGTTATTTGTACAAACTAATTTGGGCCTACTAAGGCCACTAAGTTGTCTGCTACAACTGCACAGCAAGTTCTGATAATCTTTATTATTGTTTTAACTCAAATAATTTTGAATGTTAATACATAAAGAGCTAAATAGCTGTGTAAAATTTACACTAAGTAGGAATGTTGTGGAAATCATATTTCCTTTAACTTACCTTGGCTTGTGTACTTTCTCTTTAGACAGCATCAGCTAAGTGTGTGATACAAAGATCAACTAACAGGGTCAAAGTGTCTCTATATATATCATTTAACCCTATCACTAATCCAGCTGATTTTTGGCTCAATGCTATAAGTGAGTCTTTATACAATCAATGCCATTTCAAAATGATCTGTCCTAAATTTTAAGAATGGATAAATTCTCAACTAAATCACACTTGCATCCATGTCTGTCTATTCTTCTCCGCAAATTAATATGATGGAAATTTATAAAACAAATTAATGTCAACACTTTAGAACTGTATTAATTCCAATAACAGTTGGGCCTAGCATATGACATGGCCTAGGCTATTTATTAATTAAATGGTATGGTACACCACGGAGAATTTCTCTCTCTTTTATCTCAAAAGAGACATTAAGGCCTACTAAAAACTCATAAGATTTGTGAAACAAAACAATAGGTCTATACATAGTTGTATAAACACCACACCAAAGATCATAAATTAAATAATATACACTGTTACTTACTCTGTGGCATTAGGAACTAAGAACAATGTTACAGGTAAAATTAGAAATAAGAAACATCTTTGTCCACCAAGGAACATAAGAATCAAATACATTTTCAAAGACCTGAACTAAAAAGTATATATTTATGCTTAT
This sequence comes from Timema cristinae, assembly GCA_039000515.1. Classification (NCBI taxonomy): domain Eukaryota; kingdom Metazoa; phylum Arthropoda; class Insecta; order Phasmatodea; family Timematidae; genus Timema; species Timema cristinae. The sequence continues at coordinate 62,693,083 of JBCFYV010000001.1, forward strand.
AGATTACAAATTATTGGTTTTATAAAAATATATTTCAAATAAAAGATTTTTATCTTTATTAGTACTAAAACTTTACAACGGTAAGTTATTTCGTATCTCAAATAGTTGTGAGAAATTATCAAAATTAGAAAATTTCCCCAATGAAAAGTAGGTACCCTCAAAGTCATTTTCATAAGATAATGATAATAATAATATTATCACCGCGTCTTACTACCCGTTCGGGATATACATTTTAAGTACTAATTACGTTAATGGATTAAGGAATTGGGAAGGTTGAATTAGAGGAAGTGAACCCACATTTGCATGGAGGGAGAGTGGAAAACCATTTAGGAAAACCACCCCCAGTTCACCCGACCGAGATTAGATCCTCGATCTCCCCGTCTCAGCAGTCGAGCTCAACACGATAAGCGTGTTAGCCAACTACGCCACCGAGGCGGGTATTTTCATAAGAAAATGAGAATTCCCATTTTGTTTATTATGATAAACAGTGTCTAGATATAAAATTTTATCAAAATCGTTAAGAGTGAATTTTGAGAAAAACTTTTTTTTTAACTTTTTGCCCTTCAGTAAACTACCCTTAATTTTAGGGTTGGATGAATAATTGCAAAAAAACGCTTGGTGGAACCTTTTGAAACACCCCAGATGCCAAGTTTTAGCCCAATCAGTAAAATAGTTTCGGCTCCATCCCAAAGTAGACAGACAGGCGGCATTGCAAAAACCACAAAGAAACTTCGGAATATATCAAATAATATCTTATCTATTGTAACAAATAATTTAAAACAACATAATTTAAAACTTCACATGTTCAAATACTTGTCCAGCCCTAACTTAACATAAATAATTACTATAAGCTTGAAAAAGTGTTTTAAGAACAACAATATATTGAAAATAGAATAAAACATGATTTTTTAATAATTAAATGCTAAACACAAATAAATAAACCTTATTCTGAATAATATGGGGAGAATATTTGAACATGAGAAAGTAAATAACACAATTTTAGAGATTCAATAAGTTAAAAGATGGTAAGGTTGGTTCTGTACCATTGTTGGTATCTTCCACCGAAAGCTCACAATTACACTTGTTGGTAACTAAGCTGTATTGTATCAATCCTTTGTCAGTAATTTGTTATCGTGCCAGTCACTATAGTCCTGCTGGAGTCTTGTCATATTTATTTGTACAATTGTTGCTGTACTATTGTTTGTAACAAAGCCCTCGTGAGTCCGAAGTTATTATCTAATAGCTCGTGATATTATTGTCTGCTTATATGTAACTGACAATTTTCCACACATTTATCACAGACTTAGCCTTAAAATATGAGTGAAGAATGACCCTGGGCTCAGGAAGACTCCTAGCTAACTCAGTGGAGTGGTAAGAGCATTGGTGTACTAAGCCAAAGGTCTCAAGTTCGATTCCCATGTCCAGGTGTAATTTTCTAATATAAATGATATGGTATTAGGTAAATTGCTATGATGAAAACTTTGCAGTTGATAAAATATGTCTTCAAAATAAAAAATTTTTAACATAACTATTTCTGTTTTAAGGTTATTTACTTTATTTTTATTTAGGGTATTTAGTGTGCATTTTTTGAAACGATTGATTATATCAGCTCACAGGAGTTTCTAAGAGCAAGAGCGAAAGGGCATACCAATTTTGTCAGGAAGGTAATTTTCAAATACCTTACAGGGTTCTTTTACATGCCACAATCAACATGAGACCGATGGCTTTACTTCCCCCCTCCCAAAGAAAGTTATGCTACAGATTTTTACAACTTAAGAAAGATGTGTCAACCCCAGCTGGGTTTGAACACACACAGTGGCGCAGGAACGTTTTTATTTGGGGGGTAAATATAATCATGGGCTTTTATAAGGAATAACATTTTTTAGATTTAAAAAAGACCAATAAAATGTAATATTTAATAGTCCAAATGTGTTTTTTTCCCATTAATTATGGGAATGCCAAACATTAGAATGAATACACATAAAACTAATTAAGAAAAAATATATCTGATGCTGCTCAACTCAAAATGATTAAAAACAACAAAATTAAAGTACGTTTCCAAACACCTTTGCCCTATATTCGCTACTAGCTATAAAACCACTAACTAGTTTCGCAATGTCAAGTTTGTCGAGTCTCTCAGGGTATGCATTAAGCAGACACAGGTGATTTAGTCTACGTTGCCTCATCGTAGAGCGAAGATAGTTTTTTATGCGTCCAAGCATTGAAAAACTTCTTTCTGCAGTAGCTGATGTAGCTGGTATCACTATCAGAGTTTTCAAAATCTCTTCAGTGTGAGGAAATAAACTTTGTGTTTCCTAGTGCAGGCCTTGAAATTCAGTGAACATGCTGTTTTCAGCACTATTGGGCAAATACTTCTTTTGTTGAAAACTTTCATCATGGGTTCAGTAAATTCATTTGACTTCGAGAGTAAGATTTCTTCCAATATGCAGTACTCTTGAAAATCTGGTTGGTTGAACCAGTATTCAATTTCTCCACAGATTGTGTCCAAGGTTTCATAGTATACCGACTTCATATTATCTTTGGGACTTGCCCATGTGTGACCTTCTGTTTGTGTTTCATTGTGTTCGAGTCTTCTAGGAACACGGCGAACACGGGGTAAAGAAGGTGGTTCAAGATCAAACTCTTCCACTTTCTTCAGCATCTGTGACCACAAATTTTCGAACTCTAGTTCATTCCTCTTTGTCTTGAGATCTTCAAGTACAGTACTTACTGCTTCTTTCGCTCCAGTAAGAGTAAGTGATGATCTTTGCAGTATCAGACTTAGTTTTTCTGTTGGTTCGAAAATATTGATGCAAACAAGAAGTGAAAAATATACAGACCCTTTTAAAAAATAATCATGTAACCCACGGGCTTTGGCAGCACAGTCATCCTTAGACATTGCCAACTCCTCAAGACATGAAAGAACAAATGAGTAATTATTAAAAATGGTGTGAATAGCAATGCATCTCACAGTCCACCTGGTTGGGCAAAGAGGGCGTGGGCAACCATGGATAGTGCTACCTTCAGAGGCCTTAATGTCTTCAAAAGATGCCATTCTTTTGGGTGAACCCCTTATCATTACACCCACATCATTCGTTCAAGATAGTACATCTCGTATTAGAGGGATGGATTTGGTTGTATCCTGAAGAGATAGGTTGAGGCTATGGCTTCCGCAGTGAACAAAGAGTGCAAGAGGTTTGAACATCCTTGCAGGCAGATCTCATGTTAGAACCACCATCGTAGCATTGCCCTCTGAGGTTTTCTGTCGATGGTCCAGAGCGTAACAGCACATCGAGAATGAGGTCCGATACACTTTTGCCAGATTTACTGGCACATTCATACAAACCAAGGAACAACTCTTCGGGTTAATATTCATTCAGTATTCTGACACATCTGTTCGTGTCCACTCGTATCAGTCGTACCATCAACAATCAAGCTGAAAATTTTGCTTTCATGAACTTCTTCTATGATTTTACGCAGAATTGTGTGAGCCATGTACTCAATAATCTCATTTTGAATTGTATCAGAGCAATAATTCTTTTTTCGTAACAGAAATTCTTTTAGTTCGGGGATATTGTTCTTCCTCTGTTCATTTAGTTGAATGAAACAAATTCCCACTCTGTTATGTGTCCACGAAGAGCTAATCCTTGGCGAGCAAGCTATTTAAAAATAAAACCACTCGAAACAGGATTATATTTTAATTTTATTATGTTACCTTAGAGTGAACTGTGTATCTTGCCTCAACAAGAACTTTCTAGTATCTAAAAGTTTTATTATATTTGTTTGAGAGCGGAGGGGTAAAAATGATACTATTTACCCCCTTCCATTTCTTGGGGGGGTAAAATTTACCCCCGTACCCCCTAGTTCCTGCGCCACTGAACACACAAACATCAGGTTCTGAAGCAAGCATTTTACCCCTAAACCACCAAGGTCAACATTTTAAGATTAGACTCACAGAAGAATTGTATTGATTGAAGGAAATAAAATTTAAAGCAAGGATGCTTTTTAAATGATGAGAGTAGTTTTATAATTAGGAGAAAGCTGTCACATGTTGCTGCTAGAACTATCATAGGAACACATCATTTATAGTTATACATGTGAGAAACACTTGCAGCCGAGATCAGGCGTTGTACTTGCGCTGTGTTGGTCATCCCATAGCAAACATTGAGAGAAAACTGGAAGGGTAGTGTAGCGTTTCTGTTTTACGGGTCCCTACGTTGTGCGCCAATTGAAGTGTTATTGAAATATTACTGCTTACGTTGGGCGCTAATTATGATGTTTTGGACGTCTCTCTCTGCGTCGTTCGATGAATTATGGATCTGGTTCGTCACGTTGGGCGTCGATTGAAGTTATACCATTTAATTAGCTGATAATCGCCCCGTGGTCGAGCACTAATTAAAGCGGTCCGGTATTTTGATGTGGTGAGTTAATTGGTATTTATAGCCCCGTGATCGAGCGCCAATTAAAGAATTATTGGTGATTTAAATATTGTATAATTAATACACACTTTTTATGTTGACATGTTTTTTATTTCTAAATCTCGGTTTATTTCTAGAGAAAATAGATCATGTCGTCGAAATATATATGCGGCCTATAGTACGAGCGCGGACAGGAGTTCAAGTTCCGAGTAGTTCAAGGACTGTACGCCTAGTGACTAGCGAGTAGTGAGTGGTGTCCTTACATTGCACCGTCCTTTGTATATATCCATTGCTCATGAAAGCTTCGAGAAGGTTGTGTTATAAAAAATTAAAATACAAGACAAAAACATATCGGTTTTACTAGAAGGTCCAAGAGCCGGAAACTGACTCAAGTTACTTTCTAAAATCTCTATTCGAACTTTCCAGAAGAGGAAGTTATTATTTAAAAATCTTATATTGTCAACTTGACTTTACTAATGTCACGTGTGTGACGTCACTGATCAGTGGCTTTTGCCTTCTTAGAAGAAGAAGTGCTTTAAGCACCATTTAATATTCTATATAATTTAAATGAAATAAGATACGCTTATAAAATTAGGACGATATTATTGTCAATGCTCTCACATATTCTTTAGGGTCAAATCAGTAACATTACAGTAGGTCTGATGGAATCATGGGTATTCTTGGTATCATGGTCCATTCTCCCGTAGTGAAAACTGTCATGACAGTTGCCTCTATGATAGAGCTCTGGAGACTGTTAACTTGTAAGCGAGTCTAATTACAAAGTTTAGGTGGGTTCAAATTTTAACTGAAGAGTGTGGATTTATAATTCAAAATGTAGGCAGGATAGTGCCTATGAACATGTGAATACGAGATGGTACTTCAACTTCAACTGGTCTAAAATACAGAAGTAAATTTTATAAGCTGATTCATATTTTTAGATAAAATAGCTTGCTCCTGGAACCATGAAAAAGGCTTGTTTTGCAAAAGATGTATATTGGGATAAATAAAATAAACTAATTGTTAGATATCCTTGATCATGGTGCATATCTGGGAGTTACTCAAGGACACCTTCCTTCCACGTTCTTAGAAGGCTCCAATGCCGAGTTTCATCAAAATATTGACAAATAAGTCTAGTTTTTGTCTTCACACAGGAAGATGAGCATGTTGGTTGACAGGGAAAGTTTCACAATGACTAGGCATATGTAGGATCTTTTCAGGTATGCATTGACCTTGTCAGCTCTTGTGACTCTTGGAACTGCTGGTAGAGTTTGTTAGAAGTCTCCTGAGAACCACATTGTACGAATATGAAAACATTGTTGCTTCTAGGATTGCTCAGAGCTATATCTAGATCTTCAAATGATGTCTTAAGTGACATTGTGCCCTCGTTACATAATATAAGAGATAATATTTACAGTCATTTTGATAGGAAACCTTTAGACTTCAATATGTTGCACAAGGTAATTTGGTCAAGAGAAAAATACAGAGGTAATTAAAGTGTCGCAGGCGCTGTTCTGTCCCCTTTCAACCTTTGGATGGAAAGGTGGATTGGCATAATGCAAATAAAAAAGGTGGGATCATATTGACCCTGACATAGTTCTTCTCTAAGAAAGGGTATTTTGATTGAAAAAAAAAGTGGAAACATATATAAAAAGATATAAGACAATGAACATAAATATATTTACCAAAATCAGTATGAACTACTTTTAATAAAATTCCCTGCTGATTTTTTTTTAAATATATAATTGAAGAGTTTATGTATTTTACAGAATATAGTCTTACTTTTTATGTGTTGAGTAACACTTTTTTGTGACAAGCCTTAAACATGTATTTCATTTCTTTATATAATAGATATTTTAAAGTTAAAATATCAAGTGCAAAAATATCTGCAAGAAAAAGAAAATATACCAAATTACCAAAAATAAACTTATATACTTGACAACATTTGAATAATGAAAGATTAGTTGACTAATCACAGATTTTAGCCATAGATACTCCTACTAATACTTAGCAAAAACCTGTGAGTTTCATTTTGGGGTTCACACTTAAATTCATGTTACAGGCTGTAAATATACAAAATTACGTGAAAACATAATATGATAATAGGCCTCATAGCCTAAAATGGCCTCATTCTATTATTATTTTGTTATTTATTATAATTGTATAAAGGTAAAAAGAATTTTAAATAAATTAACAATCTTTTTTTAAGTTAAGCAAGCTGTGCTTCTTTCCTTTATATAGCAAGTGTAACTTTTCTTTAAAAAATTGTTTCTAAAACTATATTCAATTTACTATTATTCTGGATATTTAATATAAAGTAATCCATTATTCTTTTCAGTTTTAATACCGGGTGTCCAGCCAAATTATATTTTTAAATTCCCTGACTTTTCCACGTTTTCCAGATCCAATTTACTTTTTCCCAGACCACTATTTATCGATATTACGTATATTACAAAAATATTTTTTTTAAGACACAGATTAAATAGTTTTTTTTTCTAGATACATACACATTCTCAAGTTGTGTCATTCAATAAAGGGATTAAACAATTTCTGCCGCCGGGGAAATGGACTATTTTAAGTTAAAAATAGATTTCAGTAAAATTGTTTTGAGCCATTAAAAGATTGCCTCAAGCAAGAACGATTTAAGATAGTTGTGGGACAGAGTCATTCTTAGTTCCTTCTACTTAAAATGTAGGCCTAGTCAAATTTAGCGTACGTGAATAATCATGAGTCAACTTTGGCTAAAGACACTGGCAGAAGGGTGGAAAGACACAACTCTCACTTGTTGACCTTGAGAAGTGATATTAGTCTGATCAACATGGACAATGGTGTGAAAGTGATTACAGATTGAGATTAACTGGAAGAAAAGTGTTATTTTGACTATTGTGAATCAAAATATGAGGCTTTTTTATAGACCAAATGTAGAATTTCCAAAAATTAAATAAATTCCCCTTATTTTTCCCTGACCAAGCAAATTCCCTGACAATTCCCTGTTTTCCAGGTTTTCCAGGTCGCTGGACACCCTGTAATACAAACTAGTTTCTGCTTCAATACATGCTTTTGTGTTTTTGCCAATCAAAATTCTCTATAAAATAACCTATTTCTTCCAATGTGGTAGTGGCTGTTCTGTGTTTTACAATTGTTCGTACAAAATGAACAAGTTCTCAGCAAAGTGTGTGACAAAGTGAACAAAGTCACCAGCTAATAAGTGTTTTGTGACAAAATGAACAAGTCACAGCCACTAATAAGTGTTTTGTGACAAACTGAACAAGAGTCACAGCCAGCTAATAAGTGTGTTGTGACAAAATGAACAAGAGTCCATCCAGCTAATAAGTGTGTTGTGACAAATGAACAAGAGTCGCATCCAGCTAATAAGTGTGTTGTGACAAACTGAACAAGAGTCGCATCCAGCTAATAAGTGTGTTGTGACAAATGAACAAGAGTTCGCATCCAGCTAATAAGTGTGTTGTGACAAACTGAACAAGAGTCGCATCCAGCTAATAAGTGTGTTGTGACAAAATGAACAAGAGTTGTAGCCAGCTAATAAGTGTGTTGTGACAAAATGAACAAGAGTTGTAGCCAGCTAATAAGTGTGTTGTGACAAAATGAACAAGAGTCGCATCCAGCTAATAAGTGTGTTGTGACAAAATGAACAAGAGTCGATCCAGCTAATAAGTGTGTTGTGAATGAAGAGTCCATCAAAAGTTGCAAGTAGCAGCAATAATGTTGTGACAAATGAACAATCACCGAGGCTTAATGTGTGGTGAGGTCTATCATCGCGTGGTTTGATTGGTTCCTTCTTCTTCAAGCGTACCATAACTGTTCAGGTGTATCTTGATATGCTTCAGACCAGGATTTTGCCTGCCATCCAAACCCTGTATGGCGATGAAATGTTTTACATGCCCCGCCTCCCTACCATCGAGATGTCAGGTCGTACTTGGATGACACTCTACCCGGACGGTGGGTAGGTCACAGAGGTGCTTTTGAGTACCCACCTCGGTCTCCTGATTTGACACCTCTGGACTTCTACTTGTGGGGGACCATCAAGGATGACATGTATCGACCAAAACAAGCTACAACCAATGAGCTACATGAAACAATCATAGCGGTATGTGCTGCCATTACTTCAGATACACTGACACGCGTAGTTTGGTCTGCAATTCGGCGCCATTGACGTTGTTTAGACACTGCTGGAGGTCATTTTGAACATATACCATAACTCTCTCTTTTCTCAGTGCCAAAAATTGTACCTGCAAGTCAAATTTGTCAGAAAATATATGGACTATCAAACAGTGAGTACATTTTTTAGACCCCTCTGTATATTACTTCCAAATGTGTTATAATAAAGCAGCATTTTCCAACTTGAAGGGTACAGCATGTTTTGGCTGAGGTCACAATATAGGGGTTTTAGCTTTATATTTACTTTTTCAAGGATTTTAATTATTATAGGAAAATGCAAAATTCTAATAGAAAAGTAAGTTGTTAAAGTGCTAAAAATGACCTAGTTACTGCTTAGGTTCCTTTTGGCTATTCCATTCTGATAGCTTCTTGCCGACTTGTTTACTGTGGCAGCTTTGTAATGCTGCTAGCATAATATAAAATAATCCCCCAACCCCAGGCTTGTTGATTCTATTTTAGTACATATTAGTCACATATAATCATTATTATAAGAAATGTATAACAGTTAAAACAAGCATTAGTGGAGATGCAGGTTTAATATCACGCTCTTTTGGTTTGGTTTGTTGGTGAAGGTGAAGTAAGGATTATAATTCTGGCCAGGGGTAGTTTATCATAATATCCCTCCAAGCAAATAAGTGTACATTTCCTCTAAATTTTACCAATCTCACTGGTGTAGCTAACTATAAATAGTCCGGGCTGGTAGTAATATACAGTGAAAAAACTTAAAAAAAAATAAAAGTTGTCCTAAAATATAAAATGTTGGAAACCGGTGTAATATAATGTAATTTTATCTAAAATACACAATTTGAAAAATATCTGCAAATCTAAATGAATATATTTAAGCTCAATTGGATATTAGGCTCAGATGCAGGTAAAGTGAAGTAAATAATAATTCAAGTTGTACTGAAAAAGCCTTGTCACTTTAAAAATTGTTCAAACAATATTAGGTGGCTGTGTTTGATAAAAAAACACTTCAGATAGCTTCTAAGGGTGAGTATATTCAGAATTTTCCAAGCCATAAAAACACTTCAGATAACTGCTAGAGGTGTTTAATATTTAGAATTTTTCCTAGTCTTCAGAAGTTAGGGGGTAATGTTGCCATAAAAAACACTTCAGATAGCTTCTAGAACTGTTATCAATTATAATTATTTCTAGCTTCCGTCAATTAGGGATGTGCCCACCAAACCCCACCTGAAATTATTGGCTGTCTACAGCCTTGCAAATAAATAAATAAATTTAAAAATACAGTTGCCTAAAAGCTCAGTTCAAGGTTTGATTATCACCCCAAATTTTAAAAAAAATGGGGAGCCACTAACTCCCATTCTCAACATTGCCCTTCTTGTACTCTCCTTTGCTAATTGGGAACTTTTCTAATTTTGAACTGCTTAGAGTTGGGAATAACACTGGTTCACCACCACCACCCCCTCCCCCCAAATATATTTCACCCCCGTGCAAATATCTTGAAAGCTATCAATTTTATTCCAAACATGGACTGAAGTGAAAAATCTCCTAAAAGAAAATGTTTTTGTATTCTTAGTATGATGAATGGTCATAATAGACCTTTACAATCCTAAAGTTCTCGAGTTACTCTTGCTAATCATTTTTTTCAGGCAATTTTTATATTTCATTTGTCTAAATCACTTCTTCCCTCCCTTTTGCTGAGGTGATATATTTATTAATATAGTGTATTAATATTAAATCATTATGTATAATTTGAACTTTTTAATCAGAACTATGCGAAACTACATAGCCGAAGTGCATGTATTATGAATCGATGAAAATAGCAGAAGCCCAGGCTTTCGGTAAAAACAAAATCATTTCATCAGTTTCAATTAAAACACTAAAAATCACTCAGAAAAATGCATTATACATACATTTATATTGGATAAAAAAATATGATACAAACTTCAGTTTTATTAAAATCAGTCGACATCTTAAAATGCAACCGCCTTTGTCGATTATGTATGTTTATAACTGTTTATATAGAGGTAATCAAACTGTTTAGTATTAAATTTTTCTTTACAAGTTCGGAGTGCGTAATGCATGATGGAAGAAACGGCTTTTAGTGTTGTATAAATCTTGGAATGAAGACGAAATAGCCACATTGAAATGAAAAGGAATCTAAGGAATCAACAAAGCATTCAAGGAGCGCAAATTTAGCTTTTTCCACATTAATGTTGGTCAACAAGTCCATAAGAAATGTAGGGCCCGGTTTGTGAATTTAAAGTTTTCATTCAGGTTTGATGAGCGAGCCACAGATGGTTATCCAAATACTTGACGCTCTCTTTGATCTTAGTCAAAGACATTTGATTACAAAAAATATTATTTTGTGGTGTTGAAATAACTCCATATTATATGGAGAGCAAGAAAGCCTTTCCTATATCAAGTTATGACAACACTGTAATTGCCATCTGTGATGAACGCCATGAGGAGTGGCGTGAAAATTTGAAACGTTAAGTTCAGTCTGTGCGAGACTTACACATAGCAGATGCCTGCTACCATCAGCAATGTAATGTGAATTTTCGAACTCAGAAAGGGATCCCATTTAAGTTTGCTTGGAATTACCTGATGCGAGAGCAGGAAGGCCAGAAGACAGGGAATGGCATGAAGCATTCCCACATGTTGCCCAATATTTAGAAGAAAATGATGAAGAACAGAATACTGTAGCTGACTTGGTTAACCAATCGAAACAGTGCAATTAATGTCACATATATTCCTGACAGTCTTCAGACATTTTTAACCATTCTTGTACGTGGAAAAATACAGGAGAAAAAAGTGGCAGCAATTGGTCATGTTGTTATGCAAGCAGTTTGTTCACGTTTCATGAAAATGCTTGTTTATCACAACCCAGGCTACTGGTTTCTTGTGGACACACTGGATATGTACTTCCATCATCCGGTAAGTAGCCTTTTATTTGGTTTACCAAGTCAGCAACAATATTGTTTGTCATCATTTTCTTCAGCCCTACGAGCCCCTCCCTCTTAATACATGCCTGTGTGTAGTGATTCAAGACAAACATGAACTTACTTTTTAACTGGGAACTTATAAACCTAAGGATTTTAATATAAAGTATTAACTTTATTAAGGACAATCTTTCACTGTCAAAGTGTTTGTGTGTTTTTTTAGTGTTCTATCTAAACAATTTCTACTCCAGTATCACCTAGGTAAGTGTGCTGGCTATCCCTCTAATTTAAACCGAGATTTAGCCTAGTGCTCTATTCAAATAACTATAAAAGGATTCAAAAATTCATTAGCAAAGAAACCAAAGAACAATAACATTTAAAACTACTTATCAATGTGTTCAAGTGAATGGTTATCTCCTAATTTGCAGTAAATAATAGAGTAGGCTAACCATTTTTATATATCATGTAAAATTACATTTACTGTATTGTATATAGGCCTAGAATTTTATAGAACTAAAAATAAAAATATGAAAAACTAAGTTTTCAAAGGAAATTCATATATACCTCGGTATTTGTGAATTTTGGGTGTAGGGCCTACTGTTTAATCAGGTGAAATCCTGGGGTAATTACCCTAAGCCATATACCCTGGCGTTTTACATCTGTAGTTAGGCTTAGCCTTGTTGATTAGGCCCCTATTTTTTGGAAGGTTAGGTTAAGATTGTTTGATTTTTTATTATAAACACATTAAAGATATTTTTATTTAATTAATATTATGATGAACTAATACAATGGGTGTTCCAGTGTATTAAAGGGTTGACTAAAGCTAGACGTATGTATGAGAGTTTAGTTAATGTTAATTCGCTAAAAACACATGAATCTGTGTTTATAAGGGAATAAAGGGGGAAGATAAATATAATATTTTATGTGTTTATACTTTTAGTTAAAGAAAATTCAAACTTTTAAATTTAACTTCAAGCCATTTGATGCCATGCCATGTTAGTGATCACAACGACTAAATTCTGGAAGTGAAAAACCTTTTAAATGTGATATTGATGCCATGGTAATAAACAAGACCTAGTTTATATGAATTATGAAACTTACCCAACCCTGCTTAACCTAACCTTTTATTACTCTGACTCTTTTCCCAGCCTAGCTAGGCCTAACCTTTCAAGTTGATGTGTCAGTATATTAAACAAATAATTATGGAACAAATAGCCTATTCTATATAACAATAAAATGTAAATGGTATGCTTATAAATATTACAATGACATTAAATCCATTTTAATGAGCAGAATCAAAGGTTTAACACAAATCTTCATGGGATTATGTCATCCATCCAGTGTGCAGGATCACAGGAAAGTAACACATCATCAACAATAGGCCTATTTAAATCTAAAAAGTGATTTGGGCAATGTGTTTTGTTTGGATTTAGTATTTGTTAAAAATGTTAAAAATTCCTAAGTCATTGTGTCATATTACTCTATAAACTACTTATTCTTGTGTGTGTAATAAAGTGAATAAGAAATCCAAACATTGTAAAGTAACAATTAAAAATAGGGGTAATGTACGCTTTATTCATTCATACCCTTCAAACACAAAGTGTAGGCCGATGTACAATAGGCTATTTAGACTTTAAGATAATAGGCCTATTTATTTTCTATGCAAAGATCGTCATATTTATATTATAATAAGACATTTTAATCAACTTTTCAAAATATTTTAATAGGTGACATCTTTTTGTATCTTATGGAATAAATAACACTGCGAGGAAAGATAGTTTTGCAAAAAATTAATTTCTCAAAATGAACCATAAGCTTTCACTGCCAATTGATTTATATTCATAGGATGACAACACAAGGAAAAATAGAGCAGGCCAAAATAGGGCCTAGCTATGAAATTATTTTTTACTAAGATTGCTGAAGTTAAAGAGAAACATCACAGAACTTTATTTGTAAATAAATATAAAATGCTTAGATTATTAACCTGTTAGTTGACTAATGATTCATTCGGTACTTAACACAACTTTACTTGACAACTTAATAGCATAAGAAAGGGTTGAAGAACACCCAAGGTATATAACCTATTTACTTTATTAGGTAATTTACGAATCTAAATATAACCTAAAACTTATGGTATCTTTCTTTAGACAAATCATTTGTGTAAAAATTGTGGCCCACGGCCCTGATAATGGTTTGGGAATGCCATTAGCTTCACCATTTGGACCTACCTTTCTCGAATAGGATTAAAGAACTGGTTTGTGACAATTGTCTTTTTGCTTTTATCAGACCAGAAAAAGTCATCGTTTATGATGGAATGAAATCTTTTACACGTTGAATTCAATTTACCAAGGGTGAAAAGGTCACAATATTGAAATATGAGTGTAAGTACATCGGTCGGAAGAATGTCTATTGACAAATTTACTTCATAGCTTGCTCCAAACGTCATCAGACCTTTTATATTAAGGGCGTGAAGAAGTTAAAAGGAAAAAATCGCAACACTTATAATATAAGTTAAGTGAGTTAAATTTCAACATGTCATCAAAGTTAGAATGAAATATTAATTTATTTGCTGACAGAAGAGTTACAAAAGCTAATAATCGCTATTGGGCTCAACTATTCCACATCCACAATAACCTACAAGTCCATTACCACAACGAGAAAAACAAATATAACCAATAGAAAATTAGTTCAGAAAATAATTATAGATGCCGGTATTTGTGTTTAAAAAAAACCAGACCGTAAAAGCATAAATTAATTTCTCTATCAAACCGAAAAAAGTTTGAATAGGCCTACACCCTAAAGATCTGAGGAATTTGACAAAAGTTTGAGGAAGTACACGAGTTTTTTGAAGTAAAATCCTCCTTTACACGCTTTTTTTTAAGGTGCTACATTGCACAAACCAGAAACTTTGTCAAGAGCACATAGCGGGTCCTGAAAGGAAATTCAATTCTCTATCTATCCATATAAGTGTGCATAGGCCTAGACCTTACATATTTGAGCAAATTGACTAAAGCTTGAGGAAGTACTGGATTTTTTTTTAAGAAAAATCCTTCTTTACACGCTTTTTTAAGGTGATACATTGCCCAAATCAGAATTTGTGTCAAGATAACAGAGCAGGATCCTGATAGGAAATTCAATTCTTTATCCAACCATATAAGTTAGCATAGGCCTTTTCTTTACAGATCTGAGCAATTTGACCAAAATTTGAGGAAGTACGGGTTTTTTTTTTACCCCGGAAAATCCTCCTTTACACGTGCTACAGCTTCGAAAACAGAATTTGTGTCAAGAGCACAGAACGGGGCCCTGATAGAAAATTCAATTCTCTATCTAACCATATAAGTGTGCGTAGGCCTAGACACTACAGATCTGAGTAATTTGACAAAAGTTTGAGGAAGTAAGGGATATCTTTTGAAGGAAAATTCTGCTTTACGCGCTTTTTTTAAGGTGCTACTTTGACCAAACTAGAATTTGTATCAAGAGCACAGAGTGGGGCCCTGATAGGAAATATTTCTACTACTTGAGGAATAATGTCATGGTTGAAATAAAAGAAATGAGAAAATTATTTTTGTAAGGTTTTTCAGAGTTATTATGAATTCAAATAAATTATCAAATAATCTAATTTTATAAAATAATATGGATTTTAATCTAGATTTAATGCACAGCTTTTTCATTGATAAATCAATTATGATGTATTAAAATAAAAGTAAATTGACTGTATTCCAATGCCAAGGATATCAAATTAAAGGTTTTATGAGTATATCAATAGCGTCTCTACAAGGTTTGTTCATTCTTCTTAGAAAAAAATTTTGTTGGGCCCGTTGCCTAGCAAAATAAATCTTTGTGGTGTCTTCTCAGAGAACCATAAATGACGTTAGTTTGAGTTTGCGGAAAGAAAGTAACTTATTTTAAAGAATTTAAAGAAAATGAGCAGTGGATGTTTCGGTGATTGTTTCAGAGGACTAGGCCGGTGTTTCCGAGGGGCGTATTGCATTATCCGGCAGCGTCTGGCACATGTGCGCCGAAATTTACACCACAGTAATTCACGAACGTGCATCAATAGGTTGTTTATTTTTTCTTCTTTTCTTACTATCTTGTATCAGTGCTAAGGAACTCCACTGGCGTGATTACCTTTCACAGGTAGGATTGTTTCAGTGCTAGGGAACTAGACTGGTGTGATCACCTTTCACAGGTAGGATTGTCTCAATGCTAGGGAACTAGATTGGTGTGATCGCCTTTCTCAGGTAGGATTGTCTCAGTGCTAGGAAACTCGACTGGCGTGATTACTTTTCACAGGTAGGATTGTCTCAGTGCTAGGGAACTAGACTGGTGTGATCACCTTTCACAGGTAGGATTGTCTCAGTGCTAGGGAACTATACTGGTGTGATCAACTTTCACAGGTAGGTTTGTCCCAGTGATAGGGAACTCGACTTGCTTGATTACCTTTCACAGGTAGGATTGTCTCAGTGCTAGGGAACTCTAAAAGTGTGATCACATTTCACAGGTAGGATTGTCTCTGTGCTAGGAAACTTGACTGGCGTGATTACTTTTCACAGGTAGGAACGTTTCATTGCTAAAGAATTTGAATGATGTTCTCAGTTCACACAGGCAGATGGTCTCAGTGGAAGGGAATTTGAATGACGTTCTCAGCTTCGCAGGTAGTATTGTCTCAGTGAATAGGAATTTAAATGACGTTCTCAGCTCTGATATGCTGATTGTCTCAGTGAAAGGAAATTTAAATGACATTCCAGCTATTGTCTTAGTGTAAACCCCTTGAACATATTTCTAACATTATAGGAAGTGTGACGGGAAAACCAGACAAGAAGTTTACCAATCATAAACATAGTTGTTTTATTTAAGCACAATCAGAAAGTAAATACACAACTAATGCAAACAAGACAATATAGCGTAAAGCGCTTCTTCACTAAGATCTAAATAACTCTCGGAGTTATGGATATAACCTTACTTTAACAACATCTGAAAATAAAAGGGGAAACATACAGTTATATGTTTGTTGTAAGTTATAACAGTAGAACTAATTGACATATTGGGATTCTATGGTTCTTTCTACGGTCCCCTCAATAATAGCGTTAAGCGCGCGCAATCAAACAATATTTATCATACATTTAAACTTAGACCAAAAACGATAAACATATACGAGTATTTAACTCTAATGAAATCAACAAAACGTAGATTTCAAAACAAAACGTTAGGCCAAGCCTCTACTCTAACGCCTAAGTGCCCTGTATACTCCCAGTTAAATAGACAGTTAAATAAACTCATTCTCCAAACATGCGAACTACAAAGAACGGGCGGTAAGCCTGACTCGCCGAGTACGCCTTGGCGCGATCAAAAATATTATAAATAAACAAATATTCATTATGAATGTATAACAAAACATAATCAAATTGTAACTATCAATATGACGTTAACCCTCGTACCCCGCGAGCGTATTGGTATTGACCTGCCCACAACATTTCATAATTCCTAAGTTTTATTTATAAATAAGTCCTAAACGGTAATTTAGAAAGTCGTTCCCCATTTAAGTCCAAAAATGCAATTTTGAATAAAAATAGATTACGGTCCCAAGTCGCCGTCCTCACCAAGCCCAGTCGGTGATATAATAAGTGACTATTCCAAAATCGCGATCTCTATATATACAATTATTGCATCCACAGAGTGGCCTGGAAAGGGAAGGAGGGGGGGGAAATGATAGAACAAACGTAACAGCAAAGAATACGTCTAGTGGCACCTAGAATGATCCAGGTCCTCCTAGCGACGGAAGTGATAACTCCGTCTGGCCGCGTGGAAGTTTAGTCGTTTCCGGCCGGCCACGGATCGAGACCCGAGCAGACAGTTGGTTGAAGGCTCCGCTCAGTATGTTGTGCCAGTTGGAGGGTGAAGGTCAGAGCTTGGGCTTGATGTTGGTGTTTGTGTTGTAGCTGATCACGAGAGTCGGTGAGTGTAGACCCATTCGATATAACGTTAACTAGTAACTCGTTACATTAGTAATAAGGAACTCGACTGACCTACACAATACTTACACGCAGGATTGAACTCTACTAGGGAACTCAACTGATGTGTTTTGCTCTCACAGATTTTCGAGGTATCTTTGTTTTTTTAAGAGACATGGTGTTGATGTTGTAATAGTTATGTTATAAAAGCTGATAGTGATAGCTATAGGGAGTATAAGATGCTATATTATAAAACTGTAATTTTTAGTTTAATATAACAAAAATAAACTATATTTATTAATTATTTTCATAGTCAATAATTATTGCTGTCAATTGTTATTGTATAAATTATAATGTTCATATCCATTCACAAAGAAACTTTAAGGATAATGTTTTTAATATTGGCACACTTTATACTGTCTTCCTTATGTACGATCACTTCTCTTCTTTAATGTATGGTGAAAGGGGAACAAGAAATTAATAACTCAAAAAATAAGGAGAGCCTTTAATGATCATAATTATTGACCATCACGGATTCCAGATATCATACTCTTAATAGTATAAATGAAAATTCACAATAACAACCGTTCACATATAAGAATTAAGATAAAAAAACACAAACATTAATAGCATAATGGAAAATTCCCAATAACAACAGTTCACATTAAAAAAACTAAGATAAAAAAACACAAATATTAATATAAATAAAGATACCCAACAATAATTCATGACAATCATGGTTTACGAACTGCGATAAAACCAACAAATGCAATAATGCTCCCTACACCTTAACATTAAAATAATACACCAAAGAAATGTATTGTGTTAAGTAAGACGTTTCCTATCCCACCCCAGTAGCATTACAGGTGCTCTACAAGTATCTATATTATAATAGGAGAGATACTTAAAACTTAAACCTTTCGCCACCCTTTTTCCCCAAATAATAATTTTCCAAAACATGCAGGCTGAAAGATGAGGTTAAAGAAAATAGAACATTTAAACTTATCGAGTTCATCTTACCACCAAATAAAATGATTAAATGAAACCCTTACTCTCTGTCACTAGGTTAGTGATCACACCGAGTACGAAATTCTGCATTGCCTCCACAAAATGGAAGATTAGAAGAGGAGTCCATACCAACTCACAAACTCCAAGAAACCTTTTTACGCGTCTCACAAAAAAAGCTCCACACATTGTATCAAACCGCCAAAAGGTGGCAAAAGTTAATGTTTTTTTAACCTCGTTCTCTCATAAAAGAAACAATACTTATTCACCCTATAAAAACCAAAATAAATTAATTTAGATCACTAATGATGAAAACAAAGATAAATTAATAATGTTAAAGAAAATAGTTCTAGAGTTATCCACGTCAGTGTCACCATCTGTCGATCCTGTAAAAACACTCAACCCCGACACCCCCCCCCCCCTCCTCCTTTTCCTTCTGCTTAACGGTCGACATCGTACTGCAAATGTTTATGCTGCCCGATCTCGGTACCAAATCACAACTCAATGTGGACCACGTAGTCCAGCAGGAAGTTGAAAGTTCGGCCCGTGTTCGCCGCACAATTAAAACATAAATGCCTTCCTCTATTATATTTTTAAAAAAATTGTGCATAGCACAGACTTTCCCAACAATAGAAGCCTTTACCCCTCCAAAATTGTGTTTGAAAGCATTCAGGATACCACAGTACCGTCCGAAGGTTGGACGTCAGGGGTTTAACACACGTAGTTAAGTATGTACCCATGGAGCTATTAACCTTGAAGAGGGTCACTTTCATCACACAAAGCTGTCCAAGCGACACAACCAGGATGTTCGTAGGACACCTCACGAAAGATACAGAGTGAGTTGATCCAAACTCATTTAGTTCACCACAAGGACGAGTAGTCTAGGATGTCAGTTCCAGTATCAATTCATGTTTCATCGTAGTATACCGCACCATACAGCAAGCGGGGGCGGGAAGTGCAGTGCGCGTAATCAGACAGATGGGACACGTTCGGAGTCTCCTCTTGCTTTAAGTAGAATCACGTCCTGGGACATACAAAAAAAAAACAGACACCAGCCGGCAAAATCAAGTAGGTAAACGAGTAAGGGTAAAAAAAATTGAAAGATAATTTTAAAAATTTCGCCAATCTTTCAACCTGCGTTAATGGCGCTTCCTAACAACTAACAAACAGCACATATATACATGATCATATAACCTAACACACTAAAAAGTGTGACATTTTCTGCTATAATTCTAAATTATCTTTCCCTCCACCAGATATTTCTTCTCCATGGAAAGGTCGAAGTTGGGAGACGTGGGCTACCCTCACAAAGTCCTTGGTATTCTGATCCACTAAAGATACAGAAACAGGAGTCAAAAACCTTTCTATCAGAACAACTTTCGAAAACATAAGGGATAATTTAACCGAGATACCATCAATTTTAGAGCTCTTGTTATGCAATCTAAAGAGCACCATGTCTTCCACCTTGAACTTGACGTCAGATCTACCGTGGTTGTAGCGTCTGCCCAGGGAGAAGTGCGCTTTCTGAATAGATTCAAGAGCTTCAGCCCATTTAACATTAGAAGCGGGGCAGGGGGGCTCTCTAAGAGATCATCCGAAATCGACCATTGTAACATGAGAGGGTGTTCAATTCTCTGCCCAGAAACAAACTAGCCGGAGTACAATTGATGCTCTCATGAAAGGCGGAATTGAAGGCCAAGAAGAGGGAGGGAAGACACACATCCCAGAGGTTATGTTGGTGACCAGCAAAAATGGCAAGATCCGCTCTCAAATTGCGGTTGAACCTTTCCGCTTGCGACGCCTGAGGATGGTACGGAGCGTGAAAAATGTGTTTGACTCCAGCCTCAAGACACATATGGTGAAAAGCAGTGGAGCGAAATTGTGAACCATTGTTGGAGACCATTTCACAAGGATAGCCTAAACGAGAGAAGACGGAATTTTTCAGAATTTCGACCGTTTTCAAGGAAGAAGCTTGTCTCATGGGGAATATTTCTACCCACTTGGAGAATCCATCCACCACCACTAGCAGAACAGTGTTTCCTCGCTTGGACCGGGTCAAAGGTACCACGTAGTCGATGAAAATCCTCTCCAATGGCCTGGTTGGGATACGAGAAGACATAGGACCGGCTTTACATGGATACGGTTTGGCTCTTTGACATAATTCACAAGATCGTACATACTTCCTAACGCCTCTGGGAAGGCCCTCCCAAAAAAAATCCCTCTTGACCCTAGCCATGATTTTTTGAATTCCAAGATGGCCGCTGATGGGTAAGGCATGGAAATACTTGATGACCATAGGGACAATCACTCGTGGGACCACTACCTTGAACTTATTGCATCCAACGGGCTTGAACAGGAGCAAATTGTCTTTGATTTTATAACCAGACACATTCTCACCACCTTTCACACGATCGTAAAGAAGGTTGAGAGAAGGGTCAGATTTCTGATGCTCAATAATGGAGGTAAAGGACTGAGGAAATGCTTCCAGCACCCTCACTGAAGCAGGTTCCTCAACCTCCTCTTCCTGGAACATGCGCGACAAACAGTCAGCAACCGCATTTTCCGCACTTCTCACATGAGTGACGTCGAAAGCAAATGAAGAGATTCTAAGAACCCAACGACCAATTCGACCCAACTGTTTGGGGTGTTTCAGGAGCCATGACAACGCCTGGTTATCCCTAATCAATTCAAAACGACGATGTTCCAAGTAGGATCTGAATTTCTCCATTCCATATACAACCACCAAAGCCTCCTTTTCATAGGCAGAGAATTTTCTCTCTTGAATAGAAAGGGTTTTTCCCACAAAGGCGACCGGACATAATTCCCCCTCCCTTCTTTGCTTCAAAACAGCACCAACCGCCACATTACTACTATCAGTGGCCAACACAAAAGGAAGCTCAAAATATGGCATGTGCAGTACAGGAGGAGTCTAAAGGGCATCCTTAAGAGTCTGAAATGCCTTTTCCTGAGGTTCACCCCAGGTAAAAACAGCATTTTTATTCTTGAGAGCGTTTAGAGGGGCTGAAGTGTGAGAGTAGTTGGAGATGAATTTAGAGTAGAAACCAACCATTCCCTGGAAACGAGAAAGCTGCTTAACATTCTTGGGTGGAGTAAAATCACAGATGACACGCGTTCTCTCCGGAGCGATCGAAATGGTGCCGTTTGAGATGACGTGACCCAGAAAATTAATGGAGGTTTGACCTAGAATGACCTTCTCAGGATTGACCGTGAGATTAGTGGACTTTAAACGTTTGAAAACTTCCCTTAAATGTACCTGATTTTCTTCCCAATTCTTGGAATAGACGAGAAGGTCATCTAAGTAACAGAAGACATAACGAAACTTGATATCTCCAAAAATTATGTCCATGAGCCTCGAAAGGCACTGACTCCCAATGCTGACCCCAAAAGGAACACGCTTAAAGCAGTAGGTAGCCCACGGGATGGCAAAAGCAGTATATTTGATGGAGTCTTCAGAGGGAGGACACTGATAGTAGGCCGAATTGAGATCAATAACTGACAGGAATTTAGAACCCGAGAGATGTTGAAAAACATTTTCTATGGTAGGCAGAGGGTAAGAATCGAATACCACCTTCTGATTCAATTTTCGATAGTCTACTACTAACCGAAAACTATTATCCTTCTTGGGAACCAAAAAACAGGGTGATGCATATTCAGATGGCATGCTGCAGATCACGTCATATCTCAATAATGTATCCGTAATTTCTCTCATGGCTTTCAGCTTGATCGGGTTGCATTGATAAGGAGGACTACAGATGGGCTTTTCACAATTGACCTTCAGTTCATAGTGGACCAAGATAGTGGGCCCTAATTTGTCCGTTGGTACAGTGGGGAATTCTTTCTTTAAGACAGAGAGCAAAGAATCATGCTGAATGCTAGATTCCACGAGTCTTATAAACATTCTATTGGACAGAGAAACAAATTGATGGGAAGCATCATTGAATTTAAAACTGTATGAATTGTCACACAAAGAAATTGACATTTTGGCATACTGGATAAAATCTGCGCCAAGCAACAATGTATACCTAGTGAGGGGTGCAACTAAGAAGTTAAATTTCCAGGCCAACCCATTGAGATTTATCAGAAGAGAGACTGACTCCCTAACCTCAATCGGGGTGCTCGACAAATTAGACAGGGAACAAAGCAACGCTTTCTATCTTGAACCCAACCTTTCTGGGCAAAATCATCCATGAAATGACTGGACACTAATGAACAGGTAGCGCCAGTGTCTAAAAGCACAGGGAAATAATTATCCCCCAGCCACACAGGAACAACAGACACCACCGCGGGATTGTCGGAACCACGAAATTTTGCATACTTAGGATTGTGAACCGATTCAGAAGGATCCGGAGGTAGAAGAAAGGCGCGATTCAGGACTTTCTTTCTTACAAGTTTTTTGGACAGTTTCGAAGCACGTGTCCCTTTTCTCCACATTTCCAACACACCACTGAACTTTCAGACCTATCTGTGGAAGACACCGGAAGGCTACTAGGTCTTGACCTGTGTTTGGAAGGACAGACTTTAATTAAGTGACCCCAGCCACCACACTTAAAACATTCGACCGAAGGAGAATCTGCTCCCAGACGGTCCTCTCAAAATTTCCCCATTCTCCCCGGATTGTCCGATACATTTTTGATCCCCCCACGTGCAGCTGACACCGGATTAACAGTAAAATCCAAGCAAGGAAAAGGAGGGAGCGAAATGACATTTTGAACTTCCTTTTCAGCACGACAGGCAATGGGTAACCACTAGTTGAAAAGGACAACTGAGGTTGTGGAGGGTCAGGGAGTGCACCGGCCCCAAACCGTTGATTGAACCGTAGGTCCGCCAACAGATCCTCCTCCACGGAGTGTACCACGCTTTCAAGTTGCGAGAAAGATCTGGGCCTCACCCCAACCATTCGCATTCTGACCTGAGGAGCACAGTTGGCCACAATAGTATGAACAATCCGGTCCTCCCCCAAAGAAAGCTGAAGAGTATCAGCGGCATCCATGCAAGCAACCACAAATTCCCTGAAGGACTCATAAGGAGTCTGAAGGCGGTCGAAATAATTCAAAGACAGAACAGATACATCATGAGGAGTAAGACATCTCACAACAATGGTTTTCCTCAAAAGTGTTCCAGGGCATGCGGTTTTGCATGGCGTGCCCCCACAATTGCCGGTAGTTAGAGAAAAGGCCGCACAGATAATGTCAATCTCAGGGAAAGCACCCAATTTCAAAAATTTGGAAATTTTCAAAACAAATGTGAAAATGGAATCCGCCTCATAAGGCACCGGTGGACTAATATTTTCAAAAAGTTTCAGGAGAGCAGTTTTCTGAAAAAAAATTATATTGGATTTAGGATGGTACTGGGGCCCCACCTGAGCAAATTCCCCCGGAGCCAAACAATGGTGAAATACCACACTCCGATCTAGCGTGGCAGATTCCATCAACCGAAGTGCCCGAGAAATCGATTAATGGTCGGTTTCCGTGATCAACTCCTTCCACCTTGAACGGTGGATTTACAGGCGAAGTTAAAGCACTAGCTGAAGAAAAAGAGTGAAGTTGTCTTACTAGGAGATCTTCCATCCATTGCAAAGTGTTGTTGACCAAGTCAGGATTACCGGTATCACTAAGGGTGATCATGTCCGCTACCTCCTCCCTGGGCCGAGCCGCACCCATAGGCAGGTCCCCCAAATAGTCTTGACCCCCTTCCATGGTGTTAGTAGGTAACAAAAACAACTCCACTCGATTGCGACAATACAATAGACATATACAATTATAATAAAAATAATAAGAATAAGATTATGACCACAACCCCACAATTACAAAGAGAGAGGGAGAGAGAGACTAACCCAATTTACAGAAAATTAGTTTTCCCGGGTTTCGGCACCATTTTATATTGTCTCCCTTATGTACGCTCACCTCTCTTCTTTAATGTATGGTGAAAGGAGAACAAGAAATTAATATCCAATGAAATATAATAACTCAAAAAATAAGGAGAGCCTTTAATGATTATAATTATTGACCATCACGGATTCCAGATATCATACTCTAAATAGTATAAATGAACATTCCCAATAACAACGTTCACATATAAGAATTAAGATTAAAAAAAACCAGGCAGATGGTCTCAGTGGAAGAGAATTTGAATGACGTTCTCAGCTTCGCAGGCAGTATTGTCTCAGTGAATAGGAATTTGAATGACGTTCTCAGCTCTGATAAGCTGATTGTCTCAGTGAAAGGAAATTTAAAGGACATTCCAGCTATTGTCTAAGTAATAAGGAACTTAACTGACCTACACAATACTTACACGCAGGATTGAACTCTACTAGGGAACTCAACTGATGTGTTTTGCTCTCACAGATTTTCGAGGTATCCTTGTTTTTTTAAGAAACATGGTGTTGATGTTGTAATAGTTATGTTATAAAAGCTGATAGTGATAGCTATAGGGAGTATAAGATGCTATATGATAAAACTGTAATTTTTAGTTTAATATAACAAAAATAAACTATATTTATTAATTATTTTCATAGTCAATAATTATTGCTGTCAATTGTTATTGTATAAATTATAATGTTCATATCCATTCACAAAGAAACTTTAAGGATAATGTTTTTAATATTGGCACACTTTATACTGTCTTCCTTATGTACGATCACTTCTCTTCTTTAATGTATGGTGAAAGGGGAACAAGAAATTAATAACTCAAAAAATAAGGAGAGCCTTTAATGATCATAATTATTGACCATCACGGATTCCAGATATCGTACTCTTTATAGTATAAATGAAAATTCCCAATAACAACCGTTCACATATAAGAATTAAGATAAAAAAACACAAACATTAATAGCATAAATGAAAATTCCCAATAACAACTGTTTACATTAAAAAAATTAAGATAAAGAAAACACAAACATTAATATCATAAATAAAGAGACCCAATAACAATTCATGACAATCATGGCTTAACGAACTGCGATAAAGCCAACAAATGCAATAATGCTCCTTACCCTTAACATTAAAATAATACACCAAAGAAATGTATTGTAAGTAAGACGTTCCCTATCCCACCCCAGTAGCATTACAGGTGCTCTACAAGTATCTATATTATAATAGGAGAGATACTTAAAACTTAAACCTTTCGCCACCCTTTTTCCCCAAATAATAATTTTCCAAAACACGCAGGCCGAAAGATGAAGTTAAAGAAAATAGGACATTTAAACTCATCGAGTTCATCTTACCACCAAATAAAATGATTAAATGAAACCCTTACTCTCTGTCACTAGGTTAGTGATCACACCGAGTACGAAATTCTGCATTGCCTCCACAAAATGGAAGATTAGAAGAGGAGTCCATACCAACTCACAAACTCCAAGAAACATTTTTTACGCGTATCACAAAAAAAAAAAAGCTCCACACATTGTATCAAACCACCAAAAGGTGGCAAAAAGTTAATGTTTTTTTAACCACGTTCTCTCATAAAAGAAACAATACTTATTCACCCTATAAAAACCAAAATAAATTAATTTAGATCACTAATGATGAAAACAAAGATAAATTAATAATGTTAAAGAAAATAGTTATAGAGTTATCCACGTCAGTGTCACCATCTGTCGATCTTGCCAAAACACTCAACCCCGGCCCGCCCCCCACTGTTTTTCCCCTTCTGCGTAACGGTCGACATCGTACTGCAAATATTTATGCTGCCCGATCTCGGTACCAAATCGCAACAACTCAGTGTGGGCCACGTAGTCCAGCAGGAAGTTGAAAGTTCGGCCCGTGTTCGCCACACAATTAAAACATAAGTGCCTTCCTCTATTATATTTTTTTTTTAAATGGTGCAAACCCACAACATACCCTCAGCTTATTTGTTGATATTGAGCTACAGTATAACCTTCCCTATTCGGAGTAATTATAACATAAAAATCCATATAAGGGAAACTTTCGATATACCGGGGGAGGGCGGGCGGGATCAACCGATTTGCGGCTTAATCATTGTTATATTTACATATGTCACAAACAATACATCACCGGCTGAATGCATTTTACTGTCACCGAGTGCACAGGTGAAGCAATATATCAGAGAGAGAGAAAGACAGATAGACAGACCTCTCTTATCTATGAGACAGGGACAAATAAATAGTACCGCACTTTCTTTAGTACAACTCTCAAAGAGAAAACAATTTAAATTTTTTTCTAAATATTATCTGACTGTTAGCCCTTTCATAGAACCAGTCTTTAGAAAAGCAAACACCTTGATATATCAACGAGTAAACAGCCTCTTCCTCTTATTATAAAATTGAGCTTGTGGAGATTTGTTGCAGTTGATGGTGAGCAACAAGGGGTCACTCCTAACACCTATGAGTACCCGGACGATGGGCTGCCATCGCCCACTCAATCTGTTCGTTATGAACAATTTTTTACAGAAGAAACTACGACCTCCACCAGTGTACAAGAGAACAACTCAACAGAATGGTAAGTATAGGTCAGTAAGTCAGCCACCTTCTGGCTCAAGCCACCATGACACTTCTTCTCTTGACCCGATTGTGTCATCAACGGGAACACATCCCCTTCATGGTAATATTGTAAGCTCGTCCAGTCCACCATCCGTGTCAGGACAACAAGATTCTTCCTTCAGTATGGATCATTCCAAAGCCATGATGTTGACTCAAGAAGCTGTTGCTCACATGAAGAAAACATCTGCATTCGATGAGAAGACTCGTGCTCTTATAATGAAGGCGTATGAATATTATAAGAAAGATTGTTTGGTAAGTCAATCCGATAGGGAGTCAGCCGCCTCCAGAGTCAGTCGCATATAGGGAGTCATCCACCTTCAGGGAATCAGCCACCTCCAGAGAACCAGCTTCACATTCTAGAAATCCATCTCATTTGTTCATCTTTTCTTACAATGAACACCACTCATCACAATTCTATGCAATGGCAAGAAGGCTCTATAAGGCTTCACCAATGTATAGGAGCCCGGTGAGGTTAATTGAGCTTAGATCACCACCAAATTTGTGTACCTTAATTCGTATATGTAGACGCTGCCCTTATTTATTCAAACATCTTCCAAACAGGCTATTTATTAAAAGAATTCATCCATCTATCATCAAGAAACAACGGCCAGAAGAAACTTCAAGTAAGAACATGTCCTATACACCTTCTACACTTAGCTACGACCATACTGTGGCATTATCGTAAATGTGGGCAGTCATGCAGTCATTTAAATAAATAAGGAACGTGTTGGAATAAAGACTTAGAATGAATACGGATAAACTCAAGTATACATGAGGAAATTTTTGTAATATCTTAAAAACGGCTATTAAAACAAATACTAATGAGTAGGAATAGATAAGTGACGAATTTGAATTAATAAAGAAAAACAAGTCTGAATAAATATGGAGGATTTAGTTGGAATAATAAATTATAGTGTCGGGATTATTAAGAAAATAATCGGAAAAGTCAATATTATTAAGACAAAAATAAAATAAAGTTTTAATTAATTGGAATTAATAATGACTCATTGGTTCATTATGGGGCGTATCTTTTAACCTTTCTAGAACATGGACACATCACACTAGACCCCAAACAGAATCTATCAAATTTACAAAGGTCTAGAAACCATCTACAACAACCACAATTGACTTTACTTCATAGTAAATTTAACTTCAAGCCATTTGACGCCATGCCATGTTAGTGATCACAATGACTAAATTCTGGAAGTGAAAAACCTTTTAAATGTGATATTGATGCCATGGAAATAAACAAGTCCTAGTTTATATGAATTATGAAACTTACCCAACCCTGCTTAACCTAACCTTTTATTACTATGACTCTTTTCCCAACCTAGCTAGGCCTAACCTTTCAATTTGATGTGTCAGTATATTAAACAAATAATTATGGAACAAATAGCCTATTCTATATAACAATAAAATGTAAATGGTATGCTTATAAATATTACAATGACATTAAATCCATTTTAATGTGCAGAATCAAAGGTTTAACACAAATCTTCATGGGATTATGTCATCCATCCAGTGTGCAGGATCACAGGAAAGTAACACATAATCAACAATAGGCCTATTTAAATCTAAAAAGTGATTTGGGCAATGTGTTTTGTTTGGATTTAGTATTTGTTAAAAATGTTAAAAATTCCTAACTCATTGTGTCATATTACTCTAAACTTACTTATTCTTGTGTGTGTAATAAAGTGAATAAGAAATCCAAACATTGTAAAGTAACAATTAAAAATATTTATTCATTCATACCCTTCAAACACAAAGTGTAGGCCGATGTACAATAGGCTATTTAGACTTTAAGATAATAGGCCTATTTATTTTCTATGCAAAGATCGTCATATTTATATTATAATAAGACATTTTAATCAACTTTTCAAAATATTTTAATAGGTGACATCTTTTTGTATCTTATGGAATAAATAACACTGCGAGGAAAGATAGTTTTGCAAAAAATTAATTTCTCAAAATGAACCACAAGCTTTCACTGCCAATTGATTTATATTCATAGGATGACAACACAAGGAAAAATAGAGCAGGCCAAAATAGGGCCTAGCTATGAAATTATTTTTTACTAAGATTGCTGAAGTTAAAGAGAAACATCACAGAACTTTATTTGTAAATAAATATAAAATGCTTAGATTATTAACCTGTTAGTTGACTAATGATTCATTCGGTACTTAACACAACTTTACTTGACAACTTAATAGCATAAGAAAGGGGTTGAAGAACACCCAAGGTATATAACCTATTTACTTTATTAGGTAATTTACGAATCTAAATATAACCTAAAACTTATGGTATCTTTCTTTAGACAAATCATTTGTGTAAAAATTGTGGCCCACGGCCCTGATAATGGTTTGGGAATGCCATTAGCTTCACCATTTGGACCTACCTTTCTCGAATAGGATTAAAGAACTGGTTTGTGACAATTGTCTTTTTGCTTTTATCAGACCAGAAAAAGTCATCGTTTATGATGGAATGAAATCTTTTACACGTTGAATTCAATTTACCAAGGGTGAAAAGGTCACAATATTGAAATATGAGTGTAAGTACATCGGTCGGAAGAATGTCTATTGACAAATTTACTTCATAGCTTGCTCCAAACGTCATCAGACCTTTTATATTAAGGGCGTGAAGAAGTAAAAAGGAAAACATCGCAACACTTGTAATATAAGTTAAGTGAGTTAAATTCCAACATGTCATCAAAGTTAGAATAAAATATTAGCTGACAGAAGAGTTACGCAAGCATATAATCGTTATTGGGCTCAACTATTCCACATCCACAATAACCTACAAGTCCATTACCACCACAAGAAAAACAAATTTAATCAATAGAAAATTATTTCAGAAAATAATTATAGACGGCGGTATTTGTGTTTAAAAATAAAAAACGAGACCGTAAAAGTATAATTTAATTTCTCTATCAAACCAAAAAAAGGGTGCATAGGCCTACACCTTAAAGATCTGAGCAATTTGACAATAGCTTCAGGAAGTACTGGATTTTTTTGAAGAAAAATCCTCCTTTACACGCTTTTTTTTAAGGCGATACTTTACCCAAATCAGAACTTGTGTCAAGATAACAGATTAGGACCCTGATAGGAAATTCAATTCTCTAACCAACCATATAAGTGTGCATTGGCCTAGACACTACAGATATGAGCAATTAGACAAAAGCTAGAGGAAGTCGTTTTTTTTTTTTTTCAGGAATATCCTCCTTTACACCTTTATTTAAGACACTACAGCTTCCAAAAGAGAATTTGTGTTAAAAGCACAAAGCAGGGACCTGATTGGAAATTCAATTTTCTATCTAAGCATATACGTGTGCAAAGGCCTAGATCCTACAGATCTGAGAAATTTGACCAAAGCTTGAGGAAGTACGGGATTTTTTTTTAAGGAAAATTCTCCTTCACATGCTTTTTTTAAGGCACTACTTTGCCCATACCAGAATGTGAGTCAAGAGCATAGAGCGAGGTCCTGATATGAAATTCAATTTTCTATCCAATCATGTAAAAGTGTATAGGCCTAGACCCTACAGATCTGAGCAATTTGACAAATGCTTGAGGAAGTAAGGGATTTTTTTTTTCAGAAAAATTCTCCTTCACATGTTTATTTAAGGCGCTACAGCTTCGAAAACAGAATTTGTGTCATGAGCACAGAGCAGCGCCCTGATAGGAAATATTTCTACTGCTTGACGAAGAAGGTCATGGTTGAAATAAAAGAAAGGAGAACATTATTTTTGTAGGGTTTTTCAGAATTATTATGAATTCAAATAAATTATCAAACAATCTAATTTTAAAAAATAATATGCATTTTAATATAGATTAATACACAGCTTTTTCATTGATAAATCAAATATGAAGTATTAAAACAAAAGGAAATTGACTGTACTCCAATGACAAGGATATCAAACTAAAGGATTTATGAGTATATCAATAGCGTCTCTACAAGGTTTGTTCATTCTTCCTAGAAACAAATTTTACTGGGCCCTTTGCCTAGAAAATAAATCTTTGTGGTGTCTTCTCGGAGAACCATAAATGACGTTAGTTTGAGTTTGCGAAAAAGAAAGTAACTTATTTTAA
Organism: Timema cristinae; assembly: GCA_039000515.1. NCBI lineage: Eukaryota > Metazoa > Arthropoda > Insecta > Phasmatodea > Timematidae > Timema > Timema cristinae. The sequence continues at coordinate 62,724,136 of JBCFYV010000001.1, forward strand.
AGAATTTAAAGATAATGAGCAGTGGATGTTTCGGTGATTGTTTCAGAGTGCTAGACCGGTGTGTCCGAGGGGCGTATTGCAGTATCCGGCAGCGTCTGGCACATGTGCGCCGAAATTTACACCACGGTAAGTCACGAACGTGCATCAATAGGATATTTATTTTTTCTTCTTTTCTTTTTATCTTCTCTCAGTGCTAGGGACCTCCACTGGTGTGATTGTAGGATTGTTTCAGTGCTATGGAACTAGACTGGTGTGATCAAATTTCCCAGGTAGGATTGTCTCAATGCTAGGGAACTAGACTGGTGTGATCGCCTTTCACAGGTAGGATTGTCTCAGTGCTAGGGAACTCTAAAGGTGTGATCACCTTTCACAGGTAGGATTGTTTCAGTGCTAGGGAACTAGACTGTTGTGATCACCTATCATAAGTAGGATTGTCTCAGTGCTAGGGAAATAGACTGGTGTGATCGCCTTTCACAGGTAGGTTTGTCCCAGTGATAGGGAACTCGACTTGCTTGATTACCTTTCACAGGTAGGATTGTCTCAGTGCTAGGGAACTCTAAAAGTGTGATCACATTTCACAGGTAGGATTGTCTCTGTGCTAGGAAACTCGACTGGCGTGATTACTTTTCACAGGTAGTAAAGTTTCATTGCTAAAGAATTTGAATGATGTTCTCAGTTCACACAGGCAGATTGTCTTAGTGGAAGGGAATTTGAATGACGTTCTCAGCTTCGCAGGCAGTATTGTTTCAGTGAATAGGAATTTAAATGACGTTCTCAGCTCTGATAGGCAGATTGTCTCAGTGAAAGGGAATTCGAATGCCATTCTCAGCTATCACAGGCAGTATTGTCTTAGTCAACTGACCTACACAATACTTACACGCAGGATTGAACTCTATTAGGGAACTCAACTGATGTGTTTTGCTCTCACAGATTTTCGAGGTATCCTTGTTTTTTTAAGAAACATGGTGTTGATGTTGTAATAGTTATGTTATAAAAGCTGATAGTGATAGCTATAGGGAGTATAAGATTTCATATTAATTATAAAATTGTTATTTTTAGTTTAACATAACAGAAATAAAATATATTTATTAATTATTTTCATGGACAATAATTATTGCTGTCAATTGTTATTGTATAGATTATAATATTCATATACATTCATAAAGAAACTTTAAGGATAATGTATTTAATATTGGCACACATACCCTCAGCTTATTGGTTGAAATGGAGCTACAGTATAACCTTCCCTATTCGGAGTAATTATGACATAAATATATATATACGGTAAACTCTCGATCTACTGGGTGTGTGGGGGGGGGATTATCTGACTTGCGTCTTAATCATTATTATATTTATATGTGTCACAAACAATACATCACCAGCAGAATGCATTTTACTGTCACCCAGTGCACAGGTGAAGCAATATATCAGAGAGAGAGAAAGACAGATAGACAGAACTCTCTTATCTATGAGACAGAGACAAATAAATAGTACCGCACTTTCGTTAGTACAAATCTCAAAGAGATAACAATTGAAATGTTTTTCTAAAAACCATCCGACTTTTAGACCTTTCATAGAACTAGTCTTTGGAAAAGCAAGAACCTTACTATATCAACGAGTAAATAGCCCCTTCCTCTCAATATAATATTGTGCTTGTGGCGATTTGTTGCAGTTGAAGGTGAGCAACAAGGGGTCACTCCTAACACCTTTGAGTACCCGGACGATGGGCTGCCATCGTCCACTCAATCTGTTCGTTATGAACAATTTTTTACAGAAAAAACTACGACCTCCACCAGTGTACAAGAGAACAACTCAACAGAATGGTAAGTATAGGTCAGTAAGTCAGCCACCTTCTGGCTCAAGCCACCATGACACTTCTTCTCTTGACCCAATTGTGTCATCAACGGGAACACATCCCCTTCATGGTAATATTGTAAGCTCGTCCAGTCCACCATCCGTGTCAGGTCAACAAGATTCTTCCTTCAGTATGGATCATTCCAAGTCCATGATGTTGACTCAAGAAGCTGTTGCTCACATGAAGAAAACATCTGCATTCGATGAGAAGACTCGTGCTCTTATAATGAAGGCGTATGAATATTACAAGAAATATTGTTTGGTAAGTCAATCCGATAGGGAGTCAGCCGCAGCCAGAGAGTCAGTCGCATATAGGGAGTCATCCACCTTAAGGGAATCAGCCACCTCCATGGATCCAGCCACCTTCAGGGAATCATCCACTTCCAGCAAACCAGCAACCTCCAGGGAACCAGCTTCATATTCTAGAAATCCATCTCATTCGTTCATCTTTTCTTACAATGAACACCACTCATCACGCTTCTATGCAATGGCGAGAAGGCTCTATAAGGCTTAACCAATGGATAGGAGCCCGGTGAGGTTAAGTGAGCTTAGATCGCCACAAATTTGTGTACCTTAATTCATATATGTAGACGCTGCCCTTATTTATTCAAACACCTTCCAAACATTCTATTTATTAAAAGAATTCATCCATCTATCATCAAGAAACAACGGCCAGAAGAAACTTCAAGTAAGAACATGTCCTATACACCTTCTACACTTAGCTACGACCATACTGTGGCATTATCGTAAATGTGGGCAGTCATGCAGTCATTTAAATAAATGAATAAGGAACGTGTTGGAATAAAGACTTAGAATGAATACGGATCAACTCAAGTATACATGAGGAAATTTTTTGTAATATCTTAAAAACGGCTATTAAAACAAATACTAATAAGTAGGAATAGATAAGTGATGAATTGGAATTAATAAATAAAAACAAGTCTGAGTAAATATGGAGGATTTAGTTGGAATAATAAATTATAGTGTCGGGATTATTAAGAAAATAATCGGAATAGTTTAGTAATATTAAGTAAAAAATAAAATATAGTTTTAATTAATTGGAATTAATAATGACTCATTGGTTCATTATGCGGCGTATCTTTCAACCTTTCTAGAACATGGACACATCACACTAGACCCCAAACAGAATCTATCAAATTTACAAAGGTCTAGAAACCATCTACAACAACCACAATTGACTTTACTTCATAGTAAATTTAACTTCAAGCCATTTGACGCCATGCCATGTTAGTGATCACAATGACTAAATTCTGGAAGTGAAAAACTTTTTAAGTGTGATATTGATGCCATGGTAATAAACAAGACCTAGTTTATATGAATTATGAAACTTACCCAACCCTCCTTAACCCAACTTTTTATTACTCTGACTCTTTTCCCAACCTACTAGGCCTAACCTTTCATGTTGATGTGTCAATGTATTAAACAAATAATTATGGAACAAATAGCCTATTCTATATAACAATTAAATGTAAATGGTATGCTTATAAATCGTACAATGACATCAAATCCATTTTAATGTGCAGAATCACATGTTTAACACAAATCTTCATGGGATGATTTCATCCATCCAGTGTGCAAGATCACAGGAAAGTAACACATCATCAACTATAGCTTGAGGAATTACGGGATTTTTTTTCTCTCAGGAAAATACTCCTTTATACGTTTATTTAAGGCGCTACAGCTTCCAAAAGAAAATTTGTGTCAAAAGCACAAATCAGCAACCTGATGGGAAATTCAATTCTCTATCCAAGCATATACGTGTGCATAGGCATAGTCCTTACATATCTGATCAATTTAACAAAAGCTTGAGGAAGTAAGGGATTTTTTTTTTCAGAAAAATCCTCCTTGGACACTTACGACTCTTGTTATCCTATCCCTTCCAGGGTACACCTCTTCTACTCTTCCGATCAGCCTTCTGAGTGGGGAAAGATTGTCTTCCTTTATCAAGACTAACTGTCCCTTTTGTAAGTTCCTTGTTTGTAGCTCATTTTTGTCGCTGTTTGAGAGTATGGATATATTCCTTAACCATCTTTGCCAAAAGTGCTGATAGGTTTGTTGTATCAACTGCCAGTGATTCAACCTGTTGGTCAGCAGCTCCGTTACGATCTCCTCGTGTGGTCTGGTGAGAGAATGACCAACTATGAAATGTCCTGGTGTCAACGGATCAAGGTCTTTTGAATCCGCAGAGAGAGCACAAAGCGGCCTGGAATTTAGCACTGCTTCAATTTGAATGAAGAATGTGGATAGACTTTCAAAGTTAAGTGTCTGATCACCCACCCCTCGTTTTAGGTGAGTTTTTGCCGACTTGATACCAGCCTCCCATAGTCCACCAAAATGTGGAGCTGAAGGTGGGTTGAAATGCCAAGTTATGCCTTGGACTGAAAGTTTATCTGTTATCACTTTGGTTTCAGTATGGGACTCTAGATGCCTTTGTAGTTCTGTAAAATGGCGATTGGCATCTACAAAGTTTGTGCCACAATCGCTGTAAATATCTGAACACATACCACGACGGGAAATAAACCAAAGAACGGCATCAAGAAAGGCCCTTGAGCTCAGGTCTGATACCACCTCAAGGTGCACTGCCTTTGTTGTCAAGCACACAAACAAAAATAAATAAGCCTTGAGCACCTTAGAATTCCTCAATTCAGATGATTTTATCTGAAAGAGTCCTCCATAATCCACTCCAACTCGGAAAAATGGTCTTAATTGTTGCACACGCATCGCTGGGAGATCCCCCATGAATGGTTGGAGAGCAGGTGCCTTAAATCGAAGACATCTCATACACTTGAAGGCGGGTCTTTATAACAGTGCGCGCTGAGAGAATCCAGTACTGGCCTTGAATGAGTGAGTGGGTTGTTCGAAGTCCAGCATGAAAATGCGATATATGGTAGTGATCAACAATGATATCGGTAATGTGACTATTTTTCGGCAACAGAAGAGGATGTTTTGTGTCATACCGCAGTGAAGAGTGTCGCAAGCGACCTCCTACCCTCAGTAGTCCCTTCTGGTCGAAAAACGGGTTTAAGCCCCTCACGCGGGTGAACATTCCCGGCCCCTCTTTATTTTTTCAAGTTCTGACTCAAACGCCTGTTGTTGAACTTGTTTGATACATAACATGCGGGCCGTCTTGAGCTCCTTGGTCAACAATGTGTCTTTACAACGATCATGATTCTTTACTTTGGAGTTTTGAATAAACCACGCTAAAAATCCTATGACTCGTTGCAGCTTTATCCATGATGAGAAGTGTTTGAACAAGTCAACTCACCAAGTATTCACATCTGCTACTAGACTGGTAACCTTTACAATCTTTAACTCAGGTCTCTACCTGGCAAGTCACCTCAGGAGCTTGGGCCAACTACTAATGGGTTGTTTCAGCCAATCTGGTCCTGTCCACCAGATATGGAAATTTGTCAATTCTTCAGGATGTAAGCCTCTGGATGCACAATCAGCCGGATTTGAATTAGTTGGGACATGTCTCCAATGTTGTGCAGGTACTGATGCTTGGATTTGGGCTTCTCTGTTGGCAACAAATGTTTTCAAAAGATGTGGTGAAGTTTGAATCCATGCCAAAACGATGGTAGAATCTGGCCAAGTATACACAGTTGACACCTGTAATCGTTGTTCAAGGTTCTGCTACACCCACTCCATAAGTGTAGCTAGGAGATGAGCCCAAAAAAGCTCAAGTCTAGGAAGAGATAAACTCTTAACCGGAGCTACTCTTGTCTTGGCGATAAGATTGTTGATTTGAATTTCTCCATTACACGTAGTAATTCGAAGATAGACGACTGCTGCATATCCTTTGATAGATGCATCACAAAATCCATGAAGCTGACAATTAATAGCATCACTGGTTGATATGAATCTGTTGATCTTGACATGTGTAAGAACAAGAAACTGTGAGCAGAACCTTTGCCACCCTTGTCCGAGCTCTGGTGGAAGTGGTTCATCCCAATCAAGTCTTAGGGTCCACAAAGTCTGCATGAACGCCTTAGCCCAGAACACCACTGGAGATAGCCCCACCCCATAGGATCAAATATTCTAGCAATATTTAAGAGAATTGCCCTCTTTGTTACTGAACCCTTAGAGGGATGTACACTAATATCTTAATTACTTGATCTCCATCTTCCTCAAACATGAGGAGAACTTCACGGTGTTCATTTGGTATCCCCTTCAATACTTCAGGGTGGTTGCTAGACCATTTCCTGAGTTGGAAGCCTCGTAGGCTTAGCAATTCAATCAACTCGGTTTTTGAACGGAGAGCAGATTCCACTGAATCAGCACCAGTGACTATCTAATCAACAAAAATGTCCCTAAGAAGGACCTGGGCAGCACGAGGGTATCAGTGTTTTTCATCAGAAGATAGTTGACGCAGGGCTCGCATCGCTAAGTAAGGAGCTGAAGATACACCATAAGTCACAGTATTCAATTGATATTCTTGAATCTGTTGATCAGGGGATTCGCGCCACAGTATTACCTGGTAATGTCGGTCATCCGGAATGACAAATATTTGTCGATGCATCTTGCACATATCAATGGTGAGCACAAGGGATGAAATCGAAAATTCATAACAATTTCCACAATTTCCCTTTGCAGTTTGGGACCCTTCAATAATGTATCATTCAGTGATTTACCCGATGATGTTGCTGCAGGAGCGTCAATTACCACTCTCAGTTTGGTGGTTGAATTAGATTCCTTGGATACGCATTGATGTGAGATATAGTATTTAATATCCTGGTTCATTGATGGTTCAATGCGCAGCATGTGACCGAGATCTTCATTTTTCCTTAAAAAGGTCACATACTGTTCCTTCACTTGTGGGTAACGAGCTAAGCGGCGTTCCAGCTGAGTGAGTCTCTTGACTGCTTGTTGACGTGACTCTCCCAACTCTGGTTGTGCATCCTTGAAAGGTAGCCGAACAATGTATCAACCTTCATGGTCACGAGTGTGTGTTGTTACATAGTGTGCCTCACATATAGCTTCATCAGGGTCAATGGGTTAGTCACGGGTAATTCTTCTACCTCCCAAAAGCGTCGCAAAACACTGTCAAGCGATGGTTCGATAGCAACAAAAAACGACGAGACACTAGAAGTAATAAGTGGTTGAGGTCCTACTCGCCCAATTATGATCCAACCAAAGATGCTATACAATCCCGAGGGACAATTAGGTGAAGTTGAATACCGCCCACCATCAAAGATCTCGGGATATACATCTGCACCTAAGAGAATATCAATCAGCCTTGGTACATGAAAATGAGGGTCAGCCAACTGAAGATAAGTAAACTCCTGAACCATATCTTTAGAAAGCATGGTTGATGGCATTCCCGATGTGATTTTACTTAGAATGATGGCCTCGGTGACCAACTGAGGTCCATAAACACCACACGGTTTCACCTCACATATCACAACACCCTTGTTGGTTTTCACAGTTGACTGAGAGATCCCTCTAATAGGAATTTTCAACTTGAGACGTGGTAGACACAGCCGGTGAGCACAGTCTTCAGTAATAAATGATGATTGTGACGCACAATCTATTAACACTCTAACCTTCTGATAAGCACCATGCCCATCCTTAACTTGCACTACAGCGGTTCCCAACAAGACTGTAGTAAGGCTCACAGAACTGGTGGTAAGTGAGGTGATGTGTTCACCCCGTGTAACAGTGCCTTCATGGCCTGGTGAATGAGCCTGATGGGTAGCATCACCTTGCATATACCTACTGTCTCTCTGGGTGTGATCAGTGTGAGAGCTGGTAAAACGTAGGTTTGAGCTAGACAATCCTTGACCACAAGTGTTAATGGGGCTTTGACTACCTGACCCTATGTGCAACAATGTGATGATTTTGATTGCAGTGCGGACACTTGAACCTTAAGGAGCACTCCCTTACTTTGTGAGACTCCTTTAAACAATTAAAACACAATTTATTTGACTTTACACAATCCCGGCGTTGTATCGGTGTCTTGCTCGTGAACACTGGACACTTATAAATACTGTGGCTAGCTTGACACACAGTGCAGTGACCTTGATTTGAGTTAACATAAAATGATCTTCTCACTCCAACAGGTGACTTCAGTGATCCTTCCATCCTCCTGTTGGTTGTTATATGTCTAGTACTCGCGCTAGTTGACAGTGTTAGACCTTGATTTGCATAAGACAGTGCTTTGCATTGATTTTCAAGAAATTCCAAAAGTTGATCAAAACTTGGTAGTTTGGTAGCCGTGTGCGCAAGTTCAAACATCAGTCGTGTCTCTCTATCTAACTTGTTCAGTGTCAAGTTTAATAAGATAAAACTCCACTCACAAACTGGAAACTTTAACACATTTAGTGCACCCAAGTTCTCCTTGAATGTGTCCACTAACGCCCTTAAGTTCTGTGGCGACCTTGAGGTTAGACTCGGGAAATGCATTATCTTCTCTAAATTGACCTCACATCTTGGTAACGTTCTGTAAGAGTCGCCCAGGTTAACGGGTAGTTCTCATCTGACACCGGTAAACGATTTTAATAAACTTAGCGGATCACCAGATAATGTTGTCAAAAGATACTGAAACCTTTCCACTGATGTTATGGTTTTGTTAGTATGAACGAGAGAGACGTACAAGTCATGAAATGTGGTCCAGTCAGTGTTTATACCACTAAATGTAGGCAGTTGCAACTTAGGCGCAGTTGCAACTTAGGCGCAGTTGCAACTTAGGCAATTTTGCCGACAATGCCTTTACTGGAGATCCATTATCGTTACCCGAAGTGGATGAAGGCTTAGTAATCCGTGCATAAATCTCCTTAACCTGGTAGTAGGTAATGTCAAAGTCTTCAATCAGCTTGTCGTGTGCTTCAACATCAAAGTCCCTCTTAGATTTGCTTGCCTTGACTCCTAACTCAACGTGAGTTTCTTCAAAATCCCTCCTTAAATGTTCCAAGTCTGAACAATGTGCCTTAAATAGCTCTACTTTGGTAATGTCATTTTCAACTTGTTCTGACAGCTTGTAAAGTCTGTTAACCCGGCCAGTTATCACCTTAAACCTAGCTTCGAGCTGTGCATAAGACATGATGATAGCAAATTAACACAAATTGAATGTAACAAACGGGAACTAAAACTTACAAACGTAAGCAAACAAGACTAGCAACAAACATAAACAAAGTCCAAACATGGCCATAGATTACATCCCGACTCTCGAACAATATCGAACTGACGACACTCGATCACTATTAGATACGATGCACAATCGATATAGCAGCGACTGAACGGTAACTAAAACGATATATCGAGGTGATGACATCACTAATCCAACTGACCCAACATGGCCGAAATATGACGTGAACAAAGGGTACAATAAATAACCAAACAAAACAGATAAGTTGCTCTATCCACCCTAACATACAGAAACACAAGGAACACTGAAACACGTATCCAGCTCGGATGGACCAAAATTATGTAGCGTAAATCACAAGAACTGAAAACTAAAAACCTCTGGAGGACCAGTGTTACGAACACGGACAAATGAACTGTATGGTGGAATGGGAATGGGTAGAGGCAACTCACCCCCACTTTATGTTGTCTGGTTGGTATTGTCTTGGAGCGGTCCTATTCATTAACACACGCATACGAATAACTAAGATTGGACCGCTTCCAGGTGAAAGTTCACGGAACCTGTAACCATCTCTTATCGGTTTATCAAGTCTCAACGAACGATTCACTAAATCGGCAGAATGAAAAATCGCGCCAGCGACACTTGGCGGGAAAACAATAGACCTAGAGGGGTCCAGGTATGTTCTTGTTGCCTCCAAGAGTGAGGAAAGGTTAATGAAGGTGGAAGGAGTCAAGAAAATATAAGAAAAGAAAAAAAAAAACGTCTAAACCTCAACAAAAGACAATCAAATCACAAAACAACAACTAACAAATTTGAGGCATAGAGAACCTAAATAAAGGAGCACTATCCAAAGAGATAGCATAGAGGACAGAAACATGAAATAGAGACTAATGGCACTGATATAACAATAAACAATGCACAAACACAGACCTTAGCCCTCAATATCCATTTTCCCAATCCCATACATTACAATGTAGTGGTCAAAAGTGTGTTGATAAGCTCATGGACAGATTTGATACCAAGGAGGTGGGAACAATATACTAGACAATTCTTATCACCACCCATAGACCACCCCTATTAGTAAATATGTAAAGATTTATACATTTAGGCTTACATTAACTTCTAGTTAGGGCTTTTCACGCTAAATTGGTTATTTTAAAAAGTATAATTTTTAATACTATGTTTAAACATTTTAAAATAGTTACTGGCTCATTACTGTGCCATAGAAAAATTTAAATGTGCTTATTCCCTTTTTTCAAGGAAGCAATATATTAATATGTAAGTTTAGATAACTACACAATAGGTAGGTTCAGAACCAAATTATATATATATATATATATATATATTTAGCGCCGCACCGCACCCATTTGGGTTTTACTCCTCTTATATGTTAATACTGAGGAAGGTTGAATATACAGGAAGTATATCCACATTTGCGTGGAGGGAGATTTGAAAACCATTTAGGAAAAACCCTCTCAGTGAACAAACTGGGATATAACCCAGATCTCCCCATCATTGTCAGTCTAGTTTATTGCGAGGGTAGCGGCCTGGCCTGGCTTCACCAAACACGCTATAATCAACGTCCTCTCCAGCCATGCACTGTTGATAGTGTAGAGTGTAGTTATTCGATTGAATGTTACAGGCTAGGCCTCCAGAGTCAAGGAGGTATTTGACAAGAACATTTTCAAGGAGGTATTAGAGTAGAGAGTGTTATACGAAGAAGTGTGAGGAAAACAACGTATAATAAACTCGCTTGGATGTCCAGTTAATTTAGTCTGTTTTGCCTGTGACAAGTAAGTCAGGGCTCAAATCCTGGTTGGCTTTAGCTAGGTGGTATTTCTTGAATGGTTTTCTCATGCTGTGTAATCCAGTTAATTATGACGTGGAGGACAAGGTTTGAATATTGTGTTAAAAGTTATGCATCTGAAATACCTCATTATTTTGAAAATAATTGTTTATCAATCAAATTTAACTCTATTCTGGTTAATATCTGACACCATTCTCTCATCGTTTGTTTTTGTATATTTCTTCTTCTTTCCTTACAAATAACGTTTTTACGTTACTTAAACATATTATGTTATTATATAATTGAGAAAATGTGGCAGCGTAGTTAGAAAGTTGGTATATTAAAAAAAGGTTTAAAGTGAATACTATGGTAAATATGTTTAATTACAAATATTTTTAGTACGTTGTATGAATTTACGGCTGCTATTTAGTTTTATTTGTGACTCTAACTCTACTATAAGATCCTTTCTAACTAGTTATATATTTTGGCTACGATTCAAGGGAGAGTTTTAGGAAATCACGTTTGAACTTGAGTTGGGCTTAAAATATTTATTTTTTCGATGGGTTTACCTTGTAACATTCCATGAGCTACTGCTTTGGTAAATTTTATTTATTTTTTCACCATCGCATCCCACCACTCGTTCGGTGTATACGCATATATATTAATTACTCTAATTGAGTAGGGTTGAGTAAGATATAGATTGAGAGTTAAAGTACCCAAAATTTGGTGGTGGTAGAATGTTAAAAAATTAGGGTAAAACTTTCTCAATATATAATCAGGTATTCAAACCCCGAATTTACCATGACTAAAAACCCAAACTGAATAAACCGGAAATTTGGACCTAGTGTTTAACTGTACCGATAGTTTATATTTGAAGTCCAATAGGCTATAATTTATTTTGCTTTTTAATGTTGATTAAATGTATTTTATAACTTTTATTATATAATCTACTTTCTTAAATTACTTGGTCAAATTATGATTATTTATTTGTCCATAAGTGGATCATAGGAGTGGAAACTTTCACACAGTGTAAACATCGAAAAGACGGCTCATTTGACCCACCGTTGTTTGTTTCTAAGTAGGAGAACAAAACAAAACATATATCCTGGGAGTGTTTGAACTGTGTTTCAAACTTATTGTTGACAGTTAATTCAGCCATGGAATGATATGGACATATAAGTGAAGCTGGTAAAAGAAGGATTCTGGTTTTAGTGGAGACAGGGTACACAGAAAGGGAAATTTGGTGTACAATAACGTGTTCGCGAAGAACAGTTTCGCTTTGTAAATCTAGATGGGAAAATGAAAACAGCCTCAAACGTAGTACTGCTGGAGGTGCTTCAGGCAAAAATACTTGGGCACAAGACAGACGCCACGCTAGTTGCTGTAGCTCAGGCGAGCACATATTTAACAAGTAGACATATTGTTACGCGGGTTGGGGTTATCTTGTCTAAAGACACAATTTTGGAGCGGTTAAGAAAAGAAGAGTTCCGTTCATTTACTGCTGCTTCAAAACAGAGATTAACAGAATGGCAGAAGCTGGTTCGACTGAATTTCACACAAGAAAACGGCCATTATAATATTGAAGGAGAGCTACTTCTACAGACAAGAAGGTACTGAGTTCATCAAATGATGGTCTTGTACTAGTGTATCAACCTAAAAATACTCGTTTTCAACCACCCTATGTGCATCAACCCCGCTCTAGTGGTCACTTCTTTGTCTCAAGTTGGGGGTGGATTTCACTCACATGCTGGTGTAGGAGTAATGTGGAGAATAGATGGACATTTAAATAAAGAACAATACGTGTGTATCTTGGATAATGTGATGATGCCGTCTCACACTGTGTGAGACAAGGCTGGTCTGGCGAGTGAAGCTTAGTAAAACAAAATGGACGCCATCCCCCTCTTCGGTTGCGACCTTCTGAGAGTGATTTTGTTGAAATAAAACTACCATTGTACAAAATAGCTTTACAGAAGGGAAAAATATGATTGATTTGGACACTTTGTTCAATCCTTCAACAAACATATTTGTTTGTGTGAAATTATTATTATATATTTCTTAATTTTTCGAATACATTTAACCGTCAATTTAGCTTAAATGGTAACGTGACATCCTAATTATCCAATTATGTGTTCAAATCCAGAGTGTTTCATTTTTATATTTTTTAGCTTATCAGACTGAAAAAGCCTTTTATTTTAAATTATTGTATTAATAAGGATATAATTTGTGTTACATATTTTGTATAGAAGTATACAAGGTATTTGAGCCTACGTAGACTACCACAATAGTTTTCCTTAAATATAATTGATAGAGGTAGTAAATTAAAAATAGTGCATAAATTTTGAAATTTTGTATGTAGGTGATTATTTAGAAATTAAATTAATGGGTTTATGAAATAAAAATGTACACATTTAAAAATAAGGCTAAGCAATCTAATTATTAATCGCATACTAAAAACCTTTAGGGCATATTTAAATTTTAAAAATAGTTGCAAAGATAAATAATGTTTTACTGTATTCAAATTATTAACAAGTGATTTTTTATTCCAACCAAAAATTAAAATATCATATTCAAGCTAGAATTGATCTCGTGAACTTCTAAGCCTTATACAAGCACGTTATCAATTGAGCTAAAGAACATATAGAATATGATAAACGTTTAATTCATACTTATATAACCTGAGAAAATGTTGAGACAGTAAACTTAGCTGCAAACAAATGGAAGATGGTTTTCTAATAAAACCAAACAAATCGTTATACATGATGTACTCAATACAATAATAGTGTTTACTTTAAGTTACGTATTTTGTACAATGGCGCGTTGTGGCAATCCATCACCTGAATCCTTTGGTAAATCACGGTTTTGCAGTGTTGTCAGATTGAAAATTCATTCACAAGCGAAACAACGCCACACCAACTCGCACGACAGTAGTAAACTTTTAAAATTAACACTGTTTTGGTACTGCATGCGATTTACGAGATCATGAGTTGCGAGTTTGCTCACTAGTTAGTTTTATCGCAAGTTTAAAAATTAGGGGTTTAGGAGTGGCCAACATTATTTTCTGTCATATCACTATTTACCTTCTACGCTGTTAGCATTGCGCTGGTAGCTATAACCCAAAACTTCAAACCTTATCTGACTCGTGCCCCGCCCCGTTTCCCCATCGTGAACAGAAAAAAATAGGCCTATTTGGAGAGGGGAATAGGGGATAAACTAAGTTATTCAAATTTTAGTAACGAGTGAATTTGGCCGAAATAGCCTGTTTATTTGTTTTCAGATCCAATAGATTTTATTTTATTTAATCCACAGTGACCTTATGTGTGGAACTTGAAATGACTTGGCGTGCCATTAGTGTCATGGGTTGGTCATCTTTGCCCTACTTGACAGACTATACCTGTCTCGTGAGGTATTAGGCTGCAGAGTGAATCCCGGTCGAGTGTACTAAAGGAGGTTTTTATTAAATAATTTCCCACTTTAATCAAATCTAATCTAATCTCAAACTGGTAAGTTTGCTAGTAATGATACATCACTCCTGACTACACCATTATAGTATTGTGTATTGCCTGAATGATAGATAAGACGCAAAGCAAAGAAACATTTATTTTTGTATAAATTAGTATATATAAAATATACAAAGTTTGATAAACAACAAAGTTATTTATGGTTATTACTTTACTGTCAGAGAGCCTTAGCCTATAGGTCATTTATAAATAATAATATATATCTTATTTATTTATGGTATTTAACAATCACTTTATGCACCGACTGATTATACCTGAACACGATAATTTCTATGAGCAATATTGAGGTGACCTACCAATTATACCAGGAAAGAAAGGTATTATCAAACACCTTTCAGGATTCTTTTAATGTCACAATCGACTTGAGACCAACGGATTCATTTCCCCTTCCGAATGAAGTTATGATACGTATTTCTAACGCTACAGAAAAATCAATCGACCTTGGCAGGGTTTGAACTAATATCTATCAATATGTATAAAGAAAATGTTTCGAAACAGTTTTGTAAATTTTTGAGAGGCAATAACAATTATTATATTTGCATTATTATTATTGTAATTAATTATAAGCACACTTATTAAAATGTATCGAATAGGTATCTGATTAAATAAAAATATGGAATAAGATATATATGAACCACTAAATAAATCCTCATATAGAAATATGTAAAACCAAGATTTGAGATATACTTACTTAGAAAATATGTTTTTAAATTTAAATTGTATGTCTAAACATGAAACAATAAAAAGAGTAGTAAGAAAAAAAGATATATGTCCTTCAATAATTTTACATTATTTCTACCAAAATAACTATTTTAGGTATGAACGAAAATTAATAGCTTACGCTACTTCTAATATTCTTCATAGCTACGTGTAGTCTACTTGTTTTAGTTTTGTAATTATTAGAACTCAACTTAAAATACTAATAAATGACATAAATACAACCGACAAAAGAATAATTAAAAATTGTTGGTATAGGAATTGTTTTTAAACTATAGTAATATAACAATACAAATTACGATAGAATTTAATAATAAACACATGTAAGTTACACACAAAGTCACAACTTTTCTTTTGGGTTCCGTAAAAGGCATGGAACCCTTTTGAAAAACTCACGTTATAATTATGTTTCTTTTTCAGTGCTACACTTAAACGGTTAGACATATAAAGCCAAAGCTTGGGTTGCAGCTAAGTGTCCACATAAAATGGGTTGGTAAGAATTTTGAAAAAAAAAATACGAATAAAGGAATTTGTGAGTCATTAAAAGTAAGTTTTATTATCATTTTCACCCAATCGTGCTGGGTATTTTTGAAAAGCTTTTACCGTGAGGGTTTCAAATATATATATTTATTAATACCTAAATATAATAATATACACCTATTATAATTTATTTAGACAAAAAGTCTCATAAACGGGATTTTAAAAATGATGGTAAAACTATGGAAAAAAATTAGGAATATGTAACATGTTTTTTACAGCAAAAATTATTTTATTTATATATTATATTTTATTTCTATATTTATATATTGCTCTCAGTACTTTTACTCATGAATGCCGCGTGCCCGACACAGATTTATCTGATTGCCAAACCCTTCCTTCACCTCTGACAAGACATGTATTAATCACAACTTGTGAATGTATGGAATGTCAGGCCTCAAACGTGGTTCGGATCCCACGTTAAACTGTAGGTAACCCATTTCATCTTACAATCACCCTACCATTACACATTAGCGTAAGTGTGTAAAAACCGAAAGGATAGTAAGACGTGGTGCTAATAATAATATAATAATAATAATAATAATAATAATAATAAAAGAATACCGCGTGCCGATATCTTTCAATGGAGCAGGACTGCATAAACGCGAATAGGATGGTTAGCCCAGGTATGAAATCTAAATAACCTGCACCGAGTGCACACTTGATCCATAATAATGCATACATTAAAGATGCGTAAAGAATGAAAACTAGCCAAACAATGCATATTATTAAGCCATAGATATATTGCTGAAAGTATTTTTACTAACTCTCTTGGTTCCCAGATAAAGTTAAAGCTATATTTAATATAAATGAGTAAACCTTAGTTTTCTTATTTTCTTCAATAAGTAATAACCAATCTCGCTTAGAGAGAAGCGTAGCACCCTAAGATTTTTTTTTTAATATTTGAGGTATTTAACGTGCACTTTCTGAACTTACTGATAAAATCAGCACACGACTTTGATACTATCTTACCAGGCCGCCACCGTGGTTCGGATCCCACGTTAAACTGTAGGTCCTTTATTTCATCTCACAATCACCCTACCATTACACATTAGCGTAAGTGCGTATAACCCGAACGGGTAGTAAGACGCGGTGCTAATAATAATAATAATAATAATAATAATAATAATAATAATAATGATAATAATATCTTAAAACTTCAAAAGACACAACATCCCATTAGCTCAACACTTTAAAAGGAGGAACATATATTTCACTAAAGATAAAAGTACCACGATGTAGGAATCGAACCTGGGATCCTCAGTTCAGTAGAAAAACAAGCTACCGATTGTGCTAAAAGTTCCACTATCTTACCGTTAAATAAATCTGTAATTCGTGTTCTTGTAAGATTCTTGGTTTAGGAAAAAATTCTAATAATAATAATAAGGTAACCAATAATTATTTGAGGAGTATGTGATTTTAACATATAACTAGTAATGCAAACTACAAAATACATCATTTATTTATTCTTGAAATTAGCTTGTAAGGACTAATAACTCTTGGCTTACTGCAAGATATACATGTTTAGAAGATGTATGAATGTTAACTGTATTAGAAACTGTCAGTATTTTGCTAATGCATTACTTGAGAAAGTGAATAAAGTGATCCAACCCTCCTTTTAGACAAGCGCCATTTAACTATTATACGCCACACGCGGACATTGACGGCCAGCTAGCACAAACAGAACGAACTAATTATTAATATGTTTGAGGGCCAGGTAAACTTCACTGTTTCTCAGATAACCTTCATATAGTCAATCTTAAATCAATAGAACGAGGAAAGAGTATTTAAAGGAATTGCATACACATTCTTGCTGAAAGTTTTTTTAAATTTTAGCACCGCGTCTTACTACCATTCGAACATTACGCTTAAGTAATAATTATTCTAAGGGGTTAGGAATTGGGACGGTTGAATTTAGATTAAGTGAAGCCGCATTTGCATTGAGGAAGAGTGGAAAACCATTTAGGAAAAAACTCGCCCCAGTTCACTCGAGCGAGATTCATACCTCGATCTACCCGTCCTTGTCAGTCAAGCTCAATATGAAACTAGCGCGTTATTTATCTTCACCACCGAGACGAGTATGAGAGTTATTGATAATCTCATTGTAGTAAAAACATGATTGATTGAACTTAAAAAAGAAATCCCCAAAATAATAGATTATAAACCAATGTTATATATGCTGGAAATACACACAAAATTAAATAATTGATATCTTATAGTAAACATAAATAATTACATATTCTAGGAAATGCCGTAAATGATTTATTTTCTACTGCATCGATGGTCACGCGGACAAAAAATTTCTCATATATACCATTTTCAGTGATGGATGAAATAAGGTTCTCATACTGGCCGGAAATATTGAGGGACTTTTCCTACATTGTTAACCAACTTCCCTCCTTGCAAATGTGATTACATCCTCTTTAATTTGTATCCTCTTCATCATAATCCCACAATAATTATTTAAGCCGTGTAGCTCATATGAGTAACAGAGGTGGGTGAAATATGTAATACTATATTACATATAAATAATATCCTATAGTTCACTCTTAAATATACTCTCCGCTTCGCGAAAGAACGGAATTTCACCTTCCAGCTGACCCACAAAATCCAGTGTAGCTCTTCTCAAGGGTTAGGAATCGGGATGGTTGAACTTAGAGTAAGTGAACCCGAGTTTGCGTGGAGGGAGAGTGGAAAACCATTTAGGGAAAATCACCCCAATTCACCCGACCGAGATTTGAACCTCGATCTCCCTGACCTTGGTGGTCTAGCTCAACACGACTGGCGCGTTAGCTAACTACGCTATCGAGGCGGGTTAAACTAATGTTAAAACCTGCCTGGATATAAATACTACATAAATGAAAAAGAACTGCACAGCAATCGCTTATGTGGTTATAAATATCCTAGATAACATACATACAACACCCATCCGGAACTTTAACACCGACTTGAAACCCAAAACCTAAATATATCATGCTACAATTTGCCTGGTTAATATCCTACAGAATGTATTAAATTACCTCGGAATCGGTTTGCTGTTCCAGAGATATTGACACATATCCAGTTGACACTTCACCGGAACTTACACCAAAACACGCGATTATAATTACTATACTAAAATATGCCTGTATAAATATTCTACAGAATAAAAATTACACCACAATAATCATGTGGTTCCATCAATGTATACAAACAATCGGCTGGCCCTTCACACCGAAACACCTGAGTATACACAAATAATCCTAAAACCTGCCTGGATATTGGTCCAGTATAAAAGTAAAAACCGCACCGCAATTGGTTAAGTGGTTTCAGATATCCTAAGTTACAGGTATAAACAAAACCGTCTTTGTTTTTAATTGGGACTCAAACCCTGACTGTATGTATGTTGATCCTCCCTTAGCAGACATCCTAACGAATATAAATAAATGCACCACAATCGTTTATGAAGTTCCAGGTATATTTGGTAACAGACAGACATTTTTAAAAACAGTATCGAACTTACAATATTTTTGTACTTAAAGATCTTTACATTCCAAACCTTAAAAAAGCATAGATATTTAAAGTGGATTTTAAGCTCGTAAAACAAAAATAAAATTTATCCCTGCTTTTCATTAATTTAAACCTTCCCACGTTGATATTATATTAATACTTGCAGATGACATAACCTGTATTATGGTTTGGATTTCCAGAATTGATTTAGTAAAAAAACAGATTTTACAAAAACAAAAACAGTTAACATTATAGATTTAATTTATTAAAAAATGATAAACAGCATTGTTTGTGCATTGTTTATTGTTAGATCAGTACCATTTGTCTCTACTTCATGTTTCTGTCCTCTATGCTATCTCTTTGGATAGTGCTTCCTTTATCTAGGTTCTCTATGCCTCGAAATTAGTTAGTTTTTGGTTTGCCTTTGTTGTGGTTTAGACGTTTTTTTTGGTCTTTTCTTATATTTTATTGACTCCTTCCACCTTCATTCACCTTTCCTCACTCTTGGAGGCAACAAGAACATACCTGGAATCCTCTAGGTCTATTGTTTTCCCGCCAAGTGTCGCTGGCGCGGTTTTTCGTTCTGCCGATTTAGTGAGTCGTGTGCTGAGACTTGATCGACCAATAAGTGATGGTTACAGGTTCCGTGAACTTTCACCTGGAAGCGGTCCAATCTCAATTATTCGTGTGCGTGTGTTAATGAAATTGACTGCTCCAAGACAATACCAATCAGACAACATAAAGTGAAGGTGAGTTGCCTCTACCCATTCCCATTCCACTATACAGTCCATTTGTCCGTGTTCGTAACACTGGTCCTCCAGAGGTTTTTTAGTTTTCAGTTCTTGTGATTTACGCTACAAGTGTAACTCTTAATAAGCTACAAATTTATCAATCAAAGTATTCATCAAAACTTTTGAATAATAGTTAGATTGTGGCCTTTTTAGTAACAGTAAATACAGTCTGGGATAGAACTATGATGCCACATATTTATATAGACAGTCATAAAAACGTTGAAGAAACATATAAATTAACTTTTAATACTAAAATATGTCCAATAGATAGGATTAGATAAAAAAAATGTGTCCACCCTGAAATAATCTAAAATATTTTAAATCAGGATTGGGACCCTTAAATTATATGAGTTTTTTTTAATTGGCGTCTTAAAATTAAAATTAAAATTTTTAGATTTAATTTCTTATTCGCAATACATGTGTGTAATATAATAATTAATCATTAATAAGTTAATAATTAGCTATTCACAGTAATAAATATTCTGAAAAGAGGGAGACCTGCTTTATGTTACCATGTAAAACCAACAAATGTGGGTAGCACTGCTGCCAAAATAATGCATGGCATGGTTAAATTTTTAACAGTTTAATAAGACTAAACATAATTAATTAACTAAGTATCTAACGAATAATTGATTTTATTAGGAAGGAAACAAAGTAAAATTAGTTTAGTAGATCAAACCACTTGGATATTGCAAAAAGACATATCCCTTTCCCCATCACTCCTTCCAAACAGTCAAGAAATAATTTAAGGACTTAAGGCTTTCTCTAAATCCGGCTTTGGGCGTAACTAGGCAAACTATTTTGCAGTCATGTGTGGAGGTATAGCATACCGCGTGGGCTGAATGAATAAGTTGCTACCTTACAATATCGGCGGCGTGTACATTGGGACTAACAAATTGCACCTTAATTTCAGCCATTTTTAAATATGGTGCTTGATAATTCGAATTTATACCAACCCCACACCCCTTTTTATAGAGCAACCACAATGTTTTTTTACAAGTCGGCGCCTAAGATAATGGATGTGTTTTGTTTGTAAAGCATGGAAATAATCAAGGCCATACTTTTTTCCCTAGAACGAGAGTGTGACAAAATCAACCAAAGCTATATATCATTGTTTCGGTTTACCTTCACAATTCTGGGACAAATCCACAGAGTGTTTTTTCTCTCTGGAGGGACTTCATCACGTCACCAAGGATCGAGTCACTAGCGACACTCGACTATCCCCTGAGACAACTCCACGTCATGATGTCATCCCATCTGTTGCTCAGACCCCGTCAAGATATACGATACTACCCGCTACACACAACTACCAGGCTGTTTGCTTACCATCCAGGGTAACTGAGCACTTGGGATTCAAGTCTTTAGGACGAGTGATTAGGGAGAATGACTGCAACTCTAAAATACAATAGCTTTCTACTTATTTGGTGTGATGCATCTTACTATTGATTTCAGACATTAGCATTCGCCTTGAGAGAATATTAAACCACTCGTAAAGAAAAATCAGATTCACTCGGTAAGGATTGAACACTAGCCCGATAGTTAGAATCAGGAGTGGTGTTTTAGGTTAAACAATGACTAATGTGTGTCCTCAAGAGCAGCATCAAACAAAGCTTTATTATAATATGTTATAGCTATGCAATATTTTCAGTTGCAGAACACAGTTGCAACAGTACATAGTGCATAGTGCATAGTGCATAGTGTACAGTGCACCTAAATACATGTTTCATCTAAACATGTTGTAGTAGATCTAAATATGGAATCTAATGTTGTTGAGGGAATTGTACCAAACACCACCTTTATCTCTAACCGCTATAGCCGGGGAGTGGGTGGGCGTAATCAATACGAAATTTAATGTAACAAAAATAGGAACATTTGCAAGTCTAAGAAAATATTGAATTATTTATTCAAGGTAAAACAACAACAGAGGTAAATACATAATAGATGGCCTCACAAGGCAAACTGGAGAGTGTTGGAAAACATATAAATACGGCAGAGACTGTGCTTGCGCAGAACATCTGAGGATATATTCTACAATCTCAAAGAAATAGTAGTCCTTGAAGAAGACTATGTTTGAAACAAAATAGTTATATATTTAACTAGATAGCTGTTGCCCGCGGCTTTGCTCGCGTGGAAGTTGATTGTATACAAATACGAAAATATACATATGTATTTACAGATTAATTTAAAATATTACGTTACGTTGATGACCATAACTTGACCTCAGATCAAAAATAATACAAGTCCGATACAAACTTTCACCCCCTTTTTCATCCCTTATTAAATAAAATTTCCGAAATTCCTGAAACACGTAATTATTTGTTTTACGTCAGTAGTGTTCTGGCCCCATTAAATCAGGCTGGGATTGGTGGGATTTGGTCACGTGACCACGCCTCCTGCTCTGTGATTGGCTGATCCCCTCCTTCCCCCACCCCTTCTTCCGCTGCCCTACTTTCCTCTGATTGGCTGTTGGTTTTCCCCTCCCCTACAAACCCTGGACATGTTGGTTCTTGCTGATTAATTATTAATTATCGTTAATTAATTATTGTTAATTGATTAATTGGTAGGATAGAGGCGTTGGAGTTATTATGGGTAGGATAGAGGTTTTGTAGTTTTTTTATTTATTGCAGGCATACGCCGGACATGTTGGTTGTTAATTAGTTAATTAATTAATTGGTAGGGAGTTTTAGGGCGTTGTAGTTTATTTATGGGCATACAGTCCTTGACGTTGAGGCAGGAGGGCTCGGCACGAAGCTTGTGCTACGGCTGCCAGGCCTAGAATGAACATCGGCTCTTCTGTCACAAGGCTCTGTCCAGGAACAAGCAGCGTGAACCTTGCGCTATGGTGCTTTGTGGTAGAGTGTGGTAATTGGTTACAGAGACCCCCTCCTCCTCCTTCGCCACCCTGACGCCATACTGCCGGGGTGACAAGTGACCTCGATAACCTTGGGTTTTCCCAATGACGTAATCATCGCAACCCTGGCGCCAGGTTGGCGGGCAGACAAGACAAGTTGAGACAAGAATAGATATTGAGGTCATTGACCCTGGCAGCGGGTTTTCCCTGGCGCCAGGTTGGCGGGCAGACAAGACAAGTTGGGACAAGAATAGATATTGACCCTGGCAGTGGGTTTTCCCTGATGCCAGGTAGTCGGGCACACAAGACAAGTTGAGACAAGAATAGTTATTGAGGTCATTGACCCTGGAAGTGGGTTTTCCCTGGCGCCAGGTTGGCGGGCAGACAAGACATGTTGAGACAAGATTAGATATTGACCTGGGCATCGGGTTGTCGGGCAGACAAGGCAAGTTGGGACTCGTAAATAAAACACAGATGTTACAAATATATATTTATTTATTAAACATCACAATTATACATTTTTACAGGAATGACGCATATATTCGTTCATACGTTTTTCTACAGTGTCTCTTAGATGCGTTAGTAAAATTGTTTTTAGTTCACAATCCAACATGTAATAGTCCAAACCGATGACTTGACGTGTATAGTAAGTAGCACTGATAAGATCCAGGTTTTTGATGTGCGTTTCCACCGTAGGTTATTCTAGGTCGATGACATCCGTCGATACTGTTAGCGTGTCGCATACATCCACGACTAGTGTGTCGATCAAATTGTTGCAATAGCGCGCGACGTGTGTCGAACACATGTCCCGTTGGTCGACGGCGACGTCGATGAGGTCCCACACCTCACAAAGACGCGCCCAGCTAGGTGCTAGATAGGCGACCCGTTTGATTCCGGCGTCTTGTTTCTCGTTGATGACGACCATACGGTCACCGCACATGCGTCTCAGGGAGATTTCGTGATTGGTCAGACTTATCTTCTGAGGAGGTTGCGTGTTGGTGAAAAACTTTGATATGACCGACTTGTAGGTGCTCAGTTCTTGCCATTCTGTACGGTTGAACACGGCGCAGTTCCCTCCACATTTTTCTAGTTGGACATAGGGCGTAAAGTTGTTCTTGACACTCATGCCGACGATGACTCGCTTGGCGTCGACTCCATCCAGCGGGAACAATGTGTTGAAAATACTGGTGACGGCGAGTAGTTTCGCAGGCTTTGCTTTGCTACCGCAAACGTCTTGACCTTCCATGATGCTCAGTGGTTATGGCCGGCACACCGCCGGGACGCCCTTTTTATAGGCGCACGCCGTCTGGACACGGCCTCTTGAAGAGTGACATGCCCCTACAGTCTTGAAAAATCTATTGTAATATCTCATCACCTTAGCGTCGTTGGCTGTATGATTGGTGGGTGAAAATAGGTTTTGGAAAGTTTTCAGCGGAATGTTCTGGGCGCGATAGAGAAGGTACATGAGACAGTAATGGCCGCAAACGTCTGATGCGATGCTTTGAAGTTGTAGCTTACTATGGGACGTGCGAAAAGTGTTTTTGCGTATAAATGCCAGATGTGACTTTATACGCGGTGGAAAACCATAACTGTCAAAGTATTCTCCCACGCCGTTCTTGTCGATAAAGATAGCGACCCAATGCGTCCCAGGTTTGGTGTGCGGATCGGTGTTGATGACTAGAGCGGCAGGTCGAGCTATTCTTGCGGGTAGTTGATCAGCAGGGAAAACACCCGACCGTACAGAACGGAACCACGGACTCGTTTTCAGCGCACGTCTTATGGTGTGCGTGTCCATCTTCAATCACCCAGTCTCGAAGTCCCCAGACAATAGAGGCAGAGCAGAAATTCCATACAGAACTATGTGCCATGCACATGGTGCGACCCAATTTAAGTGTTTTCAGTGACGAACAACCTCTGTCGTACAGATCTACGAGGGGTGTAGACGTGTATTTGACTAGAAACTTTTTCTTTTCTGACCCCTTGACGTAGACGGTTTCTGCACGCGCTGTGGCACGGGAGATGAGTTATTCGAGCAGGCTGTAATCCACATCACCGTAATCCCAGGTGATACCGTGCAGATTGTTGACTATATAGTCGGCTTTCTTTCGGGTATCGGTGGAAAGTTCTTCGATAGCATATGGAGGTTTTAACACCCAATGTTGACGTAATGTGCCGCATACAGATAAAACACTCAGTTCCTTGACGATAAACTCGTTGTTGTTGTCGTCGATGAAGCTCTGGAAATCCACAATGACGTCCATAGCTTAAATGAAGGGTGTAAGGGGCGGGAAGCCGTTTATATTAACTTCCATAATCGGTCACAACGTTTCTGTCCTTGTCAATGGTGATGATGTTGGCAAACTCCCCGTACACGATACAGTTGACGGTTTCGGTGAGAGCTCGGGTGAAGCTCACTTCGATGCTCAGAGAACCGTGTCTCGTCAAATTCCAATGTGATGTCATGTGGGCGGACAGATTAGGTGTGAGATCGAAAGCCATGAGATGATATCCCTTGGGGAAGGCTTCTCGTGTGATGTCGCTACCCTCGTTCATGAAATGGATACCCGTTCCAGAAAACAGCGTGTGGTAGGACATGACATAGTGTCCGTTTGAAAAATCGGGCTGTAACGGTTTCGACGGTACTTGTTCCCCGTCCACGTACAGCGAGAAATGGTTCATGCCGTAGGTTTGAAAGTTGAACGGGTTCTTGGTGGCGTCTCCGTTGAACGCTGCGTTTGACACAAATCCCACGATGCACCGTTTGGGTAACTGGCCGGTGAATACGTTGTCCAGTGATTTCCCTTGCACGCCCGTAGGAATAGTGAGTGTTTTTACTTCCACACGGGTGATGGGATACTTTGCGGGACTGACATTTAATGCTTTGGCGTGTGCCAACAGTATAGAAGGTGCTACTTTGACACGCCTCACTAGAAGGCCGGCTTCAACGATGTGAACCTTAAAGTGAGGGAGTTCAGGGACCGCCATAAGACTAAACCCGTCTCTGGAACGGACCAACCGGACTCGGAGTTCGGCGCCGTTCAAAAGGTATTTCTCTTGGTTAAACACGTCGCCGTGTAGATAACCCAAAAGATCCACCGTCTTACTTTTTGTGGTGAGACTGCGACGGGCCTCAAATCCCCTGTTGTTGGCGTTAGCCTCCTCAAAGGTTCCGGGGGTGTCTGCGAACCACAGACCGCAAGTCAAATGCGTTATTTTGGCTTCGCTGTTGTAATTGAGCAGCGTCTCAATGTACGCTCTATAGGCATACGTGTTGCTGGGCGGTGATACTAGTTTTTGGTTTAAAAACACGTCCACCTGCGTGAATAGAGAATGCAGCCAATTGTTGACGGGAGCGATCTGATCCACCTCTGTGAAAGTGCCACCATCGGGTTTCATGATGGCCGCACGGAGATAGAGCATAGTCTGTGAAAGATCGATATAGAACTCGCCTTGTCCGGTAACGGTAAATTCGATTGGTGAATCATCGGTGAGGGAAGAGACAGGTTTGTACTGAAGCCATTGCCCACTTTCAAGACTGGTTTGAGTGGGTGGCACGGAAAAGAGATCGAGTTCACTGCTGGCACACTCGCAGGACTGGGGTGTAGAAACGACATTTTAACTGAAAATATCTTTAGCTTCTTTCTTGACCTTTTTACGTCGGGTGACGACCTTAGAATGACGTCGTTGCTTCTTACGACGCCCTTTATAGCCTGAGCCGGTCATCAGCGTGTTGATCTTCTGTTCAGCCTTGCGTTTCAAGTTTGTTCCAGCCTCACCGACACGTTGCCGTAGGGCCTCTTTGAAAGGACGCTCTTGATTGGCAACGTCGGAGAGCACGTCGATACCCGTATGAAGCGCCTGTTTTCCGATGGCTTTAGCGCCACTTCTCAGCAACGGTACGACGCTTTTGAAAAGACCACTGAAAAAACTTCCTATCCCATGCCCTCTTTGATAGGGAACACCGTGGTAGATCGAAGATATTCCTGTTCCAGCCTGGTTGATGTAGTATCTTTGGTAGGGACAGTTCATGTTGAGCAGCGTCGAAAATGAAGTTTCACGCACACTTTTCCAAACTCGAATGGTACAGGTTCACCCGTGTCGGTTCTTATATTGATTTCCAAGCTTTCAATTTCCCTTCTCAGCACCGGCATGTAGTGCAACGGGTCGTAGCTAACTGTCTTATGTATGCCGTAGAGATAGTTTACGTTGTTGATGCCGACGATACGTAACAGCGGTGCCACAATGTCACCCACGGGCTGAGGCTCGACAATATCCGTGTAGATGTACATTTGCGAGGGCAGGCATAGTAGAATGTTGGCGGCGTACGGAGACTTTGGTACTTTTATCAGATTAGTCTTAGGATCTAAACCGAGCTGTAGACTTAGTTGGCTTGATAGAGTCAACAGCTGTATATTTGGTGAAGAAGAGATAACTTTCACTTTTTTGTTGGGGTTTGTGTACTTGAATACAACTCCGGAATCCCCTTTGAAAGCCTCTACTTCGTTTAGAGCTTTGATCAATTCGTGGATAGTGCTGTAGTTTCCAGCAGGGATATGATCCTTGAATATTTGTTCCACGCCATTAGCGTCCACCCAGTTGTACCATACAATATTTTGACCCTCGGGTACGGTGGTGAAAGAACAGGGATATTGAAATTCAGCCAGAGCGACCTCCCACCGCCCTTCGAGTGTAAGACGGTAAGGAAGTTGCGTGGTGAAATTCGTGAGGGTATTTTTCGGGAAATATCCCATAGAGCTGTCGCTCGGCAAAGTGATGTAAAATTGGTCCTTCATGGTAGTGCGCTGACGTAACTGGCGGGAATCCAGGAATTAAACTTGACGGGGTAACCTTTCCACTGCACGTACACTTTCTTTCTGGCGCCTTTACCCTTGACATGTAGTATTTTATCAACTTTAAATGTTTCAGGGAGACGTACGCGTTGCAATTCAGGTTCGTAAAACGTCCCCTCCACTTCTTCGCCGTCAAGATCGGAGAGTCTGTAGACGACAGGTGGTCGCAACACGACACTACTGACTTTGAAAATCTCTTCGCTCCAATTGCTTTCGTAGCCCTTTTCAAACAGCATTTTGGATTTGCTAATACGCACCGTGTCACCGACTTTTATTTTAGGCTTCGAGCTTGGACGCCTTTTGCCGTACAGATTATCTCTGACTTAAAGCACGTTAGTTTCTGATACGGCGGCGGGCGCCATCTTGATACTGGAATGCTTGGACCCGTTGTAAGCGTCGACTAGGGCTTGGAGGACGTCCACATACCGATACGTGTTATTTTTGGTAAAGTAGCGCCACATGCGTCCTTTCAGAGTTCTATTGAACCGTTCCACGATGCTTGCCTTCACGTCTGGATTATGAGTGGTGTAGTAATGCACGCCTTCT
Organism: Timema cristinae; assembly: GCA_039000515.1. NCBI lineage: Eukaryota > Metazoa > Arthropoda > Insecta > Phasmatodea > Timematidae > Timema > Timema cristinae. Next base: position 62,752,177 of record JBCFYV010000001.1, read on the forward strand.
TGCTTGAGAAATTTCCGGACTAGCCGTGCCGTGAACTCTGTCCCCTTGTCCGTCTGTATACTTAGAGGTTTACGACCGCTTTGCTTAAAAATGTCCCGAAAGGCGTCTCTCACTACGCTCCCCGTCTTGGATGGAAGCGTCCTCGCCCAGGCCATCTTACTAAACACGTCGATGACGGTGAGCAAGTACACTGCACCGTCGTTGTATTTTCTGAGACTTCTCATATCGTTGAGATCGGCTTGCCAGAGATCGTCAATGTTTGACACCACGTACTTGTTGCGTGGAAATTTTTTTAGCACAGGTTTGTGTAAGGTATAAGCGTCCTGCGCACGAAGCCATTCTCGTACTTTTTCGGTATCTTTTTTGGACGCCTTTATGAGCGACGTCGCCCCTGCAAACCCTGCAGGATGAGAAGAGTCGTAGTAGATGTCGGCTAGACGTTCCATTAAGCTCTGAACGGCAGCCACCGGTTTTCGTCCACTCTCTTCAGTTTCTTCTTCTTTGGGCGTTGTGATGGTGTAAGTGGTTGTGGTACGGGCGTCTGATCTCTAATGGGCGCCAAACGTTTCGGTTCACAATAAATTCTTTCGGAACGTTTATATTTTGCAGCGCCGTGAGAAACTCTCGCCACCCTGACGGTTCGCTATGTCTTCTTGCTCTGACCAGATCGTTGACTAAATCCACAATATTGGATCCACGAAGAGGCGTATCTTGAATACTCACTTCTCCGTTTGAGTCCCAAGAGATGCCGCCTCGGGACTTAATATGATCTAGTAAAAGTTCAGCTTTTTTACGTGCCTGTGCTGGTACAGTATTAAGTACAGTTGGGATGGGAAGTACAGACACTGCAGGGGTGGTAGTGGTGGCGGTTTCAGATGGCGGTGGGTGTTGACTAAAGTGTAGATAGCGCTGTAGCACTTGTTGGTATAAAGTCCATTTAGACTTGTCGTCAAGTTTTGAAGTGAGGATTTTTTCCATTTCCTTGTCCAACTCAGAGACCACTAGATTTGTTGCCGAAGCCGTTTGTTGGTGGTGTTGCTCGTAACGGTGTAATGTTTCCGGGGACACCAATATCATCTTTTTCGTGTGTTCCATTATTTACTTGTTGAATAAGAAACCGAGGACCCCGCTGATTAAAGGGGCTAAAAGTAAGGGCAAGAACGCTCCTCCTTTCTGAACGAGTAGTCGTCTCTTCTTCTTCCAGCACTCTCCTCGTTTGACCAGCTTGCGCAACACCTGCTTGTGAGCACGTAACTTTGTCTTCTGTACATTTTTCAGCGGTACCCGTCCTTTTAAAGTGTTGTAGGCACACTCGCAAATAGAGTCAACCAGTTTCTTGTCGCCCGTTTTCATCAAGGCGACACGTTGCTGCGGGTTCCTACGATACATCGCACGCAGAAGAGGTGCCTGCTTCTGCACTTTGGGACTCATGGTTATGAAATGATCTGTAAGCGGGAAGTGTCGTTGTTTTTATAGCTTTTGCGTGGTAGATACACGCAGCAGCCGACATTTGTGCGGGTTCTATATCTGAACCATTCTGGTGTACCTTGTTTGAAATCTAGCAATATATAGCCGTGAGGCGTACTTGTAGCATCGGTGTAAGCCTCTTGTAAAACACGGGGATTTTCAGGACAGACTTGTCGTGCAAAGTGTTGAATCTGAGCTTTATCCCTGGGATTTTTAAAAAGCACGATATAATGTGCGTTTAAGGAAATGTCTCTTTGGCCCTTGCCCTGATGGAATATATTTTGCGTAAGGTACATGACGCTAATATTTTGATGGTGGCATCCTTTGGTGAAAAGATCGACGACCACTTCGTTGGCTTCACGCATCAGGTCGTCCAGGATAATCAGCTGTGGAAAGTCATTACAGATATCATCCATTTCCGGCAAACCCTTACAGAATATGACGTGGGGACTTGTCCCGTCTTGTTCGAATCCCGGTTGCCATAAAGCATAATACCATAAGATTTTATCAAATTTAACGTCACACATTGTGTCCAAGTGACGGATAAAGTCTGCTACAAAATGTGACTTTCCACAGCCGGACGGGCCGCTTATGATGGCCGAAAATGGATGTTTCAACTTGTCCATAATGTTTGAGACTGAGCTTATAAGCTATATGAGCTTGTATTTATAGTATAGGAGGGAGGTGCGGGTGTAGACGTTAAAACACAAACATAACAATTTTTACAATATTTATTTACAATCAGGAAAAAAGTATACACACAGTGTAAAGTATACTTTGAATATTTACATTATATATAATTGTTAGTATAAACATAGCTGGTTTTGTTTACACACAGTGAAAAGTATACTGTGAATATTTACAATATAGGGGAATAGTGGCCTCAGTACTAAAAGAAAATAAATATATATGTGAATAGATTTAAAATAAAAATATATACAATCAGTCTATCATATTTGACTGAAAAAAAATATATACAAACAATGTATTAGATTTAAAATTAAAATATATACAATCAGTTTATCAGAAAAAAAAATATATATACAAACAATGTATTAGATTTAAAATAAATATATATACAAACATTTGGCTAGAATTAAAATATATACAAGCAACTAATTGACTAGAAAAAAATCAGGTAGGCAGAGGACTGTACTGGCAAATAAAAAAATATAAAAAAGTAACCCGGGTGCATAAAAAATATAAAAAATATGCTTGTTTTCATGCAGAAAAAAATATGAAAAAAATCTCAAATCTTTGAAAAATGGTATGTCAGTGGAACTGTCTAGAGTGAAAGAAAAAAAAAAGATGATTATTCAGCCCGTCTAAATGATCAGCTTTTATTCGTGGCGAGCGCGTTTACAAGGACTCTGATACCGAAACGGCAACGTATTAAAATCATCTGTTATCCGGCGTTTGGTGTACACGGGCCGGTAGACTTTAGTCTGCGAAACGGTACATACAGTCGCAAGACCTTTTCTTACAATTTTGTGCGGTATCTGTTTGTATCTTTCCGCAGCCTGTTCGGTGACCATCGCTTTCAAAACTTCAAAATTAACATCGTTCCGGTTGCCATAGTTTATGGTGATCCCGCGAACCTTGCACACCGTTTTTGTTTTGGTAGGATCGCCGCCAACACAAAATCGGTAAGCGTAATTTTTGGGACCGCCAGATACAAAGGCGCTAATGTAGCTTCCCGGACCGTAATCCTGAAGTTCATCGGTGAGGTCACCTAAAAAGTCTCCGGTCGGTGGACTCCAATCGCCGGGGCGTTCGGTGAATAGAACGCTATCTGTATCATGATACAAAACGCGGTCCCCCAATTGTTCAAGGATGCTGTATAAGTGCAACCTAGCCATAGCAGTCGTGTAGCACGCCACCGCCACACTCGTGTTAGGGTTAGGGCGCAACGCGTCACGCGCATCCTTGTAATTGAGGAACATAACCTCATCATTTACATCAATCACGCTGTCCACGGTGATGTACGGATCCGTCAGGTACTTGTGGACGCCCTGATAGTCGTTGACAACGGCTACGTGTGGTAAATCGGGTCTTTGCCCAAACGTTCCCCATAGTGAATTTAAAAAAAGTTTAGCCAGAGTGCGGAGACCAGGGTTTTTACAAACAGAGCCAAAATCTAGTTTTACCCCTTCCCTTTCCTCATAATTTTGAATGTAAGCTAACTTTTCCTCTTGTGAGGTACACCACTCTGGCCATCCGGTGGCTTCTTGTTTAATTTTCAAAAAAGTATCAATGTACCCGTGAAACAACCCTCCAGAACGTGTCTGACGGTCATAAAAAGATACATTGAACTCCCACACTTCGTGCACTTCTTCAACGGTGTAGCCTTTCTCAACGGCTTTCCGGATCTCGTCAATCACCCAGACGCCTGTCAACCATCGATCTTTTTTGTCGTTGTGCTGACACGCGCCTTGGTTTTCTCCTCTCCACATTTCCTGCACAAGATGAACATTAGCTTGTCGTGCATTCTGGTAGGCAATATGGGCAGGAATAAATCTCGTGGAGGCGTCACTGTAACTTTGGCTATGCCTTCTACTTGATCTAGAGACGGACAATTTGGTTCCAAATGAATTTTGGGGTGGCCGACTGGGTAATTTTTGTACTTGCAAACGTATGGATACAATGAACACACATCCAAGTACTTGATCTTCTCCCCCCAAGAAAGGTCTGTTTCGTGGAAGAGCTTGATACAATTTGTACGCCCGCCAAAGAATGCATCCCTGGGACTGAGAGGTTCCTTGGTATACACCTCGTGCCGGAGTACAAATTGCTGCAAGTCCTTGTCTGTGCGTTTCATCGCATTCAACATGCACTTCCACATCTCTACGACCGTGTAGCCGGCATTCTTAAACTTTTCCAAACAAGCCATGGTCGCTTCATAACGCGTCTCCATGGTCACGTGGGGGCTATTTTTGACGGGGTGGTCCAGTCAGGGTAACAGAGAGGGCACCCGTGCCAATAACAGCCCCAAAACTGGAAGACGGTGGTGGTATCTCCAGCTTTAACAACACCGTCTACACGTCGCCCTAACACATATTCCTCACGGCCGTTACCCGCATGAAGAATAGAGACACCGCGTTGATGGGCCTCCCAGCAGAGCCATTGTACAGCGACGTGCGACTGTTGGTCTGTGCACCGATAGCCACCGTTATGGATAATACCGATAGTATTCTCCTTAAGATGACTTCGGCGGTAAACCAACATGGCCGCTCCAGCTATCGTACACGCCTCTCTGAAAGGATCCACCTTTGCTTTCTCCATGAGCATGTCTCTAAACTTCAGTCAGGCCTTCCGTAGGATCTCTACATATTTCACACAATAGAGTTCCAACTCGCGTTTAAAATCAAAGACATAATTTTCTTTGACCAACGCGTCATATCACTTCTCAAAGTGCTCCTTTCCCTCAACTGACATCTCGCCGATACCGTAGTCCTCCTTTGGCGGCAAGGGACCCCTATACCCCGCGTTTTCTTTTTTATTGAAAAAATGGGGGAAATGTCCCTTGGCCAAAGACTCGTCCAAGCTGAAAGTTTTGGGCAATTTGGACAGCGACATCGGGAGAAAGTTCAGCGAGTCAATAAAGTGGAGCGGCCCGTAACGCATGGACATGATTTTCCCACCGTTCATTATAAGTTCTGGAGTCCATTTTTTTACCTCCATCATGTATCTTAAAATAAAATTCCCATCATAGGATTTAGCGTTATGGCCGAGGAGGGTGATATCCTTAAATTTTGAAGCTTTAATTTGTTCTATAAATTTAAAAAATTGGGCCATTGTGGTATCACCCTTGAATATGCGAGTCCTATCACCCCCACAGTCGGTGCAATGATGGTCATTTGCATCTATATGAACACAAGCCTTACAACACGTTAGCACGACACATAGGTTTGGTTCGTGTAAGTACGTGCTGGCCGCACCTTGAAGAAGCGTTTCTTGTCTGCATTCAAAGTCATAGAATACAAACATGAAACTACTCTTTTCCAGTGACGGCTTTGACGGGGCCTGTTTCATATAACAGAAATGACCAAAAGGACGATGGGTTTCGCATACTCTACAAAAAGTCTCATAACACCTATGTGAATAATTTGATTTTTCCAAACTGAAAAATTGCCTGCATACCTCGCAAACCTTTTTGACATCACAGACCGATCTGTGACCGCTGAAAAACCCGGGACGTTTATGGTTATCAAAGCACATCTGATTTGTGAATCAACGCCCGCAGTCTTTACAGACCACAGATCGGCCTCCGCTACAAACCGCTTTAGCGTGGCACTTTTTGCACGCGGATTCACATTTGTGCTCGTTCTTTGTGTTGAACGTGTAACCCCCCCCTTCATATGATCAGATAGGTTCAAATTACAATAAATAGAAGGTAGGTTAGTTACAAGAGAGTTTATTTTATTCAACAAACAACTCGCAGACATACAAGAGCGAGGCACTCTAGGAAAGTCGAGTGACTGGCCGATAAGGGCCGAGATAAACAATAAATAAAGGGGCAAGACCCCAAGTCGTTAAGAGAAAACAGAATGACTAATACCAACGTAGTCATAATTAAATTGACCCTCGCAGAAGGCGACTAACCTAGCAAGAAAGTTAAATACAAGTAATATATATATATGTCTACACGACCTGGCGATGCCGACACTACATTGACATAAGTATGAAGTTTATAATAGACTGCCATTATAAGGCGCAACAGAGAAAATGATTAACCTAAACCTAACCTGTTACAATAGTTCCTAATCAAATTAGTCCAATCTAATTATTATTATTATAATGACCAATGTGCTGGGTGCACGGGCTCGCGCCCCCCGAGTTGAATAACAATTTAAAAAAATTTACAATCGTAACAAACCTTTAACCTTTAGCAACCAGAATAATTATTTTAAGTAAGTTACACGTTAAACAGAAATAATTAGCGCCCCAAGATGGCGACATGCTAAAGTTCCATTAGCGCCCTAAGATGGCGCCATGCCAAAGTTCCAACCCGTCCGTGAGGCGGACACAACGTTAAGTACCAAGAAAAAGCTAGAGCATAAACCATAATGGCTGACAGGCAAATCCTGCAGTCTCAGAGAAATATAGCTATTAGTAATCATGATTTATATTTAAAGTCGAAACTTAAATTTTGAACAAATTAACCCAAACATAATTTAGAATACGTCGAACAGCAACCTACGTCTAAATCTAAGACAAGTGTCTCACCTAATCGAGTGCAGAGAAATGAGTGACATCACTACACAGTCCAGCCGTTATATACAGTACAAAGTCAATCACGTGTTCACAAACGGCGGGAACACACTGGGGTGAAGGGAGAGGGGTGTACGTCGCTTCGGGAGAAGTCTCGACGATTCTCGTGATAATTTCAAATCACGCGCCGGTGGATGAGTCTTGTTTCACTCGAGCACAACCGTCAGCGCATACGGGTTAGCGCATCTCGATGTTCTATTGTCCGAGTCTTGCTCTAATCGGGCCTCGAGCCACGGGTGGTCAGTAAGCCGCGTGATGTTGAGTGGAGTAGAGTGTGCGTGTTTCATGAAGTCGAGTTCCAGCCCAGTCAAAGGGGACCAGATCAGGTGAGCTAGATCGTCCATGTTTGCATTATGTCTGTGACAACGTCACAATGTCCCCCCTTGGACGGAGAAGAAGGACGTCCTTAGCCTTTGGTGAAGACACGGGGAGGCGCCTTCCCCGATGTTCACCGCTGACCAGAGGGTGGGTGGCGGCTCCGGTATCCTCCGAGGCCATGTTAGGCGGCCAGATGCAGGTTCGGGAGATGACGAATAACTGGACTCCGGGGTAGACCTCTGCTTCACACGCTCACTCCAACACACCGTCATCCCGGGTTGACAGGGAGACAGCATATGCTCGTAAGGTGGCCCGCTTTAACCACCAGGGAAGCTTCATCGCCACGCCCAGCTGGGCGATCATTGACTGCCGATGAGTGTACAGGAACAAAGGAGGGGAAGGAAAGGGCAGGGCAGAAAAGGGGGGACGGAAGGCCGAATAGGTGAAGTCTCTGAGAACAAAAGTTTACACGTGAACATCACATCCAATTGTAAAGTTTATCAGTTAGCGCAGCCATCCTTGAAAGTTACTGTGGCAGTTTCGTAGCACTAACATTGTCTACCAGCACGAGTCACAGAGATACCCACAACTCTGTTTAGCGACGACTTTCCATGAATGAGGAAAGGTGGGTTTGCCGCTTCACACGCACTTAGAGGTAGTCCGGTCGGTGGGGCGAACGTTCTGCACTATGTACTTTGGACCCGACACACGCTTTATTATAAACAGTCCAACACAAGTTTCTGCTCAAAGTCATACCTAGGCCCTACAGTACTACAAATTTATCCTAACACTACCAGGGGTGGTACCCCTTCCCTTATATAAATCATATATACAACAATATAGAATACTTAGAAACATGCACTTGGAACGCAAAATTAAATCACAAAGGAACATTTAAGCAAACAGACGACACAAGCACGGGGTCAATTGACTCATTTCCCTGCAGCCTTTAGGTGGCTGACATGTGCTCTACGCGTCAAAGATGGGTCGGATACTTCTTTTAACAATACCGAAACAGGTGTAAGAAATCTTTCAATTGACCAGGGACCACTCCACTTATACGCCATCTTCGCCGAAGACTTGTCAGCAGCTGAGCTAAGAGGAAAACACTTGCACACAACAACGTCCCCAAGTTTAAATGGGACAGGGATACGCCCTCGGTTATAGGTGGCGGCAACCTTCCTTTGGGACTTCAGGAGGTTAGAAAAAGCTACCTCACATTTCTTTTCATAAGAACAATCACCTGCGTCATTAAGGAGTGGGTCAATATCCCAGTTAAACAATAATGGGTGGTTCAGGTCCCTATTGAGGAGGATAGAGGAAGGAGTGGCTTTGACTGACTCATGGAAAGCGGCGTTAAAAGCAATGTTCAAAACGTCTAAGTCCTGGTCCCAGTGGGTGTGATCCAGGTGGTGAAAGATCGCCAAGGCAACGTTTAGGTTACGATTAAACCTTTCTACATGGTTCGGCGATGGGTTGTACGGGCTAGTGGTAACGTGTCTTATCCCCCACGAAAAACACATATCTCCGAAAGCTTTAGAACGGAAACACGGTCCATTATCACTTACTATGACCCTTGGGGTCCCTAAAATCGCCCAAACACGCCTGCACAGAGCATTAACAGTCGTCCTTGCCTTCATGTTCCTTAGGGGGATGAGTATGACGAATTTAGAGAAGGCGTCCATGGCAACGAGTATAGAGGTGTTCCCTTGGGTAGAGCGGGTAAGGGGGCCGACGAAATCAACAAAAACTTTCTCCCACGGTTGCTTAGCAACATCCGCGGAGTGAAACCCTATTTTAGAATTACGCGCCGGTTTGGCCAATTGACACGGCTCACATTTGCGCACCCAATCTCTAACGTCTCTAGGCATTAAGGGCCAAAAAAATTCCTTAGAAATCTTGCGTTCGGTCTTAAGGACACCGCAATGGCCGCCAAAAAGGGAGTCGTGGAAATATTTAAGTAACATAGGCCTAAGTTTCTCTGGCACAAAATATCTTATCCTACCCTTGACACGAACTACTAAGAGGTCTTTAAAGATCTCGTAGTTCCCAATCCTCTCTCCACGCTTGATCCTGTCAACGATCTGTCTACAACACGGATCCATCAACTGATGGTCTTTGATTGAGATAAAGGATTCGGGAATCGTATGGATAACAAATAACGAGCCATCCTCCTTACATTCTCCTACAGGTTCCTTATCCTCACACATCCTAGACAAAGCGTCAGCGACAACATTAAGCTTCCCAGCAACGTGATGGGTCGTAAACTTGAACCTGGATAGCTTCCAAACCCACCGTCCAATTTTCCCTAGTTGTTTCGGGTGATTCCACATCCAGCTGAGGGCCATGTTGTCAGTGTACAACTCAAACTGGCGAAGCTCTAGATAGTCTGCGAACTTGTCGATGCCGAAGATACAGCTGAGACATTCCTTTTCATATATACTATACTTTCTTTCGGCAGGGCTCAAAGTTCTGCTGGCGAAAGCTACAGGCCTACTTCCCTCGGAAGTCGTTTGAGAGAGAACCGCTCCTAGCGCTACAGAGGAGGCATCAACATGTAGTTGGAAAGGCAGAGAAAAGTCAGGCATGCGTAGCACGGCTGGCGACACTAGGTGGCGCTTAAGCGCAACAAAAGCCTGCTGTTGGGCAGAACCCCAAATAAAGGTGGCACCCTTTTTTTTCAAGGAGTTAAGGGGGTTGGCTAAGTCAGAGAAGTTCGGGATGAACCTAGCGTAGTAGGCGCACATACCTAGAAACCGTAATACCCCTTTTATGTTTTTTGGGGCGGGAAAAATCCAAGATAGGCTTAACCCGATCCGGGTCAACGAGCAGGTTACCCTCAGAAATGATATAGCCAAGATATGGGATAGATCTCTTCGCCCATGTGACTTTCTCCGGGTTTACAGTCAACCCAGCCTCGCGCAGGCGCCTCAACACTACCTCAACATGACGCAAATGGTCATCAAAAGATTTGCTGTAAACGCAGATATCATCAAGGTAGTTAAACACGAATTTGTATTTCAGGTCCGCCAAAATATGGTCTAAGACTCTACTCAACGCTTGCCCCCCGCAACTTATCCCTAACGGCACTCGGTTGAATTCGTAGACTTGCCAGGGGGTGATAAACGCGGTGAATTTCTTAGACGACTCTGAGAGAGCACATTGCAGAAAGCTCGCATTAAGGTCAATCAAGCTGTAATATTTGGCTCCGCCAAGATGTTGGAAGGCGGACTCTATGCTAGGCATGGGGTATGGGTCGAACACTATTTTTTTATTAAGCATTCTATAATCGACAATCAAGCGATGCCCATGACCTTTCCTGGGAATAATGAACGCAGGACTTGCGTATGGGGATTTGGAGGGACGAATAACCTCCTTTTGTTCCAGGTCCATGATAAGATTTCTAAATATCTCGAGTTTGGGGGGTGCACAGGAGTAGGGACCAGATCTAAGAGGAATGTGGTCCTGCGCCACAATGTCGTACGGCAAAATGTCGCACTTGCCCCATCTGTCAGTGATGACGTCAGGGAATCGAGCTATCAAACGATCTATCGCTTCACGTTCCTCGACAATGGGGAACAACCTGCGAGGATGGTGCCCAACACAAAACGGAATAAACAAACTAGGTTCAAACTTAAAAGATATTCCTAAGCGTCTCAGGTCAAGTTTGACTCCAGTCTCGAACATGAAGTCAGTCCCTAGAATAACATCAAAGGGAAGTTCTGGCATAACAAAGAATGGACGTTTCCAGGCAAATCTTTCTATCTTAATAGAGAGCACTACTTTACGATCGACCAAGATAGTCTGCCCATTAGCCACGGCGTAAATCTTAGGACCTATCGACCTATAATCGATTTTTGTTTTACCCTCTAACTGGCGCAAAAACTCACGGCATATAAATGAGTGACTGGCTCCTGTATCTAAAAGAGCAACACAATCGTTTTGGGCTACCTGGATCTGAACTACAGGAGTAGGAGCACGTGGTTTAATACAAGTGGGCACGACCGGACCACGACTACGAGCGCGCCCTATAAGTTTCCCGATCTACACTGTCTCTGTACGTGACCCAGTCTTCTACACCGAAAACATCTCATGCGCGAGAGGTCGCGGGGCGCACGGTTGTCAGAACCCGAAGGCCTGAAGTTGTCCCTAGGAGTGTTAGCATCGCGATCGCCCGGTAGTACAGGCGCTAATGACAAGGCCGTATTCATAGGTTCGGGAGTTGAACCCGTGCGTCTGCGGTTTAATGCCGCCGGCGCATGCGCACTTAAATACTCCTGTTCGGCGAGCAGGGTGTTTTCAATCGAAGATGCTAGAGAGAAAAGTTCAAGTACCGTACAGGGCTTACATGTAAATACAAAATGTCGCCGGGTGAGGGGCGACACATTCTCAAGAATAATATCAACGATCTCACTTTCCCCCAGACCACTATTGAGAACTTGAGCTGCCTCTGTGATAGATAAAATAAAATCTCTCAACGATTCGTGGGGATATTGAAACCTGTGAATAACTTCCTTACATAACCTTTCTCTAGCCCTACTGGGTAACAGCGCTTCTAAAATGAGGTCAGTAAGTGATCTCCAAGATAAACCATTTAGAATCCCACGAGAGAACAGCTGGGTTAAAAAACCAGAAGTTTTGGCCAAACACAGAATCAAAAATTCACTATCACTCGCTAACTTTAGACAATATGCTCTGTTGATCTCAACCATAAATTTAAACAGAGTAGCGTGATCTTGACCGTCGCAAACAGGGGTCCGATTCAAAATCTCCATAAGTACTTTGTTCTGACATTTAACTAGCGAAGGGGGTGGAGGAGGAGCGGTTGGCGTTAAAGGGGATGGATTCCCATCCTCAATCCTGTCCATACCCGAGTCAGTCTCAGCCTCCCCAGTCCCGCTAATCTCCCCACATAGCTTAGATCTGAGCTCACCCACTGTAGCATTGGGAGGGAAGGAGACGCCCCTTGAAGTCAGCTCAGCTGTCAACTCGTCCCGGCTCAGGCGGTAGACAGCAGTCTTAGATGTGGTCAAAGTGGACATGGCAGTTGCAGGAGTGGTCTCCATGGTCACGGAGTCATGAAACATAAACAAACAAGAATCAATACAATATCAATCATCCAACAATACTGCAGGCAGGCGGACCCTATTTTCTCTCCTAACAATACCTAATACCCTATTAAGTGCCCCACTCAACTCTGCGAGAGCAGAGTGGCGCAGCTTCTCTCTTGTAACCCCCCCCTTCATATGATCAGATAGGTTCAAATTACAATAAATAGAAGGTAGGTTAGTTACAAGAGAGTTTATTTTATTCAACAAACAACTCGCAGACATACAAGAGCGAGGCACTCTAGGAAAGTCGAGTGACTGGCCGATAAGGGCCGAGATAAACAATAAATAAAGGGGCAAGACCCCAAGTCGTTAAGAGAAAACAGAATGACTAATACCAACGTAGTCATAATTAAATTGACCCTCGCAGAAGGCGACTAACCTAGCAAGAAAGTTAAATACAAGTAATATATATATATGTCTACACGACCTGGCGATGCCGACACTACATTGACATAAGTATGAAGTTTATAATAGACTGCCATTATAAGGCGCAACAGAGAAAATGATTAACCTAAACCTAACCTGTTACAATAGTTCCTAATCAAATTAGTCCAATCTAATTATTATTATTATAATGACCAATGTGCTGGGTGCACGGGCTCGCGCCCCCCGAGTTGAATAACAATTTAAAAAAATTTACAATCGTAACAAACCTTTAACCTTTAGCAACCAGAATAATTATTTTAAGTAAGTTACACGTTAAACAGAAATAATTAGCGCCCCAAGATGGCGACATGCTAAAGTTCCATTAGCGCCCTAAGATGGCGCCATGCCAAAGTTCCAACCCGTCCGTGAGGCGGACACAACGTTAAGTACCAAGAAAAAGCTAGAGCATAAACCATAATGGCTGACAGGCAAATCCTGCAGTCTCAGAGAAATATAGCTATTAGTAATCATGATTTATATTTAAAGTCGAAACTTAAATTTTGAACAAATTAACCCAAACATAATTTAGAATACGTCGAACAGCAACCTACGTCTAAATCTAAGACAAGTGTCTCACCTAATCGAGTGCAGAGAAATGAGTGACATCACTACACAGTCCAGCCGTTATATACAGTACAAAGTCAATCACGTGTTCACAAACGGCGGGAACACACTGGGGTGAAGGGAGAGGGTGTACGTCGCTTCGGGAGAAGTCTCGACGATTCTCGTGATAATTTCAAATCACGCGCCGGTGGATGAGTCTTGTTTCACTCGAGCACAACCGTCAGCGCATACGGGTTAGCGCATCTCGATGTTCTATTGTCCGAGTCTTGCTCTAATCGGGCCTCGAGCCACGGGTGGTCAGTAAGCCGCGTGATGTTGAGTGGAGTAGAGTGTGCGTGTTTCATGAAGTCGAGTTCCAGCCCAGTCAAAGGGGACCAGATCAGGTGAGCTAGATCGTCCATGTTTGCATTATGTCTGTGACAACGTCACAAACGGTACACGACACTCGCGGCAAAAGTACGAGCACTTAAATGCGGCTGTCAAGGATGTTATGACGTCAAAATGGTTTTGCTTATCGTCGTGAAAATACAAATCAAGGTGCCCCTTAAAGGAATGTTCGGAGGGAGTAGGCCCCTCATATAGGACCTGTCTCCCCCGACGTTCCCTGAACACTGTGATTTTGTATTCGGAAAGGTATGCTTGAAATTGTTTCAGCTCAGTGAGCCCACCACCTTTCAAAAGATTCACATGGACATCACGGCATAGTTCTTCTGCTTTGAGTTTTTGAGTATTACGACCCCATTTGATTTGTCTAAAGGTGTTCACGTCCATACATCCTGGCTCTCTTTTATTGTCAAATATAGCTTTGGCGACAACCAATGCACGGCAAGGCAAATACTGTCGCCATTTTGAATCGTAATGATCCCTTTGTTTTTGCGGCTATATGTGCTAGCGGGAGAGAGTTTATCACATATGAATGAATATATGCGTCATTCCTGTAAAAATGTATAATTGTGATGTTTAATAAATAAATATATATTTGTAACATCTGTGTTTTACTTACGAGTCCCAACTTGCCTTGTCTGCCCGACAACCCGATGCCCCAGGTCAATATCTAATCTTGTCTCAACATGTCTTGTCTGCCCGCCAACCTGGCGCCAGGGACAACCCACTGCCAGGGTCAATGACCTCAATATCTATTCTTGTCTCAACTTGTCTTGTGTGCCCGACTACCTGGCGCCAGGGAAAACCCACTGCCAGGGTCAATATCTATTCTTGTCCCAACTTGTCTTGTCTGCCCGCCAACCTGGCGCCAGGGAAAACCCGCTGCCAGGGTCAATGACCTCAATATCTATTCTTTTCTCAACTTGTCTTGTCTGCCCGCCAACCTGGCGCCAGGGTTGCGATGATTACGTCATTGGGAAAATCCAAGGTTATCGAGGTCACTTGTCACCCCGGCAGTATGGCGTCAGGGTGGCGAAGGAGGAGGAGGGGGTCTCTGGAACCAATTACCACACTCTACCACAAAGCACCATAGCGCAAGGTTCACGCTGCTTGTTCCTGGACAGAGCCTTGTGACAGAAGAGCCGATGTTCATTCTAGGCCTGGCAGCCATAGCGCAAGCTTCGTGCCGAGCCCTCCTGCCTCAACGTCAAGGACTGTATGCCCATAAATAAACTACAACGCCCTAAAACTCCCTACCAATTAATTAATTAACTAATTAACAACCAACATGTCCGGCGTATGCCTGCAATAAATAAAAAAAATACAAAACCTCTATCCTACCCATAATAACTCCAACGCCTCTATCCTACCAATTAATCAATTAAAAATAATTAATTAACGATAATTAATAATTAATCAGCAAGAACCAACATGTCCAGGGTTTGTAGGGGAAGGGGAAAACCAACAGCCAATCAGAGGAAAGTAGGGCAGTGGAAGGAGGGGTGGGGGAAGGAGGAGATCAGCCAATCACAGAGCAGGAGGCGTGGTCACGTGACCAAATCCCATCAATCCCAGCCTGATTTAATGGGGCCAGAACACTACTTACGTCAATAACCGAAATACAAAATTTTGTTTATGTAACTTTCAAAATGACGGACTTTCATACATATTATCATCCCTATTTTGACCCCTTTGGGGTGGAATTTTCTAAAATCCTTTCTTAGTGGGTGCCTACATAACAAAATGAATATACAGTCCGAATTTCATGCTTGTAGCCTTGATAGTTTGCGCTCGGCGATGATGAATCAGTCAGTCAGTCAGTCAGGACATGTTATTTTATAAGTATAGATTATTTATTTGTATAAATTAGTCTAGAAGAGACCCATTGATAGTAAAAAATCGTTAATATAATAATAAAGAGCTTAAAGAGTTCCTCTACTTAAATAACAAAGCGGCTGAATCACTTGTGAGTTCAGACTAAACAAACAGATTAAGGGGAGTCACCTTTCCCTATTCAATTAATGCTAAATTATGGTTAATTTAGGTATATTATAACAATTAAACGAGTGGAATTATACATATCTCAAAAAATAAGAATTTTATTAATTTTTAAATACATTACATTTTTTCTCTCCATATTTTCCCACACACTTCTACATATTTATATCGATGTAAATTCAGTTTATTGTTATATTTTTAAAAAGTTCCCGTTAAAATAGGCATGATTAAATTTCCAAACTAAACAAAAATGTATAATTAATTATATCTTGTATAGTTTTAAAATAAATGTACCTAAATAAAAAAAACTAAAGTTTTGGGAAAACAAGTTTTAAAAATAATTCCAATATTTTACTAGCAAAATCAGGATTTAGTGCATCCCAGCACCATAGGATGGATTGTCTGGATCTTCTGATAGAAAGGAATCTTACAACCTTTTCTTTGCTAGACTATTACTCTGTCTGCATTTCTTTTTTAAAATTTCTTCAATAGCTTTTTCAGCCTTCTAAATTTGACTCTGGTCTTTCTTCTTCATTACTTGAACACAATTGTCCCCTGGATTCAACCCAAATTTATCAAACATTAGGCACTTGGTTACATTGCCTATATTGAAGGCTTATATTGCCTCATAAGCACCAAATTTTAATGTATTTAGTGACACAAAACATTATTGGAAAGTCGGTACTAAATAATGTTGTTCAGCGACTCATTTGGGTTTTGTGTGCCACCGTGTAAACATTTTTTTCAAAAGGTCTGGTTGTGCCAAATCCCTAAATATGGGTTTAATCTCTTGCATTACAGTTTCTAGTAGTTGTGTATGTTTTTTTTATGGTTATAGGTTCCTTTTTATATTCACACCATGTGTTCATTTCTTTAGGACACAGTGCGTGACAAGGATTATCATTGCTGGAACAAAGATGGAAATATTCAGCCCAAACTGCCCTTTTCATCTTTTCAAGACTACTTGTATTTCTTCTAATAGCAAGTACATAATACAATTGTATTTAATTTATCATGGCATCTGTAAGTCTACCACGACCACCTAGTGTTTTGCCATAAGTCAATTTTGTTTTAGATCTCTTCAACTTTAGAGTTCGTAAACGTGATCCTATCCGTTTCTGAACTTGGCCTACACATTCTAATTTTTCTATTTCAAAATCTGGCCCATATGGTTTCATATATGCAACAGTTTTGTATGATTTAGTGTCACCATCACAGAGAAAGTGTTTATATCTTACACCATGCATTGGTAAAGAGCGATCAAAAATCGGTAAGATACCAGCAACCTCCATACCGCCACTAACTCCAGAATAGTTTGCTAAACATCCATTCATATGTGTATTTTCTAATCTTAGTTTGCATTGCAGTATTTTGATAAGATGGAAACATCAATAACCGGTCCAGTAGCAACGTTGATAGCAGTGACAATTCCATTCAGCGATGTATGTCCATGCTTTTATCACGTACCATCAAACGCACATGGAATATCACGGTTTCCCTCATTTTGCTGAACAGCCTCTATTGCAGCTTCACTCATAGTCTTTTCACAAACATATTTTCCAGTAGAACTTAAAATTGTATTATATTTTACAAACTTAGGAAGTTAAGGTGGGTGGGGATTTTAGGAGGGGGGGGGGGGTTCTGGTGTCAGGGGGAGAGAGATGTTGAATGTTGAAAGGGAATACATTTGTTTTACAGAAAGAAAAGTGAGCAAATATCACTGCGGTGGCATTTAGAGCTTCACTTGTTTAGTTGTTTGCAATCCTCGGCTAGAAAAACTTTTTTCTCTTTTTACTCCTTTTGCTCTTGTATCCTTTTTACCCTTTTTACCATGTTAGACATTTTTTCCCTGTTTTCAAATTTGCTCCTTTTGTTCCTTTTTCCCTTACTGCCCTGTTTGATCTTCTTACCCTTTCAATATTTTTAATAATTATAACACATTTAAAACTTTTTGTAACCCTCCTTTTTTTTAGAAACAGATTTTGATTATATTAACGTTTTACCCCTTTTGTCGTTTTCGCTCTTTTTGATTTTTCACATATTAAACGCCTTTTTTTAACCTTTTTATTCTTTTAACCGTAAAATATTACTTCTGGGCTAAGCTGAATAATCTACCTAATGTAAAAGTCATGAAAAGCGCAAAAAAGGTAACAAGTACATGTATTTATTATTTAGCAATGTGTCTTAATAGCTTTTTGGGTTATACGCTTAAGTACTAATTATGCTAATGGATTAGGAATTGGGAAGGTCAAATTTAGAGGAAGTGAACCTGCATTTGCGTGGAGGGAGAGTGGAAACCCATTTAGGAAAACTACCCCAGTCCACCCGACTGAGATTCAAACTTCGATCTCCCCATCCTCAGCTGTCTAACAAACACAAAACTGGCGCATTAGCTAACCACGCCATCAAGGCGTGTCAAGTAGATGTAATAAAAAAATTATGGTAAAAATAGTAAATAAGTAATTAAGATAAAAAAAGTGTAAAATGTATTAAATGTATTATTAGGTCAGATGGCAATAACGGCAATAAGAGCAATATGAGCAAAAAGTTGAAAAGGGCCAAAACTATAAAAGAGTTGAAAAGGACAAAATGTCAAAAATAGCCAAAAGTGCACCTTAGTAGATACAATAAAAAATAATGGGATAGAAAGATAAAGGGGGAAAAACAAAAAGTAAAAAATGTTTAAAAGGGCAAAAAGTCTCAAAGTGTGCACAAAGGTTGAAAGGGTAAACGGGGTAAATAAGCTAAACAGAGTAAAAAGCGTAAACGTGGTGGGTAAACAGGCTAAAATTTAAGTGGGGCAAATGATATTTAACAAAATATAAAAATATCTTAATTAAATTTACTTAATAGCATTTTACTTTAAAATATTCTTTTTATCCTTTTATCCTTGTTCCCCTTATTTACTTTGCTAACATTTTGCCCTTTTGGCCCTTTTCACCCTAAAATATTTCACTCGGGTAGCGCAGGGTACTTCAATACTACTACCTAATAAAGTAAAGGAAACTATATTCACTAACTAACTACTAATAAACCACGTCCACAACATCGTAATGGTTTTATTAATTCGACCAAGCAGAACGTATATTTTTGTTATAAATAAACAACAACTGAACAATTTCTCCAAAGATCCTACTGCACCTAACCTGAAACCCCGTCGTGCCTCAGGGTTTGAGAAACCCTGCTCCAGTCTTAGGCAATATTTTTCAACAGGTGTGCTGTGGCACATTGGTGCGGCAAATTATGGCCGCCATTTTGGTGTCCTAGAATTTGGCTGTATCTCATTTCCTTGTGGTTCGATTTTAATTTTTCTTTTTTTAAGAACAGCTTTTACTGTCATCTTTACTTTTCCCTAAACCTTAAGGTTTCCGCATTATTTAAAAAATTACCTCGATTTTAGTATTCATCTTTTAGTTTTATTTGTTTGTGTGTGTCTTTTCTCTCACATTTGCTTTCATTCTGATGTAAAATTATACTCATACAAATCACTTAACCTTCTTTTTTGCAGATTAGACTGAATTGAATTATTTTTAAAATAACTCCAAGGTGCCTGCGGCTGGCAAATGTTGACTTTGAATCTCCACTTGAGCTTAGTGTTATAGATTGGTCCAAATGTTGCATTTGTTAAAAATCTAGCGATGAAGACTTGATTTTCCCAGCCTTACACACTGCAAAACCATTTGTCTGTGATGGCTACAGGATGCTTTGGGAAAATTTAATAGAATTTCAGAGTCTTGGTGCATTGCCCCATAGTTTGGATGTACAAAAGTTAAATGAGAGTGAAGGTATAGTAGGAACAATAAAATCAATAAAGCATATTGGTATAAAAAGTGTGCACTTAACTACAACAGAACAAAACTAGCCAGAGCAAAGAAACGCGAACGTTCATCCTCTTTGCCAAATGATTCACATGAGAACAGTCCACAGACTTTATTAGAGCCAGATGAAAAAACCCCAAGGAATATGCGTTGTTCCACATCATTTATTAAAATTAAAGATGAAATATGTTTTATATGCAATCAAAAGGGAACAACTCGAAAACCTCAATATATGATTGCTTCTCTACAAGACGATAAACTTGAGAGATATGCCAATATTACTAATAACACAAACCTTAAAGCATTCCTAGAGGGTGGCGATTTGGTTGCTATGGAAGCAGAAGTAGTGTGGATGCCCCCTCGTTCCAGCCCTCAGGCTATATTTGTGACGCGTTGTTATTGCTAACAGTTGAGGAATTTGTAAACATCCTAACAAGTGAACATATAGTCCATATTTGTGTATGAAGGGTGATATCTGAGTATGAAAAAACTATAGACCATTTTCTGTAGGAAGGGATAATTAAAGTACGTGTCCCCCCCCCCCGAACCGATTCTCGAGAATTGATAATTGATGATGAATTATCGATGATCGAGAGGGTTTAAAACACGAATATTACAAAAATATATATATGAGTGTCCCCCCTCGAACCGATTCTCGAGAATTGATAATTGGTGATGAATTGTCGATTATTGAGAGGGTTTAAAACACGGATATTACAAAAATATGTATATGCGTGTCCCCCCCTCGAACCGATTCTCGAGAATTGATAATTGGTGATGAATTGTCGATGATCGAGAGGGTTTAAAACACGGATATTACAATATATATATATATATATGCGTGTCCCCCCTCCCCCCCGAACCGATTCTCAAGAATTGATAATTGGTGATGAATTGTCGATGATCGAGAGGGTTTAAAACACGGATATTACAAAAATATATATGCTAATTGGTGATTAATTATCAGGAAGCCCTCCCACCTACAGCGCCTGCAACATCCCTTAATATCGAAAACTGTCTATATTTTCAAAAAAAAAAGTTCCTTCCCCCTATGATTGGTAATTGGTGATCGATGATCGATCGGCGCACGGGGGAGTGAATAAAACACGGATATTATAAAATATATATTTATTCGACGTAACTAAAAAAAATCCGTTCATATGAAAACCGGTCTATAGACCTCCAGACGCCTTGGATATGTTGATTTGACCACCTATTCCAATATGACCTTGAACAAGTTTGTACTCACTCCCCGGCTTTGTAAACATCGTGAACATACAGACCATTTTCTGTAGGAAGGTTTCTGACCCCTCATCACAGCCCTTTATATCCAAAACTGCTTATATGTAACACATTCAAAGCGTTTATATCGAAATCGCACTATATTAGTGACGTGTTGTTATTGTGAGCGATGTGTGAGTATTTCGTAAACATCCTAACAAGTGAACATATAGTCCGTATTTATGTATGAAGGATATTATAGATCATTTTCTGTAGGAAGTGATAGTTATAGTACGTGTTCCCCCGAATCGATTTTCGAGAATTGATAATTGCTGAATAATTATCGATAATCGAGAGTGAATAAAACACGGATATTATAAAATATATATTTAGTCCATATAAAACACTCACCAAATATACATTTCAAGAAAAATCTTTAAAACAATTTTCAAAACAATTTGAATTTTTAACAGTAAACCACTGTTTATTGTATTTACCTGGACAACACAACGGTTAATAAGAAGTAGCCCTTGCTCTTACAAGTTTGAATATCTTTAGTATTATTTTAAAAAAATACAAACCTCTTTAATAAACTTTTTAAAATGTGTAAATGTTCATCATTAGTTATACAACTCAAGGAGGCCTATAGCAGGGCGGTAAACAAAATAATTATGGTAATCTAAGTTTAGTTTTCCTGATGCGTGTGCTGGGAAAATTGGTACTTATAATTTCTCAATGTCTTGTGTTAATATTAAACAATTGTATCTATCACTACTCATACAATAATTTAATTACACTAATGGAGTAGGATAAGGAGAGTTATATTTAAAAAACTTGAGCATTTACCTCTTATTATAAAACATGCCTAGTTTACAGAGCATAGTCAAACCTTGAACTAACAGATTGATAATATAAGACAATTATTATATTATTAGTTATGCTCATTGGTGATGTGCACGGATGTTTACACGATAGCACTGATCTATCATCTGAAGATGAATAGACAACAAAGCGTCCCTTGCTGATGCGGCGTATATGAGGATTTAGGTTTCAATTATTAATGATACAACAAAGTGAATTTCATTATTACATTTGTTTATAACCGTTTATTTTCTATATCATTATTGGCTTTCACGTTATTGTACAACACAATGGCACAAATTATTTCATATTGTGTGTTATGGCTTTGAAGATAATTTTCAAGAATAGGTTTTGAGTAAATCAACCTTAAGTATCTTTTCCTTTAAATACAAACACATATCTTGTTAATCACATTATTCCGTCTTTAAATAAATATACATTTTAGACCAAATTGTTCAACTAAATTTAACCAAATTTAAATATCCAAAAATGTATTATTTGTAAACTATTCTAAAATTATTTATTATATGTAAAAATTAAAACGTATTCTTATTTATCATGAAAATCTATTCCTATATTCCTATTTTGAAGTCAATTTTTAAAGTCATTTTAAAAACAATTCAAATTGTCTATTTGTATTAAGTAAACTACCCCTAAATACATTTATAACGTAAAATGTCTCCAGATATCAATTTATAACACACTCGTTAAAGCCATATCTTAAAATATTCATATTTATTAAAAACAGTTTTCAATAAATAGCCCAAAACTGAATTCAATAAAAAAAAAACAAGTATACATCTTTATTTGTCATGTCCATATAAAACACTCACCAAATATACATTTCAAGAAAAATCTTTAAAACAATTTTCAAAACAATTTGAATTTTCAACAGTAAACCACTGTTTATTGTATTTACCTGGACAACACAAGGGCTAATAAGAAGTAGCCCTTGCTCTTACAAGTTTGAATATCTATAGTATTATTTTTAAAAAAACGTTTTGATTGGTATTTAGAAACTGAGATTAACTCCATTCTAAGGGTACCTAAAAATAAATAAATACAATTATATCTATATATTTTTATAATTCTTCACTCTCAGATTTTTTGCCTACTTTCTGGGTAGCTCCAATGCAATCACCACCAATTTAAAATCTACAGTTAATCGGAAATGGATAATTATATAACTACTAAACAATAAATATAACAAATAGCTAGATTCTAAAATATGTAAGTGTCTTTATGAATCCAATGATTTCGGTCTTGAAAGACTAGGAGGTCTAAACTTTAAATAGTCTGAAGGTTGAAATCCTTCCAATCAAAAAAACCTCTAACCAACTCCAATCTCAATAACCAAAATAAATACAACAAAAGTGGAATCTATAAACTAACTTGTGAATGTAATGCTACATACATACGAAATATTGGAGGGGCACTTTCTATGCGTTATGCTGAGCACTTAAGTGACTTTAAATAGAATAGAATAAAATATAAATTGTCTGAATACCTGAAAACCTCAGCTCATCAACCAACGCCCATTAACAAATGCATGACACTTTTTCAACCTTCCACCAAAGGTCCAAAAATGAGTATCGCTGAAAACCTCCATATTTATAATGCTACTCTTCATCACAATATTATTTTAAACGAACAAACAAGTTTCAAGAACCAATCCCTTATCAATATAATCAAGAACCTCCCACAATATGCGAAAATCAAAAACTCAAATAAGTCCCATCCTAAAAACCCGGCCCTCCTACCATCGTAGTTTAGACCTGTTTGGGCCAGTTTAAAGAAGATAAGAGCCTACATTTATTCTCCCTTTGTATTCAACAGCAAACAACCAAACGACTGACACACTAGCGACATCTCACATATTAACTCTTATCTTTCCCAAAAATGTCTATGTTGGTCACTTGGTCTTTTCTAGAACACCAATCACAAAGGTTATAAAATTAACAATTAACTGCACATAAAGGCTATGATACTCACAAGCACTCGAGCTATTTTACATAATAAAACATTTATCACAAAGGTTAATATACAAAGTTACTTTTCAATATACTTAAATTATAAATGGTAGATTTATTTTTTATGTCTCCATTGGTGAGCACAAATGTCTTATTTTGTAGTGACCGTATGCAAGAGTGTCGCATCCATTATCTAAAATATAGCGTTTGTCACCTCCTGGTGAAAGTGCAAGTTTATTCAAAGAGATACTGTACAATTGATGTTTCTCACTTCTTATCATGGACATATTGTCGTAGTGTAAAATCCCCTGCTTTAAACACTTTTAATAATGACCATGCTTAATTTTCTTTTTGAGAGTTGTTTTTGATACGCCTTTACCAACTTTTTTCTCCTCAAGACTCTCCTTTTGAATGGAGTATCTAGAGCATTTACCTCTTATTATAACAACATTCCTGGCGAGGATAATCTTGAATTTGGAGGAAGTGAGCCCGCATATGCGTGGAGGTAGAATGGAAAACCATTTGAGGAAAGCCACCTCAGTTCATCCAACCGAGATTCGAACCTCAATTTCCCCCGTCCTAGGCAGTATACGGATAGAGGTAGTATTGTAACATGTTAGACGTATTGAGAGAGAGAAAGGCTATTGGATCATAGACCCTTCCCAGGATCACAATAGTACCCACATTTGGGTGGAGGGAGAGTTTGAAATAATGTAGGGAAAATACCCTCAGTTTAATAGAGTTGTGAATGAAAACGATCTATACACATCTCTACGAAAATAGTTAATTATTCCTTGTTCACAAAGGTCAATTTTGGTATGAAGTTTTGATAAAATAATTTATAACTTTAATTTTCTTCACATGATGATATCAACACTTTTTGAATAACTGTCAAGGTTGTCCTGGAATTTAATGCTCGAAACTGTATTTTGTTGGCATAGTAAATAACATTCACACACACACAAATAATATTAGTCACTTAATTCTTAAGCCAGAAATGATAGGAAATGTACCTATATTTGCATGGAGGGAGAATGGAAAGTCCATAGGAAAACCTTCCTTAATAGACTTGGTGCTGATGAAGGAATCTATAATATATAAGTGGCGTGGATATGTTTATCAAATTTATTAAAACTTATAATACTCACAGAATCTCCCAGCGTTCTACATGTCTAGGCTGAATAAAGAGAATTTATCTCATTTTTACTGATTTGGAAGTGGAAAACGATTAATGAAAATTTACCCCAAAAATAAATAAATTAAATAAAATAACTTGCTGAGGGATCAAATCCAGACATTCCCATAATCTGTTTCTAAAATGACATGTGCCAAGGGATCCAATGACGGGTGCCACTGACAATTCGGGGTTCGAGACCCCAGATCCGAGACCCCGGACCCGAGATCAAGTGTTTTGAAGCTCGCTCGACACTCACTGGGATTCAAACCCTGGGCAGGATCATAATCATCCTCCGGTTCGCTGATCTCCTCGTCTCCTTCCAGGCGACGAACGTTGTAGGCCCGATACTTTTCGAGTTCGGAGATGCTTTTGATACGGTCGAGTTCCTCCCGCTCGATCCGATCCAGCTCGACGCACAAAGCGTCTTCCTCGTGCAGGGATATCGATTCCTCGAGCTGGGGAGCGTCTTCGCTGAGAATTTGCGGCTCGTCCCCTTCCTTCAACTTGTAGACGGGACATGATGTTGAACAGTTCTCGACGGACTGACTCGCCTCGTACATTCCCGGATTATGGCATCCGAGCCAGTGCACCGAAGAGTCGCAACACTCGCTGTAACCCTTCTCGGCTCCCGCGATGTAGTATTCCAAGCTGCTGTCTGAGATCTTAATTTCACTCATGTCCTCCAGACGATAACCCAACCGTCTAAACATTTCGAATGAGATGCGTCTCCCTACCTCCCGGTCGCTTTATATGCTCGGGATGGATGGGGGAACATACCCTCACCCCCCTCTATATCCTTCGCATCGATCCACGAACCCTAACCATTTAACGTACGCTCTATTTCCGGAACGTCTGACTATCTTCTCCACGAGGTAGACGTCGGGATATGAAGTCTTTCTAAGTTCCTTAGCGTAGAAACCGCCCGTGATAGGGTTACCTTTCATATCTTCGAGTAGGAAGGTCCTGGGATTAGTCTCGACCACCTTGCGTATTTTAAACAGTTCAGTCGACCAGTTTGCGGTATAACCCTTTTCTAAAACGTCCTTATACTTGCTGATACAGACTATATCGCCTACTTTAAATACGTTCGGCGTGGAATCTGAGCTCTTGAAACGTCTATAGACTGTATGTAAAAGTCTATCGTCCTTGACGTCTATAGGTCTCATCTTTATGGTCGAGTGTACAGTACGGTTGTATTCGTCCAGTAAGGAATCGATCTCTTCTGTATGTTTTTCAATCCTTAGTCCTGACAAGTATTATTCTCTCTCTCTCTCTCTCACAAGTTAATTACATTAAACATTAAACATTTATTGGGAATTTAGGAATTAAGGTTAAATATCTTCAGTACGGCAAGTATTATCCCATCTACTTAAATAAATGACTTCAATCCTCTGACCTGGCAAAAGATTGAGAATTAAGGTTAAATATCTTCTGTATGTTTTTCAATCCTTAGTCCTGACAAGTATTATTCTCTCTCTCTATCTCATGTTAATTACATTAAACATTAAACATTTATTGGGAATTTAGGAATTAAGGTTAAATATCTTCAGTACGGCAAGTATTATCCCATCTACTTAAATAAATGACTTCAATCCTCTGACCTGACAAAAGATTGAGAATTAAGGTTAAATATCTTCTGTATGTTTTCAATACTCAATCCTGTCAAAGATTTGAGATATGACAAGTATTATTCTCTCTCAAGACGATTACCAAACCCCTCGATGGTCTGACTTCAATCCTCAGTCCTGACAAAGATCGGGAATTAAGGTTAAATATCTTCTGTATGTTTTCAATCCTTGGGATATGACAAGTATTATTCTCTCTCTCTCTCTCTCTCTCTCTCTCTCTCAAGACGATTACCAAACCCTCCGATGATCTTAGGTGTCTGACTTCAATTCCCCCCGCTGATGATCTGACTTCAATCCTCAGTCCTGGTAAAAGATTAGGAATTAAGGTTAAATATCTTCTGCATGTTGAGGTGTAGGATTGGTGCTGACGAGCCTCGAACCCTGAGGGATCAGGTTTCAATCCCTCTCCCTCTGAGGTGAAGGGTGATGACGGTGAGCCTCGAACCCTGTAGGATCAGGTTTCAATCCCTCTCTCTCTCTCTCTCTCTCACAAACGCTAATGATCTGACTTCAATCCTCACTCCTGGTGAAAGATTAGGAATTAAGGTTAAATATCTTCTGTATGTTTTCAATCCTTAGTCCTGCTCAAGATGATTGCCAAACATCCTGATGGTCTGACTTCAATCCTCACTCCAGGCGAAAGATTAGGAATTAAGGTTAAATATCTTCTGTATGTTTTCAATCCTTAGTCCAGCTCAAGATGATTGCCAAACATCCTGATGGTCTGACTTCAATCCTCACTCCTGGCGAAAGATTAGAAATTAAGGTTAAATATCTTCCGTATGTTTTCAATCCTTAGTCCTGCTCAAGATGATTACCAAACATCCCTGATGGTCTGACTTCAATCCTCACTCCTGGTGAAAGATTAGGTATTAAGGTTAAATATCTTCTGTATGTTGAGGTGGAGGACCGGTGGTGGCGAGCCTCGAACCCTGAGGGATTAGGTTTCAATCCCCCTCTCTCTCTCTCTCTCTCTCTCAAACGCAGATGGTCTGACTTCTATCCTCACTCCTGGTAAAAGATTAGGAATTAAGATTAAATATCTTCTGTATGTTTTCAATCCTTACTCCTGCTCAAGATGATTACCAAACACCCTGATGGTCTGACTTCAATCCTCACTCCTGGTGAAAGATTAGGAAATAAGGTTAAATATCTTCTGTATGTTTTCAATCCTTAGTCCTACTCAAGATGATTGCCAAACATCCTGATGGTCTGACTTCAATCCTCACTCCTGCTAAAAGATTGAGAATTAAGGTTAGATATCTTCTGTACGACAAGTATTATCCCGACTACTTAAACCGACTGACATCTAAGTTCATGAGAGAGTTCACTGACATCTAGACTGTTCACTGACATCTAAGCGAAGGGCTAGAATCCTGTCGAGTGTACTGGGAGGGTTTTTACAAAAAGGTTCCACTATGCAAATGCAGGTACATTTTACTCATCCTCTTACTCGCTAGAGTAATAAAGACGGGAAAGAAAACTACGAAACTTATTTTTGGGTAGGTTGGACCTCAAATCCAGCACAATCT
Source organism: Timema cristinae (assembly GCA_039000515.1). Lineage (NCBI taxonomy): Eukaryota > Metazoa > Arthropoda > Insecta > Phasmatodea > Timematidae > Timema > Timema cristinae. The sequence continues at coordinate 62,779,923 of JBCFYV010000001.1, forward strand.
CAGGAAGAAATGTGGTATGGCGGGTCAGCGAGTTTCTCTCTCTAGGAGGCGTACGTCCCGGCTGATCTTTTTGGATGTTGGTAGCCTGGTGGTCTAGGGGTAAGGTGTCAGACTTCTGTGCTGACGGTCAGGGTTCAATCCTCAGTACCGGTACAAACCCTTCCTTCACCTCTGACAAGACATCTTGTGAATGTGAGGAATGCCAGGTCACCACCGTGGTTCGGATTCCACGTTAAACTGTAGGTCCTTCATTTCATCTCGCAATCACCCTACCATTACACATTAGCGTAAGTAAGACGTGGTGCTAATAAATATAACTCCCTGGTATTGATGTGGTCTAGTGTGTTCTTCCTATTACAATCTGACTATATCTAACGGTCGAAAGAGTTATGAGGTAATTAAGATTGATTGAACTTTGGCTAATTCAATATTCAAATGAAGTAACTGATTTAGGAATGGTTTAAATCTACACATGCAGAACTTTTACGATCCTACTAGGGGGGGAGTTGAAGAGAGTGTATTTAACCTATCTCCTTGTTACATCCTCATTTAAAGGTAATTCATTTAATGCTAATTAAGATTGTTTGAACTTTGGCTAATTCAATATTCAAATGAAGTAACTGATTTTTAGAAAAATATTGTTAACTTCTTCATAATCCGACCTCATTTAAAGGTAATTAAGATTGTTTGAACTTTGGATGACCGAACTTTGCTGTACTAAGCTAATTTTTAAAGGTAATTAATGGACTTTGTTTTTAAGGTAATTAATATTAACTAAGCAAACGTCTTTAAACTTTGATGGGGGATGTTGGTAAATAATAGTCTAGTGAGTATAGAGGAAGATATAATGTTTAGATATCGTAGATGAAAGTTCTATGCATCCGCAGGAAATAAATGTTTAATGTAATTAACTTTTTAAATGTACGAATCTTGTAAAAGAATTAATGAAAAGGTAATTAAGATTGTTTGAACTTTGGCTAATTCAATATTCAAATGAAGTAACTGATTTTTTAGAAAAATATTGTTAACTTCTTCATAATCCTACCTCATTTAAAGGCAATTCATTTAAAGGTAATTAATAATCCTGCCTCATTTAAAGGTAATTATGATTGTTTGAACTTTGGTTAAAAAGGTAATTAATGGACTTTGTGTTTCATTTAAAGGTAATTAATAATCCTGCCTCATTTAAAGGTAATTCATTTAAAGGTAATTAAGATTGTTTGTTGTTTATACATTAACACTAATCACTTACACTATAGAGTACAGGACGTGAATATTTTTTTTTAGTTTTAATCACTTACACTACAGAACATGAATATTTATACATTAACACTAATCACTTACACTATAGAGTAGAGGACGTGAATATTTTTTTAGTTTTAATCACTTACAGTATAGAACATGATTTTTTTTTGTTTTAATCACTTACAGTATAGAACATGAATATTTATACACTATAGAGACTACAGAACATGATTTTTTTTAGGTTTAGTTCTAATCACTTACACTGTAGAGAACATGATTTTTTTTCACATAGACGCACTGTTCACTGGCACACTATAGAGTTGACGGTCCGATAGAGTAATGGGACCAAGGAAGAGTATTGACAGTTCCTGGTACTCTATATCTTTTGTCGTCGATAGAGCATAGAGCGACCCTATTGAATTTTTGTGTGTAAAGTTTGAATCCTACAGCTCTTATTGAACGAGCCTCTCTCATGACTATCGTCTCATCTGTCAAACAATTACGATAATCCTCTAATGAAAGCGTTCTTAACGCGCTACTCTTCACCCCTTTAGCTTTGAGCGTCTCTCCATCTCCTTGTACTGAGAATGAATAGAGTTTAGGACGTAAACCAATGAACTCAGTGATGATCTGACCTCGAGTCTCGTCTTTTAGTTTACCGAGCACCCCTTTATTTACTACGGGCATCCTGTAAACATTGTCTTGTCCGTAGGTGGAGGTGTCCAGGAAGTCATTAGCTAACAGGGCGAGTCTCTGGTATGCATCCTCAACAGTCATGTAGTAGAGAAGTGAGTCTGTATCAGTGTATTGAAGTTTTAACGTACCTTGGGGGGAAGGCAGGGATCATAACCTGGTAATGTATACCGTACATGACTACCTTCGAGATTTCCAAAATGGCGAATCCCGCATAGATAGGCATATCAAAGTAAATCTCTTGCGGTTCCATCTCGATGATGACTAGGTTTTCTGACACTATCGAGCGGTTTTTAAAGTTAGGGTTGGCTATGAGGTTACCCGCTCCAAATTTCCCATCCCACCTGGTAGCTATCTTTATCGTACGGTAAGCCCTCTTGTTAGATATGAGGCGGCCGAATGCGGCATTGTTCATCAGTTTGAAAAACATGTTTTCAAATTGATTGCTCGCTTTACTCCTCATTTCCGCGTTCAACCTGATATACGGAGCCATCCACGGCGCTTGCTTGAAACTGAGAACACGGTGAACTCTCGTCAGTTTCAACCCGTTCTCTAAACATAGCTTTAGATGACGGTAGTGAATGACGTACCCGGTCTTATCAGCTAAAGTTGTTAACAGTTTCTCATGCTTCCCTACGGGTGGAATCCCTTTCTCAGGACAGAACGGCAAGTCAGAATGAGCGTCGTGCACATCTCGCGGATATTCAAGATCTACCTGCAAGATATAGCCCGTATCCGCATCGTCCTCTACTTTTAGCACGTCCAATCGAGCAAATTCTTCATCTTCGAGCCACCTGAACTCTCCATAGGGAAGTGAGGACAGCATACTAAATGAATAGAGGCCATTCACGTCTAGATAGACAATGTAGGACTCCGGCTTGGAAGGATCAAACGCGTCCATATAGCGATTATTCGCTACAGCGTGACGATTAGCCGCAAAACATATCCCTCCGCGGATAGCTCCCTCAATGAATTGATGAGTGTCCACATCATCGATTAATTCGAGCCGTACCCGGGTTATTCTCAATAGAGCCTGGTACGCTAGACTGGGAGCTGTAAGGGACCATCCGGGATCGAGCCTATACGTCTTCATGCAGAGATCACGAAAGTTCTCAAAGACGTCGGCCAGTAAAGTTACGTCAGTGCACAGGTAGAGGTTCGAATAGTCCCAAAGATTCTTACATTCGAATACTCGCCAAACCTCACAGGCGTGATCATAGTCTTCCTGAGAGATATGACTATCCGTGAGCGCGTTGTAAAATTTATCTTTGCACGGTAACTGAGTCTCGTCCAGCCGCTCGAATGAATCAATATAATCATAGGGGAACACTCCTTTTCGTTTGACTAATTTGAAGCGTTCATCCTCGGGATGGCACTTACGGGTGATTTTCAGTTGCTCGGGTTCGAGGTAAGATACGCATTTCTCTAGGGAAGTACATAGAAAACTGAAACTATCTATAATTTTAATTGTAATCCCTCGAAACCCACACCGAATATATTTCATGATTACTTTGAATCTTCCCATTGTCTCTCCAATAACTCTGACTTGTCCCGGATTGACGAGAACGCTCTCCCCCGTGAACGGATCAGTTTCTCTACGTTCAACGAGTGATTCGAGAAGGAAAAAATTATCGTAGCAACGCGCGTTATGGATTACTACGCTCAGGTGACTCGGGTTCTTGTAATTAATATTACACCCTGTGTGACTACTCCCACGATAAAGTCCAGTCAAGTGACAATGATCCATAACCCGAATATCATCATTCTTGTAGGGCTTCTCGCATATATGGCAATGAGAGGCTGTATTATGAGCGTCTCTTTGAGCAGGAGTTAACGGTTTCATTGGTACAACGGTACTATAGTACTATAGTACACGCTTCGCCGTATCTACGTGCGCCTCAACAAATTGGTCAGTACAATCTTTTCCCGTGAAGTGACGGTACTCTAAGAGATTATCGTCAAAATTACATTTAACGTACATTCCTACAGAATAAGCTACATGACGCTGAACATTCTCGGTATATGAAAATTTTGGGTCGGGATCACTCGTCTCTATAGACATAAGTAAGCTCTCCAGGTCCGCATATACGATAAATCCTTTTTCTCCTGCTGCTTATACTGAGTGAACGTGAGGAATTTATCCTCCCCTTGAGGGAATGTACTCCTTACCGCGTCGAATTTTATACACGCCTCTTTATGTTTTGCGAGTTTGTTTTCAGTCAAAAAAGCGGACAGGCATCTATCGCAAAAGTATCTACGTCCTCTGTTAGACGCTAGTTGAAAGTTTATTAACCGTGACAGATTTTTAATCCAGTTGAAATGATAAGTTTCTGTCCCGTGCACTCTTATCATGAATAAATGTACATGTCTAGCGTGCTATTTAGCACTGACGTGTACGGGAACAATTACTAGTTTTTTAGAGGTGTCAGCTTAGTCAATATAAGAGTCACTCCCATCATGCTTTGCAGTGTACACATTTACAGATATATCGTTAAGCTTTTCAAAACGCTCGATATATCTCATTTGGAAAGGGAGAGGGATCCCGTCTAGATTCAACACGTCTCGAAAATTAGGGTAAGAGGATAAACGTTGCGCTCCCCCTGTCGGTTCAAAAATACTTGATAAAACAGATACAGGGAAACAATGACCTTCTTCACATTGCACATTTATCAACGCTTTACGGTTGGCTATAGTTTCAGGGATTTGAGCCCGAGCCCCGATCGTGAAAACCGTGTTTTTAGAGAGATTTATTCTCATCTCCAATGTACCGTCATACATCCAACCCGAGTCTCTAGAAACAAAACCTTCAATTTGAGCAAGGAGGGGGAAAACTACATTATTCTCATATATCTCCTCCAAGTTTGTAGGGGTAAATATACCGCATAGAGTAGAGTTGAAATACCCTTTCTCAATTCTACCTTCGGTAGGATGTCTAAACTCGCAAATGAGACTGCAATTTACCTTTATCGAGTCATTTGCAATTGTTTCTTCTACCGTCTTTACGTATATACCTCCGCACGCGACGAGAAACTGAACGGGGTCCTTATAAGGCAATTCATTAGTGATAGAATAGGTTTTTATACGGCGGGTGTACGCCTGCTCAATAAGTTTCAATGAGAGACCTAATGGTTCCAGGTAAAGCCTAAACTGTGTAAATCCCGTACCTAAGTCACGTGACTGAGTCAAAAGCGTCCGGATCTGTCCATCTATATCCTCATGTCCGAGTATCAAAACGCTCGAGGTCTTAATCAACCCTGGTGTATGCTCTATGTATGCTTTATATACTTGTGTTGTGATATCACGTTTTAGATAATTAATTAAAAGTTGCTCATTCGAGGTTAATTCACGGAGAGTATACACTTTATTTCCATTTATTTGTTGAGATATAATGATGGGGGAAGAAAAGCGCGCTCTTTTAGCTAGAGGTTCTGTCATGTTCGCTCTATGCTCTCCTTTTTAGCCTCCTCTTCATTCAGGTACAGTCCCCTCCAAGATAACGTCAAGTGGGCTCGAGACGGCTGTAAACAAACAAACAGGAACGACTATGATGAGTAAGTGCATAAGTCTGACACCTTACCCCTAGACCATCAGGCTACCTAGCTGCTTCAGTCACTGGCTGTTCTAACGCGTTACTCTCGTATTGGGAGGGTCAAGGTTCGACTCTCGCCCAGGATGGTTTTAACCTAATGGTTTTTTTCTAGTCTCTCTCTAACCACGCAAATTTGTACACATTTCCTCTAAAAAATATAACCTTATTAATCCCTAAACAGTATTAGTACGGGTATTAGAACGGGTAGTATGAGAGATTTGTAAGAAAGCTTTTTTTAGTTTACAGTAAATACAGAAAGGTTTAAATGTTTCTTTTTTTGTCGGTGAAGGTTGTTCTCCCTCGATCCCTTCTGTTAAAAGAGTGTGGAAAAAAGTGTGTTTAAATGTTTCTTTTTTTTGTCGGTGAAGGTTGTTCTCCCTCGGTCCCTTCTGTTAAAAGAGGGTGGAAAAAAGTGTGTTTAAGCTCATTTCAAAAACGACTCAAGTAGGTGTTTTTTTTTTTTAACTATTCACTCGTGTTAAATTCTCGATATTCCTTTAAAGCATTACTAACCATGACGAAAATGTACTTAAACTATTCACATTTAACCTGAAAACAATTCAATGATTATTGACTTAGGTCTTACGAGGAATAGATTAAGCACAATTATCCTGGGAGTGAGGTTTGAACCTTGTATTGTTAGTTAATGATGTAAACAATTCTTTTTTTTAAACTCATTTCTAAAAACTATTCATTCTATGATTATTGACTTAGGTCTTACGAGGAGTAGATTAAGCACTATTATCCTAGGAGTGAGGTTCGAACCTTGTATTGTTAGTTAATGATGTAAACAAATCTTTTTTAAAGATTATTAACTTAGGTCTTACGAGGTGTAGATTAAGCACAATTATCCTGGGAGTGAGGTTTGAACCTTGTATTGTTAGTTAATGATGTAAACAATTCTTTTTAAACTCATTTCAAAAACTATTCATTCGATGATTATTGACTTAGGTCTAACGAGGAGTAGATTAAGCACAATTATCCGGGGACCAACCCTACCATCGCATTTGGTTGGGCGTACTGGGATTGGTTTATCTTCCAACACGGTTTTTCCACTCTCCCTTAGAGCATATGCGGGTACACTGCCTTATAAACTCAACCCTTTACGTCCCCCAACACACTAGCTTAATCATCACCGCGTCTTACTACCCGCACTATCGCAGATATGTAATGGTAGGATGATTTTGAGATGAAATGGAGGACCTACAGTTTAACGTGGGATCCAAACCACGGTGGTGTAATGGTAGGGTGTTTGTGAGATGAAATGAAGGACCTACAGTTTAACGTGGGATCCAAACCACGGTGGAGGCCTGGCATTCCACACATTCACAAGATGTCTTGTCAGAGGTGAAAGAAGGGTTTGGTAAACAGATAAATCTGTGTCAGGACCGAGGATTGAACCCTGGACCTCTAGGTCAACCAGGTTTATTATTGAGTGTCAATTGAAGGATGCTGTTGTCCCGGTAAATAGATTACCCGGTTCACCGTAAATGTAACCACCAAGGCCCAAATTTTGATGACATGTCATCTTTTTTTGTAACATATAATGCTCATAATTACATAATATCTGTTCATGAAACCCTGTAGTTTTTGGAATTTAAGGTCATATTTCCTTGATTTGTTTAATTTTTTAGGTCTGATTAGGCCTATTCGCGTAATTCATGTTGAATAAGTAACTTATATTTAGTGTCACTTTTAATAAATAATCTTGAGCAATTGAGTAATTGATATATTAATCCAATTTAGTTAATTAACCCTAAGAATCATCGCAAGTTAATTGTTTAATTTTTTAGGTCTGATTAGGCCTATTTGCGTAATTCATGTTGAATAAGTAACTTATATTTAGTGTCACTTTTAATAAATAATCTTGAACAATTGAGTAAACTTTTTTGTGAATACTACGTCGCAATAATTGTGCTGATAATGTTTTCATGTTTAAAGAGAACGTTTCATCCCCCAAATAACACCTAACTCGAGTAAGTAATGGGTGTAATGAGGTGGACTGGATAGAACTAGCTCAAGATAGAGATAGGGTGTAACTATTCACATTTAACCTGAAAACAATTCAATGATTATTGACTTAGATTAAGTACGGTTATCCTAACACACACACACTTACCTTCAAAGTTCAGGATGGCTGTTTTGGTGGCGGTAGAGAGACCTTTGTAAACAAGTAGTAGATCCGCTTTCGAGATATCCTCTATCTGAGCATCACTAAGCGTCGAAAATCTCCGCGGCAGCCAAACTTGATACTTGGCGTCGAGCACAGTAAGTATACGACGACCGAATCGGGTATTTACCGATTTTAATGAAGAAATACGGTACGCGTGACCTATCTCCAAGTCGGTCAATTTACGTGGAAGTATTTCATTACTTCCCACCTCCGTTAAAAATACAGCTACAAATTCTGACGCCTTGGCTAATATAGCTACCGGTTAATGATTCAACAAAAAAGGGCTGACCACCCCTATTTATAGGCTCCAAGCCACGCCTCTCTCCCCCTCCCACAAAGTACACGGATCTATACCCTCAATGTGATAACTACTCAACACAAATCTCTGTCACGAATTAAGTATCATGATTCTAAGCATGTCACATAGAAAGAAATTTATGTTCTAAAGTTCGTGAATCAGATAAAATATTTCTCGTGTACCTTGACTGTTATGAGAATATATGGCTCTTTCAAGTGCAGCTGCCACACCTGTGCACCCCAGTCACTACGTCAAGCCTACCCTGACACACTTTACCGTGTGAGCACCTTACAGCCCTACCCACAGGCTCTACATACTACGTCACGATGATGAAAGAGAGAGGGGGAGAAAAAACAGCCAGACCGTGCGAGAGACAAGCCTTCTCATCCCTGTCCCCGTATAAGTCTCCCCTCTCAGTCAGCCAGGTGCTCCAACCACCCATCACATCTCTCACTCATTCCCCCACCTCACGCAGCATCCCCTCCATTATGCTAATGTGTCCTCGTATGCCGCAAGAAAAAAACCCAAGGTGCTCCACACCCCCCTACCTCACATCTCTCTGCCACCATCGAGTGCTCCAACCCT